>OY728125.1:405273892-406473892 GCA_963277665.1 Viscum album | reverse complement strand
AATGTAATTATATTTATTTTACAAACCTTCTTCATCTCCTTTCCCATCAAATAGTGGAAACTGTATAAGAATTGTTCAATTATAACAACAAAGGTTATATATCTAAATAATATATAAATTTTAAGAACAATAATTTAACACTATATTAATTAGTAATTCATATAAAGGAATAATAGTTAATATATCTATAGTTATTTGCCTATAAAAAATACATTCCCTATATTTTATATTATAAATTATATATAAATTTTATAAATTTTTTTATATGAATTTGGAAAAAATAATTTATTTTTTGGATTTATCAATGAAATATAAACTAAATAATAATTTTATATTTTTATAAAAATTAATTGATTTTTAGTTGAATAGTGAAGAATACATTTGTTTTCCAAAATAGTGAATTTTATTAATTTACCAGCGTTTAAGTGATAATTATAATATTATAAAACCTATTAATTGATAAAATATGTAATTTTGTAATAATTTTTTTTATTTTATATATACTTTTTTGAAAATTCATAAAAACTATGTATAACAATGATATTTGAAATCAACATTGTGGGATTTTTTATTTAATTAAAAATAATTCTGATAAAATTTGGTTTTCTATTTATTTGGAAGAAAAAATATATTTATTTTTTATATTATAAATAAATTTATGTACTAAAAATAAACAAAATTGATATTTTTATTCCACACTTAAATTTAAAAATAAAAATGAATTTTTTCTAAATAAACGGTTTCTCCATGTAAAATGAGCTAATACTAAAATTAATTTCTCTAAATCATAAAAATTTTATTTTATAAAGTGATTTCAATATTTAAAATAAATGTGTTAAAATAATAATATAATTTCAATTTTAATGTTTTCCATTAAAATTTTTTATCGAGGGTGAAATTGAGGTTATTGTTGTATATGTGAATTATGTTAAAAGTGGATTAATGTTGTAAAAATGGTTAAAACATGTGAAAAAATGCGTGGTATTATATTTTGAAAGGTGTATTAAATTTATATCTTTAAACACACCATTATTGGTAATTTTTGTATCCTTTGGACTTGAATAATGGTGATCTATTATAGAAATCAAAAGAGATTTTATGAAAATTTCAGTATCTTTAATTATAAAATGATCTCACCTCCTCCCGACATTTAAACACATTACAATGATTTTTCATAACCCAAAATTATCCCTAGTCTGTCCACAACACCCTCACCATTCCCCTTAATACTTGGTGTCACCAAAACACTAATCTAATGAACCTTTATGAGTTACACAAAGGAGAACTACCAAGGGATAGGTAATACTCTCAACACAACTTCTCCAGATATCTTTTTCTTCTACACCCTTTAAATACCCTATATACATAATAGCATTATTAAATAATATTTTATGCTATACTTAAGTTTTATTTTATTAATTAAATATTAAATTTGACATTTTATCCAAATTTATTAATAAAAATGAAAACGCCATCATCCTTTTGTGAGGCTACTACCTCCATGAACGAGAGATTTATTTTTCAGAAAATATTACACAAATATTAAAAAAATATTAAATGAAAAGATATAATAATTTTTACATTATAAATATTATTATATGATAATTATTTTATTTTTATACCCCTAAAAATTCAGATAAAAAATAATAGCATCTTCATTGTATGTAAAAACTACCATATCCATGGAATGACATATTTTTTTTTTCCATAACCACATTACATGAATTATTTTAAAAAATGAATAAGTTATTTAAAATTATATTTATTTCATTATTAATATTATAAAATTATTATATATTAAATTCTAAAATTAATAGAAATAATAAATTGTTATAGTAACTTTAATTGCCTTAAATGGAATTGTCATGGAACCTTTCTTAATAAGGATTCATTTTAGGATATCCATGAAAAATGTATATGTAATGTAACAAAGGATATAAATCTACACAATTATGGATATCATGAAGTTATATTACAATACCTTTTACAACGGTGTTGATATCGAAATTGTTACAAATAAATTAACTGAACAACCCTGTGTAATCGACATTAGTGAAAAAATTATTAAAAATAAATATCAAAAGATAATAAACAGAGCTTAGAAAATTAAATATATAAGAATAATTTTCTTAGTTATATATTTAATAAACATAATATAATTATTCAAAAAATTAAGTGTAAGTGCATAATGAATTCAGACACAATGTAAGCGATTTTTTGTACCACCCTCGTTACTTGTCAGTTATAAGATCTATTTATTTTTACCACTTTTATGCAATATTATTTATAATTAATTATTATTATTTATATATCAACTGAATATAAAATATACTCAATTCTAGTTTATACATGTATGTATTCTAGATGACGACACATAAGATAAAAGAGTAACAAACAAAATTATTTACAATTAAGTAGAATATAAAACTTGAGTAAAGAAAAGAACTAAAATGCCCAAAGGAAATAACCACGAGCATCCTAAGATCCAGCTCAGTCTTGTTCCCTTAACTCCTCGGGTATAAGAAAAATAACACAAAAAGGGTCTATAGTCCTACAAACAAGAAGGTATGATGCAGTGATTGAGTGAGAAGGTTTGGGATCTAAAATCAATGGAACCGACATGATAAATTTGATGTAGATGCATGGGGACATATCCATTGAACCTCGAAAGGAGGATTTTGTGACTGGATTTTGGTCTGTAAGGAATGTAAGAGATCATGGGTGGTTGAAACCCTTTTTGGGTGGGGAGTCGGATATGGTGGTGGCGAGGTGAAGGAGGAGAGGCACTATCAAAACCTAGAGTCCCTGCCACCCTATTATTGTTTATATATACCTAGTTAAATATCCATTACATTTCTGTTCTTATACATATTTTTAGTTTCCTTCCAAATTCCTCTTTTTATGTAAACCCAATATAGCAGAACATTTTTATATCTTGTCTCATTTCAAGCATCACCCCCATAAAATGTTTTTAAACCATGTATATACTCTAAAAAGAATCATTATTTTAAAGAGAACCCTCTTGGTACAATTATATTTTTAAGGAAAATAAAAAATATTTTTCATTATCTCTGCTCCAATATCATTTTCATGAATATTATACATCGTTATACCATGATAATAGAACAATGAAACTTTTTTAAATTATGAATGTTCAAAATTATTTAATTACTTGTTTTCATGGGAATCATTTAAATTTTTCCTTCATTTACACCTGGAATCAGAATTATGAAACCCCCTTCCTTCTCATGGGTATTACATGAATATGGTTCACAAATAGTTTCATTTCCAAATCTGAGATTGATATATATAATTTTCATTATGTGATGGGTTGTATAGAAATTATATGTCCCACAAATTCATTGGGTAGTGATTTAAATATAATGATATTATATTTAACGGATTAGGGAGTGAACATAATTCCCTTTTGGTACTATATCTAATTTATGTCCATGGTATGGGGAGTGACCCTTAACTTATGTTTATGATGCATACTCATATATTATTGGAATATATTTCATGATTCCAGGATCTTATGATTTCATTTACTTATGTAATGTTTTCATTATTATGACCATTCTCTTTATGATATCATGTTATGCCATCTGAATCTCATGTTATGATTTATTTCCAAGTTTATTCCCTTGGTGGGTTTTTTAGATCACCATTTTCCTTTTATCTTTTCATAACGGTGACATAAATAGTTTTATAAGATCAATTGGAGTTAAAATAACTATGTGTTGTTTTAAATATTGATGTTGTTTTTTACATTTTAGATGATGTATTTGTATTATTAATATTCCAACGTCACGAGACTACTAGATCCTTGATTTGTATTAGTAATAAAAGTATGTGGAAAATTGTGAAATAATTTTTGTTAAAGTATTGGGTTTATATATCGAGGAATATTCATTTTAAGATTTTTCAAGGAAAGGAAAACATTTATATCCTTATTTAATTTCATGAATCGTAAAAGTGATTCTACATGTGTATTAAACAAAATATTTTATGAGATTTTAGGATGAAAATTCAAGATTTTAGTTCATTTATATATGTTTAATGATTATTGATGGACCCATTATATCTCTACAATGCATTGTATAATTATTATCTTTCTTCTAGGAATTATAGAGGAATTCACCATCTAGGGTATTCTTTTTGAAGGAGTTATTTTAATGTTTATATCAGGAAGAGGTCCCATGGAAAATTCATGTTTTTTCAATGCTTATAAAATCATTTTTATGAAAATTAATATATTTCATTAGGTAATAAAAAAAGATTTTTTATAGAAATTTGATGACCCTTGTAAGGGTGAATGGTATGTTTTTAAGGAAAGTGATTTTATGGGTTATCATGATTTCTATGAAACCCGCATGAAAATATTTTTTTAATTCCCAAAATATTATAAACAAAATTTCCCTTCAAATTTAATTAAATCTCTTATTGTTTAATATGGTTAAATAAAACAAACTCACTTCATTGGTTTTCTTTTATTGTATAATATTTAAAAGAACATTAAGTATCTTTATCATTGATAATACAGAAATTGAATAGTAATCACACAATTAGTATAGATATGGGGTTTTAACAAATCCAATTGACATAGACAAAGGTATTGGTGACATCAACCAGTTGGATCATACCAAATGAAGCCTATTTTTTAGTGATTTTTAGTTAGACCACATCATTGATATTTTCACTCAACCAATCCTAATAATTTATCCAAAAACATAAGATGAAAACTATTTACATGATAAGTGAAAGCTCATTGAAATCACAACCCAAACCATGTACGCCACCCTATAAAAGTCTCATAATCGTAAATATTAATCTTAGGGAATTTTATGGGTCATTAAAGGGATATATATCAAGACCCTATAAATATGATTATGTACATTATTTTTTATATAATAATGAATATATTTTTAGTTTATTATTTTTTATATTATAAACAATTTTTATTTTGACGCAATAAAACACAAATAGTATTTTTGGGAAATATTCAAATTAAATTAAAGAATTTATTTTTAAAAAAATTAATAGATTTTTTTTAAAAAATATTTTAAAAAAATATTATTATCTAATAATTTTTACTAAATGTTAATGATCATATAATTTTTATGGATTCAAATTTAATTTTTATAAGAGTTCGAAAACTTTTATTGTCCAAAAAACCATCATTTCTCAATAAATATTGATTATTAATTTAAAAGTGGAAATAAAAATATTTTAAATTTAATTTAGAAAAAATGAATATTATTTTTGCAATCATAACCTCAAAATTATCCCAATGTGATATTTTCATAATTTTTTGAAACAGTATCTTTTACAGTTAAAAATTATACACAATTTGAATATACTTTGTGTATTATGACATCGTAATGACCTAAAAGTGATATAATGAATTCTATATAAATAATCTACGTTTAAATATTTGCTTTATATTTAAAATAATCCAATTTAATGTTTATTTTTATTAATTTTTAAATAATTTATGAATCCTCCAAAACCAGTAATATATTTTAAGATTTTAAAATCATTTTTAAGAGTCTTAATCAATTCCACATAAAAAACAATATTATTTTATTAATTTTCATCCGTGGGCTTAAAAAATAATTAAATCTACTCCAATTTTATACAAAACTTGAGGAAAAACTATGAGCTTGTTTTTTTGGTTATTTTATTATATATAGTCCAAAACATAAGTTTGAAAAATATTAAAGAAATCCCAAGTCTTTTCTAAAATAAACGCCCCAAATATCCCATTTATCTTCACTAAATATTCTTTAATAATGTAATTAATCTTACATACCCTATATTTATTCTTCCCAAAGTTCTCTCAAGCTATTTATAAGCCCCTCCCAAGCATTTGGAATGACATACTCAAGTACGGGTTATTTTCATTCTTATATTTCTTCATGTTTTTTTATTATTCTATTCCTTCTATTTATAAATCCATTAGATGGTATATATTTTTACATATCCATATTACATCCAATTTTTTTCCCAAATTATAATATACCCCATTCTTTTTCATAAACCTATTTTATGATTTTTTATGTTATATCATTATGCTGTAGAAATTTCACCACTATTTTTCATGCCAAAATATTTATTTATGGAATTACATACACATTTCTTATCAAGGTTGTACAAATTTATATACATATAAATATTTTAATTGGTACTTACATATATTTATTTCACACTATATAACCTTGGAATACAATTTTATGATGAACGAATCCATTTTGTATAATCTATGTGGAACACATAAGTATGAGATTAATATGAATGTGATAGGGGAACCCAAATTTATATAGCACTCTAAGGCATTGGGTAATTTTTCGTCTCAAAAAACATCTTGTTGGGATAGGGAGTGGACCCAATTACTTTATTGGACATTTTTAATTATTATTTCTTGGCAGTTATCCTTGACCTATGATTATTATGTACTGTTTTAAGTTGTTTCTAGATTTCTCATGTTACAATTATCATGCTATATCATCATTTATTATTAATATTTATGATTTTAACACGTTTGATTACCATTTTATATGACTATTTTCCAATATGTACCACATTATACATTGTGTATTCCATTTTTTTGGTTTTATATCTCACCCAATTAATATGTATATCCCATGGTTATCCTGGTCAGTTTTAAAAGCCATGTAATTTTAGAAGCATTTTAAGGAAGTTTTCAATAATATTGTTTTATCTAATATTCATGATGTTATTATATCTACCTAATACCAAAATAAACTAGACTTCATGATCGTCTGGGTTTATAATGTGTAAATTTATATAATATATCATGAATTAATGTATAATAAATAACATGGTTACTATAGTAGGAATTAGAGGAAAATACTAGTTATTTTTTTGAGTAGGATTAGAAAAGTCTATAGAATGACTTATGGTTAAGAATACGAATAAGAAAACATCCATAAATGTTGGAAAGTGTAGAGTAATTGGTTTATCAGGAATATAGATCCTTGTCTGGATACTAAAAGTGGACATGGTTCTAGTTTAGATGTACCGAGGGGTAATAACTCCAACAAGGTGTGTCGGGAGTAACTCAGCATAACCCAATACAAGAAAATGGGTTGTACTATGCACTCCGTTTGAAGATCCTGGTGGATATTATTTGTAAAATTTATAATATCATTAAAAACCTTTATTTAGAAATAAATACCCATTATAATGCATCATTGGAAATAGATATTGGATAACCTAGATTGAATCCTAGAAATTAATAATTTAAATAAATAGATGTAATTTATAAGTTATCCGATTAATGTGATTGGATTTCCCATTTATAATTTAATAGTTTAAAAATAAACATCCATAAGTTTCCTTTTATTTTAGATAATGGTTTTAAATAGGAGGAATTGGGTAAACAAAAAATGCAACATGAAATTTTATGGCTTCCCTAATGAGAAAACCAACCTGATGGGAGAAGGAACTGTGAACTTTATGATGATATTTTATCAAATAAATCATGTTATGAATAGAAAATTAGATCATGAGGAGTGTTAAAACCCCCGTAAGATTTAATAATATATGATTGAGTTATTTATGTGACAAATTTTACCTACTTAAATAGATTATATGATCCCTTAATCATGGAAACATAGATAAAGTCTATTGAGGAGAAAATCTCCATCCATCGATGTTATGAAAAAGGGACGATTCTACTGGATGTTTATTATATAGTGGGATAAGATGATCAATAGGGGACATAGATAAAATATATGAATCCTAAGGAATATATCTATGCGAAGGGATGGAAAAAATTTCTGAAAATATGTTTTTATAAATATTTTCCTCAAAATATAAATATAAAAATGTAAAGTTATTTATTTTCCCTCAAGAAAAAATATGAAGAATCCATTGTGTTTTACAAGGATAATTAAGAAATAGTTTCATGATACACCTCAAAATTTTTCATTACCCTTGAATACATGGTTGACTGATTCATTTATTGGGATAAAACCTAGTCTACAAAAATTCATGACAATCCATGACATTGATAGCTATGAATAAATTTTCAAATGTTACGCCAAAGTCAAAATAGAGATCAGAAAATCTCAAGGGATCCATGGGGATAATTTGTAGAAAGTGGAGTTTTATTCTGGCTAACCTATGGAAAAATCTAATAGTGCTAAGAAATTTCAACATCCAACTTGTCAAAGGTGCGGAAAGATGAACTGTAGAAATTTTTTATGGGGGACAAAGAAATGATTTTTGTGTGGGAATGAAGGTCACCTAGCAAACGATTACTAATAAGAGAATCCTAATTATGAATCATAGGAATTTAATGATATAAGCAACCCTCAATTAATTTTTCATTTCTTTAACTACAAATAATTAGGTCATTTATCAAACCAATTTACTATGTTTACGGTTTTCGATTACAATCAACAACCTCCAAAGTAGTAAGGGAAAGATTTTTTCCATCACAACTGCTAAGGTGGATCCCGAAAATGAATTGGTGACATGTAATCTAATTATTTAATCAATAATAGAGAAAATAATTTTTGATTTTGTAACTAATAATTCCTTAATATCAATAATGTTTAGAAGAATTCTTCAAACAACAACAAAATGCATTGAAGTAACACTATGATTGAAAACTGAATATTGATAAATTATTGCATCCCATGTATATAACTCCTCCTATGCCATAAATTTTTCTATGAAATTCATAAGGAAAATTTTAATACTCCCTTTGGTGGTATTTTATGAAACTATAGGAATGGATTGAAATTACCTATATAGAGACAAAATAAATTCTTTTGAGAAGGAAATCACTCTCTATATTGAGAATCAACCACCCGATTCTATACAAGTTCAAAGAAAATGATGAAACTTATTTAGAACAAAAATATCAAGCATGTATATTATTAACCTATGAGAAATCATGTCTAGATAAAATTATCGATTCAAAGGAAAGAATCGTTTATAAAAACATGCCCATTGTGCGGGAATACATTGATGTGTTTACCAATGAATTTCATTGTCTTCTATGTAGCTTAGGATATGAATATTCCTTGGATATTATACTGAGGGCATTACCATTATCCAAGAATACACAAATAATGGCTATTTTGTAACATGAGGAGATGAAAAAATAACTATAGGATAATTTGGATAAAGTGTTCATATGGCCAAGTGCTTCACCATGGGGTGCACCGATCCTCTTCATCAAGAAAAAGGATGGTCAATGTTCCTTTTCATTAATTATCATGAGCTTAAAAAATACCACGATAAATAACTAGCGTCCTCTAACTTAGATTTATGAATTTTTATGTTACCTATGTGGAGAATAATACTTGTCCATGTTGGATTTTCATTCAGGATATTATCAATTAAGGGTGAAGAAGGAGGATACCCCCCATACTTCTTTTCGCATGAGGTACGAGAACTATGAGTTCATAGTGATGCCTTTCTGGATCACCAATGCTCCATAAATCCTCATGAACATTATAAATAGAGTCTTTAGATATTACTATGGAACATTTTTGGTAGAATATATATATTATATTCTAATATACATCAAAATAAAGTAGGATTCTGTGGAGTATATGAAAACTATGATAATGACCTTATGAGAAAATAATCTCAAGGCAAAGTACAAAAAATGTGGGTTCTGGTTCAAATAAGTCTTATTATTTTCTAATATCCTCAAAATAAATATGAAATATTTAGAACCAACAATGATTTAAGTAATTGAATAATGGGAAAATCCAACATTTGTGATAAATAATAGTAGATTCCTTATATTATCTTGGTATTATCTATTATTTTTGAGAAATTTTTCATGATTGTAAAACCCCCTAACCAAGATTACATATAAGGGAGTCATGTTTTAATGGAATTAAGAATACAAGGAAAGATTCAATGAGTTGAAAAGTAGGATTATCACATCCTATGTGCTCACACATACAACTAGTGGAGAACATTTTTTGGTACTTAGTGATCCTTAAAATAAGGTATTGGGTTGTGTGTTAATACAAAATGAAAAATTCACTGCACATTCTTTAAGGAATTTAAAATTACATGAAAGGAACTACCCAAAAGATGATCTGGATTTGGGTGTAGTGATCTTCTCTTTGAAAATATTCCAGTAGTATCACTTTGGGAAGAGGTGTGAAATATACACAAATAACACAAACATCAAATATATATTCACATAGAAATATCTGAATATTCACCAATGAAGATGGTTAGAGATGATAGAGGGCTATGAATACTCAATCCACTTCCATAATGGGAGATGAATAAAGTCTTATATGCTCTAAGTAGAAAGGATCCAACCATTCTATAATTGATGACCATTGAGAGGGATATGATCTTCTTAGATTTGGAAATGATGGATATAGGAATCATAATGAATGGAACATCACTAACCCTTTCAAAAATGATTGTTGAACAGGCCCTTAGAGAAGAGATAAAGTATTCTAAATGAAATGATGTGGGGATTTAAGAGAAATTGGAATCTATTAGAAATGTGAAATCCGTAGAGTTCATTGTTAATGGTGATGGAGTTTTAAGATTTGGGTCAAGAATATGTGTACCATAAAATACATAAATAAATAAGAATATTTTGGATTATTCAAATGTTTTGACTTTCTCCATCAATCAATGAAGAAAAAATATATATCATGGTCTCTAAGAGCTCTATTGGTGAAAAAATATGAATAATGAGACCTTATAGCATACATCAAGATATATTATATGTCATTAAGTGATGGGGAAAAGGAAAAAATATAAGGGGATGATGATACCATTAATCATACCAACATGGATATGGGAAAACATCACCAAGAACATTATCACCGTTCTTATGAAGAAATTAAGGGAGAATGATTCTATATGGGTTGTGGTGGATTTTCTTATAAATACTGCATGCTTCATTGCAATTTGAGAGGATTTATAACTAGATCAACTTGAACATATACACATTAGAGATGTGGTAAGTTGCATGGAGGTCCACTATAAATTGTATTAGATCAAGACCCAAGATTCACCTCCATGTTCTGGAAAAGTCTATGAAATTATATAAATACTGAGATAAGAATTAGAAAAACATGTCATCCTAAAACTAATATCCAATTTGAGCCGACTATCTAGACACTTGTCAAAATTTTGAGAGCATCAATAATTTACTTCAAAGAAGGATGGGATCAACATCTTCCTCAGGTTGAGTTTTCATACAATAACAATATCCACTCAGGAATCTAAATGGCTCCATATGAATCCCTTTATGGGAAGTGGTGGTGAACACCTACATATTGGGATGAAGTTAGGGATTGAAAACTACTAAGTTCTGAAATTGTCTAAGAAACAATGGAAATGGTTATGACCATTCAGTAGCACATCAATGCTACTCAGATTTGAATGAAGAGCTATGATGATAATCATTTATGAGACCTATAGTTTTATGTTGGAGACAAGGTATTCCTTTTCATATCTATATGGAATAGATTTATGTTATTTTGGAATAATGGAATGATTATTCCATGATACATTGATCCCTTGGAGATCCTTGATCGCATTATTGTGGTTGCCTTCCGACCTGCACTCCCACCTGACCTATCTCAAGTACATGATGTATTCCATGAATTACTATTGATTAAGTACACACTTGATGCCTCAATTGTACTAAATCTATAGGTGGTACCTTTATAGAATGACATTTTTTATAAGGATCATTCAGTTAATATCTTAGATAGTAGAGACAAAGTTAGACGAAATAAGACAATTCACTTTGTCAAAGTGTTGTGGAGATACCAAAAGTTTGAATAAGCAATGTAGGGATTAGAGGATGTGATAAAATATAGTTCCCGTAATCTATTTTAGAATGGGAAATGAAAATTTTGAGAGTGAAATTTCTTTGGTGAGGGGGAGGTTTTAATGGCCCGAACAATTATAAATGAAATTACCATTATGATTTAATTAAATGTCTTATTATGTAATATGGTTATAGAAAACACATGTAATTTTTTGTTTTTACTATATTTGATCATATTTAAAATAATTTTATATATATTTACCAAATATAATATAGTTTTTTAATACTGATCACATGAGTTGTATAAATATATGGTTTTAACAAATCCAATTGGCATAGAGAACGGGCGTGATGTCCTCAACCAGTAATATCTTATCCAGTGAATCCCAATTATTAGATATTATGAGAGATATAAGATCACTATTATATTAACTTAAACAAGACCAAGATGAGGTCCATCAACTTATGTATGATCAAAACTATTTATGAGAGAATTTGAATCCCATAAAGATCACCACCCAAACCATATACGTCGAACCACCCCATGAAAGCATCACTATCACACAACTTAATCTTTGGTAATTTTTTAGTATATTAAAAGGATATATATCAATACCCTAATAATATGTGTATTTAAATTATTTTTTATATAATAATGAATATATTTTAATCCCATTTTGTTTACTTTATAATTTATTTTTCATTCAATATAAAAAAACACAAATAGTATTTTTGGGTAATATTAAAATTCAATTAAGGAATTTATATTAAGGAATTATTATAATTTTTAAATAAATAATTTTTTAATAAAATATTGTTGTTAAATAATTTTAAAAAAAATATAAATGATCATATAATTTTTATGAAGTCAATTGTAATTTTTTTAAGAGCTCAAAAAATATTATTGTCAGAAAACCTACGGTTTATCAATAAATGTAGATAATTAATTTAAAAGTGAAAATGAGAATATTTAGAAAATTATAAATATAAAATAAATATTATTTTTAGGAATAATCATGTGGAAATTATCCAATTTTTAATTTTTCATAATTTTATGAGACATTCAAGTTTTCGGGAAAAAATTAAATATCGTATAAATATACTATGTTTATTATGCCATCATAATAACCCAAATGTGATGTAATAAATACTATAAAAGTAATAAAATGTGAAATATATGATTTAACTTTAAAATTATTTGATTTTATGTTAATTTTACTAATTTTATAAATCCTTTATGAATCCTCCAAAACCATTAAAATATTTTACGATTTTAAAAACATTTATTTAAATGATAGACTCACTTACACATAATCAAGGGTATCGTTTTATTAATATTGATCCTTGTAATTATAAAATAATTTTAAAAAATCCCATTTTTAAGAAACCATGGTAAAAAACCATAGGAACGTTTGTGGGTTTTTATTATATAATTTAGATCCCAAAACCTATGTTGGAGAAATGTTAAATTAATACCCACTATTTTGTTTTATAAATTGAACAAATATTCCATTTATCATCACAAATATACTTTTATCCCATCCTTACTCTTCCATCCCCTATGTAGAGTCCTCCCATGGTTCCCCCAATCTCTCAAGAATCCCTCTTAAGTATTTGGAGTCACACACTATGTAAGTGTTCTTTTCTTTCACATCATTATTCTAGTTTCTTCATTACCCAATACTTTCTATATATAATTAATTTTTTTGGGATATGTTTGAGAGGACCAGTTTTGGATATACAAAACACTGAGAGGGGGGTCTAATCAATGTTGAAGACTTTTTAGACCAATTACAACTTTTATCCATGTACCTATTGATCTTTTAGGATCTTGATTCTCTTATTCTCTTTTTCACATCGCATGAAATAATAGAAAGAAGTAAAAATATGCACATGATATTTTTATAAGGTTCACCACTCAATAAGAGTAGAAAAATCCTTTCCATGAATGGAAATGACCATTTCATGGATTCTCCACTATAATGTAATATGCTGTTACAATGGAGTGGCTAGGAAAACATTCTTCTACCCAGTGTAAATCCCTACTCTTTGGAGGGGGTGGGAAACAATCCTCTTCCCTAGACTGGTGATAGTCAAGTCCATGTTATAGCCTCCAGCTAGTTCTTTAGACTGCCTATAGAGATAGTCTTCTTTCATCTTGATAAGGCAGGTTCTGTTCTTCGTCTTCTTTATTTCTCTACACTTGATTACTTGCAAAGAAGTAGTCAAGCATTTCTTCATTATTTCTTTCTCTTATTCTCTAGTGCAACACCAATTGAACTAGACTTCTTCTTTCTTCTTCTTAGTGCAATAACGAACTGCACTAAATCTTCTTCTCTCTTATTCTTAGTGAAATAACCAACTGCACTAAATATTCTTCTCTCTTTTTATCTAGAATCACATATACCAATGTTATTATTCATAAACTGAGGGTGAGATTACATAGCATCATCTGAATTAAACTTCCCTAAATAATTGTAGGCTTCAATTGGGCATACTCTCTTCTTCTTCTTCTTCTTCTCTTCTTTTCATGCATCAAACCAGTAAGTTACCCACTCTTCTTCTTCTTATGCTTCTTCAATGTAAAACCAGCTACACTAAAACCTACTTTTCTTTACAAGTTCCCTTTCAGTGAAAAACCTTCTGCACCGAGATCTTCTTATTCTTCTTCTTTCGAGAATCACAAGTTCTCTTTGTGACTGTAAAAAAACTGAAGTCTAGATCAACTTAGCATCATCATAGTTGATCAGAAGCTGGTAAGAACCTCTAGAACAACTCACATCTTGCGCGCCATTACTTACTTGCGTGCCACCCTGCTTGTGTGCCTCACTGCTTGCGCGCCCCCCTACTTGTGTGCCACCTGTTAGTGCACCAATTCTACTTGCGCGCCACCTGATTGAGCGCCACTCAGCTTGCGTGCCACCTAATAGAGCTCCACAACATTCACAACACAACTTGCATGCCACAACTTGTGCACCACAACTTGCAGAGTTCCCTACTTGTGCGCTTTATAAATAACCCTCAGCTTGCGCGCCACTTATACTTGCGCATCAATTCTGTTTGCGAGCCACTTTCTACTACTTGCACGATCAAATCTCAAATTGTTTTCTTAAGTGTTGAGCCTTAAAACAATGAGAAGGATAGTCATTTATTTATAGGCATTTTCATGACTTGCATTCCACATACACTTGCACGCCGATCCAGCACTTGCGCGCCTCTCCAGCACTTGCGCGCCACTCCAGCACTTGCACAACACTTTCTTCCCTTTGTCATATTTTGATATGATGATGTTGAAATATGACTTGCACATAACATACACTTGCATGACACACTTGAACAACCCTTATACTTGTGCTCTAGTTTTTGACTTGCGCGTCACTTTATTTCCTTTTTCATATTTTGATGGGATGATATTGAAACATGAATTATGTGCAACATAAACTTGCGCACCACATACACATGCCCGCCACACTTATGAGCCATTTTTGACTTGCGTTCCACTTTCTTTCCTCTTCCAAATACACTTATTTTACTCTCCATATCCATAAAAAGGCTTGCATCACAATTTCTCCAAACATATGATATTTTTTAAATACAAATAAAAAAACATCATCATAGTTTTGTCCATTCATTTTGGAATATGAACTCCAAAGTACATCGTAAACCTCATATAAAATCCTCAATTACATTTGGAGGGTCAATTCTAAAGAAATCTAATCATCTCTGTTCATCCAAAAGCGGCGGCTTGAAGCTTCTTCAAATACCTTCAATGTTGTAGACAATTATTAGTAATGATAGATGTATTTGAAACATTACGAACAGGGAGAAAATCATCTGATTTCAAGGAAATGTGTAATTCATGACCTTCTTAGAATGCCAATCCCTTCCACACTCTCTCTTATTCTTTATCCATTATTCTCTACTTCATTAAAATCATATGATTCTTTTCTTCAAGTAAGCTCTTGGTTGGTTCTCATGCAATCGTGAAGTATTGCATGGTCTTCTTTAAATCCTCATTCTTATTCAATCATCCTTAGATAGATGATAATTCAAAATTCTTCTTTGATGTAAACAATGTGTCACCTTTGACACAAGTTCCTTGAACATAGTATCAATTAAACAATCATCTAAATTTACTTCATAGGGAATTTCCAACGTATGACATTCAATGCTATGATTTCATAATAATTCTCCAGGCATCCTCACTTCATACAATCTCCATTAACTTTGGAGGACTTCATCGTATCCTTATTCATTTTGACCAACATTGACAACTGTTGACAACAAATACAATCTTCAGACACAAAGTGGCACCAATAGTCTCCCCCTTTGTATTTTGTTGTCAATACCTTAAAGTCTCCTCAAATGAATGTTTAAATATCAAAATTGGAATCTTCTCTCTCCCCTTTACTTCTTTCATACCCCTAGGCATTCATTTCATTTCTCTCCCCCTTATTGACAAGAAATACAAATTTCATGGTATAGAGGGTATCATTCCATACATAAGCAATGCTCCATCAATCATTTCACTCTATGTATACTTGAGCAACGCTCGGTGTAGAAAACAAGAGGATTTGATTTAGACAACAAAGCTGTCCATTACCCACTGAATATGAAACCTCATGAGATGAGAACTCATAAACTTGTCTTCAAGGGTTTTCCACTTTCATTCTAGGCTGAATATATTGAATGTGATAAGAAATAATCATCCTGAAATTCCTGCACCCACTTCAAAAAACGGATCAAAAACATTCAAGTGAAATTGGCAGGATAAGTGGCCTTGGGGCACTTTCAGTCTTCTTATGTCATTGATTATCTTTGTTACTCCCCATTTGTAGAATGATATTTATTTTGAGTAATCAAGGATGAGATATTTTTATAAATAACATACCATTTTCAATGACATGATCTTGAGATAATCTTCAGAGTAGTTGAATTTAGTACCAAATAAAGTTGATACTTATTGAGATAATGACTTTGGAAGCTTCTTCTTGTGTCTCCCTCTAAAGAGAACACTTCTCATCACTGAATCTCAGGTTCTCCCCCTAAGACCTTGCATCACCTTCAATTCCCTGTATTTAAAGAACAAATACAATACACAAACATTTAAGGGAATAAGGTGGATCCTCCATGCCTCTTTAATGTGAGTCGGATGGCTGAAAAGATTTCCTCAACCATGATGCTCCATTTTCTCAACTCCTCACAGTTTTACATTTGATATTTAATTTTGAATGTGGCTGTGTAGATCACAATACTTATTCTATCTATTTGTGTGTGAATATCCTATCTTTAAGATATTTCCAAGCACTAGAATCTCCTGGTGTAACTTTCATCATCTTTATGAATTCTTGTTGTGCTGGAATAAATTCAAAGCACTTTCTCACAGTATGACCAGCCTTGTTACACCTCACATAGATAACTTCATTGTCTTCACATAGAATATTCTTTTTTGCATTAAGCACTAGCCTTAGCTTGTGAATCTTCCATTTTCCTCATTCTGTCCAAATATTCTTGCCAAACCACCAATATATCATTAGGGATTGAGGCATTAATATTGGATATTCTATTTGGATTCTTCGGAGTGGCTTCTTTCTTAGTAGTTATTTTGGATGAACCACCCATCACCTTTTTGGATTTAGAATCCAAGGACTACTCATATTTCCTTCTTGAAATCTTCTTAGGAGAGTTTGTTTTCACATTATTCGTCTGATTTCTTCCTAAGGATGCTTCTTCATTTTTACCCAGCTTCTACGGTCTTATTTTCTTATATTAACATGCACCATTCATATGATCACTCCTATTGCATACATCATAGATGTTATCTATCATTCCAAATATGTTTGTAGTATACAGATGTTTTTGGATCTATGGATGTTGCTTCTTATTCTCTGGATTTCTCCCCCTTGAGATGGACTTTATATTTTCTTTTACATTTAAGTGATTGTACCAACAATCCAGTGGACAATGACCAAACTTATTGTAGCAACAACATTGACCAACAAACCTTGACATCTTGTCAGCTTCTTGATAAGGTTACTGAGTCTTCTTCTTGGTATGTTGTGATTTCTGTGGGGATCTATCTTCCAAAACCTTTCCCCTATCCACCCTATCCATGATGATAGGTTCTATCTAACTTTTTTCAATCCAAATGTGTTTAGAATTTTTTTCCAACCTGCACTTTTTATAGAATAAATTTTAAAAACATTAATACAAGTTGGTATGGACGATACCGTTAATTTATCTGCTTCTTGTGATGGATCAATGAATGAATTCATGACCTTCTTATCACATTTTTTAGGTCTTTTGAAAGTAGAATAATCTAGTGATCATTGGGTACTTGCAGCAACTATTTACTTCTTTTGTGAAGACTCAATATGTGTCTTCTCAAGATTGGTCAACTGATCTTCCAAATCTAGACATCTCATATTATTTTGTTCTTCTATCATAGTTATATTATCTTCACAATCCTTCTTCAATATTTCAACTACATCTTCATGCATCTTTACTTTGTGTTGTAACAAAGAGTCAAGTTCATTGTTCTTCTTGGAGTTATCTTTCAAATATAACTTCTTGACTTCATTACCCCTTTTCAGCTCATCTTTAAGTGTATGGATATTCTCTTCCAGAGTCTTGTCGAATCCCTCCTTTTCTTCAACAAATTTGCGCCACTTTGAAGAACTTTCTTCAAGTCATCTCTTTATTTCTTCAAAGGATCCAACCTGTCTGGAGAGCTTTAGACATTTAACAATTTTTGCTTGTAAGTATTTCTCGAAAACATCAGTTTCTTCTTCCAGCTGAGTGATATTTACCTACATGCACTGTGATAGACCACAAACCAGGGATGTAATTTCTTCAAGAATACCATGCATAATCATTCTTAATCTCTCAACTGATATTTCTTGAGATGTTTTAGATTGATCATCACCACTTGTGCTAGCATTTTCATCCTGATAATAATTTCCAAATGTACTAACAAATAGCTCATGATCAGTTGAGGTAGGAAGGTTATCCATATTCTTAGTGGGTACTTGAGCCACCTTCTCATTACATTCCAAGTCTGGTGTGTCTTCAATGTCAGCTAGATATGGATAACTAGATGCTTCCACTTCTTCAGATAAGATGGAATTCTTCTTCAACCTTCTCTTCTCTTTCTTTTTCCTATTTATCATTGTCTTAGTAAATATAGCCTTTTAATAGAAAGTAACCAAATCTTCATCAACTGTACTCTTCATTGTTGAATCAGGAAAGGAACTCAAATCTTCAAAAGATAATAGCTTTACTATAGATAATCCAAATGTCGTTAACCTTTCCCTCTGATACCAATTGAGAGGACCAGTTTGGGATATACCTAACACTGGGGGGGTGAATCAGTGTTGAAGACATTTTAGACCAATTCCAACTTATATCCCTATACTTCTTGATATTTTAGGATCTTGATTCTCTAATTCTATTTTCCCTGTCGCATGTAATAACAGAAAGTAGTAAAAATATGAACAGAATATTTTTACAAGGTTCACCATTCAATAATAGTAGCTACATCCTTGCCATGCATGGGAATGAACATTTCATAGATTCTCAACAATAATGTAGTATTTTATTACAATGGAGTGGCTAGGAAAACAATCCTCTAGACAATGTATGTCCCTACACTTGGGGGGGGGGGAAACAATCCTCTTCCCTGGACGGGTGATAGTCTAGTCCAAATTGCAGTCTCTAGCTGGTTCCATATACTACCTATAGAGATGGTATTCTTCCTTTTTGATAAGGTAGGTTCTTCTCTTGGTCATCTTTAGTGGTATTCACTTGATTACATGCAAAGTAGTAGGAAAGAATTTCTTCATTCATTCTTTCTCTTCTTCTCTAGTGCAACACCAACTACACTAGACTTCTTCTTTCTTCTTCTTAGTGCAATAACCAAATGCACTAAATCAACCTCTCTCTTCTTCTTAGTGCAACAACCAAATGCACTAAATCTTCTTCTCTATTCATGGCCAGAATCACATATACCAATGTGATTATTTAGAAACTAAGGGTCATTTTACATAGAATCATCTGAATTTAACTATACTAAATAATTTTCGGCTTCAATTGGGCATACTCTGTTCTTCTTCTTCTTCTCTTATTTCTACGTAAAAAACCTATAATTTATACACTATTATTCTTGTTCTTATTCTGCTTCTTCAATGTAAAACCAGCTACACTGAAACCAACTCTTCTTCACACGTTCTCTTTTAGTGCAAAACCATATGCACCGAGCTCTTCTTATTCATTTTATTTTTATTATAACAAGTTCTATTTGTGATTTTAAAAAAATTAAGTGTAGATCAACATAGAATCATCACATTTGATTAGAAGATGGTAAGAAATTATAGAACAACTCACAACATGCGCACCAATACTTACTTGCGCACCACCCTGCTTGCGCACCTCCCTGCTTGCGCACCACTCTACTTGCGTGCCACCTGTATGTGAGCCAGATATTCTTCCACACCACCTGCTTGTGCGCCACTCAAATTGCACTCCCCCTACTTGTGTACCACAACTTGCATGCCAGAACTTGCATTCCACAACTTACGCACCACCCTACTTGCGTTCCTTATATATAACCCTCAGCTTGCACACCACTTCTACTTGCCCGTCACGTCAGTTTGTAAGCCACTTTCTAGTACATGGGCGATCATATCACAAAATGTTTCCATAAATGTCGAGCCTTAAAAAATGAGGAGTCTAGTTGTCTATTTATAGGAATTTTGATGACTTGCGCACAACATACACTTGTGCACCGCTCCAGCACTTGCGCGCTACTCCAGCACTTGCGCGTCGCTCCAGCCCTTGCACGACACTTTCTTTCCTTTGTCATATTTTGATATTATGGTGTTAAAATATGACTTTAGGGTAACATACACTTGTGCGACACACTTGCGCGCTCCTTATACTTGTGTTCCAGTTTTTGACTTGCTCTCCAATCTTTAACTTGTGCGCCACTTTATTTCCTTTGTCATATTTTGATGGGATTATCTTAAAATACTACTTATTCACAAAATACACTTGTGCGCCACATACACTTGCGCGCCACACTTGTGCACCATTTTTTACTTGTGTGACACTTTCTTTCCTTTGAAAAAAAACATCTTTTACTCTCCCTATCCTTCATAAAGATTGCATCACAAGTTCTCCAAACTTATGATATTTGTGAAATATAAATCAGCAAAGCATCGTCATAGTTTTTTCCATTCTTTTTGTAATATGAATTCCAAAGTACTTCTTCATCCTCACTTACAATCCTCAATTCCTTTTTGGAGTGTTAATTCCAAAGAACTCTAATCATCTCTCTTCATCCAAAAGTGGATGCTTGAAGCTTCTTCAAATACCTTCAATGTTGCAGACAATGTATCACCTTTGATATATGTATTTGGAACTTTAAGAATAGGGCAACAATCATCTAATTTCAAGGAAATGTGTAATTCATGAAGTTTTTGGAATGCCAAGCCCTTCTACAATCTCTCTTATTCTTCATCGATTATTCTCTACTTCATTCAAACCATATGATTCTTTTATTCAAGTATTCTCTTACATGGTTCCCATGCAATTGTGAAGCATTGAATTGTCTTCTTTAAATCCTCATTATTCTTCAATCATCCTTAGATGGATGATACTTCACCAATATTAATTATTGAAAATAATGTCTCCCCTTTGACACAAGTTCTTTGAACTTAGTTTCATTTCAACAATCTTCTGAATTTAATTCATAGTGAATTTCCTAAGTATTACATTCAATTCTATTATTTAATAACAATTTTCCAGGAATCCTAACTTCATACAATCTCCATTAACATTGGAGGCCGTCGTCGTATCCTTATTCATTTTGACCAATATTTACAACTGTTGAAAACAAATACAATCTTCAGACACAAAGTTGTCCCAAAAATGTTTTTAAATTTCCATATTAATTCCAATTTTATCTCAAAATTTTTATATACCCCTTTCTCTCTCATCAACCTATTTTATGAATTTTTAGGTGACACCATCATGTAGCAAAAAGTTCAACACAATTTTCCATCCCAAAATAGTTGGATTGATAATAATAAACCCATTTCTTATCAAGAGTGTTCAAAGTTGTATAATTATAATGCTTTTAATTTGGAATTACATGAATTTACTCTAAACTCCTTGTTTTTGACATAAAATATGATGACGAATTAATCCATTTTTTATGATCTATGGGGCACACATAAGAATACAAATGAAATGAATGTGATAGGTTTTCCTAGAATTATATAGCACTCCAATACATTGGGTAATTTTTAGTCTCATGAGATTTTATGTTGGGATAGGGAGTGAAAATGATTCATTTATGAAACATTTTCCATCATGATGTCTTGGTATTTATCCTTGACCTATGTTTACGATGCAGTTATTTAATTTTTTTCCACATTACCCATGTTATGATTTCCATGCTATATTATGATTTATTATTCATGTTTATGATTATAACTCCTTTTATTACCCTTTGATATGAATATTTTCTAAATTTTATCACTTTATGTCTTGTTTAATCCATTACTAAGTCTTATAGCTCACCCATTTCTTATGTATGTATAGAGGTTATCCAATACAGTTTTAAAATAAATGAAATTTTAAATGAATGTTAAAGAATTTTTCAATAATGCTGGTGTATCTCATGTTCAAGATATTATTCTATGTACCTAATTCCAATATACTATTGACTTATAATTATTCTGATATGTATTATGTGTTATTTTATGTAATAAATCTTGAATTAATGTATAATAAAGAATAAGGTTGTTATATTTTTCCTTAATTATATTTTGTGAAATTTTAATAAAGAAATAAGGGAAATAATTATGATTTCATCGGTAGGTAAATGAATAATTTATATCTAATATTATTATAAAAAATGATAAAATTTCTAATATACTTCCAGGTTTTTTATGTGGACTAACTAATTCCTTTCTTTTTTAAGTCCCTTACTATGATTTTTGTGCACCAAACGAGTTTTAAAATATTTTTTACAGTTACTAAGGATTAGTAAGTACTATATAAGGGTATATATTTAAATTATTGGGATTATTCATTGAAAAAGATAATTTTTATGTGTTTAAATTAAATATTTTTTTAAGAAATGGTGTTTGAAATGAATGATTTTTTTCTTATTCTAAAAAACATTAAACCTAAGAGATAAAAGGAATGTAATAAAATTTCATCGTTGATATTAAAATCATAATAAAGGCTTCGAAAAGTATTTATTCATTACATTTTTATAAAAGAATAGTTTTAGATAATTTTTTTCATTTGGGATATTATAATATTGAAATATTTATTGATTAAAATGATGGATTGTGTTTATAAGTTAAATTTATCCAATAAAAATAAGGATAGTATGTTACAGAACAATAATAATTAATTTTTGGGATTTGTTTAAGCTGAAATATGGAAATAAAATTTTGGTAAATGAGGTTAAACATTTTTTGAATTAAAAGTTTCATAGTCTAAGGGTAGGATGTAATAGATAAATACATTCATATAATATAACAATTTGTTTTTTCAGTTGTTTATTATGATTTTTCCTTAATAAATTCAGTTTTATTGATTCAAAAATTTTATTCTATAAGATATTTTTATTTTTCTAGATAGATGGGAATGAGACACACATTAACCACTTTTTTCTTCCAGAGGGTGAACTTATGATAATAAATGAAAATTCTTTCTCATGTGATTTATAAACATCATTTAATATTAAAATTACCTAGTAAACAATTTATAACATAACCTAATACTCCTATATACTTTTTTATCATGAGATAAATTGGGATAAATATGACCATATTTTGGATGATAAATATCCATTAATGCCCATCATAGAAAATACATTCAGGGAATTTTTCATGTTTTTAAAGTGGATTACTTGAATAAATGAAATTAAAAACTATATTTATTAATAAAAATGTATGAACTTCTAGAAGAAAATTTATTTATCTTACTATCTATTTTTTGTATAATTATAAACATCAACCCTAATTGAAGAGACTCAAGAAAAACCATGTCCTAAAGTATTATATGGAAAAATTTAGTATGATGTCTCCAAAAATTATATTCAAAACATATGATTAATGAAAATTTTAATATATATTGTTTGTTGGAGTAGGACACTCCAGAGGGGTTGAGTTGATTTCCTATAACAATTATTTTTTAAGATAATTATATGAAGATCCCATAATTAAAAAACAAAACATGCCAGTTAATCAAAGTAAAAAATTTATAATTTTCTAACAGTTAAATTAATTTCTAACAAGACTGATAATTCATCAGTTATAAAAATATGAGATATTTATATAACCTTTGAAACTAATCTACTAAATCAAAATAGTTATAAATACTATCCATGACTAACTATCAAAGTAAAAAGTAGTTTTTTGAAATATAAATTCAAAACAGAGTAAACTAAATTTAAAAACACAACAGATTAAAACAAGTGGTTCAATCTCAAGCCAAGACCTAATCAACTCCACTTGATGATCACCTTCCACCAAGAAAAATTTATTAAGCTTTATCCACACACTAGATCGGGGTTTACACAATAGTACATCGGACTATCCAGGTCACTTTACCTATACCATATTTTTACATGGGAAGTATAACGTCATGTCACATTGGAAATATTACGCAGTTATACATGGTTGAAATAATGTGTAAAAGGATATTTGTGTGAGGATATCTTGTATCCTCTAGTTCAGTGCTGAAGAATGTTTGTATTTTTAGTTCAGACACACACTACTCGAAATACTAATAAAAGAGTTAACAATAGAGCATAATATAATAAGAAGGGATTAAAAATGCTCTGAGTGATTTTCTATGTAGCTTTTGACTTCAATGATATAGAAGATTTAATGTTTAGGTCATCTTCTGAATGAAATATCCAAAAAAAGAGTGTCGTGAGTTATGTTTTTGGGTTCCTAGTCAGTTATCATGTAACAATTTCTAGAACTTCATTTTTTTTGAGTTGGTGCTGTAAGGATGTCTAAAATTTTGATCCATAGCTTGGAAAAAAGAGATTTATTCCTGTGTTCATCAGAGTATTCTTTTATGAATTTATGTTTACTCTAGTGTCTCTTTAAGTCTTTAGACTTCCACACTTTCTTAACCCATTTTCAACTTGTGTTCCACCATGAATTTTATCTTTCGTGTTTGTCTTATGGATGATAAGAATCATGATTTACACACCTAGTACCTCATAATTTAAGGTACATTTTCTACAAATGATAATTAATTATGTGAGTTTCATTAAAAAACTCAAATATGACCATTATAATCAACTTTTAAATTTAACTAAAAAGGACGGAAATATTGTTGTGGAACGGTTTCATAGTTGATGGTGGGATATAAGTGGTGATACAGTCATGGTGAGTTAGAAGCGGTGAGTTGGAATTTTTTCTTATTACAATGTCTTGTTATGGTGTTATAGAGATGGTGGCATTTCCTTTGAGATATATGGAACCAGTCGCACAGTTACAGTGTTAGGTCCTTTGTGAAATCTAGAACTGGTAGCATAGTTACAATGTCTAGTTCTTTATGAAATCTAGAACCGGTAGCATGGATATGGAGTTAGGTAAATGGGGTCACGGATATTGAAAATTTACAAAGTAAATAGTGAGACAATTTTATCATAGAAATAATGTATTATACCTAAGAAAATATCTTCCATTTGTCTTGAGAAGTATTACTCACTGAATTGATTAAGGATAATTATAATCATAATTAAACATAATATAACATGAGTAAATATGATTTATAACATTTAAAAATAATTTATAAGATTTAAATAATTTAAATTATTTACATTATTTTTATGATTTGCATTATTTACATGATTTTTATGATTTACATGATTTACATGATTTTCATGATTTTACTAATTTTCATGATTTACATGATTTACATTATTTACAATTTTTTCATGATTTGTATGATTTGTTTTCACTAAAACAAGAGGATTCCAACAATCTCCCTTTTTTTATTATTACTAATCATGGAATTTACAATCCATACATCTTATAAAGAAATAAATAGTTTTCGTAACATATCAAGGTATTAGAGAATATATATAACAAATAGAATAAATGTAGTTCTTCTCTTATAAATGTTCTCTTCCCTTAAATTCCTAAACTCTAGTTCTTATTTCCTCCCCTTTAACAAAAAATCTAGCTCTTATGCTCCTTTGGGATTATCAAAAAGTGAATAAGAGAAAGGCAAAACAAACACTAAATGAAACCAAAAAGTGAATAAAAGAAAGATAGAGAGAGAGCATTTTTCATTGAATATATAAACATATAAGAGTACAATAATGAAAAAGAATACATGATATTCCTATCAAAAGTTATCCTTCACTTCTCTTCAGATTCTATAGCCTTATCTTTATCTTTGTCAGAGACATTAGGGGTAGAAGCAGGAGGTGCAGAAGTGGAGGTGGTTGAAGCAGTATGAAGGGAAAGAAATGGAGCTCCTTCAATAATATAGAGGGAAAGGGTTGGTATAGTGGAAGACCGGAGAAAATGTTTCTCAATAATAATAGGTCTGATCTAGCACAGAAACTGAGAGTCAAAAATGATTACATGTGAAAAAGGAGTGGATGTATAAGGATTGGTAGTAGGAATCAGGCCATGTCTCAATGGAGCTACTACAGGAGCCACGATGGTTGTTCTATGAACATGTAGACAAGGCTCCAACAGATTAGTAAAATCCATGGAGATTTTTCCAGCATACTGCATGTCCTTTTCAAAGTCATCTTTACTCTCCATTAATTTCTCCAAATTAGGTGATACGTCATTTATCTTATAAAATTGTTATTTGAAATCATGTGTTATAGAATGAAACCTTAGATTCTCTACAAAATAATTGAAATTATTGCTCAACTCAAGCATGGAATAGATCCTCTGGAAGTAGTAATCCGCTTTCCTATAGATTTCTTCTTAAGAATCAATGGTAATTTTTGAGTGAACTCTTACCAAGTTAGGTAGATTGTCATAGTTCTTAATTATTTTGGAGAGACATTAATTTTCAGTACCACTCAACCCAGACTAAAGTTCTTCTTTAAAGGAAAATATGACCATTTCAATTTTCAAAAGTTGATATGGTTGAGTAGAAGTGGATGGTTCTGAAAAAACTGATGTGAGATATTTAAAGTGACTTATAATAGTTTTTACACATCCATTATATAAAGTGGTCAATGGTTTAATTACTGAGGCAAGTCCACACATCTCATTTTCTATTTTGGTGTTTTTATCAACCAAATTGTAATATAAATAAATCAAGTTGGGTTGAATAAGAGATACAACCTCCTTTGGGATCTTATTAGAAAATTCCTCACTGAGATGAGAAATATGGGATTGAGTAGCTTGAATGTCTTCCTTCAGTTCCTCAACCTTTGATTTTAATGATTTCTCCTCATTACTCAACTGATTTTTTTCAATCTAGAATTCTTGAATTTCAGGAAGCATCTTAGGTTAGATCTTCCATTTTATTTTCTAAAGGAGTATAACAGCATCCAATTAACAGATATTCATTACCGGACATGGTTGAGAATTCACCAAGTTCACAAAACCAAGAAAAACATTGTCTCCAAACTCTTTCAAATAATCACGACTTACATAACTAGGAGTTTCTTTAGCAGGATTAGGATTATGATCTGAAACAGGTTCTAGTTCCTTTGTAGACATAACTTCAGTTACTGGTTTCAGCTAAAACATATTTGAAAGAACCATTCCCAGAATTGAGATTCCATGAGACTCATCAATATCAAAATACCTTGTAAACCAGTACCAGGTATCCAAAAAACATTCTTCAATATGATTTATAACTACAATTCTCTCCATGATGGGTTTTTCTCCCCCTCATGAAATGCATCTTATGTAGGTCTAATAGAGTCAGTCTCTTTACCAGATTCTATTCATGTTCTTTTTATCATATTCGGCCGTACCTCTATCTAATAGAAAGGCTTTCCCCATTATTTCTTCAATAGAAATACTCAATTTTGTTTCTTCTTGTTCATCCCTTTTTTATTCCTCGGTATTAGCAAGATCTTCCACAACATCATCCTCTTTTTCAAAATCAACATTACTTTTATCAATAAATTTAATTGATTTTCTATAATCTTCAACACAATTATAGAGAGTATATTCTCTATAGTGAACATCTTGAGATTAATGAGATTCCTCCATAGTTGCCTCACCTATGTCATCATATTTTTATCCTTCAATTATATCAACATATATTCTTCCATCTAAGTAATATACAAGCTCATAATCCTCTAAACTAGGGTTAGTGACATTATTATGTCTTTAAGGGTGCTCAATATGATTAAAATCCTCAAAATATCTGTCATTATCTTCAACGTATGATTTATTCCATAGATTCCAACTGATCTTCATCCATCTTCATGTATCCTTAGATTTACAAAAATAATAATCTTTAAACACTTATTATTTATTACCCACCACACCCTTGTATAGTATCATTTTTGAGATAAACCATGAATAAAATAAAGAAGTTTAATTTGATGCTGTCTTGACCATGTCACAAATGTGAAGGATAAGGTACATACAATAATTAATCTTATGAACATTCTTCAAAAGATGTATAAAAAACATATAGTGATACTTGAGAGTGGAAAATTCTCATTTCCTTGGATATATTATGTCTTGAATAATCTTTAACAAAAACCTAGTCTCTCAATCTAGTTCAGCACCGATAATCCTTCTTTTATTTTTGTTTCCAATTAACTCACCCAAGGCCTCTTCTGAACTTAATATATCAGTTAGAGGCGGAGGGCCTCTTTTATAGTGCTAAAATTTTCTTTCATGTGGTATTTTTATGAAGGAATCCCAAAAACTCAATGACAAGGTACATCACAATCCATTTACCCAGATTCTAACCACAAAATCATCTTTTATGTTAATGGAGAACTGAAGATACTGATAACATCAGAAAAAAAGATTCAGATAGATGAGTCATTTATCTTTTTTAAACCAGTCTAACCATCCCTATTCTTGCAAGAATTTCAGAACAAGAAACTTACTTGACAGAAGAAACTTATCCAAAATTTCTTTCTCTAGAATGACTATTAGATCCCCAAGACCTGGGTTTAGTAGTTTCCCAGGTATTTTAATCAGATCCTTCTTCTATTTCATGGAAACAGGTGATTTCTAGGAGATGAAGAAGATGGAAACCTCATCCTAGGAGTTCAATAAGGGTTGAATGAAGAATTTATGTTCAAGATAAAATAAGATGGCTTCAAGATTAGAGAGTATGAGTGAAGAGATAATTGAAAATAAATGTTTTTATAACATAGAGAGTTAAAACATCATAAAACACAAAAACACAGTATAAATGAATTAAAAAAAATCATATCATGGATACATGAAAATATACAAAAAACTCGAGGCATAGTGGTGAGACTTGTATAAGTAGTCACATTTCCAACATCATGATGTGACTGTAAATGGCGCGACGGTAACTAGGGAGACACCAAACATAAGAAAACAAGTTTAGAGACAAAAATTAAGAGAGAGTAAACTAAAAGACAATAACTGAGAGATAATAAATAAAAAATAGTAAATATGAGAGAGTAAATATGAAAAATTAACTATGATACAGTAACTGGTCACTTAGGGATGATCATTCCAAATTCATGTATGATGTAACTCATCCATTCAGAATTTAATGGATTCATGAAAATTTTAGCATGATGATGTTCAGTACTAAGGAATTATAAATTGATATCACCCTTTTGATAGTGATCCCTCAAAAAGTGATTTCTTACATCAATATATTTTCTTCTTGAATGAGAAATAGGATTCCCAGAGATGTTAATATCACTTGTGTTATTACAATTTATTGGGGCATGTATAAATTGATATCCATAATCTAGAAAAGTGTGTTTCATACAAAAAATCTTAGTACAATTACTACTAGAGGTTTTGTATTCAGATTCAGCAGTATATAATGAAAAATAATTTTTTCATTTTAATACACCATGATACTAGAGACTTTCCCAAAAATTGGCATGTTCCAGAGTTTACTTTTTTATCTAACTTGCGACCACCAAAATTAGCATCTAAATAGTTACCTAATTCAAATGATTTTCATCTAGGATAGAAAATTCCTAAGTTAGTAATATGTTTGAGGTTTTTTAAAACTATTTTAACCACAAGAATATGTGAATATTTAGGATTTTAGTGATAACAAGAACACATACACACTCTAATCATAATATCTGTCCTGATATCCGTTAAGCAGAGTAAACTCCCAATCATTCCTCTATAAGTAGTTTCAGCAACATATTTTCCATTCTCATCAAGATCCAACATATACGTAGTACTCATCAGAGTGTAAATACTTTTAGTACTATCCATGAAAAAAATTTAGAATATCTTTAGTATATTAACATTGATTAGAAATAATTCCTTCTTTATTTTGAATGATTTTAAATCCAAGGAATAAATTTATTTCACCCATCAATCTCATTTCAAATTCATCTTGCATCATTTTTGAAAAATCAACAGATAAATAATTTTTTGAAGATCCAAAGATTATATCATTGACATTGATTTGAACAACTAAAACATCTTTATAATTTTTTTATAAAGAGAGTAAGATCAACTATACCAATTGAAAAACCTTTGGAAATAATAAAACTAATTAGTCTATCATAACAAGATCTTGGAGCTCCATTTAAACTATATAAATCTTTTTATAAGTTAATAATATGATTTGGAAAATGAAGGTTTATAAAACCAAGGGGTTGTTCATAAAAAACATCCTCAAATCTATACCCATTTAAGAATGAACTCTTCACATCCATTCGATATTGTTTAAAATTTATATGGGTTGCTTATACAAGGAAGATTCAAATGGATTTATTTCTATAAACTTGTGAAAAATATTCCTCATATTCAATCCCTTATTCATGAGTATAACATTGTGCAACCAATATAGTTTTGTTTCTTAAAATATTTCTAGCTTCATCTAATTTATTCCTAAACACCCATTTAGAGCCTATAGTCAAGGTGTATTTAGGTCTATCCTCTAGTTTCCAAACACTATTTCTTTCAAATGGATCTAATTCTTTATTCATTTCCATTTCCCAAAACTAATGATTTATTTCCTCATTGATGTTTGTGGGTTAAACCCCTGACAAGAAAGCTTAATGTTCAACTTCATTTCATAGAGAATATATATTCTGAGTTTTTTATCTATGCCTCTAATAGTTGCAAATAAATTATGGTTCTTATGGTTTCTAACCTATCTAGAAAAATTATGGCTATAAATTTATTCTTCTTCAATAGGTTCAGGTTCATCATGACTAGAATCTGGAGAATTTATAGGACTGGAATATTTTACAGTTTGGTTGAAAACATGGTCAAATGATTTTTCGTTTATGTCAAGATTTAACAAATCATCCTAAATGTTTTCTATGGAGTTATTTGGTTCACGTGGATCTGTTTAATCAAATTTCACAAGTACACATTTTTTCACAAATTTGGTTCATCTATTAAAGAATCTAAAGGATATACAAGAGATTAAATAACCTAGAAATATACCTTCATCCCTTTCGGTAGATGTTTTTTAATAATTGTCATTTTTATTAAGAATATAAACATTGCAACCAAAACAAAAATTGTAACTAACTTTGGGTTTCCTATTGTTCCACAACTCATAGGTAGTTTTCCTGATAATTGGTCTAATTATGAGTCGATAAACAAAATAACAAGATGTATTGAAAACTTCCACAAAACAGTAGATAGGTAGGTCATATTAATTAAGTATAAATATTACTATTTCTTAAAGGGTTATATTTTTTCTTTATACAACACCATTTTGTTGAGGATTCCTATGGTAAGAGATGTTATTCCTATATCCATTTTGCGAAAAAATATATTTAAACTCTTGGTTTTCAAACACACATCCACGGTAACTTCTTTGGGTTTTAATTTTAAGACCTATGAGGTTATCTATTATTCTAGCATATTTGGTGAAATGAGAAAAAGATTCACTTTTGTGAGATAAGAAAAAGGTCTAACTATATCTATAATTTTCATCTAAAAGAACAAGGATATTTTGGTTCCCTTTAAGGATTTAAAATTTAGATGGTTCAAAAAAGTCCATGTGAACCAAGTCAAGAGGTTAATAAGTAGAATCATCTTTATTTGGTTTGAAATAGATTTTCTGTTGCTTTCCATTTTGATAGAGATTATAGACATTGTAATTTTTAATCTATTGTTTGGTTAGATCCTTGACTAAAACATTTCTTGTATGGATTCTATGATAGTGTATATTATAATGTCTTAATATTCTAAGAAAAATCAAAGTCTCATTGTAAAAATTACTAAAAAAAGAAACATTTTGAGAAACTAAATAATATAATTTAACATCATTAACATTTTCATTTTTAAAAGCAGAAAATACTGATTCATTTTTAGAGATAAAAAAATTGCATGAATCAGTTTCAAATTTAACATGAAAACCAACATAACAAAATTGTGTAATACTAAGAAGATTATATTTTAATCCATCAAAAAAAGTACTTTAGAAATTAAAATTGAGTTAAAGTTACCAATCTGGCCAAGGCCAATTATTTTTCCTTTAGCATTATCACCAAAAGTAACATGTCTACCATAAATCTTTATCAGAATCTTGTAGCATGAGTAATCTCGTATCATGTGTCTTGAAAATCCACTATCCATGTACTATATAATTCTACAGGATATTTTAAAATATACTAACTACAAAATAATTTAAAAAGAGATGATTTTCATACCAAGATTTGTTTGGGTCAAGTAACATTAGTAATAAAAGATTTGGGAACCCATACTTGCTTCATGGTTTTCAAATAAATTTTTTTAATGTATTGGAAAAGAAAACACTGTTTGGTCATGAAAAATTAGAAGCAGTTAATGAATTCCCAGAGCTAGAACTAGCATATTTTTTCTGTTCTGGGTATGAAAACAGATTTTCCAAAATATTTTTATAAAATGTGTTTTAGCCATGTTCCTCTATCCAGGTTGGTATCCTATACTAGTACTTTACATTGGAGATACTAATTTACTATGAGTTTTTAGTTTATTTTTTCCATTTTTAAATGTTTCTAAATAATATTTTAAATTTCTCATTTGATAATTTAACTTCATTATTATCCTTAAGTAATCTATCATTATTTTTCCTTTCTATAGTAAGATCATATTTAACAGTATAAGTAAGAGTATTCTGTTTCATTAAGGCTTTATATTTAACTTTTAATTCGTTGCATTTATCATCAAGCATTCGGAAGTATTAGAACATTTATTCACTATTCATATTTTTAGAGTCACTTTCATCTCCATAATAATATGTACTTTTTATAGGATACTCAAGGGGGTACCTCAGATGTGTGTTTTCATGCAACACATATTGGCTTTGTTAGCATTTTATTCATGTGATGATTCCTAGAAACTTGAGTTGTCCTCAGAAGCACTCCATGTTGCTTTCATTTCATTTTTGTAATTTCTATCATTGTCTATATACTTATTTTTATACTTAATCTTGGGATATTTATCTTTTACATATCCCTTTATCTTACTTTAATAGTAGACTATTTTATTTGAGTTTTCACTCCTTTTCCATTCCTTATTCCAATTTCTCTTTTGATAAAACTTTCTTTTATAGCAGGGCTTCCTGAATACTTTTTCCTTTTATAAAACATCTTAAACCTTCAGTATAATTGACCCATTTTCTCATCGCTTTCTGATAGTGAATCATAATTAATTTTAATATCAAGAATAAGTATGTATCCATTCCTTTTTTTGGAATTAGTGGTTTTGAAAGCCACTGACTTTCTATTTGGTTCATCATCTTCCCATTTCTTAGCTTTAAATATTCCTCATAATTCATTAATTTACATGTCATCCCCTTAACTATAATCATACTGATGTCACATGATTCTTTAACATAAACTGTGGTTTCTCTCTATCTTTCATGTACACATCTGAGTATCCACATTATTTGTTTTTTGGAAACCAATGGATTTCCAATAGAGCTCACTATATTGAATATTTATTAAATGTGAGATACATATTAGAAATTGGTTAATCTGAATTCATCTTAAAGATATGAAACATAATATTTAAAGTATTAAGTATCATTTCTTTAACACTAGTGGTTCCTTTATGTGAAATAGATAATGTGTGAAAAATTTCATAATTATATTTACAAGAAGATATTATATTAAACTCTTCATTCCCTAAATAGGAAAACAAGGAATTCATAACTTTACCATTATTATTGTAATTAGTTTTTGTAGCTTCAATCCATGAAGTTATTTTAGTTTTTGGTATTTCATATTTATCTTCTATTACTATCCATATATCAAATCCATTACATTGTAAGGTAATTTTCATTTGAATTTTGAAATAAGCATAATTTATTCCATTAAAGTAGGGAGGTCTGTTGGCAGCATATCCTTCTTATATATTTTCTGTAACAAAGAATAAATGCTAGATTTTAAAGAGACAGAAATATAGAACTAAAAGAAATTTATAGATTATTTAAACACAACTCAATCAAAGTTGAAAACAATTGAAAAAGCATTGAATTTTTTTAAAAAAATGTTTAAAAACAACATTTAATACAAAATATTGGTCAAAGTAGAACACTCAATAGGGTGGTGAATTGAGTTCTTATAAAATTATTTTGTTAAAAACATTTATTGAAGACCCCCTGATTTAAACACCAATCATTCTAGTTAATCAAAGTTGTAAATTTATAATTGTCTAACTTTTAAATAAATTTCTCAGAATATTGATTATTTCTTAGTTATATAAATATGATTAATTGATATATCCTTTGAATGTTATTTACCAAATAAAAATATTTGTAATTACTATCTAAGAATTTCAATCAATGTGAAACTTATTTTTCAAAAGTAGTTGTAAAAAATAGAGTAATCTAAAATTTAAAACAAAAATTATTTAAACAAGTAGTTCATTAACAATTCAAGACCAAATCCACTCTACTGGAATATCACTTACCACCATGAAAAATATATTAAGATTTGATCCACAGACTGGATCGTGGTTTAGGAAGTAGTACACTGGACTGTCCAGGTTACATAACCTTAACCACTATTTTGACGTGGGAAATATAACAACCAGGCCACACATTACCTGTTTTATAGTTATACATCGGTGAAACATGGTCTAAAAGGATATTTTTGTGAGGATATCTTGTATCCTCCATTTTAGTGTAGGAGATAGTGTGTATTTTTAGAACAAACACACACTGGTTGAATGATTTATAAAATAGTAAAAAAGAAGAAGAATATAATAATAAGGGATTAAAAATTCTCTGAGTGTTGTTATATGAAGTTCCAGACTTCAATGATACAACTGATTTTATTTTTTGGGTCCACTTTTGAAAGAAGAATCAGAAACAGAGTGTCGTCAATTATCTATTCTGGTTTCCATTAAGTTATTGTGCAACTATTTGTAGAACTTATTCTTATTTGATTTGGTGTTGATATGATGTATAATGTTTTGATCCACAACTCACAAAAAAATTAGAGTTATTTATGTGTTATTATAAGTGTTCTTTAATGCACGTATGTTTAATCTAATGTCTCATTCATTCTTCAAACATCCACACTTTCTTGATCCATTTTCAACTTGTATTCCACCTTGTATTTTATCTTGGGTTATTTTTTTGGCCAACTAGAATAATGATCTCCACACCTCATACCTCATAATATGAGGTATCATGTCTACAAAAGAACATTAATTATGTCTGTGTCATTAAATTAAAAAATTATGACCATTAAAATAAACATTTAAATTTAATTTAAAAACACTGAATTTTATTTATTTATGGAATGGAATCATAGGTGATGGTGAGACAAAAGTGGTTTTATAGTCATAGTGAGTCAAAAGTAGTGAGTTCGAACTATATCTTGTTAAGGCGTCTTGATATGAAACAGTGACAAGTAATTTGAGAAATCTTGAACAGGTAGCACAGTTACACTGTCTTGTGATTTTCTAAATGTATAACTGATAGCACAGTTACAATGTCTATTCCTTAGAAAAATCTGGAACTGGTAGTGGGGTTACGGTGTCACGAACAATTCCAATTTCCAGACTAAATAGTGAGACAGTTTGATCAAATAAATAATGTCTCATGCTTGGGAAAATATCTTCCATATGTCATAAGAATTAATAATCACATAATAGATTAAGTTTAACCATAATCATAATAATAAATAATATAAAATGTGTCAAAATAATTTATAATATTTAAAAATTCTTGAGGTCATTTACATGATTTTTATTACTTACATGATTTACATGAATTTCATGATTTACAAGATTTGCATGATTTTCATTATTTGAAGGATTTTATTGATTTGCATGAATTCTATGATTTACATGATTACATTATTTGGATAATAAGTGAGAATTAAAACAAGAGGATTCTAACATTTCTCAATATAAATTCAGATCAATATGTTTTAATTGTGGATTGATAAAGGAAGAAAATAAATTTAGAATAGTTTAGAGGTATTATATCTATATGTGGACTCAAACTAGTAGATCAAGGGGAATCTGTCATTGAAATTGGTATTGGAATGAATAGTGATATTTATTTAAAAGGTATGATTTATTTTAATTTTTTTTCTTTTAAAATTTATGATACATAACTATATTTATATTTATGTAATCTAGGGACTTGATTCATATTTGTAATTTTAGGGAGGAAGTATTATGGAATAAGATAAAAAATACAAGTTAATGTTTTATAAAAGAAGTTGAATGGTTAAATTGATTACATATAGAGGATTAAGAGTTAAGATGCAATGGTATTTTATTTAAGGATTCATAATCTTTAATAAAGATTATATGTTCAAAATATAGATACCCTTTTTGTCATATGAGAGGTGATTAATGGTATTTTGTGTGACATTTATTAGGTTTTAATGCAAGATAAATATATATATAACCCTTATGTTTATTGTGTTATATTATATGAAGCTTATTTTGGAAAAAATTTATTATGTTATGGATAAAAGTAATATTTTAAAGATAACATTTAATGTTTGTATGACCATTGATTTTTGGAAATAACTATTGAGTTAAATATTTTAAGCATATGTGATTTTACTGTGGATTATTAAGATTCATACTATTTATGGAAAATATTTTCATTTTTTTGAGAATATATGAATGGGAAATATTTTTTTGGTATTTTTATTTATAATTAATTGATTTTATTGAGGTATTTTTATTTGAATGAATATGTGATCAAATATTCTTAATCTTTGGGTTTGAAATTTTAGTCTGGAATATTTTGAAGAATTATTTTATTGTAATTTATGAAATGTTTTGGGTTGATTTTATTCAATAATTTCATAGGATTTATATATTATTTTAGAATTTCTTCATTTGAAGGTTTATCTATATTTTATATCATCTTATCATATACTTAAATAATTTTTTGGGTTATTGGATGAAAATAGCAGAAATAACTTTTCATCCTTTTGTGGCACATATGATGCATTAGAAGTTAATTTCATTTCCATAAGTATGAAAATTTTATCATAGTTAATTATCATTTATAATAAAAGATAAATCCAAGGTGTAAAAATTATCAAAACACAACCTAAGGTTTTAATTACACTTATATTATAGAGTTAAATCATGTCAGTATATTTTATATCTTTTTGAAAAAATAATTCCTCAACTCTTGAAAGAGTAAGATAAAATCAAGTCTTATATGGAAAATATTATTCTGATATGAAGGCACTCTTTATAAAATATTTCACTTGAACAGGTCACATTGTAGTAAATGTTTGGTTTATGAAATATTTAGGTAGTTATGAATTTTCTAGTCTAATCGTAGGCTATAATGTTATTTTCAAAGAAAACATGTTATCAATTTGGATTATAATGTATTTATTTCCACCTAAATATATATCATACACTCCATGGAATTGATCCTGGAAGATGTTTTAAACCCTTTATTCTAAAATGAGATAAAATTGAATGTACATAATTTAATTAAGGGGTGAATGTAATACACCAATATTTTATAGCATATATTCCTTTTAAATGAATAAATTTTTTGATATCACGTACCCCACATAACACTAATCTTAAATGAATTGAAACATTATTATTTAAATGTGACAAATATAAAACAGTCATTGGATTAGCGGGTAAGAATAGAAGTAACTGAATTATGGAATATATATTGGAAAGTTATCAAAATAAAAATTTTTGGGTTAATTATTAGTAAGTATGTACCTATTTATAATTGATAATAATTAAATCATATATGGTTAAAAATAGTTAAAGTTAAATGGGTCATTTTTATATAAAAACATGATTTAATTATATTTTATTTTATTCATTTAAAAGATAATTTTATTTTTTTAGTGTATTAAATTTATTTAAAATATATTTTTTTTAAAAATAAACTAATTATTTATCATATATCCTTATTATAAACATTTTATGAATGAAGATAACATCATTTTATAGTTAAAAATAAATATTTCTGAAACATATTTTTCAGTGTGAAATGTAAAATTTATCTTAACAAATTAAATGAATCCATAATGTTAAATTAATTTGATTAAAATTACTAATAATATATCAAAGATGAAAAAATCATCTAATGTAATTTACAAGGAAATGAATGTGAAGATATACATATTATTCTTAAAAAATAAATTTATTCTAAAAATGGTTTTTATGAGTTTTGTGAAAGGATATTAGAACTATTTTATATCACTTATATAAATTTTATTTTAAAAAATGAACATAATTTTTTATATCAACACTTTTAAGTTATCTTATTGTTATTTTTTATAATTGTTTTAAAATATTAATTTATGAGGAAAGCTGAAAAATACCATTTTTATAGTAAATATTATTTATTTTCATGTATTTATAAATTATCATTATGATTTTAATTAGTTTAAATAAAAATTATTCCTTTTTTAAAATATAAAACTAATTTTATTGGAATAAAAATTATTCTTATTTAAAGAAAAACCTTTTCATGTTTAAAAAATCATTTTGGAAAAAGTTTTTTTTTGTTTTTTTAAATGTAATATTAAAATTAATTTCTACCACTTATGAAAATTGAATACATAAAAAATGGATTTAAAATTTGTATTTATAATGATAAAATTTAGTAATTAGATGACATTTATTTTTTGGCATAATGAATAGTAACCATGTTAAAAGTTTTCACAATGGTAAAGGGTAAAACCGATTAATTAAGGATGAAACTAAGTGATACAGTCAAAAACAATCATTTTAAATATTATTGTATGAGTATATTTAGAACATTACAACCTTATATTCTTAATTTGTTTGATTTTTTCCCCAATCACATGAATAAGATGTTATATTGTTATATAAAATTAAACAATTTTTGAGATTTTTGCTACCTTTATTTATAAAAGATACCCCCCCATATACTCTATTATTAAAATAATTTGATCCATTTAGAATAAAAAATAACTAAAAAAATATCATAAAAACATCCATAAATATTATTTATAGGTTCTTATTCCACAAAAATACCATCATATAAGGCATAATGTGTAAGCCAAATCCAGTTTTCTAAAGAAGAGTTATAAATCAGTAGTAAATGTTTTCATGTTTGTTTGTTATTCCACCTACATAAAATATTATATAAACAAGATTATTTGATAAAATAAGATCTTAAATATAATTAAATTTTATTATATTGATTTAACAATCCTTTTTCATATAATTTTCCATTATTTGAGAAATCAAAACATTTCTCATTATTACGTGTGGATTACCACCCCTTTGAAGATGCGTGCTTCATTTTTTAATCACTACCTCACATGGATAGATTTTAGGATATAATTAATGAATATATATAATATTTATATAATAATTATTATTTTATAAAGATAAAATATTTATTTACTTCTTACTCATCCATCATTTGGAAAATGATAACATCGCTTGTTTTTATTTGTGGACTACCACTTGTAAAAAGTGATGTGATACATTTTTCATGTCAGCCATTAATGGATAGTTATACAATTATATTTTATAAATAAAAAATATAATTATAAAATTATTCGAATTTTTTATATCATGTAACCATGATTCCATTGGCCACATTCAACCCAAAAAATGTTGTTTTGGGATTATGAACCACGAATCATTAAATCATCAGACCTGAAGTTGATCATTTTTCAACTATATAATACATGATAATAAATGAAATAAAATGTATTATGATAAGGGAATAAAAATAAAAAATATTATTTAGTTATTAAATAACTAATATATGTCCATTATGTTAGATTGAAATAGTGTATGTGACGATTCAGTCATGTGGTAAGATAATTTTATTTAAATCATTATTATAAATGTTTTTAAAATCCTATTCCTTTATATACATGTTCTATGATATGTTTGTTTTTATAAAAACTAAAATTATTTTTTTAAAGTCATTATAAAATATACTTTAAATTTTACAAAAGTTTTGAAAAGGGAATATTTTTATCATTTTATATATGGGTCACTTTTAACACTATATACCAAAGAATAAAAGAATATTTTTTATATATACGAATAATTTGTATTTTATTTACATAATGACCATTATTTATAAGATCATTCCTCTTCATTTTTTCCTGAATTTGAAAAATATTATCTCATTTCCTATTATTCAAGGAATTCTAAATTTATGAGTAATTAAAGAAAAATAATAATTTTATCCTCATTTTTACATGAAGCCTAATAGTGCTTCTATACATGTTTTAAAAAGAATGTTTTCAGATATTTTATGATGTAACAAAAATATTTTATGAGTTTTATATATTTTATAGTTCTTATAAATTCTGTATGATTATGCATGATCTTGATATATCTCTCTAATTCTTTAGGTAATGATTTTGTTTATTGGGGAACTATTTTGGAATTAAATCACCAGATTTTTCCATTTGTAAGGGTTATTGTAAGAGTTCTATGAGGACGATGTCCTTATACATTATGAACATTAGGGGTATTATTTTGGAATCAAATCTTATATTTAATTAAATATTTCTTATGTAATAGTTTATGAGAAACCTTGGGAAATAAATCATATTTCATGACTTTGTAAATGAATATTTCTGCACAAATTATTTTATGAATAACGGAAAAATTTATTTATGATTTCATAGTTTTTCAAATGGACTAATGGGTTTATTTCCATTCTTATCTATTAAAAATGGTTTTTAAATCATAACATGTTTTAAAATGTTTCTTATAGGGATTAAGGATGGTGTAGAATTATATAAATCTATATCATTCCATTATATGGATTCATATTATAAGAAACAAATGTGAATTGAATAAAACATGAATTTAAATTTAATAATCCTATTTTTTTGGAAAAAATGATATTAAGTTAAAGTGCATACCTTTTTAAGGGTTTTATATATATGTGTTTGTCTATATTATATAAAAGCATAAATCTAAAAGTTCTTGGGAAAGATAAAAAGTTTTATCCTTTATATTAAACTCCGAATAATGGGTTGTTAATGGATTTGGTCATTATATGTATTTCCTTTAGATGTTGAACTAAGTAGCTGAGTTAGGAAATGATCTATCTTGGAACATGCACATAAGAGAAGTCCCATGTTGGATTCCAATAAGATATAATTTTGGAAAATAGGAAACAAATTAGGGCATACACATGAGATATTGTTTACATACTTTCTCTAGTATATGAGTAAAATAAAGGTATGATTTGGTGTTTACACCTAAGAGGATTCCAATATGAGATTCATATTCCATAGAATGGGTGAAAACATAAAACTATGTAAATTATATGCATGATATTACCTTTTGATACTTTATATGGGAGGTGATCCATGTGATGTTATTATTCAGGCATTATACCTAAGATGAGGACCACATGCAATAACCAAGAAGAGTATCTCAAACCCAATGAATTATGGAATTTGAAGAGGAATATCTTGAGCCAATGTAATGGTTGAACCAAAGTTTATATATCAAATGATGTAACATATGTGAAGAACTATGATTAATATCTTAAATCAATTTTTAGGGGGTGATGAGGAGTATCTTGACTCAAAAAATTATCCATGACGAAGGATTGGATTGTAGCTTCTCCCAAACAAATTTAGTATTACCCGAACTAAAATGTTCACTATGAATCCCCAAAATTATCATGGGTTTTAGTGATGGAATTAAAGTTATTTTTTATATTTTATTATACCATATCCTATCACAGATCTCAACTAGGGGTGCGTTAAGTAATTCAATAAACCAGAGAATGCAAGTTTTTTAAAGAGAATTTACAAACCTAGTAGCTTCTCATAACACTTATTGAAGGGAAAAAGTATAGAGGAATATTTATAGTGAATTTATAAGGCTCAGAACTTAAACATTAATTAATATTTAATTAAATGAATAATTCACATTGAGGATATTTTTAGGTTTAGAGTTTTAGAGAATTATATCACAACATTTACATCTCAAAATATTACACATTATACAATTCTACAAAGTTTCCCTTTTTTACAAAACACGAACTGTTAAAAAAAAGTGTCATGTTTAGTTCCATGTTTAAGACATCATGACTTTTCCTTGATCCCATCCTTGACCTTATTCCACATTATGTCGTGTGAAAAACATTTCAAAAAAAAATTGGGGTGAGCATAAAAAGCTCAGAAAGGGATACACAAAGAATGAAATCTGTTAGTTTTTCAAAACATCAAGTAAACCATGAATACTTTATCAAAGTAACACTTTTCACCTTTAATAAAGTAGTAAATACTCTTCAATGAATAAAAGATCATTACTGACCCTTTTGTAACAAAAAGATTACCATAAAACCCATATAAAGAACACATAACTTATAAAGGTTACTTGGGACATAAACAAACTTAAATGTAATAACCATACGGTCGACTTCCACACATATCACTAAGTGGAATAGCCATACGGCCGACTTACATACCCAATGCATTGGAGTTTATAACATAACCACCCATCCTATATTCACGGCACCACCCGTCATATGGTTTATCACGTAACCACCCGTCAAATGTCCAAGTACCTTTATAAAATAATAAGACATAAAAAAAATAATGGAAAGAAAACATTTCCACATTTCAATCACAATATATCACTTAAATATATTAACATAACAAATCAATTATAAAAAACAATTTTCAATACCAAAATACACAAAAGAGTATATGGTATTTATTTCATTTTAAAAAACATTACGGCTTGTTGAGGATGCCAAAGACCAAATAATACTCGTGGTAGCAGAAAAGGTCGTTGTCACCGCATACGTTAAAAGAAGATTCCTTTTTTTTAGTAAAACACTTCGTAGAAAAATATTCTCTTTGAATGAAATGAAAAGTCAAATGTGTTTTATACAGTGTATAAAAGAAAGTTGGGTATAAAAAAAATATGCCTCAACGAAAGGAGATTGAGACGAAGTCTCTTACCTTGTGTCCGACTTGACTCGATCTCTCTTTAATCTCCTGAATAATAAACTAGTGTTAATTTATACTTTCTTAATAACCTTTTTCAAGCTTACTATTCCCTTAATATCACTTATTTCCATGTTATAAACATTATGTAATCATTTAAGTTAATAATGTTCGTTTTGTCAATATCTGGATCTTAAGTCAAAAATGGACTTCTTACAATTACATGTTGTTCATGTGGTCAAAGTTTCATTATATCCAGAATGATATTAATGATTTGGATATCATATATATCATATATTTCCAGCATATAAATGTATTTATAATAGTGTATAACATTTAGAGGTAAGAAATTAAATTCACCGTTCACGGTGATGGTAAGTCGTACGTACGCATAAACGCTACTTTCATTTCTATTTAATATTTAATGGAGTTAAATCATAATTATATAAAGATATATTATAATTCCAGTATAATATAATATATAATATCATTAACTCCATCTTTTATAAGTCCCACATATGGCATTAACGAATCAAATCACTTTGAGGGGGCGGTAGTCCGCACTTCCTAAAATGAAGATATCGCATTTACCCATAATGGAAACCATAAATATATGCCATAAATTATAAATACAGAAGTTGAATGAAAACATAAACATAATATATATCATATATAAATAGAGTTACATCTTAATGGCCACTATGAAAGGTGTTAAAAGAATATTGAACAATCATCGTTTCGTGAGATAGAAATTCACCAACCACAGAAATAGTATGTTCTTTAACCATTTGAAGAAGGTCTGTGTATGTGTAGCTCGAATACATATCATAAAAACATCCTAGTATATTTAAAATACTGGTGTTGTTACAAAAGAAAGTAATAAAAAGCATTTAGGGTGTTGGAGAAGCAAAATAAAACAAAAGAACACAAGTGAAGACATTACCTTTAAATCGGGTAACTCCTCTTGGTTTGAACCAAAAGTGTTTCTTGAAGAGATTTCTACCTAATTTAAGTATTCTAGGATGAATAGAGGGATGTGGAGAGATACAATGAGCAGAGAGTGGCAGAACCAAAGTCTTGAGAGGTGTGGGTAAGAAGGTAGAGGTGGGGGCATTTTATAAGAGGAGAGGAGGGGCACTCTTGGAATGTTATAAAATGTTACTTTATTATATAATGAGTTTCGGATTTTAAAGGTCCCGCAATTATATATTTATACGATACGGTGATAAGGGTTCAAAATAAACACATCCAATAGGTTTTTGACAAGTGAAGGTCTTAGATTTTACATTATCTTTTCATTTTATTTAAATTGTTAAATAATGAGGTAATCGTTGCATCATCATGGTGTCCTAAATAATATAATTTATTTAATGTCTAAATTTTTTAAAAAAATTATCATGATGTAGGAAATATTTTTATGTTTCTAATGAATATTTATAGTAAAAAAATTACTTTTATAACCCCATGTAAAAATTGTTTTAGTTAAACAATACATGTTTGTGACTTTTTTATTTTAGCTTTAAATAAAAAGTTATTAATGTAATTTTCTTACCCAAGTGGATCCATGGGGACCCCAAGTTGACCTATGGATTTCCTCGGTCGGCCATGACACATCCAATAAGTGTAGGATATTTTTCAAGGTCATTTCATATTAGTAAAACATTATTTTTACCTTAAATTACACTAATTACCTCTAATCGAAATTAATAAAACTTACAAGTTGATATTTACCAAAAAAATTATTTTAATCCCATTGAACCACATTTTACATCCTAATGACAACAATGTATATCTGTTTTTTGAAATTCAATTCAAAAAAGTGGAAAAGTATCGTTTAAATGAAAAATCAGTTTTTTAACTACCACTTAGTGGTTTCACTATTCATCAAAAATTGAAGCTTTTCAGAAAAATACTACAAATTCACCCGAAGCTGTATTTGATATTCCGAATTCAAAAATGATGTCTATTTTACATAATTCAAGACATATAGTTTGTGTTAATTAATTTAATAATTAATTTCTGATGTCAAAACAAATAGCGTGTTTTTATGAATCAATATATATCAAAAGATAGACACTAGTTTAAGTCCAATTTAGAAGTGCAATTAATTACAATGACCACTATTGGATTAAATGGTAAAATTATATTCTAATTTAACTTTAAAATCAATTCCTAAGATAATATACTCATTTAAATAAATTATATTTAAAAAAGTCTTTTAATTAAAATACTACATTTTTCACTATTCATTAAAAAATGAACTTTATCGGAAAAATACAAAAAATTTACACAAAGTAAATTTTGATGTCCCGATTCTAAAGAAGAATTTTATTTGGTCCAATAGAATGTATAATATTGACAAAAACTATATTTAAAGAGGGTTCTCCATAAAAAGGCGATAAGTCGACCTTTTAGTGAATATTAGAGTATCTATTCCTAAAATTGAATTCTTTTCTTATTTTAAGCCTTTATATTTTATTGGATAAATGTAAAAACTTTTAAAAAACTCATATAATCATATTTTAGTTATTTATTTTCATTCCCGCCAGTACAACGACTACGTGTTAACTACCATTTAATATAATATTAATATATTACTAGTATGCAATGTAAGATTTCAAAGAAACTTGTTATTGCGTATCGGGTAAGATATTGAACATAGCAACCCCTTTAAAGTAAAATTAATATTTAATTTGGAAATATTAATAAATATGAAAATGGATTATTCTTTATTTACCTTGGATGTTACATCCTTCCCCCCTTTTGGGAATTGCGTCCTCGCAATTTTATTCACTTATCAAAATAAGTGGGGGTATTTATCCCTCATAGCATTTTCAGATTCCCACGTTTCTTCTTCTACCATATGGTTTTCCATAAAACCTTTACCTGGTGAATTACCTTATTTCGCAACACTTTCTCTCTACGGTCAAGAATATGGACTGGTTTTTCGTCATAAGAGAGATTCTCTTCCAACTGAACTACCTCTGGGCTCAAAACATGAGATGGATCTGGAATATACGTTCTCAACATCGAAACATGAAAAACATTGTGTACCTGGGAAAAAGATGGAGGTAAAGAAACTCGTTAAGAAACTGGTCCAACTCTCTCTAGAATTTCATATGGTCCAATGATCCTTGGAATCATATTTCCTTTCTTACCAAATCACATCACACATTTCCATGGTGAAACTTTGATAAAAACATGATCACCAACCTCGAAAGATATATCCTTCCTCCGGTTATCCGCATAACTTTTCTTCCTACTCTGAGCTGTTCTCATGTGTTTCTGAATCAACTGAACTTTTTCTTCAATCTCTTCTACCAATTCTAGTCCCATCAGCTTCCTTTAACCCACTTCATCCCAAAAAGATGGAGTTCGACACTGCTTCCCATATAATGCCTCAAACAGAGCCATCTGTATACTGGGATGAAAACTATTATTATATGAAAATTAAACCAAAAAAAGATGTTGGTCCCAACTTCCCTCATAATCCATCGATCAAGCACGTAGCATATCCTCCGAGGTTAGAATTGTTCATTCTGACTGTCCATCTGATTGTGGATGAAAAGATGTACTAAAATTTAATTTAGTACCCAACGACTTCTGAATGCCTTTCCAAAAGTTAGAAGTGAACCTGAGATCATGATCAGATACAATAGAGAGGGGAACTCGATGCAACCTGACTATCACTTTAACATACAACCGAGCAAGCTGATCTAGAGACAAAGTATCTCGAATAGGAAAGAAATGAGGAGATTTAGTCAATAAATCAACTATAACCCATATTGTATTATTACCTCAAGATGTCTTTGGTAATCCCACAATTATGTCCATGGATATATTTTCCCATTTCCACTCCGGAACCGGTAATGACAGCAGCATCCCTTTCGGTAACTGTCACTCTGCTTTAACCTGCTGAAAATTTAAACCCTTCACAATAAAATCGGCATTATCTCTTTTCATTCCATCCCACCAGTAATACTCCCGTAGATCTCTGTACATCGTAGTACTGCCAGGATGACCTGAAAAAGGGGAACTATGAGCCTCACATAACAACTCATTCTTCAACTGTTAATCACAAGGCACACATAATCTCTTCCCAAACCTCAAAACAAAATCATTATCAATGTTAAATTTAGGAAAATTACCCTTTTGAACCAGCTCTTCCTTATTCTGCAACCCACTGTCTTTCTTCTGCACTTGTTTAATTCTGTCTGATAGAGATGACCTCACTGACACCTGAAACAAAATATAAGAACTTCCTGTACCAACAACTTCTATTCCAAAGTTCATCAAATCAAAAACCAAAGGATCTCGTTCCAAACATAGCATGGTTAATTAAGCATTACTTTTTTCAACTCAAAGAATCATCCACTTTATTTGATTTTCCTGGACGGTAATGAATTGTACAATAATAATCCTTGATTAATTCCAGCAATCTCCTCATTCTCGTTTTCAATTATTTCTGAGTGAATATATACTTTTAACTTTTGTGATCAGTATATATTTTACACTTTTCTCCATATAAATGTTGCCTCCAAATTTTTGGAGCAAAAACTGCAGCAGCTATTTCCAAATAATGTGTAGAGTAATTTTCCTCTTGATTTTTCAACTGACGTGAAGTATACTCAATTACCTAATCATTCTGCATAAGGACACAACTAAGTCCCTTCAACGAAGCATCACTGTAAATAACAAACTCACCATTCCTGGAAGGAAGTTGCAAAACAGGATAATTCACCAATATTCTTTTCAACTCCTGAAAAGAATCTTCACATTCTTTTGTTCAGATAAACGTAACACCCTTCTGAGTTAGCTTAGTCATTAGAGTAGGTAACCGTGAAACATTTCCAAAAAACCTCCGGTAATAACCTGCCAAGCCATGAAAACTATGGATCTCGGTTACATTTTTGGGTCTTGGCCATTCTTCAACAACTTTTGTTTTAGTAGGATCAAAAGTTATGCTATTTTTCGAAACGATTTCACCAAGGAAAGAAATTTGTTGTAACCAAAACTCACACTTTATGAATTTTCCATACTGTTTCTTTTCTTTTAAGGCTTTCAAGATAACCCTTAAATGGATTTCATTCTCCTATTTACTTTTAGAAAACACAAAAATATCATCAACGAAAATAGCCACAAAAATATCCAAGAACTCATGGAAAATTCTATTTATAAGGTCCATAAGTTTAGCAGGTGCATTGGTTAACCTAAAAGGCATAACTAAAAATTCGTAATGGCCATATATAGTATGAAATGAAGTCTTCTGAACTTCTGCTTCTTTTAATTTCAACTGATGGTACCCCGACCTGAAGTCAATCTTTGAAAAATACTGAGCTCCCTGGAGCTGATCAAACAAATCATCGATATGAGGAATATGATACTTATTCTTAAGAGTGATGTTATTCAAGGTTCTATAATCAATGCAAAGTCTCATTAAACCATCTTTATTTTTAAAAAACAAGACAGGAGCACCCTATGGTGATGTGCAAGGTCGAATGAATCCTTTATCTAATAACCAATGCAATTGCTTCTTTAACTATAAAAGTTCAACTAGAGCCATTAAATAAGGGGGTTTTGAAATTGGCTTAGAATCAGGAACTAAGTCAACAGTAAATTCAACTTCCTGATCATGAATAATACCAGGAAACGCATCAGAAAAAACATCAAGATACTCATTTACCTCTGGCACATCATTAATCCGAACAGTTTTTTTATTTTCAACAATATCTGCAAGGTAAAATTCATTTCCATCTTTTACTAGTTTCTCATCTTCCTGACATGTTATCAAATGAAAGGGTTCATTCTTGTACACAAACTGATAATCTTTCTGAAAAGAAACCTCTTTAGCTCTGCAGTCAATCATAGCATGATAAACAGAAAGCCAATCCATGCCCAAAATAACATTAAACTCTACTGGAGGCAAAAAAATATGGTTGGCAGGTAGATTCTTTCTGCACACAAGGATAAGAAGGTTCTTATAATTTATTTTTGTCTCAACGTTCCCTCCGGGTGTTTTTACCATAAGTTCAGGATTCATATCTTGATATGGAATTCCCAATTTAATAGAAAACTTTTCAGAAATAAAAGAATGTGTAGACCCTGAATCAAACAACACATTGGCATAATCTGAAAAAACAAACAGTGTACCTGATATTACTTCATTCGATGGCCCAACATCTGCTAAAGTAGTTGCAAAGGATTTCACCACCCCTTTCTTCTTGTAGTCTGGCTGCTTTCCCCTAGTTGAGTTCTTCGTTAGACACTCATTTTTATAATGAACCATTTTATTACACTTAAAACATCTTACCTCTGACTTTTCATTGCCTTCTTGATCATATTCATTACAGTTACGAGCAATATGACAAGACTTACCACACTGAAAGCACTTTCCAGATGTGGATAAACATTCTCCAGGATGCATTTTACCACACTTCTCACAGGATGGATATTTGTTTTTCTTAACTCCTTGCTTCTTTGATGAATTCTTCCCCTTTTCCTTCCAACTGGACCTCTTATTCTGTTGTTTGTCAAAGAACACCTGATCATCGAAAAACTCCATTTCCAACTTCTCCACACATCGAACAAGTTTTTCATAACTTTTGAACTCATGAGAAGCAAAAGACCGACGGTACATTGGAATTATCCTTGAGTAAAACGGTTGATTTTACTATCAGGATGACATATGAAATTTGGAGCATACCTTTCCAGTAAAGTGGACTTTGCTTCATAAGAAACCACTGAGTCATCATCCTGCCTCAATTCTAGGAATTCTTTTTCCATCCTAAGACGAACCACCTTAAGAGAATATTTCTGAATAAACATAACTTTGAATTACTCCCAGTGAAGATCATCAATCTCATCACTATCCCCAATATTTTTCATCATCGACCACCACTAATTAGCTTCACCTTCAAAACGGTAAACATAAAGTCTAACCTTTTGATGTTCTGAACACCCCATGACATCAAAAATATTCTCCAGTGCTTTAATCCACCCTTCTGCTAGAATAGGGTAAGATGGTCCTCTGAATTATGGGGGATGTTGCCTCATGAAATGTTCCACCACTGACATGTTCTTCTGTAGTTGATATGGCTGACCTCATGCATGGATACCACCACCATTTATAGCCTGTGTCAACTGTTCCATCACTACAACAAACTGATCAGTTCCAATTCCGACCATCTCAGGTTGCTTATTTGGAAGGTTGTCTTCCTCCTGATGTCGTCCCAACATAGCTTCCTTGTTTCCTCTATGGAAAACCATTCTGAACAAACATGTCTTAGATGAAGAAACATGGTAATCTTCAAATTCTATATCATTTCAATTTGACCATTAAAAAAATATTTTTGGATTATAATTAAATATAATTCTAACTCCTAAAGTTGTCTAAACTGACCTCTGATTCCAACTATAAGGCCCTGACCTTAATCATTACTTAATATTGAATTAAATGAATAATTCACATTGAGGATATTTTCAGGTTTAGAGTTTTAGAGAATTAGATCATAACATTTACATCTCAAAATATTACACATTAGACTCTTCTACAATGTTTACATTTAAAAAAAACATGAACTCTTAAAAAAAGAGTCATGTCTAGTTCTATGTTTAAGACAGTATGAATTTTCCTTCATCCCATCCTTGAACCTATTCCAAATTATGTCCTGTGAAAAAAATTTCAAAAAATACTTGGGGTGAGCATGAAAATCTGAGTAAGGGATACATAAAGACAGAAAACTCTATGTTTTTCAAAACATCAAGTAACCCATGATTACTTTATCAAAGTAAAACTTTTCACCTTTATGAAGTAGTAAATACACTTCTCCGAATAAAAGATCATTACTTACCCTTTCGTAACCAAATGATTACCATAAAACCCATATAAATAACACATAACTTATAAAGGTAACTTGGGACATAAACATACTTAAATGGAATAACCATACGGTCGACTTTCACACATATCACTAAATGGAATAGCCATACGACCGAATTCCATACCCAATGAATTAGAGGTTATAATGTAACCACCCATCCTAGTATTCATGGCACCACCCATCATATGGTTTATCACGTAACCACCCATCAAATGTCCAAGTACCGTTATAAAATCATAAGACATAAAACAAAAATAAGGGAATGAAAAAATTTCCACATTTCAATCACAATATATCACTTAAATATATTGACATAAAAAATCCATTATAAAAAACCATTTTCAATACCAAAATACAAAAAAGAGTATGTGGTATTTATTTCATTTTAAAAAACATTACAGCTTGTTGAGGAAGCCAAACACCAAATAATACTCACAGCGGTGGAAGAGGTCGTTGTGACCGCGTATGTTAAAAGAAACATTCATTTTTGTAGTTTAGTAAAATGCTTCATAGAAAAAGATTCCCTTTGAATGAAATGTAAGTTCAAAGGTGTTTTATAAAACATATACAATAATGTTGTGTATAAAACAAAATATTCCTCAACTAAAGGAGATTGAGACGATGTCCCTTATCCTCGTGTCTGACTTGACTCGATCGCTCTTTAATATCCTGAATAATAATCTAGTGTTAATTTCTACTTGCTTAAGAACCTTTTTCAAGATTTCTATTTCTTTTATATAACTTTTTTACATGTTATAAACATTATGTAATCATTTAAGGTAATAATGTTCATTTTGTCGATATCTGGTTCTTAAGTCAAAAATGGACTTCTTACAATTACATGTCGTTCATGTGGTCAAAGGTTAATTATATCCATGATTATATTCATGATTTGGATATCATATATATCATATATATCCATAATATACATGTATTTATAATACTATATAACATTTAGAGGTAATAAATGAAATGCATCGTTCATGGAGACGGTAAGCCGTACGTACGAATGAATGATACTTTCATTTCTATTTCATATTTAATGGAGTAAAATCATGATTATATAAAGATATATTATAATTACAGTATAATATCATATATAATATCATTAAGTCCATCCATTATACATCCCAAATATGGCATTAACAAATCAAATCACATTGAGGGGGCGGTAGTCCGCACTTCCTAAAATGAAGACATCGCGTTTACCCATAATGGAAACCATAAAGGTATGCCATAAATTACAAATAAATAAGAATAAGGAAAACATAAACATAATTTATATCATATATAAATATAGTTACATCTTAATGGCCACCATTAAAGTTGTTAAAATAAGATTGAACAATCATCGTTTCATGAGGCGGAAATTCGCCAACCACAGAAACATAATGTTCTTTAACCATTAGACGAAGGTGTGTGTAAGTGTAGATCGAATCCTTCTCGTAACAACATAAAATTATATAGAAAATACTGGTGTTTTTACAAAAAAAAAGTAATAATAAGTGTTTAGGGGTTTGGAGAAGCAAAATAAAACAAAAGAACACAAGTGAAGACATTACCTTTAAATCGGGTAACTCCTATTGGTTTGAACCGAAAGGGTTTCTTTAAGAGATTTTGGCCTAAGTTAAGGCTTCTAGGATGAATATAGGGATGTGGAGAGATAGAATGAGCAGATCTTGGCTGATCCAAAGGCTTGAGAGGTGTGGGTACGGAGGTAGAGGTGGGGGCCTTTTATAAGAGGAGAAGAGGGGAAATCTTGGAAAGTTATAAAATGTTACTCTATTATATAATGAGTTTCGGATTTTAATGGTCCCACAATTATATATTTAGAGGATAAGGTGATAAGAGTTCTAAATACACACATCCAATAGGTTTTTGAGAAGTGTAGGTCTTATATTTTACATTATCTTTTCATTTTATTTAAATCGTTAAATAATGAGGTAATCGCTGCATCATCATGGTGTCATAAATAATTTAATTTATTTAATGTCTAAAAATTATAAAAAAATATCATGATGTAGGAAATATTTTTTATCTTTCTAATGAATATTTATAGTAAAAAATATGACTTGTATAACCCCATTTAAAAATTGTTTTAGTAAAACAATATATGTTTGTGACATTTTTATTTTAACTTTAAATAAAAAGTTATTAATGTCATTTTCGTACCCAAGTGGATCCATGGGGTCCCTAAGTTGACCCATGGATTTTCTCGGTCTTACATAACACATAAAATAAGGGTAGGACATATTTCAAGGTCATTTCATATTATTAAAACATTATTTTTACCTTAAATTACATTAATTACCTCTAATCCCGATTAATAAAACATAAAAGTAACTATTCACCAAAAAAATATTTTAATCCCATTGAACCACATTTTACATCCTAATGACAACCATTTATGTCATATTTTGAAATTCAATTTACAAAAGTGGTACAGTTTCATTAAAACAAAAAATCAGTTTTTTAACTACCAATTAGTGGTTTCACTATTCATAAAAAATTGAATCTTTTTAGAAAAATACTAAAAATTCACCCTAAGTTATATTTGATATTCTAAATTAAAAAATGATATCTATTTTACAAAATTCAAAACATATAAGTTGAATTAATGAATTTAATAATTAATTTAATAATTAATTCCCACTGTCAAAACAAATATCGTGTTTTTAGGAAACACTATATATCAAAAGATTGACAGTAGTTTAAGTCCAATTTCAAAGTGAAATTAATTACAATGACCACAATTGGATTAAATGGTAAAAAAATATTCTAATTTCACTTTAAAACCAATTCAAAAGATAATTTAATCATATAAATAAATTAAATTAAAAAGAGGTTTTGAATTAAAATACATCATTTTTCACTATTCATTAAAAATGAAATTTATCGGAAAAATACCAAAAATTTTGACAAATAAATTTTGATGTCTGGATTCTAAAGAATATTTTTATTTGGTCCAATAGAATGTATAATAGTGACCAAAACTATATTTAAATATGGTTCTCCATCAAAAGGCGATAAGTCGACCTTTTAGTGAATATTAGAGTATCTATGCCTAGAATTGAATTCTTTTCCTATTTTAAGACTTTATCTTTTATTGAATAAATGTAAAAACATTTAACAAACATATATAATAATATTTTATTTATTTCTATTCCTTCCTGCCAATACAATGGATACGTGTTAACTACCATTTAAAGTAATATTATTATATTACTAGTGTGCAAGGTAAGATTTCAAAGAAACTCATTGTTGCGTATCAGGTACGCTATCAAACAAAGCAACCCCTTTAAAGTAAAATTAATATTTAATTCTCAAATATTAATAAATATGAAAAGGTATTATTCTTTATTTACCTGGGATGTTACAGTATTGGAGTAGTTATTATATAGGTCCATACACCTACTCTGTCTATATAGGTTCATTCTCATTGAGATTGTTGTATACATTTATTGAGACATGATTAATTGGTTATGCTTTGTAAATGAATTCATAAGGTTTACTTCTTCAATTTTCTTTTCTGGGTGTTCTTCAGGTATAATATTCTCATAATTTCTCAATGAAGGGACTTCATGGGATTTCCCCACGTTGGGACTCTACTATTTAAATAATTCCTATTTTACAGGAAATCCAACAAATATGATCCTCCCAAATTCCCTCTTTGTGTTGTTCCAAGAGTCCTATATTTGGATAATGCATAGTGTATTTATAAAAAACCTCATGTAACTATTTTCTCAGAATGGAATTCCATATGGATTTTCTTCATGGATGTTCATAATGGAAATAGAACTATTCAGTGTGATTAAATTCTTCAAGGGAGGATAGAAAAGGAATCATTTATATCAAAAATTAATATTTTCCATATAACACAACAAAATTTTGTGTACTTTTTTTCCCAAATAAAATTTACCTTTTTGATAATTTTCATTACATGAAGCAATAATTTTATCATGTGTTTCTTGTAACACTGAGTTTATAGTACACTACTCGCAACATTGAGTATAAGTTGCAGTATATGCAACACCAGGTTTAAACTAAAGAGGACATACTATCCAAATATTTTTATTTAATAGTCATCACCTAACTATTATAGAACTGGTTATTAATAGTATTAACTAAATTTTGAAATACATGTTTTAAAAAGGGATATAATAAATATTATTTAATTACCGACTAATTATAAATGAAAATAAATACCATTTTAATCAAATGAATTTTTTATCAGAAATAATATTTTTATGTGTACAAACACGTTCGACCTATAAAAATTCAAAAAATTAATTTTTGTGTATTATTTTAATTAAATTTATATATTAAATATTCAATAAATATTTTAACATTCATATTATGTGTTTTCTATAAAAAAATCTTAAATCTAATTTAATTATTAAAACACTTTTTTTTAAAATACAGTTTGTCACATTTTTTAAACATATTATAAATTAAATTTTGACACTTTTAGAAAATGTATATGAAAAAATTAATTTAATATTTTGAATAATAATTTCAAAATTATCTAGGATTTATTTTCTTTATAAATTTCATAAACTATATTTTTTTGTGAATAATGATAAATATCTTCCTTTATAAACAATTTCATTTTCATTCAGTGTATTTAATATAAAAATTTAATTCTGACATATATTTAAATATAAAAATAGTTAAATTATATATCAATTAATCAAATTTATATCATTGAAATCAATTTCAAATTGAATTTTTATTTAAAATCATTTTTTACTTTTGAAAATTTTCTCTTTGGAAAACCTCTTTTTCGTTGTATCTACGAGATTACTTTTTAATTATAATTTATGATTATTTGAATTAAATTTGATAAAATGTATTTAATATTTGGAATAAGAATAATTTTTAATTTCAAATAAGGTTAGCCTAATTCTTTACCATTATGAATAGTAAAATTAGTAAAAACTTAATTACCACAGTTAAGTTGAAAATGGGTTCAGTGGGGGTCAGACTAAAAAGTTAAGAGTAAATGACCTATAAAGGATTCCAAAAACAATTTTATGTATATATTTATTCATTATAGCCTATAATGATTTATAATGTTCTGTTTTGTATCATTTTTTCATTTGAAATGTTTGGTCATACATTTCCCCATTAAAGTTTTCAAAAACTATTTGTTGTATATATTTATACATTATAACCTTTAATGTTTTATAATGTTCCATTTTGGATCCTTTTTTCAGGTGAAATTTTTTGTCATACCTTTCTCTTTAAAAACTTACGGGTGTCCCACTCACCTCACTTATATAAGACCACAAATATTCTCTCCTATTAAAATTTCCAAAACCCATTTTTTTAAACAATACACTCCAAAATACATTAATTAATTACATAGTCCCATCATCTAATTATTATTTATTTTCATAATTCTATCCTAGGAATCCTTTTTCTCTAAACTGAAAGAAGTTTTCTGAAGAAGATGTAACATCCCTAATTGTGTGTTTTATTTTATTTCTTCAAAAACATCCTTAAATTATTATTAAATAAATATCATATAATAAAATAATTATCTTATATATAATTGTATATTTCTATATTAATTTTATAACATAAATATTTCTCCCCTTCCACTATATGAGATATGAAATCATCATTCGTGTGTACATCAGACTTTAATCTCACGAAGTGATGTTTTTAATTTTCCATCACAACATATCACAACTAGATATAATATTTTATATTACGATTATATTGAATATTTATGATATTATTATTCATATTTCATTAAAACACCACATTTACCTAATTTCATCTGACCCCATTGAGAAAAAATAATGTCACTGATGTGTACCACAAACTACCGCCTCATGAACCAATGTGCTGTTTTTCCATTTCTATTTTTTTGATAATATTAATGATAGATTAAATGGATATATATGATATCATTAACATAATTAAACTAATTTAATTATTATATCACACATGACTTCTTATTTTCCATTTCACGGGGGATACGATAGTGTCGTTCATGTGTACGGAAGATTATCACCTCATGAAGTGATGTGATTCGTTTTTCCCCAACCCTATTCATGGTTGGTAATTATGGTAAATTTATTATATATATATAATATATAGGAAATAAAAATTATTATATATTGTTATTATATTTTTTAATGGACATTAATTTCATCCATTAAGAAAATGGAAATTACATTCATGTGTACGTACGACCTGCCCTCTCCTTGAAGGGTGTATTTCATTTTCAATCTGTAAATTTTTTCGATTACAATAAATAAATATATAATTAAAATATAATATATATATATATATATATCATGCTAAAAAAGTTATATATTACAGAACCATGATCATAGAAGGAGGACCAAAAACACCAAACCAAAACATACATGAAAAATGAATCAATTATTACCTAATACATAATTTTAACAATGAATTATTAGTAAATAGATAATAAATGGTTATAAATAAATGAAACATGGTATTATATATATAAGTATATTTATATAAAAAATATATAATAAATGTTAATTTATTATACAATATGTTTTAATGTGTATGAAATAAGTCGAGACTTATGGTAAAGGATTTCTAACTCTCCATGTTACTTCTATGAGAGATATGTCATGTTCACCACCTATTTATTTTATGTGGTTTATATACTACCAAATAATTTATTTTATTTCTATTATCCATAAAATTATGGGGTTTCACAAAACAATTTAAGGATATAATTTCATGGTTATTATAGTTTAATAGTTACCAAATCTATAAGTTATTTTGTCTTAATTTTCTATTTATGATAAATAAGTTATGTTATGCACCAATATTATTCTATGATGTGTATATGATTCCCCATGAAATTTAATGTAATTAAGTTAACTATTTTCATGATATTCAAATTTTCTTTTGATTTTATTATTTATAGGGGCCTATGATTCAAAAAACACTAAAGTTTTAATAGATTAAAGTTAGAATCTCATTATGTATTGAGATTGCTTATGTTTATACATATAATGATGAAATATTATGATTCATCTCCAAAAAAACTCATAAATAATATCTTTATATAGTAATGTAAAAATATACATTATTTACCTTCATCTTCCTCTCTTTATTTTGGTAATATTTAAAAATATGTTTTTAGTAACGACCTACTTTATTTTTCTTTTTAGTCGAAAATCCATATTTTTCAAAAAACATGTTTTTTAAAAAGGTTTTTTAATTTTTATAAAATTATAAAAATAAATTCTTAAAGAAATATTTAACCTTTTTTACATTTTACACAACGTTTTCAAATAAATATTTAATATATTTTCAAAACAAGTCCCATTTTGATTTTATAAAAAATATAAATGTAATATTTGTTTTAACATGTATGACATGAATGGTATTTTTCATCATATTGAAAAAATAATTGTTTTAAATAATTCTATGTATGTTTCAAGTTTTTTATAAATATAAAATGATTTCCAAAATATTTTATCAATTTATAGTTCTAAAAAGTATTTTTCAAATTGGGAAGGATATTTTCCTCAAGAAATTTTTTAAATGATTTTAAAGCATCCTTTTTATGTTTAAAGGTTATTTTCATCATTAATAGTTTCAAATAATTTAAAATTATTTAAATTCATCAAATACATTATCCTTTAATGTTATGGAATTATTTTAAATTATTTATATATGTATCTCACATATATAACTAGCTTATTTTATATTTTTTTGATGGGGGTAATACATGCGTCATGATGATTTCTCAAATGTCATTATTATGAATTTTTTTATGAAATGAATAAAGATTATGAAAACCAATTTACTTATATGGAAAATTCTTATGTCATGTCATATGATTGATTCCCTTTATTTATCACACATTTATCATGAAAATATTTTGATATGTGTGCCATGATAACACTCCATTGCAATGGTAAATGTTATATTCTCTGAGACGTCATGTAAAGGATTAGGGATTAAACTCAATCCATTATGGGACTATTTCCACCATGTGATATTGTATTGGTAGCTAGACCTGACTATTTGTTTTGTGATATCATATTTTTCAACCATGTTTACTATAATATCATAATATTATAATACCATGTTATTTATGTTATGAATCTATGTGATTACACAAGAAACTTCTCTTTTTCTGATATCATGTTATCTATTTGACTCACATGTCACATTTCTTTATCATGTTTACTTATTTATTGTGATTTTCAGCTCATGCATTTTTTAATGTATATCATTGGACATCCCGGATATATTTTGGGCCTAGAATATATTTTTAGAGATCCATATGGAAAATAATTTAAGGAATCCAAGTTTCATGTATTATGAACATACACATCCAAAGAAACATGGTATTTACGGTCATTGTGTTTTAATTTTTTGTCATTTATTTAAAAATAATGTAATAATATGTTTAAAAGGATTGGGTAACTATAGTTGGTATAAAGAGATAGGTTTTGGTAACCATTGAAAACTATTTTGAGGAAAATATAGTAAGATCCTTAAGGACATGTATATGGATGAGTCAAAGTGTAGGGAAATGTCTTGGAATTTTGGTAAAGGATAGAAGAGAGTGGAATCCATGTAATTAAGTCCCTATATGGACACTAAAATTGGATGTGTATCATGGCTTGATGCCCCTAGGGGTAATAACTCTGAAAAGGGTACATTGAGCTGGACTCAATCATTACCTGGTGTATGATAATGAGCCTTTATAAATGCCTATTTTGAAACTCCAAGGTGATATGATTGTGAAATTCCCAAACTCTTTAAAAACCATCATAATGATATAAATAGATGATGACTATGAATGACATGGGATAATCCTAATATTTCATAGACTAAGAAAGTACGTCCCATTTGTTATTCATCTTATAAATAATGTTTTTAGGATTATATTGTTTTCCACTATGAATATTGTTTATCACACTATGATTTTTTCTTTTAGCGAATAGAGATAATCAGAAGGAACTGGGATAAAATTAAATGTGAAAGAGATCATATTGAAGTGAAACCAAATGGGAAGATGACTAGAGTGGAGGATATTGTAATTATTCCTAGTCATTTTTCAGGATATATCATTAAAAAACACCTTTATAGACTCTAGAACTCACCAAAGAAGATAAGGATAAATTTCATTGAGAGGTTAGACAGTGGGGACCATAGAATAATGAATATTCAATATCTTATATGTTGAGAATATGGGATGAAAAACCCAAGTGAATTTATTTGAGGAATATGAATATTTTTCGAGCATTGAAAATAAGGAGCCAAAGGAATTAATTACTTAGTAAAAATGAAAAGTTTGGTTAATGAGATGGATGTGAATAATTGATGAAAATAATGTTCTCTAAAAGTTATCATCAATGGTTGAATGTTATAAATGTGGAAGTCATGAGAATTATAAAAATTTATGTCATAGGAGGGGAAACCTCATAAATAGAACAACAAAGCCGGTACGAGGAATGGTTATACTTGTAATAATGAAGAGAATAAAATTCAATATGAAAGGTTTGGTATATTATAACAGTAATGTTTATGATAAAATTAGAATCATGACAAAATTGAGGTTGATTAATGTTAATACATGATCCATATTTTATATTTTAAGAAATATGTATTAAATAATAAGATAATAAATCCTAGTAAATGGTTTAAGAATGAAGTATAATGTTTGAACTATTTATGTAATGGAATTAAAGAATTATGTATTATATAATGATTATTAAATATATGTTTTTAAAGGACATTCAAGAATATGTTGAATGATGCAGATGACCTAGAAAGTTGATTTATTAGAAATGTGATATTTTATATAACATACATGACTATGTTAAGATAACACTTAATATGATCCTGATTTTTAGATAATGATGTTGGATTAAATAGATGATGGATATGAATAAATTAAATTGGATAGTATGGATGACCTTTTAAGTATTTAATGATTTCTTGAAAAAGTTGTTTATGTTATCATTGATGGAGATTACATAACTATGAGATTTCAGTAATTCGACAATCTATGGTTTTATTCAATGGATAATTAACTATGTATGTTTTAATTAAGTTTTTATTTTATTTTGGTTGTAAATATATTTCAATGAAATAAATGATCAAATTATTAACATATTTATTATGTTAAATTAATGTATAATTGATATTGTTTGGAAGAGTATTGATAAGATTAAATTATAAATTTCAACGACTTCTCTCTAAATTTTTGGATTTCGATTTTTGTCATACATGGAGGATACCTAAGGTTAACTATACATGAAATGAATTAATATGAACATAGGATTTTATTGGATAACCATTGAAAACAATTCTATTTTTGTCAAGGAATAGATAAATAATGAATGAATTATCCATATTTTATAGATCATATGATCCACTAGTACATTAGGCATAAAGAAATATCATTTCATTCCATAAAGTAAGATATGATGTGAAAATCGATTAAATCAAAACCAAAGGATAATATTGTGATTATGAAATTAAAGGAAATTATGTAAGTTTATCTTCAAGTGAAATTTCTCAAAATTTTAGAAAAAAGACCATGAAATAGATTATTATCATATTACCAAAATTTCTGATGATTTTAAAGAACTTTTTCTTACCTATTTGGTTTATGGTTTTGTTGTAGTTTATTTTGACTTGACAATTAAATTTCTTATGATCATTGATCTATGTCACCCTCTAGAATTATTTTGTCATTACACTTTCCATCCATGTCAAAATATTCACTTACAACCTATGATATTCAATTTAGAAGCCATGAATTTGTTCTTCCAAATGATCATCACACACCCCTTTCTCTATGTTCAATAGAAATATTTTTTAAACATTTTTTATAATGAGGGTTTCCCACAAAATAATTTTCAATTATTGAACCCTATTTTAACAATAATAGGTTCAAATTGTAAGAATGTAATTTATTAATGGGGGTATAATATAACATCCCAAGATTTGTTTGAACATTCTTCTTAAAATAATTGTTAACTTCTAGATATTTTTTTAAATGAAATGCCAATTTTATTATTTAATAGTTATCACATAGACGTTGGAATGACATGTATTAAATGGATTTATGAAATTATAAAGATTTATTTTTTAGAAATGTATATATAATTATTTCCTTGGTGAAAATTTAATTATAAAAGAGAATAAAATCCATTTGAAAACAAAGAAAATCTTACATATGGAAAACTAATTTTATGCGTAGAAATGAATTTTACCACAAAAAAAAATAAAAAATCACTTTTTTTGAATTATGTAAATTATATATATATATATATATATATATATTAAATATTTAATAATCTATATAACATTATTCCTATGTGCTTTCTGAACAATAGTTAAGAATAAATATGAATTTATAGTAAATTGCTTTTTTGAAAAAATTGTTTTGTCAAATTCTACTAGTTTTTTAATGATAAATTTTCAAAGAATTAGAAAATTTATTTTAATAAATTAGAATCATTTATGAAATAATCATTTAAGAAATATATTGGAGTTACTTTTGGATAGTTTTTGGAAAAGGTAAAATTTTTATGGAATAGTGAAAATACTGGTTTTTATTAAACAACAACCTTTTAATTCAAAGAATTTACAAGATACATTTTATTTTAATATTGTTTTAATAGTAATATTAGTTGAATAATATATTTATTAATGCAATTTATTTCATTGGAATCAATTTTATACTAAATATTTAAATAAAAACTTTTAAAACTTATGAAGCATTTCTCTTTGAAAAAACATATTTTCTTCACGTCTAGATGATTAATATTAAATAAATATTTCACAATTATATGAATGTAATTTAAAAATGGATTAAATGTTTTTAATCGGAATAATTAAAATTTTATAATATGTTTAACTTAATTATTTACAATTATGAATAGTAAATGAAGTAAAAAATTAATTACCACAACTAATATAAAAATGGGTTTACCATGGGTTAAACTAAATATATAAGGGGTAAAATGAGAATTAATCTTGTCCAATACACATTAGACGTTTATATATTAACTTTATCACATCTAAGTTTCTATAATGGACCATTTTAGTGCAATGCAGAATTTGAAAAATGTGTGAACATCATTAACTATTTAAAAATGACCAGTGTTCTGCTCAACTAACGTATAAAATAAAACATTTTTCTTCTCCTTTTCACACTTAAAAAATCATTTTTTCACACAATTCGTACAAAAATCAATTCTTTAATTACCTCCTCCAATCCTATAATATAATTTTTTTTTTCAAAAAACTAACCTTGTGAACCTTATCACAAACCCCTCCACACAATGTGTAGGCCTCCTGGGCCGAGAGTGTGAGAAGAGAGATAATGACCCCCCAATTCCCACCTCTAGTAGGCCCTTGTTTGGCTACTACCACTGAGGGTATAATAATCAAATAGATGGGAGGCATTACCCTCTTGGAGAACCATGCGAAAGAGAGAGATAAGAGAAAGACCAACCAAATCCAACTCAGACTGTAATATAAAAGAAAACCCAAGTACACATATGTAATGTCATGTAAGAACTAGTACTACTGAAACGTGAAAACTACAGGTACTAAAAGAATGAAAAATATGAGGAACCACGAAGCCCAAATAGCTCCAGCAACCCAAAGCTAGAGGTTACCAGCCTAATCTCCAACCATCTCCATGTGACCTGAAAAATAGTTTATATAATTCCAGGTGAGTTTAATAACATACTCAGTAGGATCATCCCCAAAGCCTCTCATGAAAATGTAAAGAAATCATGCTAAAGTATTGAAAAAAACAAGTGAAACTAAATCATCGCCTAAAAATGTATACAATGTTTCTAGCCACACCATGGATAATATCACCAAGTATCGCATATAAAAGTATATAACATATTAAAGAATATTGAGGGTACCCCGCTAACAATTTCCCACTAGTTTCCCACTCTACCCCAATGTTTCACATCCTAATCATCTATCTCCAAAAATGATGTCCCGTACACCCTCGAAAGAGCACCACGGCATGAACCTCATGAAAGAAAACCACCATGTCAACCAAATAAAGTATCCATGTAGTTTCTGAGAGCCACCACATCACCCAAAACATGCATCACACATCAGGTATTATACCTGAATCCTTTATAGCCCATACACTGAGTAAGAATCCTCAAGCCATCATAGCCTATAAACACTACACCTATAGTAGTCCATAGGAAAGTACATCCAGAATATATGTGTGTGAATAACCACACTCCATTACAACTCTCTACACACATATATGAGGAAAAATAACCACTATTCCTACCAGCACAAGTAACTACCAAGAAAAGAGAGCTTTAAAAATAGGCGTAGTTATCCATTCATCCTCCCCTTGGGATGTTGGGGAAAACACCAACATAAGGATTAGAATCCCCAGAGTGTCAGTTTCCCTAACTGAGAGGGTGGAGTAGCATATAGGAGAACAAAAAGTACATGATATAGTATAGTTGTAAACCCCCTATAGTAAAAACCAAATCTCAGACACAACTACATCTGTCGTCTCTCAAAATCCAAGTTTACACTACTAAGACTAGCTATCATATAAGAAAAATACCATTTAAAGAGATTCAATAAGATACTTTATACTTTTTCATCAATTTAACTTTATGTTAATTAATTATTTAAACATTAATTAACCATTAAAAATTTACACATTACATTTCATTACCATCACAACAGAGTTCCACACCCTCTAGCATAATCAGTTCAAGTCCACAATTCATCATAATTAAAACCTCAACATTTCATCCCAGCAAGCTCCATACCCGTGGGTTAACACTATTTATTCAATCATTTATTTAATACATAATCACCTTTCCCATAATTTCAAGCATTCGAGAAAAGAATGCTAAGTTACAAAACATTAGGGGCTCAACACGGTGAGTATATGAACTCCCCATCAAGTCTTTTCCGACTGTAGAAAGAGCGTATACCCATCCATCCCTAAGAATCTAAACATAGAATGCACCTTTCATACCCCATGAGTGTTCAACTCTTTCCAATGGAGGGTAAGAAAGACCATCTTCCTTGATCATTGGGGAATGTAAAGTAGATAAACACACAATATATTAAATAAGTAACCACTATCACACCAATAGGTATGCCCAACATCAACCCCTGCCACCATCCTATATGTCCTCCCCAAAGCAGACATGAATAAAACGATGCATCTCACCACTCTAGTCAACAAATTACTCCACCAAAACCTTTATTCCTCCATACCCCACATATCACAATAGCCTCCCAGGGTCATCCATCCCCAACATCACATCATAAGCAGCCGAAAAAACAACAACAAAGCAACTGGGATCTTGGACCCAAGCAAGGCATCCATACTTCACAGACAATGAGCACTCACAACTCTTAGAATAAGGCTCTTGGACATTAAAAGAAAGAGGCTAACTCAAAAACCTACCATGCATTATATTTTATCAAAAAACTAGTTTTTTAAACCAAATTTAATTAACCAATTCATTATTTGTAGCTTCCAATTATGGGGAACCTAAATAAAAATTTTCCATACCTCTTATAAGGAAATACACAATTTTTTCAAAATCTCTTAAATTCAACCAACATAAACATGCTTCAAGTTTATCAACTAAATATGTTTACTCCATCAATTTTATTAACTTAATAATTACAAAAAACAACTCAATTCATTAACATTCCTCTTTGTCTTTAACCAAACAATTTAAAATTATTTCTGGATTTACAATCTTTACCAAGTTTTATTAAGAACAACATGCTAAACAAGGAAACCATAAATAACACACTATCTAGAAAATCAATAGGCAGACCGTAATGATAGTATGAGTTTACAACATATGATCAAATCCATTATTTAATTTTGTTAAAGTTGTAGGATCAATATAATGATGAAGATGATCAATATACAAGAGAGGGGTGAATTGTACACTTTAAAAATTTCCTTTGGAACCTTTAATGATAGTTACGAATAACTATGTTTTCCTTAGATAAGGAAAGTTTTAAGTTTAACAAAGACAAACTATGAAAATTCGAAACACCTCTAACACGAATTGAAAACTTGGAATAAGGAATGAAGTTATAAACTTCAAGTCCTATGTACTTACTTAAAACAGGAAAGAGATTCTGAAAGTTGGTTCCAGAAATATGGATCCGGAAATTGAAACTTAACTAAAGATTACAATATGAGATTCTACCTTAAAGCGTATAGAATCTAAATGAAACAGAGTACAATTAGGGAAGTATAAGAAAGTTATACTTTCCTTACAATACAATATGCAGCGGAAACAAACAGTTAGTAAAACTACAAGTAACAAGATATAAGTCTTTTAAACCAAAGAGAAGGGTATCCAACAACCTTGGATAAAGGACCCCAGATTTATATTTTCAAGAAAGTCTGTCTTACCCACACCAGGGTAATCCCTCGATACGAAGATGAGAATCTCTGTCTTGCTATCCCCGGAAGCCCTCAACTTCAAGGTAGTTGGAATCTCTGTCTTCCTCAGTAAGGAAGCCCTTGAACTTTAAGGTAGACGGCACCACTGTCTTCCTATCCCCGAAAGTCCTTGAATGTAATCACCAACATTCGGAGTCGCATGAAGCTTTGAGAGTAAATAAGATCCTCTCTCTCTCTATAAATCACTTCAAGCATGTAATCACATGAGTCGAAGATCAGTATCGAGCTCTTTCAAATGAGCTCCTATTTATAGGCTCGGTCGACCTCCTTTCCAACGGTCATATCTTCCTTAAAAATTGGAGGGACTTGTACACGTGTTACTTAACCAACGGTTATTTAATAATGGAATAGATGAAATCGTTTTGTAACAAAACAAGTGTAACAGAAAGTACGACATCGTTTTAAGTATAACTCAAAAAGTTCGGAGTGAAGATTCAGAGTGTAAGAAAAAATATTAAAGAGTAGACAAATTATAAATTTGTAAGCAAAAGGAAATTTCAGAGTCTTAGAAAAAATAATATTGGGTGTCTAAATAAATTCAGAGTGTATAAAGCAAACATGATCAGATTTTGTTTAATAATTGAATCGAATGAGAATTTGGAATGACAATTCTTCATTAGAATTCATAATGAGAATTTGTAATCAGGATTCTTCATTAGATTTCAGTGTCGAACTTCATGACAGTTCGTATCCAGAATTCGGAGTGGAACTTTATTAGAGTTCGTATCCAGAATTCGGAGTGGAACTTCATTAAAGTTCTCATCCATAATTTGTAGCCTAAAACAGAATGCTTCATATCAAGGTTTTAAATGATTCTGAGAATATAGAAATGAATCCGATTCTTACACTTAAGAAATATATGGATATAGATAATGAAAATATGATAAGGATAATTTTCCTTATAAAAGCGATTTTCCTTATAAAAGTGATTTTCCTTATAAAAGAAATTTTCCTTATAAAAGAAATTTTCTTTAAAGATATGGTGTTTGTGATTTTCAAAATAAGAAGGAATGGAAAATTCATAAGGAAAACCGTATTGACTCAACAATCTCCCCCTTTTTGGAAAGCACAAACATCCTTACGAAAAAGAAAAACCTAGGAAAAAACATTAAGGCTTATCTCCCTTTGCTTATGGATGTTGATGAATATGACTAACTCCCCCTTAGGCTTTGAAACTCTAAGGATCATATTCTAGATTTCCGGAATGGCATTTTATTAAGAATAATAATGTCTTCTTTAATGAAAAACTCCCCTTAGATAAACTCTATTAGAGTTCTTTTTCTTTCTCCCCCTTTGTTAAGGTTCATTTTCTTTTTTCCATTTGTTAGGGTTCTTTTTCCTTCTCCCCCTTTGTGATTTTCAAAAAGAATTCGAGGGAATGGAAAATATAACAAAGTACCTGAAAAATTAGTTACAAAAAAAAAGAGACAAGCAAGAAAGATCTTCATTATGTTTGAAAGATTAAAAAAAAAGAGGCTAAGACACAACAAAAGATCGGATTTGTCTATTTTGGATCTTTCTCCTTTGACATAAGACCCTTGAGAATAATCTTTATCTTCTTCAAGTCTTTATGGTCTTCCTCGGTTTGCTTCTCTAACACAACTATTCTTGCACTTTGAGATTCAATCTTTTCTTCTTGGGATACAATCTTTTCTTCCTATGATTTCAAAACATGTTCTTGCTTTAACAACTTCTCTTCAATCTCAATACAACTATCCCTTTTATTCCTCCAGTTTTGAGCAACAGAATTCAACTTCCCATTCAGATCTCTGCCTTCTTGAATCCGATAATTCTTCTCATCTGTCAACTTTTCTTCAAAGGAAGAAGTAATATCATTTATCTTCATGTCTTCTGTCTCAAATTCATCTTTAACATTATCTTCGAAATCATCCAAGAGCCTCATCTCTTCTAGTGTTTTTCTCGACCAACCAGTCTTTTTCTTAAAAGACAAATTGTGGGCTTAAAAGCTGACAAAAAAGGTTTTGAACTGAGCCTCCATCTCAACACATTTATCCATCACCATGGATACGAAGTCTGTTTCCTGATTCAAAGTATGTTGGAGCATCTGGCATCTTGAATCAATACATGAGAAGGTCGGAATAGAACCTACCAACTTTTTTAAAGACTGAACAACAAAGTCATGTCCCAACGAAGATGACTCCGAATCCGTGACTTTACTTGGAGAATTTTATTCTTCAAATTGGTCATCCTTCTTCATAGAACAGTCACCAACTTCCCTTCTCTTTACAGCCACTGAGCTCGGGGTATTGACAACAAGTTGCTTTCCCTTGTCCACTTTCAGATTGGATTGCTGTTCCGGAGGTTTATGTTCACTATCAGACACTTGAAAAAAAATTTCTTCATCATCAACATCTTTTTGAGCACCATCCTCTACATTCTCCATTTGAGCAATATCATGTAGAAGATGTTGTTCCTCTGCATGATAAGATACTTCTTGTTTTCCTTCCTCCTCATGCTTCCCTGGAGAGACGAACTTAGAGGACTCAGCTTCTAAAGTTCGGAGCGACAAATGTTCCGAAGGTGTCTCATTATAATCACTTACTTGCTTCAATAGATCTCCTGTCTCACCACTACCTTCAGCAACTGCTTCATCCTCTTCCACTTTCTCAAACCGCTCAACTTCCTTAATATTATTAGCTTTTACCTTCTCCGGAGTAACGTAGTTTCTTCCTGGTGTCTCAGGTAGAAATTACAAAGAGAAAGATCTTGGAACTGGAATGTTTTCGGAGGCCATATCATTAAACTTCAATAATGTCTGAACCACCTCAGCTTCAAACATCTTCTTCTTAAGCCTCTTTTGTTTTACCTGTTTTTCTAGTTCAACCGCTGTCTTTTCTTTCAAGGCCTTAGTCTCCACAGGGTCCAAGACAAACTAAGGCTCCCCTTGCACTCTCTTCTCTTTGACTTCCCTCCACTTAGCAACCACCTCATCAGGGTAAGATTTTTTCTTTTTCGGTTTTGGAGGTCAAGAATGAACTTTCTTAGATTTGATATTCTCTGCTTTAACTTTAACTTCTTTCAACTTTCTCTTCTTCACTGGCTTAGAAGATTCAGGTTCAGCAACTTTTGGAACCACTTCTTCTTGAACTGGAAAATCAAAGAATTCACTAGTATTCTTGTCGAAAGAAACATTCATCCTTTTAAGGGTATCATCACTCACCAACATAATTTTTCAAACTCTAGGCTTAGACTTTCAAGCCTCCTTGAAAGACTCAAGGCACCAAAATATTAACTTCGAGATTATTGCTGGATACATTACGATCTGAGCTCTCAGATTCCCTTTCTTAACATTATCAATGGTAATAAGAATGTGTCTCATTAGATTAAACTTCCTTATATTTATCAAAAAATTTAGAATAAAGATCTCGATCTTCTTCAAACAGTCTTTGTCACCCTTTCTCGGTACGATAAAGCCTTGTACCCATAACTCTAGAATCCGAAAATTCATAGACATACTAGCAATCTTCGGAGCATTGTCATCTGACAGTCCGAGAGTCTTCAAAGTTTTTTCCTTTTCAAAACATCCCTTTGAATCCGGCAAAACATGAGTGATGAACTCGACTTCTCCTTCATAGGTCAGTCCTACCAAGCTGGCTTCCTTGGTATAAGAAAGCTTATAAGTCTTTCCATAAGACTTAAACGACAATTTCTCCCTACCATCTTCCTTAATGAAGGAAACTGTCTCATAGAACTCAAAAAGAAACTCTGAATATACCTCATCTTGATTCCCAGGCATAGACAAGGCAACATCTTCCCATCCGTTAAGCTTTATGTTCTTGGATATAAGAGAATCATAATTGTTGAAGAAATCAGGATGAACCAACCTTTCTCTATATACTAACCACTGAGAAATCAGCTTAGAGGTTGACATGTCTTGAGAATCTACTTCAACAGAAATTCGGATCTGAAGACTTCTAGGATGTTCGGAATGCAGATTGCTGAAGATCAGAATGACTTTAAAATGGATAGGCAGAGCTTCAGGACGTTGGATCTTGAAAAACCGTTGTGGGACGAGTCTCGTGGTCCCCTTTATATAGGCAAATAATTTGACCATTGGTCTTCCAAAATCCATCTAACGGTTAAAATAACTTTGATCTGATCTGATGGTTGAGGAAAATCCCACAAGAAAACTTGAATCCGATCTTTTGAGGTTTTTGTTAAAACAATGATTTAAGAAAACTATAGTCCAAAAAATATATATAAGAAAATACCAGCTAGTAAATTATGATTACAAAAACATGAGTAAGGAAATAATAGCTTTTGGATTGGCTTTAGATGATTATTCGTAATGGTTAACATCCTTCTTCTTGAAGAATGAAAATTAACTATGAAAAAAACTTTACTACAAAAAGACAAAGTTTGCAAAACTCACTACGAAAAACTCAGTACGGAAAAACTGGTACGAAAAGAATAATAATAATAAAAACGAAAATTCATTATAATAATTTCAGTATGAAAATTTCATTACAATAATTTCAGAATGATAATGTCATTACGAATGTCTCAATACGGAAATCATACTATGAATGTCTCAGTACGAAAGTCTCATTCCGAACATTTCAGTACATATTTTTTTATAAAAATAAAGAAAATAACAAACATATGTACTCCCCCTATGAAAAACAGTTTATTAATATAAGGATACTTTTTCAACAGAAAGTTAATTAAGAAATATTACCTTACAGTTATCATTCCGAACTTCTTCTTAATGTATTCAAATCTATCAGAAGGCAAAGATTTTGTGAAAATGTCATCAAGTTGATCTTGCGTTCCGATAAACTGAAGAATAATATCTCCTTCTTAGTGTGTGATCCCTAAGAAAGTGATGCCTAATATCTATGTGTTTTGCACGGGAGTGACGTGCATGGTTCTTACTTAGTGCAATGGAACATGTGTTATCACAAAAAATTTGAGTTTTAGTAAAACTCAATCCATAGTCTGTGAGTGTGTCTTGCATCCACAACACTTGAGCACAACAACTTCCAACTACTACATATTCGGCTTTAGTAGTGGAAAGTGCTACAGAATGTTGCTTCTTGCAAGACCAAGAAACTAGTGAATCTCCTAATAAATGACAAGTTCCAGATGTACTTTTTCTATCCATTTTACATCCACCAAAGTCAGCATCAGAAAAGATTTTTAGAAAAAAATCATTTCTAGAAGTATAAAATAATCCTAGATCCATGGTTCTCTTAAGGTAGTGAAAAATTCTTTTTACTACCTTTAAGTGAGATTCCTTAGGATTGGATTGATATCTTTAACATAAGCATACTGAGAACATTATGTCTGGTCAACTAGCTATTAAGTAAAGTAAATTTCCTATCATACCTCTGAAAGATTTTTGATCTATTGGTTTCCCAGCTTCATCAAGATCTAGAGAGTTTGATGTACTAATAGGAGTACTTATACTTTTAGTATTTTCATAACCATACTTTTTGAGAATATCTTTAATACACTTATATTGAGATATGTAGGTTCCTTCTGGTTTTTGGGAAATTTGAAAACCAAGGAAAAAGGTTAACTCACCCATCATACTCATTTCAAACTCATATTTCATTAGACTTGCAAAAGAGTCGGTTAAAGATTGATGAGTTGAACCAAATATGATGTCATCAACATAAATTTTAACAATATAAACATTTTTCTTATCTTTCTTTATAAAAAGGGTTGGATCTGAATTTCAGTTAACATAATTATTTTGAAGAAAAAATCCAGTGAGTCTATCATACCAGGCTCGTGGGGCTTGTTTAAGACCATACAGAGTTTTGGTAAGTTTAAAAACATGATCAGGATATTTTGTATCTTCAAAGCCAGGAGGTTGTTCAACAAAAACATCCTCTTGAACATAACCATTAAGAAAATCACATTTCACATCCATTTGAAAAAGTTTAATATTAAAGAATGCAGCAAAGGAAAGTAGAATACGGATCGATTCAAGTCTAGCAACTGGAGAATAGGTTTCTTCATAGTTTATTCCCTCTTACTGATTATATCCTTTAGCAACAAGTCTTGGTTTATTTCTCACTATGACTCCATTTTCATCACATTTGTTCCTAAAGACCCACTTTACTCCAATAACAGAAGTTTCCTTAGGTCTTTCAACCAAGATCCAGACTTTGTTCCTTTAAAATTAATTTAGTTCATCTTGCATAGCTTTGATCCAATCATCATCACCTAAAGCTTCATCAGTGCTTTTTGGTTCTAATTGGGAAAGAAATGCTAGATGTTCTATTTAATTTCTTAAGGAACTTCTAGTTCTTACAGGTTGATTTACATCACCAATGATACTATCACTGGGATGATTCTTAAGAAACACCTGATTCGGGTTTTGTAAAACCTGTTCATCAACGTAGGGTAGAAAGTCTTCTGGGGTAAATATTTCAGAAGTATCTTGTTGAACATTTTCCTTATCAGAAGAATCTTCTATCAAAGGTTGAAAATTAGTTTTTGAAAACACATCCGGGGATGTAGGTTGGGATGGTTTAAAAACAAAAAGACCAGTCTCATCAAATTTTACATGCACTGTTTCTTCAACTGTACAAGTATTTTTTATTGAAAACTCTATATGCCTTAGAAGTTGTGGAATAACCTAAGAAAATTCCTTCATTAGATTTTGGTGCGAATTTATGTAGATTTTCATTAGTATTCAAAATGAATACTTTGCAACCAAAAACCTTGAAGTAGGAATGTCTTGGTTTTCTACCATTCCATAACTCATAAGGAGTTTTATTTAGAAAAGGTCTAATAAAAACTCGATTTATAGTATAGCAAGCAGTACTTACAGCTTCAGCCCAAAAATGTCTAACTATAGAATATTCACTCAACATGGTTCTAGTTATCTCTTGATGAATTCTATTTCTTCTTTCAACTACACCATTCTGCTGAGGAGTTCTAGGTGCTGAAAAATTGTGAGTAATAACTTTTCTACTAAATTTTTTTTCAAAATCAGAATTTTTAAAATCTCCTCCATGATCACTATGAATAGTTTTTAGTGGAAGGTTTTTTCTCATTTTTAACTAGAGCTCTAAAACTTATGAAATACGAAAAGGCTTCAGACTTATTTACTTGAAAATAAACCCAAGTAAATCTAGTGTAATCATCAACTAGAACAAATACATAGTATTTTCCTATAATACTTCTAGTTTGTGTTGGAACAAAAAGATCCATGTGCACTAACTGTAATGCATCAGTTCTTGAGACTTCACCGATTGATTTAAAACTAGATTTATGTTTCTTGACATGTTGATAAGGATCACAAACATTAGAAGAATCAAATCTATGCTCCGGTAGATCCTTAACTAGTTTATTCTTAGAGAGTTTTCATAAGATCCTAAGGTTACAGTGACCTAGTCTTCTATGCCATAACCAGGAATGATCTTCCATTGCACTTAGGTAAGGTAAATCTCACTACAAAAAAACTGGGTTTAGTAGCGGTTCACAAAACCGCCGCTAAACGTTTTCGGTGAAAGGTTTCGCGGCGGTTTTTAATAAACCGCCGCGAAACCCTATTTTATGTAAAAAACCCCGAAACTTTCCCCTACCCCTGCTGCGGTTCCCCCACAAACCCTCTCCCCTTCCCCGATCCCCCCTCTTCCCCGATCCCCCCCGGCCCCGGCGACACCCGCGCCCCCCGCGCCCTCCGGCGATCCCCGCACTCCCCGCGCCCCCACGCCCTCCGGCGAACCCGCACCCCCCCCCCCCGGCGCCCCCCTCGACCCCCAGAGACCCCCTCGCCCTGCGCGCCCCCACGCCCCCCAGCCCCCCACGCCCTCCGGTGACCCCCGCACCCCCCGCGGCCTCCGGCGCCCCCCTCGACCCCCAGCGACCCCCGCGCCTTGCGCGCCCCCACTCCCCCCGAACCCACCGTGCCCTCTGGCGACCCCCGCAGCCCCTACAGCCTCCGGCGACCCCCGCACCCCCCAACGCCCCCCGCGACCACCTTCTATTTTTGTAATTTTTAGTTATTTCTTGGTACTTTGATTCGAATCATGAATTTGTTACACAATTTGAATCTACTACATGGTAGATACTATGAGTTTGGTTTAGAGCATGAAGAATTATAAGTCATAAAACATTTTCATGTTTTTAATGGGTTCATTTGGATTAATTCAAACTAAGGATACTTTTTTGGGTATTTTTATAAATCGTGGAATTCAAACCATGAAAGGGGTTCATGACACTAATTATTTAGAACCAATGGTTTTTATCATGATTTACATATTACCCTTCTTGCATTCAATGTGAAGACCTCCCTCATTAATCCTAGAAAGATTTTAGATAATATTGGGTATCTTCCTCTACCATATTTCTTTTCTTAGAGCATTTGGTCACTAGTGTGGTGGGTTGTATTCCTTTGGGTACATGTAATATCATTCACTATCTTTATCATTTATGTTATTGGTTTAGTAGTGTTGTGTGATATGGTTTCGATGGTTTCATAAATAATATGTGTTATCAATCAATCCACTGTGGTTTTCCCTCATTCCTTTTCTATTTAAGGAATATCTGCTTGTTTCCAATTTATGTTGTCGAAGGATCTTAGGTTCCTTATGTTTATAAGGTAGGTGTATCTGTACAAGCGGTTCTATTTTAAAATTTCCTTATATTCTTATTAATTTCTTTGGCTTGTTTCATGAAATTTATGGATTTAAATGGATTTTATGTAAAATATACATGTTTTTAAAGAGGTCTTTCTTCAAAAATGGTTTTTCTCACAAAAAGTAATTGACTAAATTCTTTATGGTTTGGCCTATTTAGATTGAATTTTTTATACTAATGGATGTTTATCATTATTTTTTATTTTAATTTGGTTTCATAACTTTATTATCTAAAACAAGATACTACTTTCATGTCTCTTTATTACACATCTCCATGTATAAGACCCTCTTGGGAGACTTTCCTAGTTTTCCCTAGTCGGTTCTTTATAAATTAATATCAAAAGGAATATTGAGCCTGGAATGTTACGACACTTCCTAGTTTTGGTTTAGTTTCATTGGTAGACTAGATTTAGTAGCACTAGAATTTATTTAATATGTGTGGGATGGTTCCTAGACATCTCACCTCCATGTATGAATTCAAGTTACTATGGGTGGTTAGTTATTTTTGAAAATATTGTCACTTGGTCTTTGTTGTTGATTGAATAAACTAGGTTTGGTGTCTATTTAAAAAAACTATTCCTTTCTTATGTTTTATATTTCATTAATAAAATTCATAAATTCATAAAATTATTATTATTCTAAATCATTAATATGGATTATGGAAGTTGTTATATGATTTAGGAATTTTCTCATGACTAAAGGGGTTTTCATCTTGTATTTGTTAGACGATTCCTACTAGAATAGGTCTTATGAATCTAAGTGATAGATTTGTGAGATGGGTTTAATAGGAGAATCCCTTAGTGGTATCTTCTTTAGTGGAAGTTATAATATGCACTATTCATACTTTGGTTATGAAGGTATTAAAAACCCAGGAGGATTAGTGGATCATGACTCATAATTTACTAACAAGAATCCACTTATCTTTCATGGTGATAATGGAATCTAGAAATATGAGGAGAGGATTGAGTAGATTGGTAGGAGATTTAAAATTATAAATATTCCCAAGGAATCTTAGGGGTGGGGGTCAACATATATTCTTGATGGATTGGGAAGGAAATGGTGAGGCTCAGTTGTGCATGCTATATTTTATGAGGATCTTACATGGGAATCATTCAAGAAAATATATAAACTATAGTTTTATCCTAAAATGTTACATGTAGAAAAGACCTGATACTTTCTAACATTATAAAAATGGGAAGGTATTGTTATAGTGTATTCCACTAAATTTTCTAGGTTGGTGCATTTAAAAGTGGATATTATTACCAATGTTTACATGAAATCTCTGAGGTTTGAGATTGTGCCAAGTGTCTCCTAAGAATCATGAGTATGACATGGATTTATATTTATAGTGACACTTAATTTTGATATACCTGCACACTATTGTTTGTTTTATATTCGTGGACTAGATTATGCATTAGAAACCATTAGTGGTGGCCTACTTAATTTACCTCACACCATATTCGGTACATGGATTGGTACCCAGATAGTCTTCTTTGTCATAGGAAATACGACTTTGATATGGTTGGTTGTGTATGAAACCATTGAGAAACATCATTCCTCTTGGAGGACATCTAAGCTCAAGCCTAAACAATCACATAATGTATCAGGTTTAAAATGTATTATGATCAGTTTCGATCACACATCAATGGGGTGTTGTTTGAGGCAACATAAATGTGTGATCGATAGTGTTATGATAAGTGTGTAACCCGATATTCTTATTGCTCCTCAATGAGGTGTTGACGCTGTCTCCTATGGACCAGACTTGTTCAGTTGGTCTGAAGTGGTAAATGTGATCAATGAATCATCTTTTTTATATTATTCATACTTTATGATCAATTGTTCATCTTTATTATATTATGTTTCTGTAATCTTACACTATCGTATATTTTTTGTAGGCACATTGTGATATACATGGATAAAAGCTGGATGAAATTACCGAGGAACACACCTCAATATGTTAAGGGTTTGAATGAGTTTTTAGATTTTGCAATTTCTAATCGATCCGATGAAGGGAGAATAAGATGTCCATGTCCTAAATGTAAATTTAGAACATGGTTGAAGAGAGATGAAGTTTATGAACATTTAATACTGAAGCAATTCCCTGATCAATATTTTTGTAGGATTTGGCATGGAGAATCAAACAATACAGAAAGATTGAGGACTGATGTTAATCCACAGAATGAGGTCCCAAGTTTGTCTCCAATGGAAAATGAAATTCCAAACCTCATAAATGATGCATTCGGCACTGCAAGACACCACTATGAGCATCAAAACATATCATAACAACCAGAAGAGGGTGCTACAAATTGCAACGTGACAAGTGATGTTTTTGAGACTGTAACACAAGATGATCAAGATTGTAACATATCATTGGATCCTCCTCTTGATTCTGTGGAGCCAAATGTAAGGGAAAACTTCAATGAGGAAAATTTGTTTCATGATTTATTTGACGATGGAAATCAAGAGTTGTATAGTGGGTGTTTGAAATATTCAAAGCTTTCATTTCTACTGAAGTTGTACCATATCAAATGTCTATGTGGAATTACAAATAAGGAAATGTCCATGTTATTGGAATTGATTCGTGATGCATTTCCTGAAGCAAAAATCCCAGAATCGTTTTATGAGATGAAAAAAGTTTTAAACAAGCTTGGTCTGAATTATACAAAAATACATGCGTGTCCCAATGATTGTATGCTTTACTGGGGAGAGGATTCAAGTAGACAGAATTGTAAGAAATGTTCTTCTTCTATATGGCAGTCAAAAGGTGATGTTGGAAGTATGACTGAACATAATTTCATGGAGAAGAAGAAAAGGAACACACCTGCAAAAGTTTTGCGTTACTTTCCTTTGAAGCCTCGATTGCAAAGAATATTCAGGTCATCAAAAACCGCCAAACACATGAAGTGGAATTCTGTAGATAATAAAAATGATGGGTTAATGAGTCATCCACGAGATTCCCAATCGTGGAAGACATTTGATTCATTACATCTAGATTTCTCAGCTGATCCTAGGAATGTTCGATTGGGATTGGCTGCCGATGGATTCAACCCATTTGAGACTTTGAGTACGAGTTATAGCATTTTCCAGTTGTTTTGATCCCTTATAATCTGCCTTCGTGAATGTGTATGAAACAAAATCTTTTATCATTTCGATGATTATTCCTGGAAAAAAATTCCTGCCAATGATATTGATGTATACCTGCAGCCTTTGATTGAAGAATTGAAGGAGTTATGGAGCAACGGTGTTGAGACATTTGATGTTTCTTCTAAAAAAATGTTCAAAATGCATGTTGCTTTAATGTGGACCATTAGTGACTTCCCTGGGCTTGGGAATTTATCTGGTTGGAACACTTATACGGGTTTGGATTGTCCCATTTGTAACATTGATTTCGAGCCCAAATAGCTACCTCACAGTAGAAAATGGTGCTTCTTGTGCCGTCGAAGATTTCTTGATGCATCTCATAGATTTCGGCTGAACAAATCAAAATTTAATGGTTCCATTGATCGTAGACCACCTCCAAAGTTGTTAACCGGTTCTAAAATATTGACACAGCTTGAAAATGTTAAAAAATAATTTGGGAAGATTCATCATTTGACTGATAGCAGAAAACGAGTGCGAAGTGCATCATCAAGTGAAATCAGAACGCAACAATGGAAGAAAAAAAGTATATTCTTCAAACTTTTGTATTGGGAATTTAATTTTTTTGCGCCACAATCTTGATGTGATGCATATTGAGAAGAATATATGTGATAATTTGATTTTCACATTACTTAATGAGCATGGAAAGTCGAAGTATCATCTCAATGCTCGCAAATACTTACAACTAATGAACATAAAACGAGATCTCTGGCCAGATGAGAATGAAAAGTATGCTCCATCCATTTTTTCAATGAAAAATAGGGATAAAGATGCGTTCCTTCGAATTTTAAATAATGTGAAGGTATCTGATGGGTATTCGAGTAACATATCTAAGTGTGTTGATTTGAAGAATCGAAAGTTATATGGATTTAAAAGTCACGATTCACTTGTTTTGTTACAATAGTTACTACCATTGGCATTGCGTACATTATTACCTGAAAAAGTTACTGCTATTGTACTGCAATTCTGCACATTTTTTAGGAAATTATATGAGAAAACACTACATCTATTACAGCTTGACAACCTACAGGAGAGGTTTGTATTGACCCTTTGTGCAATGGAGATGATCTTTCCTCCATCGTTATTTACTGTCATGATGCATTTAACCGTGCATTTGGTTGACGAAGCTAAATTAGGAGGCCCTGTTCATTATCGGTGGATGTATCCAATTGAGAGGTATTTTATTTATATGTTTCCAGTTAAGTAAACAATATATGGAATTTAAATAAATGCATAATATTAATATTATTTTTCACAGATATCGTGGGCATTTGAAAGCATACGTGAGAAATAAAGCTCAACCAGAAGGCTCTATTGCTGAAGGCTATTTGGCCAAGGAGTGTCTCACCTTTTATTCCAGATATTTGGATGGTATTGAGACAAGATTTAATCAAGTTGGACGTGTTGACGACACATCAACTCAATATCAAATGCATCAGAAATAAAAAATATTTCCTGCTATTGGCCGATCAGTTGGGAGGACCTCATACGCGACACTGACAAAATTGGAGTTATTACAGGCACATAGATATGTGATGCTAAATAGTGAAATTGAAGATCCATTTATTGAAGAGTTGAGGATACAAACAAATAGACGAATGAGAGGCCAAACACGAAATGAAAAAGATATAACGAAAGCTGTGAATAAAGAGCTGGTAGAATGGTTTGCACGACATGTAAGTTTATAAATATTGCAATAAATACGAATATTAGTTTGACACATACAATTTGAAAATCTATTAAATTATATTTTTATTTTTCAGATCATGAATACTGATACTCGAGCAGACATTTCAAGGGATTTGAAGTTTCTTGCTTGAGGTCCTATAAAACAAGTTAGAAAGTTCGATGCTTATAATGTGAATGGTTTTAGATTTCGTACAGTCGATCGAGAAGTGGGTTTGAAAACACAGAATAGTGGTATATTTACATTTGTTGAATTGGAATACTATGGAAAGTTTCATGATATTATTTAATTAAACTACCACGGGCATTTTTCTGTTGTTTTATTCAAATTAAAATGGGTCGATATTATCAGAGGTATTAAAAGAGATTCCTTGAAATTTACTTCTGTAAACTTCTCTCGCTTGATGGATGTTGGTTATCATGAACTGCATGATCCATATATCTTAGCATCGCAGGAAAAAATGGTATATTATGTGAATGATGTTGTGGATGAAGGGTGGAGTGTATTTACTCACGTAATACAATGATATTTGTATGATATGGGTGATAAAGTGGAATATTTGACCTCTGCAATTGAATTTCATCAACAACAGGAAGCAGAATTATTTGTCCATCATGATATTGAAAATATTAGTCTAGCAAGGATGAATGAAGTGGATGAAGCAATGGAGCAGGAAACCGACATGATTGAAGGGAAAAATGATTGTATGTACAATTATTTATTCATTCATCAACCACTTGTTTCATTTTTGAAGTCATTCATTATCATTGTTATATATATTTTGTTTGTTAGTACTGGGAATCTATTATCATTTTTAATTTTTTTTCTGCATAAATTTTTTGAAATATATATTATGAACTTAATTTTATTTGATTAAATGACATGAATTCCAAGGAAGAAGTGGTACACCATTTCATCTACTTCTGCGATAGATGACGATCCGTCTGTCCCTACGGCATCTGAGGCAGCAGCTTCCTACATCCCTGCATCATCTCCCCCTGCACCATCTCTGACACCGTCAGTGGATGTCTTATTAGAGGAAGAGTCATCGCCTCCCCCTACAGGATCCGCAGTAGTGGGGCAGCGACACGCCCCTTCCAGTTCATCACGGACATTCTGGAGGGTCACAGTCATAGGTACAAATTTTAATTAAATTAATTTATTACATTTTGATTATAGTAATTGTATGCTAATTGCAGATGAAAAAAATGCAACCGTGGAAAAACACTTAAAAAGTTCTGATGTTTGGAACATGAATGGCGAGAAGATAGTGGTTCCATTTGATTATTATGGGGTCCCGACGGATGACGCCGCAGGTTTACTTGGTCAGATTATAGGTCAGCTGGCAGCGGAGCCCATTTCCCTACCTATTTCATATGATTATTGGAGGCGTATGCCTCCAAACTGGAAAAATGAAGTTTTTGATTCTCAAATAAAGGTAATTTTATTACTTTATGGTTTAATTGAATGTTATGTTACTAATATATTCAAAATGAATTTCTGTATACAGATGTTCTTCCACTTTACCGTTGCTGATGTGATAGCACGGAAGTGGACATTGAAAAATCTTGGAAAAAAATGGAAATATTTCAAATGGAGGTTGTGGTGTGATGTCAATGATACTTCGTTGACCGTGCAACAGATGTATGAGAAGCTACCCAGTGGGGTACCGAACGAATAGTGGAAAGTTTTTGTCGATAGCCATCGTGATGAGAAGCGGATGGTATTGAAAGATATATTATTATATTATCCTCATTTTACATTTATACATGTACATGAAGAGGAGATAGACATTGAATACATTACTGTTAAATCGAATTTTTTTTTATTTCAGGATCTCTTAAGACAGAATGCATCAAACCAGGAAAAGCAAGTCATCCCGCACACTGCGGGCTCAAAAAGCTTTGCTAGAAGCCGAATGTCATTGGTAATCTTTTAATTAGTTTAAATATTTATAAGACAATATTATCTATTTAACATATTTTATTGTTGATTTATCTTTGTTTAATGCAGTCACAGAGTTTAGGGCATGAAGCATCCCGAATAGAATTGTGGCTGGATGTTCATAAAAAAACAGATGGAAGTTTTGTTAATGAACATGTCAGAGAAGTTGGGGTATGAAGTCAATTATTTATTATAATAACTTATTATCAGTTTTTACTGTGTTAATATATATTGATATTTGATTTATAGGTAAAAATTAAAGAAATATGGGATGTCAATCCTGGGAAATCCTACTCAGTCTCCCAGGATGACCCGGTTGGTAAAGTCCTTGGGAAGGAGCATCCTGGTAGAGTGCGTGGGATGGGGTTGGGACCCGTACCATCTGAGGTATTTGGCAGGCCATCAGGGATTTCGTCTACATCTACTCCTGGTTATAGTCATTTCATACCCGAAGATACTTAGAGGGATATTTCTTCTCTACGAAACACAGTTCACCAGCAGGGGGATCAGATATCTGCTTTGCAGAAAGAGTTGCTTGAAATACGTCAGCATATGAGGAGATATTCCACCGGTGGTAGTGCATCGGCTAGTGGTGAGCATGTAAATCACAAAAAATCAAAATCATTTAGTTTTCACACTTTTATTGGTTTTAAGATTAATTATATATATGAAACAATATTTAATTTTCAATATAATGTTCTTATAGGTGGCAGCATGTAGTGAAGATGAAGGTGGAGAGGGTGACGATGCAGCATCAGATGATGAGTAGTAGTGTTTTTGATGTGTTGAACAAGTATGAGAACGGTTGTGTTGTATATGTAACATGTATGGCACATAGTTTCCACCAAAAAATTTCATGTCCAAACATTTTCTTGATTTCTCATGTTTCCTTCTATGCATTTTATTTATTTATGATGTTTCATTTTATGTCTTGATTTCTCGAGTGTGGTATAAATCATTCCATTTAGGCCTGTGTTTGAATTGGTACCACATCCAATGAGAATACCATATATGTAACCCATATTCATACCATTTCTACTATATTGCAGCATTCGGGTAGCCCCATTGTGTAAGCTCGATTCATACCATAATTGATTTATAGAAGTACCTAGGCAGTCCAAATGTTTAAGTCCCATTCATATCATTGTTTCTCCATAGCAGCACCTGGGTATCCTAGCTGTGTAAGCCCAATTCATACCATTACTATCAAGGCCCAATAAGCCACAACACAATACACAAGCATGAAAAAATTCTATCACAAACCAAAGCCCCAAACATTCAATGGTATAAACACAACTAAAACAACAGAAGATAAAAATCTCACTGAAGGGCTTCCATAAATCCTAACACATCCTTAGGTCTACACTAGGTTGGTCTACACATGCCCAAACTATATCCATAATCACAACCAATGTATATCCCCTTAGAATAAAATCTCAGGAGGGAGGAACAGTCACCCCATGTAACACTCATCAAGGGAGAAGTTATTAGGTAACATATTGGTTTTATATATGACAATTTTTACTAGATACTCCCTTTTTCAATCAACTTCCTTACTAAGTGGAAGATAAAACACCTATCTGATGGCCCAATATGTTTTAGTTTAGCATAGACATACCCATATTGGATCCATATCCAATATGTATCACACTAAAAGTCCTATCCCATGACCATAAATGTCTAAGGCATGAAAGGTTAATGATTAAAGGCTCTGTCATGGCCTTAAAATTTTTACACCACTCAAATGGGTCAAGGAATACCAATTTGTTTTTAGTTTAAGGTTGATATAAAACAAGCGATGAGACCACATATCACATGTATCATAGAATAATGTGTAAACCATAGGAATAATGTTCAAGGACCATCTAATTGTAATAAAAAATGCATCAAAATATGTGTCATTTGGTATCCCAATGCACTAACCATTTTGAGAAACCTGGAATCTCCACAATTGAACAAACCCATACATTAGGAAAGCATCACATGAAACAACCATGGATTGATAATGTCCCCATGACCAAATTCCCAATAGTCACATTACCTTCATCACTAAATCTCTCTATCTATGAGATCTATGAGAATACAACAATTCTTATAAACCACATGTTAACCAAGTAAAACTACACCTAATAACTACCCAAATCCCCACCTGAAAGGCTAATCTTAGACTATACAACCAACATACCAATTATGCTGATAAGGAACTCACGCTCTTACTGACATGGAAAGAGTGTATCTTGGAAGCCTCCCACAATACCTAAATTTAACCGTTATCAGTATAACATGAATCTAAGCATGTATACACTCTATTAAAACACCTAATATGCATCATTACAATAACATCCAAATAATCATTGTTTAACTTAACTTATCCCCCAAATAACCATGTCAATTATTCATGTTAGACTTAACAATACACAAGCACTACCCATGCTTTTACATTCACAATACCAAATACAATGATATTACTAACTGAATACCAAACCACAATCCACCTATATACCATCACTATAGAACAAAGTGTATAAACTTACTTTCATTTAATTAATGAACTCATAGACCTAGGATAAGTCCTCTCTTGGATTACATACATACAAGAAAACCCTCATCAGGTGGAAATGAGAATCGCTATTTCACTTGATTAGAACACTCCAATCACCAATATCCCAAGATACATCTCAATATTACTAGTATCTCTCAACCCTAGTTCACATGTCACATCCTTTATAGGATACAACCCATGGAGAAGCATCTATGAACCCATCTCAAATATCATGAGGAAAATCATAGGCTAATATACCCACTCGAGGGTTCTCATGCATATCACAAATCCCATACCCAATCCAACTATGAAATCTAGGTTACTAATCCTAACTAGAAATCGACACACCATACTTCCCCTGAAGGATAATGATAACATACATGCACATATATATTAATGACATTATCTTATGATAATAACTATTGCGAAAAATCAATATCATTTGGTTTGGTTATGTATAATTCCACCAATAAGGTATTTAGGAAAACATTAGATAAGTTGTTGTTGAAATTTTAAAAAACTAAAACCTATTTTCTTTAACGAAGTCAATAACAACTATATCATGATGCATCCCATCAAACCTGCAACATGATGACCATCTTGGGATGTATACATGAAACTCTTATCTCATATCCAATGACATAACTCAAATCCTCAATAGGAATCATGTATAACCTACAAGATCATAAACCATACTCTCTCAAGCACTATGCACGGTTACCGTGTTGTCCAACCTAAAACACATGCCAATTCACAAGTTACCCATTTTCTATGGTAGGCATTAACAACCAACCCAAAACACACAACAAACCATACCATAACATACATTCTATAACTACTCAAACATCCATCTTTGGAACAAATTCTATACCCATATAAACATAATTTGTTCTATCCCATAACATAAATCCATTGTTAAAAAACCCCAACCCATATCACAATCCACCCATGGATGTTATATCGGTCAACTTAGAGCATAACCAATTACATATCATTACACATCACCATGGTTAGCATGATAACATAAATTGTATCAAAATTCATTACCATTTATTATATACAATATTATTATCCATATAAAATAAATCAAGCCTTCTTAAAACACATAAGAAATTAAAGAAGCTAAAAACACATATACATCTTGGGGGTCACATGGATTGGTTACTCACCAAATTGTGATAAATACCTTTCCTTAAGTTGGACTCCATAACATACAACATTTTCTCATATCCTATTTTGCAATGAATACTACCATGTTATTTGTTTGTATGGTGTCTCCTGTTCAATATTCTGGTTTTATTTGTTTTTCAGGGCAGTGGTGGGGTAGGAGCAGAATTATTTTTTTTTACAGGTCAACATTTCGTGGCGGTTTTAACCGCCGCTAATGCCTTACTGGTCATAATTTACCAGCGGTTATAACCGCTGGTAAATATATTATGTTGAAATTTAGAGGTGGTTTTCACCGCCGCGACATAGGTGCATCAAACACAAGAATATAGCAGTGGTTAAAACCGCCGCGAAAAAAAGTATCATCTACGCATAAAACCGCCGCGAAATGGACAAAAACCATCGCGAAAATAGGAATCTACGACGCTTTTCTTAAACTGCCGCGAAATAGTAAAAACCGCCACTAATAGATTGCCGACGCCCAATTTCGTGGCGGTTTTTGTAAACCATCGCCAAACCCTATAGCAGCGGTTTAAACCGCCGCCAAATGAAAAAAACCACCACTAGGGGCTGGTTTTGTTGTAGTGTCTTGGCTCCTGAGGTCTGATAAATTTATGGTGTAAACATTCTCTTGCCTATTGGCTGAGAGAATAAATTATTCCTTGGAATTGTGTACTAAGCACTTATCATTCCTAAAATTCACAAGGTACCCTTCATCAAATAACTGACAAATGCTAATGAGGTTGTGCTTAAGACCCTTAACAAAAAGAACATTTGAAATCAAGGTTTTACAAAGAAGAACAATGTTACCTATACCAACAATTTCTCCCTTTTCATTATCTTCGAAAGTTACCTTTACTCCTTTCATTTTGATAATCGTTTAAAAATAGATTTTGTTACCAGTCATGTTCTGGGAACATCCACTATCCATGTACCATGTGTTGCTGTTGGTACTCTCTTTATTTTCCTGAAATCAAGAAAAGAATTAGACTTTCGAAATCCAATCTTGTTTGGATCTGAGATTTACAGATAACAAAATGTTAGGTACCCACATCTTCTTGGAGAAATAAGCTTTGTGAAATCCTAGAGATTGGGTTTTGTTTAAGGAACAATTCCTTTCCCAGTGACCACCACATTGACACTTGGTACAAAATGGGGCACTTTGTGGATCAAAATAATTGTTACTAAAAATTGGTTTTGCATGGGTATAACCAAATCCGAATTTATTTCTTAAAGGTCGTATTTGGGAATACATTTTATCAAAATTTTCCTTACCATGGGTATGGTTTTATAAACACTTATTTAAGGAAAATATTTTAGACTTGAGTTTTATAACCAAGTTTTTATCTTCAAAATCATTAGTTTTAGAACTAGATCTCGGCTCAAAAACATTTTTCTTAGAAATTAATTTTTCTAATTCATTAGAATGTTTGTTCTTCTCAGAACATACTTCCTCAAGATTTTTTGAAATATTATAAAATCATCATTTTTTATATCAAGATCCTTATAAAGATCTGATATTTCTTTTGTAAGAATAGAATTCCTAGAGTTTGCCTTATCAAGTTTTTTATTGAGTTTGAAATTATCAATTTCAAGAAGTTTAGCAAACCTAGAAACTTCTTCATAGGTAGGTGAAGTATTTTCTTCATCAGAAGAGGATTCTTCATCTGAGGAGTTATAATACTTACTATCATTAGAATTTAAAGATACATTGGTCAATGATTCAGCATTTCGTACCTTAGCCATAAAGCAATGATTGTCAATAGGTATTCTGGATATAAGACCAAGATTCTTCTTTCTTGAAGATTCATAATCAGAAGATTCATCTGAAGAGTCACCACCAATGACACTCCAGGTATCACAAGCTTTCAGAACGTTCTTAGCTTTGGCTTTATAATACTTATTTCGGTTCCTGTCTGAATTACTTTCTGTCCTTTCTTTCTTTTTGAGCAAAGAGAAATCTGGTCTAACATGTCCAGATCTCTTTCATTCATAATACGTGACTTCTCCATCATTCCTATATTTCCTTTCCTTTTTCTTATACTTGGATTGGAAACATCTTTATCCAGCTATCTAGTTCATCCTTCGAGAAAGATTTGCTAACTCATTTTATGAGATTTCACTCTCAGTAGAATCTGATTGGATAACCATCTTCATAGACTTGGATCTGGTTACTCTCTCAGGAGTCTTAGCTTTCGTTTGATTTGTTGTTGTTGTAAAAGCAACAGTACCATTTCCATTTTTCTTCTTGATATTGTCAGCATCTCTCTTCATTCTGGTTTCATGTTGAAGAAGAGTTCCAAATAACTCATCAAGAGAAATCTGAGTTACCTTCCTGTTCTCATCTATAGCAGTTCTCTTCGATTCCCACTCATTAGGCATAATATCATTTATCTTATCCTCAAGTGCTTCATCATCTAACCCTTTTTCTCCCATAGAATGTAAACTATTGACTATAGTAATAAATCTCTGTTGAACTTTACAAATTGGTTCACCATAAAAAAAATTGAAGCCATGTTATTCAGATCAAAGCAAAGATCTCCTAGTCTCAATCACTTTAGAAGTTCCAAAGTGTGTAACCTCTAACATCTTCCAGATACAATTAGATGCTTCACAAGAAAAAATTTGGCTATATATATTTCTGTTAATTGAACATAGTAAAGTATTGTGTACCTTATAATTGAGTTGATACACTTGCTTTTCTTGGTTAGTGAAAGTTCTAACTTCCTTATCAGGAATTTTATAATCACCAGTAAGCATAACAAAGTTGTCCACTCTGGTATTGATAACAAATGTCTTCATTCGATCTCTCTAGTACTCGTAGTCATTACCATCAAAGATTAGTGGTCTTGTAGGATTTAGATTATCTATAGAACCAACATTGATTCCTGCCATACTAAAAATAAACTTCGGCACACAAACTTGTTAGTAGAAAAAGTTCATAACCACAATGTTCGGAATGACAATGTTCGGAATGAAAAAGTTCGGAATGACAATGTTCGGAATGACAAAGTGAGCAAGAAAAACATATACGTGAGTAAAAGTATTTCAGAGACCTCCTCTGATACCAATTGTAGGATCGAAATAATGATGAAGATGCTCAATATACAAGAGGGGGGGGGGGTGAATTGTACACTTTAAAAATTTCCTTTGGAACCTTTAATGTTAGTTAGGAATAACTATGTTTTCCTTAGATAAGGAATGTTCTAAGTTTAAAAAAGTTAAACTACAAAACTTCACAACACCTCTAACACCAATTGAAAGCTTGGAATAAGGAATGAAGTTATAAACTTCAATTCCTATGTACTTGCTTAAAACTGGAAAGAGATTCCGAAAGTAGGTTCCGGAAATATGGATCCGGAAATTGAAACTTAACTAAAGATTAAAATATGAGATTCTACCTTAAAGCGTATAGAATCTAAATGAAACAGAGTACAAGTAGGGAAGTATAAAAAAGTTATAATTTCCTTACAATACAATATGTATCGGAAACAAACAGGTAGTAAAACTACAAGTAATAAGATATAAGTATTTTAACCCAAAGAGAAGGGTATCCAATATCCTTGGATAAAAAAACCTTGATTTATACTTCCAATCAAGTCTGTCTTACCCACACCAGGGTAATCCCTCGATACGAAGATCGGAATCTCTATCTTGCTATCCCCGAAAGCCCTCAACTTCAAGGTAGTTGGAACATCTGTCTTCCTCGGTAAGGAAGCCCTCTAACATTAAGGTAGTCGGCACCTCTGTCTTCCTATCACCGGAAGTCCTCAAATGTAATCACCAACATTCGGAGTCGCACGAAGCTTTGAGAGTTAATAAGAGCCTCTCTCTCTAGAAATCACTTCAATCATGTAATCACATGAGTCGAAGATCAGTATTGATCTCTTTCAAATGAGCTCTTATTTATAGGTTCGGTCGACCTCCTTTCCAACGGTCATATCTTCCTTAAAAATCGGAGGGACTTGTACACGTGTCACTTAACCAATGGTTAGTTAATAACTGAATAGACGGCATCGTTTTGTAACAAAACAAGTGTAATAGAAAGTACGAAATCTTTTTAAGTCTAACTCAACAAGTCCAGAGTGAAGATTCGGAGTGTAAGAAAAAATATTAAAGAGTAGACAAATTATTAAAGTGTAAGCAAAATGAAAGTTCGGAGTCTAATCAAAAATAATATTCGGAGTCTAAATAAATTCGGAGTGTATAAATCAAAGATGATCAGATTCTTTTTAATAATTGAATTCAGAATGAGAATTCGGAATGACAATTCGTAATCAGAATTCATAATGAGAATTTGTAATCAGGATTCGTCATTAGATTTCGGTGTCGAACTTCATGAGAGTTCATATCCAGAATTCGGAGTGGAACGTTATTAGAGTTTGTATCCAGAATTCAGAGTGGAACTTCATTACAGTTCTCATCCAGAATTCGGAGCCTAAAACAGAATGCTTCATATCAAGGTTTTAAACGATTCTGAGAATATAGAAATGAATCCGATTCTTATACTTAAGAAATATATGGATATAGATAATGAAAATATGATAAGGATAATACTCCTTATAAAAGCGATTTTCCTTATAAAAGCGATTTTCCTTATGAATGCAATTTTCCTTATAAAAGCAATTTTCCTTAAAGATAAGGTGATTGTGATTTTCAAAACAAGAAGGAATGGAAAAGTCATAAGGAAAACATTATTGACTCAACAAAAGTAATTATTAGGTCAATTTCATTATGATCCAAGGGCAAAATCTTGTTATATCTATAATTTGCATGTAGTAAAAATAGAATCAACAAATCCCTTACCTCATATGGTTTGAAACATTATTTTCACATGAATGTTCCACGCAATAAATAATTATAGCCTCCCTCATGAAAAATTCATCCACTCAAGGACACTGCGACACAAATGCACCAATCAACAACCAATAAAACATCATTAGAACCTTACAGATCAACCACCATTGAATGGAAAAATAAATCAATAGAAAACATATCAAAGATACCATATGAATTGTGGTATCTATTACCTCATATCAAAGATGAATTAAAGGAGGAATATTGAGATTGATCCTTGACCAATTGATCACTAAAATTCCATGGGGGGATCTGATGTGTTGTCTGGGATGAGAGAGAGGGTATCCTTGGCCCTCGGGTTGGAATAACCTGAGAAGCTGGCATATCCTTAAAACATATAGAGGTAGGTCTATTTGTGATGTGTACTTCCCATTCACATCATATAATACCTTGAGGATATGTTCCTTTGAAAAACAAATCACGTCGTAATTTATTATTATTTTTGACTCCTAAAACAATACACCTCATTAACCCCTTTGTCACATTGTGTAGCCCCCTATTTACATCTTCTAATGACCGAACAACTCTATGATTCCTCCGAGCCTCCCTCGAGTACCCTAGTATTCAAAAACATGCAAAGGGCCCATCCTCGCAGAACATGACCCTTACATAAGATACCTCTCAAAACATTCCCATCCTCAAGAATCCAAAACCAACCTAGAGGGAAGAGAAAATATAAAAGATGGGGTTTTCTAAATAGCCACACTACGAGATACCTTTCAGTTCTCTCGCAATCACAAGAGCTCAACCGCTTTAGAAAATAAAAAATGTGAAACTAGGTGCCAACAACCAGCTCCCAAACTATCTCATGCGGGAGATACCTCTGAAAAAAAGCCATCACATAAACAGTAAAGGTTTACAACCACAAAATGAAAATAATAATAATAATATATTTAAACATTAAATATTGTGGGGTATTGAACGTGTATCTATGACTCACATTCCCACGTTCTCTCTTAAATTCCACCATTCTTCCACAAGACATAATCTAAGTGTATAGTATGCCCACACAACAACTTCCCCTCACAATTCTAGATCTCCAACGGGCACTCCTCGAAGGGCGCATCATTGTTAACATCAATCTCAACACAGTAGATGATTTGAGAGTCATGATGAAGATAACAATGGAGTTGTTACATGTGAAAAACATCGCATATCCTACTCATCTATAGGGGAAGTGCTACACGATCCACCACCACTCCAAAATGCGACAACACCTCGAAAGGACCAGCAAATTGGGGGAAATATTACTCCCATGACCAAACCATCACCGCCCATATTATCGGGCACCTTCTGAACCGCATGATCCATAATTTAAAACTCCAATGGTTTCCCCCTCTGAACAACATAGGATTTTTGATGATCCTATGTTTCCTTCATCCACTCATGAATCACCTAAACCATCCCCATCATATTCTGTATTAGTTTCTGCCCGAGAATTGCTGACTCTCCAACCCCCTTCCCGCACAACAGAGAATGGAAAGTCAACCATATAAGGAATCAAATGGATCTACAATAATGGTGGATTGGAAACTATTATTGGAAGATAACTCTACCAAGGGATGGTGACTCATCCACGAACCTCCAAAATCCATGACACAAGAGCACAACATGTCTTCAAGAGTCTGGATGGTCTGCTCTATCTATCCTTATATATATTGATGAAAAGTAGTGCTACGAAATAAAATATAAATTAAATAATGTTGGATTCCTCTACACACTATATTTCTAAAATGAAGATCTATATCAAAAATCATCATCCTCAGAACTCTATGATGTCTCACCACCATTTTTAGGTACTTCCTTGACAAAACCTCCACTGAGAACGACTCCTTGATTACTAAAAAGTGGGTTGATTTTATCAAAAGATCCACTAAAAACATATACAATCATATATTCCTTATTATCAAGGTAAAATGGAAAAAATAACATTGATATGTCCTCCTAATTCCACTGAGAACATCTGATGGATGGAGCATAAAATCAAGAATGCGGTGCTCCACCTTCTCCTTTTGGCAGACCAAACCTCAAGACACAAACTCTGCAACTTCATGCTTCCACCCAGACTGCAAAAACACACTTCTCAATGCTTGGTACATCTTCATCACACAAGGATATACCACTAATGGTGAACCATGGGACTATCTGAGAACCATCTCATGTACCTTTAAATGAACAAAAATACTTCCCCGATACAACACCTGGTGGTGTTCATCCTTTGACCAACCTTCAGGGGCCTCACTGAAAAAACTCATTCTCTCCATACATACACCTCAAGGCCCCCCAATTGATACTCTTATACTTAATGCACTACAGATGACTGAATCTCCATCTAAAAATGATATCCACTACCCCCAACATCTCCCATATCCAGATGTAATGTTAAAAGTTCTTCCATCACCCTCTAGGAATCACGAGATTCATGCACTACATCACGATGTGATTTCTTGCTTAGTGCATTAGCTAAAAAATTCCATTTACATACTGTATACAATATTTTGAATTTGTAATCCTATAATAAATCCATACATCTACACTATCACAATTTCATGTCTTTCTAGTAGAAAACATACCCTAGTTTCTTAGGATTGGTGAAAACCACAAAGCACTCTTTGATGAGTTAATGTCTCCACAAATTTAGTGAAAACATCACTGCTTCCAACTCAAGATCATGGGTGGAATAATTAAATTCCTGGGGATGAAACTTCTAAGAGTCATATGGAATAAAAGATCTTTTCTGCATCAGAACACATCCAAAACCCAAACACGATGCATCATAGAAAACATCGAACTGAACTCCTTCTAGAAGATAAAGAATTGGACCACTGACCAACTTCTCATTTACATTCTCAAAAGTTGTCTAAAATTGATCACTCCACATGAATGTCAAATCATTCCAGGTCAATGTTGTCAGAGAAGATGCAACCTGAGAGAAATCAGCTATGAAACTCCTGTAATAACCTACAAGACCAAGAAAACATCGCATGTATTCCACTAAATTAGGGGTTTACTAAGACACAAATAATTATATCTTCGATGGATACCTATATAATCCCAACTTAGGAACAATATTCCCCATGAAATAGATTTCTTGAGCCAAGAACTCACACTTCGACAACATTCCAAATAGCAGTTACCGATAATAAACTCCCAAAATGGAATGTAGATGCTCTGAATGATCCTCCTTGTACATGGAGTAAATTAGTATGTTTTCGATGTAGACCACCATAAAACTATCCAAGGACTCATGGAAAATAATTTTCATCTACCCCATGAACACAACTAGACCATTTATCAGACAGAATGACATCAAAATGAACTTATAATTCCCATGATGACAACAGAAAGTAGTCTTCAGGATATCGTCATCCTACAAATGCATCTGATGATATCATGACCTCAATTAAATCATCTTGAACCAATATGAAACCCTAATTTGATCGAATAAATCATCAACATGTGGAAGAGGATATTTGTTCTTCACTATCACATTGTTCAAGCGACGATAATCAACACACAACAACAAAATGCATCAATCCAACTTCACAAACAGAACTAGTGCCCCCCACAGTGACACACTTGGATGAACAAAACGACACTAAAAAATACCATCAATCTATATACACAGCTCTCGAAAATCATAAGGAACCTTCATATATGGAGACATCGATATATGGGATACCCCTGGCTGCAAATCCGTCCCAAACATGATCTATTGTAGAGGGGGTGACAAAAAACCACTTCTTGAAAGACATTAGAGTAATCTTCTCTGACCTTGGGAAACACTGCCTAATGAACCTTTCAAAAACTCAACATCAGCTCATCCATCAAGGTTGATAAGAAAGGAACTCACCTCTATCCCATCCAATGATCCTGCTCACCAAAAAACACTATCGACACTCTATCAGCATCAAGGAACTCCACATATGTCTGAAATCCATCCCCAATAGACTACACTGGATACAACCAATACATGAAAATGATGATATCATATGGTTGTATCTATAAACATATAAAATCTCCCCAAGAGCAGTGCAACCCCAATACTATCTCACAATCTCTACATAATTCAAACAAGTCACCTCGACATGCAACTGGTGTAGTAAACTCCAAGGAAACTGGCAGTATCTCCACCTCTTGTCCAAAATCATGGAGAATGGTAGGTTATATAAAGGTGTGTGTCACTCTTAAATCACACAAAGAATACACTGAATTAAAAAGCAATCAAAGGGTACCTTGAATGACATCTGGATCACCTAGTGACGGAAACACTAAAGCATAAAGCTGACCGAGACATAATCCACGACCTATTTTACCTTATTGATAACCACCACCATGGTTGTGAGGTAATCTATGAGGATGTGGATAATCCCATGGATGTACTAAACCTACCCCATCCGCTCTATACTAATACCATGATGATGCCACTGGTTGCTACTGCCTGGGATGGAACTACCTCAACAGTGGTACCTGTAGCGGAATACCAAATAGACGCTAATTGATTTAAAATGTTGTACCATATCCCTACTTATGACCTCATCTTCTAGAAAACAAGCTCTTAATACCTTGGATTTATTCAGTGATTTTCCACCCATGGAGAAAAGAGACATTGTGGGTAGGGACCTACCCCTAGATTAATGAAAACACTTATATTCGAAAAATCAGGAACCCAAAACCACAACATTGCTTCATGAGGAATCCTGATGAATCCCCTCTCCTGATGATCCAATTATGTATAACGTCCTATCAATGACCTATTCCCTCTCCAACACCTCAAGACATGTCTTCAACATAAATGCGGGGACTTGGATCTAGATATTTGGATGCAAATCCTCCTCTAAATGCCTCACCCTGGCCTCCTCATATGGAAACAAGTATGAAGCACACTACAAAAGGTTCATGAGATGGATTCCAATCTATCACACAATTGATCTCCCCTATCTAAGGGTAAGAATATTTTGGCGACTGGTATCCTTTGGGGTCAAAGAATGAAAATTGATTCTGAACTTGTCTCATAACTACTCTCATGAGACTACTAACTCCTTGAAATCCCCATGGAACAAGAACCACCACTTCCTCTCTACTCCGGATCGCATCATCACAACCATAGACACCCTTTTCTCCTTCCAATAACGTATTGAGATGAAATTTAACTCACAACCCTCCATTATGTCTTTTGTGACTGCATCTAAAATAGACCCCTCATACTTCTATAGACTCAGGTAATGAAACTCTTGAAGTTTCCTCCTCCGTGTGACATTTTCCTCAACCTCTATTCCATGGTAATTGGTTTGAAAATCCTTAGGAACATCTTGTACATGAACCTGATAAGGATGTTGACCTGGATCCATACCTGAAAAATAATAAATAGTTAGAGATCCTAAATAATTATTATGGAAGATTCAACATTAATTAATTTTTCTTTCTTTTTATTCATTGTTGTTTAACCTATCCCAATGTCTACCCATTTGAACACATGCACAAAGAAGATAATGCATGATACTTTCCTAGGTATCTACCCTACAAAAAATATCACCTCATATTAGTAGCCACAAAAAACATAAAGGTGTGACCATTATATAATAGGAGGCCCTAACTACCTCTATCTCAGCTGGTATCTAGTGTTTACTATGATTTTTAAACCTAGATGACGTCATTTCCCTACCAAGCCCTGCAACCTCACTCATTCCTAACTCAAAACTCCCTATTATCCATCAAATAGTCCTTTGATACCACTCTATCATGACCCCTCCCCACAATGTGTACCCCTACAGGAAAGATAGTGTGAGAAGAGAGATAATGACCCCTGATTCCTACCTCCAGTAGGCCCTGAGAGGCATTACCCAATAAGAGAACACATGCAAAAGAGAGGGATAATACATACACCAAATGACTCCAACTCACACTATAATATAAAATAAAACCAAAGTAAACATATTCAATATCCTGAGATAACTAAAACAACTAAAAATGGAGAACTACAAGTACCAAAAGAATGTAAAACAACTGCGACCACGAAGACTGAACAACTCCTATAACCCCAAGCTAGTAGTAATAAGAATTATCTCCAACATGATCCAAGTGACCTCAAATTTTTTTTATAATTATGGGTGAGTATAATAGTATACCTATTTGGATCCTCCCAAGATCCTCTCTTGAAAAAGTAAAGAAAGCATGTTAAAGCATAGTGAACAAAAAGTGAAACTAACTCTTCACCTAATTAGGAATACTATGTTCCCAGCCTCACCATGGATACTCTCACCAAGTATTTCATATAGGAGTATGTAATATAATAAAGAATATCGAGGGTACCCTACTACCACTTCCACACTAGTTTTTCACTTTTCCCCAACATCACACTTCCTAAGCATCTCTCTCCAGAAATGCTTGCTTGTAGACACCTGGGTGAAGTAGAAAAACATTCACCTCATGCAACACAACAACCACGTCCAAAAAACCAATGTAGCTAGGTAGTTTTTGGGATCCACCACTGCTCAAATAATGTGTATCATACATAAGGTATTATACCTCAATCCATTACATCCCATACACTGAGTAAGGATCTTCAAGACATCACAACCTATATACATAACACCTATAATAGACCATATAAAACTATATCTAGAATATATGTGTATAAATAACCACAAGTCATTACATCCTTATATACACATATATGGGGAAAACAAACCACCATTCCTACCATCACAACTAACTACCAATAGAAGATAGTAGGGCCAAAGGTGGTAGTCAGCCATCCATCTTACCATCAGGATGTTGGGGAAAACACCCCCCAAAGCTCCAAAACCGCAGGGTGTTAGTTTCCCCAACGGATATAAAGGAGTATCATATAGAAAAATAATAATTAAATTATATATAAAGATAATAACCACAATATGAAAAAAGAGTGTTAGAATCAAATAAAACTAACGTCTCTTGGACCCCCGACATCAAATTCTAAGAATATATATTCTATAAACACACAACCTTCTAAAGAGATAATAATAAGTTATATTATACATTTTTTTTTTATCAATTTCACATTATTTAAATTAATTATTCAAACATTAATTAACCATTAAAAATTATCACATTACATTTAATTAGAATCACAATATAGTTACATTCCCTCTAGGCATAACCAAACCAAGTCCATAGTTCCTCAGATGTACAACCTTTGAATTGTATCCCATCAAGCTCCAACCCCATGGGTTAGTACCATATATTCAATCATTTATTAATATAATCATAACTTTTACCATAATTCTAGGAATTATAGGAAATAATTTTATGTTATTTAACAAAAGATGTTCAACATGGTGAGTAGATGAACTACCCATTGAGTCTTTTCCACATATAATAGGAGCATAGACTCATCCATCCCCAAAAACCTAATCACAAAAAGAATGTGGAATACCCTATGCGTATTCACCTCTTTTTAAAGGAGGGTAAGAAATACATGCTACCTCAAGTAATGGGGAATGTAATGAATATAACCACATAATAGATTCAACTAGTAACCACTTTCACAACAATGAGTATGCATAGCTTCAACCTGTTCCATCATCCCCAATGTCCACCCCGACACCCACATGAATAAATTGATGCATCTAACCAATCTAGGCATCAAGTGATGCCACCAAAACATATGGTCCTCCCTTAACCACTTATCACAATATCCTCCCAAGCTCATCCATCCCTAGTCTCACATCACATGAAGTGGGAAAACAAACAACAAATCAATTGGTCTCTTGGCCTCATGAAAGGAATAGAACCTTCACACACAATGGGAACTCACATCTCCAAAAATAATTCTACTGGACTTAACAAGAAAGAGGGTAACTCAAAATCCTACCAGGAATTATCTTTTATAAAAAAATCTATTCATTAGACCACCTTGAATTAACTGATTCAATATTTGTTTATTTTAACTATGATAAACCTAAAAAAAATACCTATCATAGCGATCATAAGAAACTAAAAAATTATTTTGACATGACTAAATTCAACAAGAATTCACATGCATCAAGAATATCAAATAAACTTGTTTACTGAATCAATTTGATTAACATAAAAACTACAACAATAACAGGATTCATTAACATGGATCTTTATCATTAACCAAACAATTTATAATTAAATGTAGATTTAAATTCTTTTCCAAGTTCCATCAAGAACGAAATACTAAATAAGAAATGCATAGATATCAAACTATCTAGAAAATGAAGAGTAAAATAGTTATCACAGTATAAATCAATGAAATAATATCCAAAAAATTATTTAATATGGTTCAAGTAATTATTAGGTTGATTTCATTGTGATCTAAAGGATAAAGCATGTTATCTCTACAATTGCATGTAGGAAAATTATATGCAAAGAATCCCCTACCTAAAAAGGTTTCTGACATTCTTTGCATTCGAACAGTCTATAAAATGAATCATGATTTCCTCCCCCGGCAACAACTCCATCGACCTGAGGATGCTGCTATAACACCCTTGAATTATATAAGGGATAAATGACTAAATGATATGACTCATGTCAACAAGGTGAACCTTCCTTTCCAGGAGTCTACCTGATTAAAACTCCATGTTTAAGCATGCTTGGATTGGAGTAGTGATCAGGATGGGTGACCTTGAAGGATGTTTTACAGGGTGTGTGTGAGTGAGGAAAAAGAACAATAGGAAGGACATTTTTTGGCCTGTGGGGACAATCACTAGTCATGTGACCCGTTCAAGCATGTGGGTGGGCCCCAGGGTGGGGACCATGTGTCTGCAGAGCAAATGGTGGTACCTGATGGGCCAGGACCTAACGACCATGTTAAGGCGGGGTGTTTATGCTGTCACCAGGACCTAGATGTTACATTTGGTATCGGAAGTGGTTCCCATCCTAAAGTGTGGTGCACTGCCTGGGTAGAGATGTATGTCCCACAACGAAGATGTTGTTTTCTAGGGGGGGTGGTTGTAACATACCTGAATGATAAAAGGGTTAAATGACTAAATGATATGAATCTTGTCAATAAGGTGAACCTTCTCTTTTGAAATCCTATATGATTAGAAATCCATAGTTAAGCGTGCTTGGCCTGGATTAGTGATCAGAATGGGTGACCTTCTGGGAAGTTTCCCAGGGAGTGTGTGAGTGAGGACAAAGCACAGTAGAAAAGGACATGTGTTGTCCTGTGGGGACTATCAATAGTCAGATGACCCGTTTAGGCACGTGGGTGGGCCCTAAGGTGGGAACGACATGTTTTCTGGGAAATTGGTGGTACCTATTGGGCCATGACCTGACAACCATGTTACGACAGGGTGTTTTTGCTGTCAGTGGGACCTAGTCGGTACAGCTGTGACATAACCGCAGTACTAGAAATTTTTCTAGGGTGTGTGTGAGTGATGAAAAAGCACACTGGAAAGGACATGTGTTGGCCTATGGGGACTACCAATAGTCAGATGAACCATTGAGGCATGTGGGTGGGCCCTAGGGTGGGGACCACGTGTCTGCAAGGCAACTAGTGGTACCTGATGGGCTAGGACCCGACCACCATGTTAAGGTGGGGTGTTTGTGCTTTCAGAAAGACGCGGTTGTTACATTGGATATCAGAGGTGTTACCCAGTCTTAAGTGTGGTGCACTGCCTGGGTAGATATGTCAGGCCCAAAATGAAGACGTTGTTCTCTAAATGGATTGGGGGGGGGTGATTGTAACACCCCTGAATGATAAAAGGGTTAAATGAAAAAATTATATAAATCAAGTCAACAAGGTGCACCTTCCTTTTCAGGAGCCTACCTGATTATAAATCCATAGTTAAGCATGTTTGGACTGAAGTAGTGGTCAGGATGGGTGAACTTCTGGGAAGTTTAAAAGGGTACGTGTGAGTGAAGACAAAGCACACTATAAAAGACATGTGTTAGCCTGTGGGGACTATCAATAGTCAAATGACCCATTCAGGCATGTGGGTGGGCCCTTTGGTAGGGACCACGTTTCTACGGGGCAATTGGTTGTACTTGATGGGCCAGGACCCAACAACCATTTTAAGGCAAGTTGTTTGTGATGTCATAAGGACCTAGTTGTTAGAGTTGCGACACAACCACACCAACCAACAACCAAGAAAACATTATTAGAACCATGGTGATCATGTTTTGTCACATGGAAAAGAGAATTGAGAGAAAACTAATCGAATAAACCACAATAACGGAGGTAGGTATTACCTTAGATCAAAGATAAATTAAAGAAGGAAGATTAAATAATGAATCTTGATATTGATCCTAGACAAATATATCCTCAAAACTCCATGAAGGTGACTAATGGGTCCCATGAGACGTGAAGGCAGGAAGCCTTGATCGTTGGGTTAGAATGACCTGAGTGGATGGTATGTATTTTAAACATACATCAGCAGGTCAATACATGAGGTGTACTTCCCATTCACATCCTGTAATTACTTGAGGACTAGTTCTTCCAAAAAACCCATCGAAATGACATTTATCTTATTTTTTGAAACCCGAAACTGTACATGTCATGTAACCCCTTGCTAATGTCATGTTGCCCCCCAATTTCCAGCTTCTCAAAAATTAAATCTTCCAGACATCCTCCAAGCCTCCTATATGAAAACCAGCTTTCGAAAACATGAAATGGGTTGATCCTCGGGGATCTGTTTCCTAACAATACTTTTGGTGCAAACTAGAAGAAGTTGTCCAAAGAAGAGGTAACATCCATAATCAAGCATTTTATTTTATTCTTCCTACACCTCAATAAATTAGTATTAAACCGTGATGATATAAAAAAATCAGTGTATTACATATATTGAGTATTATTTTTTTAATTTAATAACCTAAATCCTTCTTCTATACCAGAAAATGGGATATAAAATCATCATTCATGTGTATGGAAGACTACTACCTCAAGAACAAATTTTACTCGACTTCCATTGCCACATCTCATGGTCAGATATAATGATTTAATTAATGTATATATATGAAATTTATGATATTATAATAACTATGAAATCATAATTAAAATTCTATCTTATTACCTTATAACCAATTAGAAAAAAATATCGTCGCTAATGTCTATAGTGGACTACTATCACACAAACCGATGCGATGTGTTTATCAATTCTGTTTTACGTGGATAGAATAAAAGATGTATTAAAAGGATAAATATTATATATTTAAGATAATTATAATTATATTGTTATTATACCACATATACCTTCTTATATTCTATTCTATGGGGGATTCGATAATGTCATCGTGGTGTATGGTGGGATACCACCTCACGAGGCGATGTGATTCATTTTCACTCAAACATTTCATGGAAGAAAATTAGGATAGTTTTAAACAATCTATGTTATATATATGACATACTAATGATTATTTATTTTTAATATATTATTTAACTTCATTTAATTTCATCAGTTAAGAAAATGGAAACAATGTTTATGCGTGCGTATGACGAATCATCTCCATGAATAGTGTATTTCATTTTCTATCTATAAATTTTATGGATTACTATAAATACATATGTAATGAACATATATGATATTTATATCATTTTAAAATTATATATATGATGTAACCATGATAAAATTAAGTGTATTTTATATACAAAACCAAAACATATGTGAAAAATGAAGGAATTATTACTTGAAATGTAAATTTAACAAAGAATTGTAAATAAAAAGGTGATGAATGGTCATAAGTAAATCATATATGGTATGATATATATAACTATGGTTATATAATATATTTATAATAAATTATATTTCTTATACATGTATTTCTTATCTATATGAAGGAATTTGTGACTTTCGATAGTTGATTTTCATTTCACTTTTTACTTTTGTGAGACACATGTCATGTTCACAACATATTTCCTTTATGTTGTGTTTACACATCCCAAGAATTTATTTTATTATTATTATCATTAAAATTATGAAGATATAAATATATTTTTTAAGATATCTCTTTCATAGGTTTTGCGTTTCAAACATTACACAAAGCGGTAAGGTAATTTTTGTCTCAATTTTTCTTCCATGGGACATAAGTTATGTTTAGCACCTATCTTCTTCAATGAGTTGTATACAATACCCCTTTTACATGGTTTATCATGAGTATACTTATTTTAATTATATTAAAAGTATCATTAGGTGTTATTATTTAATGTGTCATATGATTCAAAAGATACCAAAGCGGTAAAGGTTTGATGTTATAATCTCAAAGTTTATAAGTATTATTTATGTTTATGGTCTTAATGATGAAATGTTAAGATAAATATAAAAAAACTCATGAATTTTATTATCCATTAATTATTTTATTAGAATACATGTTTCCACTTTATTTTTTTATCTCTATTTGTACTAAATGTTTTAAAATAATGTTTAAAAAAACCCATATTTATTTAACTATTTAGTTTCAAATGAATTTTGTCCAAAATATTTCGTTATAATGATGTTTTAATTTTTTTTTAAAATTTACAAATAATTTTTTTAATAAATGTTTACCTTGTTTTAATTTTTTTAATAATGAATTAAATTTAATACTCATTTCATTTTCAAAATATGGCTCATTTGTTTTTTTACAAAAAATGTGAAAGGAATCCTTGTTTTAAAATGTGAAATATAAATGATGTTTTTCATCATCATGACCAACACATTATTTTAAATATTCATTTTTTTGAATAATTATTTTTAAATAAAATGTTTTCCAAAATATTTTACTGATATTTACTTTATAAACTTTATTGGTAAAGTTGAATGTTTATTTCCCCGATAAATGTATAAAATTATTTTAATGCATCATTTTTATGTTTGAAAGATTATTTTACTAAATATTATTTTAATAATTTTAAATATAACTATATTCATTAGAGACAAAAAAATTTAATTTTATGAAATGATTCTAAATTTTGTATATGTGTATCTCACATATATACATAGCTTATTTTCCCTTCCTTTTACAGGGTAATACATGCCTTATGATCATTTCTCAAATGAATTTATTATAAAACATCCATTGATTGTGATATGAAGGATAATTATGAAACCCAATTTCAATCCATAGGTAATTATTATGTTATTACTTATTATTAATTCTATTTAGGTATCACACATATATAATGAACATTTTATGATGGGTACTACTAGATAAAACTATAATTAATTGGGTAATGGAATTGTCTCATGATATGTCATGTATGAGATTAGAGAGAAAACCTAATCCTTTGCAGGACTTTTTCTGCTATATGATATTACCTAGGAAGTAAGCCCTGACTAATTTTTATGTCTTTTTATATGTTTCTACCAAACTTACTATGATTCCATGATCTCATGAATCCATGTTATCTATGTTATTCTTCCATGAAATTACTCATATGCCTTATCTTTTATAATATAATATTATACCTTTTAGTCACATGGTTTGTTTCCTTATCATGATAATTATATTACTAGGATTTTTATATCACCCCTTATTTATGTATTCCCCAGTTTATCCTTGGAAGCTTTAGGAGTTCTAATAAATTTTATGAGAAATCTATTTAAAATAAAAGTTGGATAACATTTTTTATATATTATGAAAATAGTATTACTAAGACACTAGTAATTTAATATCCTTGTGTTGTAATGTTTGGTTATAAATGTTTAATAATCATGTAATAATACTTGTAAATGGATTGGGTCACTATAATACCAAAATTTCACAATGGATTCATGTGTGAGGCTAGAAAAAACTACCTCAACATTTTAAACCATAATGATTTTTGAAGGAAAATTTCAACACAAAAATTGAATAATGATTCCTGATGTAAATATTCCCTTATGAAGAATATGAGTAACTTCACAAAGTGAAGAGTCATTCAAAAATATTGTGGATACTTCATGATTAAATGATACCTCTATGGGAAAAAATTTATTTACTTTATATTGGATTTTTATTTTCTATATGCACTTTAATGAAATGAAACCTGACATAAAATGATCATTAATTTGGAGTTTTAATTCTTTTTGGCCCTATCAAATGTTAAATTGAATCCTAAAAATATATTATGCCCCAATTAACGGGGTTTACCAAAACGTGGGATGTTATGGATGGTTAAATAGTCTTATAAAGATAATTTAAATATTTTTAAGGAATCAACCACCTTTTCATAGACAATGAGTAAAATACATAGCCTACTCCCAGTGGTAGGTTCTCACCATTGCCTCAAAAAGATGGGAATCATTTTTGAGTATGCTAATACCCTTAATGGATGAGTAGTATTTTAGAATTCGAAAATACAATAGTATTTCTCTTGGGTACTAGAGATACTTTTCCATCAAATAGAATAGATGTAGTCTAAGTGAGGGCAGTGTAATGGGTTCTATGAAAAATTATGTGGCCTGAATTTATTTTTACCAAAAATTGGATCTAGGTGATTCATGAATATATTGATGATCCAATTGAGCTTGATGAAGTTCCTATATTTGAGTTCATGGCATATATATGTATTTATTAGAGGCATAAATTGAACATAAGGGTTCATTTTGACCTCATATTCTAAGAACTCTTCAATATATATGACCTATTCACCTTCCTCCATGATTATAGATTGGGAACATAGGTTTGTATGTTTTTTATTTTATGAAAAGGGGGTCATTTAAGTGGATAGAAATCAAAAAACATTATTGTGATTCTTCATCTAATGAGGATCTTCATTGGTGGGTAGTTCTTATTGTCTCATTTTGTTGGATGATTTTCATCCTCATAGTAATAAAGGTAAGAAGTCTCCAAGGATCTTGATTCGTTTGGGTAATAACATGGACTCTTACTTTTATTCCTTTTACCTTCTATGTTGGATACACTATATTTTTTTATATTGTGATATTTAAGGATCTAGATCAGTCCTCATATAGGTAGTTTGTGTTGGGTCGGAACAAAGACGGAAGGATGGCAAGAGGGGGGGGGGGTGAATTGCCTTTTTAAAAAAGATAAACAAATTAAAATCAAAGTGAAGGTGCAGCGGAAATAAAAGAGGCAATCACACAAGAAATTGATAACGGAGTTCGGCCAAAACCTGGCCTACGTCTCCGCTCCCAACTCAACCGTTGAGAGATTCCTACCGCTTGCTTTTCAATGGTTTTAGCAAGAAACCCACTAGGATTTGAGGTAGCACTAGGACCTATTACAGCTTGCTTTTGAAATGGTTAAGCAAGAACCCACTTGCTTTTAATGGTTTAGCAAGAACCCACTAGCCTTTTTAACGGGTGAAGGCTAGCTCACCGGTGACACAAGCCTTTTAAAAGGAAAGGCTTGAAGAAACCTCTTCACACCTTAATGGTGATGTGAAACCCAAAAGAAAGGGAGGATGAGAAAAGTTTGGGGTTTGTAGGCACAAACCCAATTTGATGCTCAAAATAAATAAAGGAAGAAAAACCGTATTTGGAGAAGCCTTGGGCGCCTTTGATTGATTGGAGATGTTGAAGGCTGCTTCTAAGCTTCTTTGATGGTGCTCTTGGATGTGGAATTGGATTGGAGCACGTTGGGTTCCTTGAGGAAATCCGCCGGAGGTTTTCCAAAATGATCAACAATGTGTCCGGTGGCTTGGGTGAAGTTCCGGGGCTTCCTAGGCCTTTATTTATAGGCTAGGAACCTTCAAGTATCCGTTGGAGGGCTTTGGAGCCGTTGGAAAAGGCCTCGGAGCCGTTGGAGGCCAAAAGAGGGTTGACTGGTCAAAGCCAACGGCTAGTTTGACTGGTCTACCGGCTGGCCGGTGCAGGGCCACCGGCTGGCCGATGCATTGGTAGAGGAGGAGAATTCTGGTCCAGGCTCCACCGGCTGACCGGTGCCAGAGCCACCGGCTGGCCGGTGGCAAGACAGTAGCTCACACTGTTTGATCTGGGTGCCACCGGCTGGCCGGTGGTCAGGCCACCGGCTGACCGGTGGAGCCTGGCAGTGGGAAATGCCTCTGCCAGGTCCACCGGCTGGCCGGTGCTATCACACCGGTTGGCCGGTGGACTGAATTTCAGTCCACTTGAGATGCTTTCTTGGGCCATTCCTTTGGCAATCTCTTGCCTATCATCCACAACACTTAAAACACAATATTAGATAAATAAGAAGGTGATTGTGATCATGAAAATCAAACAACGAGGGGAACGAGATGTACAACAGTTTGGGTTATAAATGGATGATTAATTTGTGCCCTAAGTATATAAGGAAACTGGATGAATGATTTCCTATTCATGTAGTCAACAACATTTTGTGTGCCTCTAGTCATTACATAATTTAAGTCAATTTCTTCCTATAGAATGATTCCAGATACACAATTCATCTATGCTGGGGATTTACCCAATATAACATTCCCGGATTCAAATATCTTATAGAGGATATCATTAAATACGAATAAAATTTGAAATGTTGTTTCCAAACATCTAATGGTAGGGTAAGAAATCTGTAAACTTCATTGGGGGTTTTTTATATTCTAGAATCTTGATCATGTTATTCTCTGTGGTAGTGATGATGTACCCTTGGACTTATTCTCTTTTAAATGAAAAATATTTCTTCATTAAATACTCATATATGGGGAGTTCTTTAACTTTTTTCCCTCACGTCGAGGAAATTATTTTTTACTTCTAATGTAGAGGGGGAGGAACATCATTCTATTTTATGGGTTTGGGTTTCTGATCTAGAAAATTAACTAATTTAATAATAATAGTTTTCAAATCTTCTTTACCAACCCCATTTACATGAGTAATAATTGTTCCCTAAGATTTGGACTTTAAGAATCAAATATCATTTTCCATCATTTGAGAAAATGCTCTAAACTCGTATAATTTATCGGGATATTTCTATGAAATCAGTGGAATCTAAGACCATAAAAAAAAATTTCTATAAAAATATACAGTAATTAATCTTACAGGTGTTAGATATTCAAGGATTTAGGAAAAACCTTCCATTTTTTAATAAAATTTGTGACCCTCTCAATATCACATTATTTTCAATTAGAGATATCAAAGATGGGTTTTACCTTGAAAAAGAGAATATTATTTAAATTAATTTCCAATCAAGGGTTTCCTATCTTATTGTAGAACCATATCAAAGGTTGATATTGTAGAAAAATATTGTTCCTTCTATATTCTACATAAAGAAACAAATCTTGTATAGTTCTTGTTATTGAAGTATTAACATCATGGAGATTCATCAAAACATAATGTATTTTATATACTATCGTGTGCCTCTCATTACATTAAAGATTTGTAAGATTAGATGACCGAAGATGGGTGGTAGAGTAGTCATATCCACCCACTCAATATCTAATGTTCTTTTTTTGCATCACAGGTATGCATCACCCTTCATAAAATTCAATTTGATCATCTATAGACTTGAGGGATTCAATGAGTTATCACAGGAATATCAATTAAAAAGACACACAAGTTGAAATAAAAATAAGAGCTTTATATTATATAATTTATCATTATATTTTTGGTATCTAATATGATCCTATATTGGGTATCTTACTTGACATTGATTTGGTCACTTCCCCAGTATAGGGGATTCCAGATAATCTTCAATTTCCATTTTTAAATACATTTTTTTCTAGAAAAAAATCCTATAAGATGGGAAAACACTAAACTCATGGGTTATGAAATTTTCTTAGGTCGAGGAAGATCCACCAGAGGAGAGATATTGATCTCTTTATAGATGTTATACTTGGTACGAATATTCCTTGGGAGTTATTCCTCAATGATTCACCTCAATTCCTACTACTCATTTTCATATTGGGATAGCTTTTCCTAATTACTAAGGGTATTATCTTCCTCTAGTGTGGTATGTGATATGGATATTCTCTTCCAATTTTCTATAGAAAAATCACACCAAGGAGGTGTCTTAAAATTATTGGGAGGAGCTCTCAGGTATTGATTCTAAATTTGATGTCGCACCCACAGATTTTCCTTAGGTATTTCAATATGAGACAGATTTTGTATAGATATTTATTAATCATTAACGTGTTTCCTATAGTTTAATACTGATTATATTTATTTATTTAGTTTGGTCCATGGGTTTCATACCCTTATCAAAAGGGTAAAGGTATTAGACTCATTTTGTGTATCTATTTATTGGAAAATCATAAATTTTAGTTGAATTTTCTTTTTGGGTCCTTTTTTATGTATTATATACCATATATATCTTAACATTTTCCCATTTATGTTCCCATTTATAAATGGTTATCGTGATGGATTCCCTAACCTTTTTCACAGAACATGTCTTAATGAGGAAGATGGATCATGCATTAGGAGAAACTATGGGGTATTATCTTACGAAGCATACCTAATATAGAAAAAATTTATTTCTATAGGGGAGGATAATATTTTAGTATTAATTCCATTGAAATATGTTCTAGGGTTGGCTCTGCTCTTCCACCATCATTTCTTATACATGCTGGGGATTTTGTAATCCTAGAGGGTGATCATAATTATTCCCCTGACATTTTGGGTTAGGGATGATCCTTTAATGTTACTGAGGTAGATACTATCATAGATAAATTTAATTTTTAATCCTTAATATGATTATAATCCATAATTGTTTCATTTTAAGGGCATTAAATTCTTTCCACTGTGAATTTCCATGTAACTATGAAGTTTGCCTTTATTATATAGGTGGATCACTTGACATTTTTTGCATCTTGATGCAAGAGAATACTGATGGGATACCCATATTTATAACACCATGTTAAGACTTGGAGATATTGGGAATCTACTAAATTGACTATCTAGAATATACTTAACATGGTCCTAATACTTTTACTGAGGTGATGATGTTGCATGTTTCTCACTTTGGAATCCTCTATTAGATATAGAGTATAAAAAAATATAATTCTATTTTATTACACAATAATATAATGTTCATGTCAACAAGTTCATTAGTGTTTAATTAACCAAGGGTCTTAAAACCATTGATTCATTAATTTTAAAGTCCCATATAGTGTTTTCCTAATTTTTGTTATTGTCCAGTTTTGAGGGATACTATGTTGACATGGATAAAATGATCTTATTTTCCCTTAACATGGTTGGTAATCTCTTTGTTAAAAAAGGATTTATCTTGATATGGTAATGATTATTCCATATTTTTAATAAAATATGATGTATTTAATCCTACTTTAATAACTCAGTAATTTCTTACTAGTAGATTTAAATGAGAGATAAAATAACTAGTCTTTTTTTCTTAGTTAGTAATTTCCTCACAATCATAGTATTTTTCTTATCCTATCACAGGGAATATTATCGTTGATGTTATCAATGTCTTTATTTCAAATCATTATTCTCAAGGGGATCAAGATTATTTGGAGTATCCTTATCTACTTAGAAGAATATATGGTTGGGGGAAGGCATATATAATGATTTCCACCACTAATCTCCCATTATGTGGGTGAAACAATCTCAACTAATGATGATGTGTGGGGAATTTTTATAATCTACTTTTCAAGTTCTTATTAATATTAGAGAACATTTATAGTAATTATGGAAAATGGGGGACCTTTTTATTAATTGATAGATCACTAAAAGGTGGAACTACTCAATTATCTCATTGGGGAGTTCCTCTATGGTAATATTCACATTATTCCTTAATAGTGGGGGGAAAATGTTCTTTATTGATGTTGGGATATAGGGAGGACCTCAACAACATATTCCATGGGGAGAACCTCTATGGGGGTATGCATCATTTACAAAGAAATAACATTCTTGGTTACAACTATGTGATTGATCATCAAGGGGAGGACCTTATTGTCAGTTGATTTGTAGTTTTCATGGAGGATTGCTACAAATGATTCCATGAGAAGGACCTTAATGATTTATATTCATATTTCCAGGGGTATGTACTCTATAATGGGTACAATGGGGAGAAATTACAATGATTCTAATTATGGTATGATGTGGAGTACCTCCATGGTTATTGTTTCATTCTCTGAGTGTTGAAGAGTGGGTAGATTCTTGATAATCCATTGACTTATTCCAAGTGGGATTTAAGAATGTTAGTGATGTTTGGGTAATGGATATGAACTGACTCCATATTTTCAAATTCAATTTATAATAAATTCTATATTTTTATTTATAGTCCACTAATTCTAGAGCATTTATCATAATAGGATTAATCTAATGTGGGAAATAACCATCATTCATATGAACTATATGAGGTGGCATCCTACTCTTCAACAGAATTTTTAAAAAATTATTTGGATTGATTAGTTAATATGTATTGATGATTCAATTATATCATTAGGTAATTTAATATGATATCATTTTTTATATTTGGTCACTATAATAAAATGATGAGAGTCCTCCTATTTAAGTATATGAATATAGAACTTCTCTACAGTGAGTTTCTCCATGATTTTCTAATGGGATTCATGTACCTGGGTATGAATATGATCATTCCCCTTGTATGTTTCCAGAATATTATCTTAAAATACTTTATAAGGAGTAGGAATTTTTTCCTTGTCAAAAAAAAATTAAGATTATATTGGTGAGCTCCTATGATGTGGGAAGGGGTATGATACTACCCTGAAGTAACAATCGATATATTTTGGTGAACTCAAATTGAAACAAGAATATGAGGTCAAACAAATTATTTATTCCTTTTTGGGGTATACAAGTGATTCTTTGGAATGGGAGTTGGGATATGAGCCCACTCTTATGTAGTTTTTTAAGTTTACTGACAAGCTCCTTGGATAGAGATAATAGGAAATACGGGACTCCCCATATTGACCACTGAAATATGATGATGTTCCTCCATTATCACTACCATTATATAATGATATATCTTCAATAAATTTGAAGGGAAATAATTTTGCCATTAATTTTCCTCTAGGATAAAGTTATTAATTTTTCAATCTGAACAATGATATAGGCCTTCTCAGTGAGAATGAGGATATGATCCCACTCCAAACCTATATTTTTAATTAATATATATATATATGTGATATTTATCTTTAGTATTGTTGATATAATACCTTTTTTTATTGAGAATAGGGATATAATCCCGCTTTATTCAATTATTTTTGATCAAAATATGTTGATAGGATTCACCTATGGGAATGGGTATTTAAGCACACTCTTCTATATGATTGAAGATATATGCCAACAAAAATTTTCTATTCTCTATTAGAATGTATGGATAAGATTTGTCCATGAAATAAATAATATAGGATTGTTTTATGATTATTTAGGGGTATATCATATTTCCCTATATAATGCTACTAGATATATTTACAATCTTTTTGAGTGTGAGAGGGAAAATATGTCTACTCTTAAATAGGTTATAGTATATATTAGAGACCCTGTTTAGTTGGAACAAGAATATTGTTGTATATATTTTACTCAGTGATTCAGTACCCTTGATGAGACCATCATGGCACCTTGGTATGGGTGACTGAGGTTGAGTCCTCCTAGTTGACCTATTAGTTATGTCTCTAAGGGTCATAGATATATATGGTTGATAAGGATGATGATGATTTGAAGGATCCTTATAAGGAAGATCAATGAATATGGTGAACACACAGTTTCCCCACATCTCCATATCCCTATGGTAAGAGAAGCTCACAATGCAACATTATAGGGATATGCTTCTAAGACAACTGACTATGGAAATAAGAACCATCATTTTCACTATGGTTATCAATTTATAGGATGGTTCATCGAACTTGACCACCCATAGGCCCTTGTAATCTACCAGCATGGTGAAAACAGTACCATTATGTAATTATTTGACCATCTTGTTCATCACATACTATTGAAAGTTCTATGTTAGAAACAATATACCTCATGTTTGTGAGACTACAATATTTATAGTATTGGAGGTATATATGTTTTTATCTAGCTACAGAGATATAGGGTGTTAGAAACCATTTCTGTTACATGTCATGGAATTCTACTTTGTTTACAATGATGATAAATTGGATGATTTAATTTTTAGACCAAAGGGATCTCTCATAAGGTTTTCTGATGTTACTTCTATGATCAACAATCACAAATAAGAAACCTTTTAATATATTTTCAAAATTAATAAAAAATATCAATAAATTAATTTAATTGGAAAAGGCTTCACATTGAGATCCCCATTTTTTTGTGATGCATGATTTACCCACACTCATTTTGAGTTGATGCAAACCTACTTTCCAATGGTAGGGGATCATAAGATATTTACCAAAAAGTTGTTAAATTTTACTTCAGTCAACTGTATTAGAGATAATATCATTCAAAACCATTTATTGGTGGAATTATTGTTTAATTTGGGTATTTTTACGGATTTATGTGATGTTTATAAATCTTTCTCAAATCACAACACAAGACAGATTACCATTAGGATGGAGATCAATCACTGAGAATCATTGATGAGAACCCCCTCATGTCTCCATTAGATATACAAATGGTACTTGAAGGTACACTGGAGGATCATTGGGGCCTCTGATCGGCTTCTCTCCCTCATCACTCTCTATTAGGTTTTTCTCAATGGTACCATGGTGGGGGGAGGACATATCACATCTTCTCAGGATTCATCTCCCTCCTTTCCCTCCTCATTCCTTATATTTTCCACTTTTATCCCTAACAGTGTTTCTCCTATTTCATTATTTACTATGTTTTCCGAACAGTAATACTCTTTATTTACCTTTTTGTAGTATTTACCCTGATTAAAGAGTTTTTTTCCTTTCCCCTACTCTATCCTCCCAGTAGCTGCATTTCTATCCCCACTATGTTCTTTTTCCCCAGTTTCCTTAAGGAGATTTGGGATGTGTGGGTTGAGATGTGTAGGTTTCTTAGGTTCTTGGATTACATTCGGTCTTAGCCTCTCTTGGTTATTTCTTCTTAGAATTATTTTTCGGTTTTTGTTGTTTCATGTGTATTTTTCGTATAGTGGTGGCTTCAATGATTGATGTTGGTGGTTTCAATGGATGATGTTGGTGGCTAAGTTGTAGATGATCTTCTCTGGTATGTCCTTAACTTAATTCAAACACTAAAATGGAATTAGGTTTCTTTGTTTTAATCCCTTTAAATCTACTTCAATGGTCTCATGGAGGTTTTTAGAAGTGTGTTTAAATCTATTATCGAGTTTTCTAGAGGCATAGTCAAGGCTGACTTCAGTCTAAGATGTGATGGTTCTCACTTGTCGTATGTTCTAGGATATGTTCATGGGATCTGAGTTTCTATTGGTATACTCTATATTTGTTTTTCTTTTTCATCATTCAAATCTTGGAATTTGGTGTTTTCTCGTGATTCCTATGGTGGTGGTCTGATGATGGTGATGTTGAAGGAATAGTTTGTTTCGAATATTGGCTCTAGTGGTGATCATGTTTCAATGATGAGGATTGTCAGTGGCAGTGCCGGTTATAGTTGTCGATTATAGATTAATTTAATATAATGATGAAGAGGAATAATTATTGATGAAAAAAATAGTGTGGTAGGTGACCTGTGTAATATGATGTTAGAGGAGGTAGTTTTTAAAATTGTAAAATTTGGTTGAACATTCATTGAATTTTGATGTTTGAATTTGAATATATATTGGGGTAATTTTTTTGGAATGTTTGGTTCCCACAAAATCTCAATGTTTATTTTTTAAAATACAAAAAACAATTTGATGGATGATATGTATTGATCTTAACCACCAATATATATCAGAGTTTATACATTGATGGGAGCATATAAATTTATCATAGGTTCTCTTTGTTAGTTTTACTTGATTGGTAATTCTTTGGTTTAAATCCACATATCGAAGTGATTTGGAATTTATCATCATCCAAGAATACTATAGGTGTTTTGTAATGGGGATCACACACATGCTTGATGATTAATATATATCCTTATCCGAGGAATCATAATTCATAGATGTTTGTTTCTCCTAAAGGGAGACTTTTTTGAAAAGTGAAATACTCACCATATTTTTTTTGTAAATAACAATACTCCCATATAGAAATTTGATTTAACTAATTTTTTTTAATTTCATTGCATATTTTGAAATCTTAATCTTTAGTCACTGATGTATTGATGAACATAATATTGTGATAATGTTAACAAAAAAATTCTTATTTACTATAATGGAGTGATATTTATTTGTAGTAATTGAGTTTATTCAAATGAATAATGTGATGTCACTTACAATGTAGATATAACTATCTCTGATTATCTCAAAATTTGGATATTTTAAACATTTACATTGAAGTTTACAAATAAAACTGAGGCTTATTAATGTAGAATATATCTATGTATAGACTCATTAATTTACTATGATGTTTTTATAAATCATCTCATTTTTGTTTGAGATATTATGATTTTAGTAGTTTTTTAGTTTTCAATAATAAAAATTTTAGTGATAATTTCATAATAAATATTTAAGTATTTATTTTAGTTTTTATGGTTCATTTGTTAATCCCTTTTGATTGATGTGTTTCTAGGTTTTAGAATCTATTTTATTTTCAATTATGTTGGCCGCTGAGATTCTAGGTCGATTAAGTTGTGCATCTTTCAAATGGATCGTTCTAATAACTCCAAGTGTGGACTTTCTACAAATCGTTTGATTAAATAGGACCATGGGGTTGATTTTATGGATACCTTATGAAGTTTTAATTCAAATAAGTTATTCTATGAACTTGGATACCTTGGTCCATGTTTAGAACCACCTACCAATTAGGTTTAAAAGTGATGGGTTCCCTCACTAGAATTAGTTTGTCGTGATATTATCCTTTTGAGTATTTGTATTTTAATAGAATAACTATTTGTTTTATTAAATTCTAGTTTTTATATGTAATTATATAAATTATCAATTATTTACTAACTAAAGATTCATATAGAATTAATTTCACTTTATATTTCATCAATTTGATATTTATTGAAGTTCTTCACTTTGGATCGACTACATATTGAGTGGGACTGAAATTGGGATTATTTTTTACTAAAATTCACCCCCAACCCCACTTTTAGTGCTTTCATATAAATTATATGGTAAAATATTCATAACTTTTAAGGTATTATGAAAAATACCATAGTTGTTCTTTTTCTGTTCATCCAATCATGACTAAATGAAGTTCCTTTTAATGTCATTTGTCTGGGACCAATTTTTAGTAGTTTAAAGACATGATGGATGGACTAATAGATGAAAGGTGTCTAGAAATGTATAACATGGGACCTATACATGAGCATCCCATTTTAGTTATTCTCAAAGTAAATATACACCATTGAGGAAGTGATTACATTAACTATAAAATAATTAGGATATGATTTAAATTGATCATGGGGAATATGGATTGATAAGGAAGATTTCATAGTTTATAGGGAATATAGACTACTGAGGATGTATTATTAAAAAGGAATACGACCCAGTAGTGATGTGGTTTATACATATCATGCTAAATGATACATCTCAGAATGAATATATCCTAATTGGGGTATAAGTTTCACATGTATTATTTCCTTTTAAGGAAATGGATTTGGATATTGGGGTTTTTCCTCGAAGAGGCATCCTATGTATCATGGTTAAAAGGAATGAAATAAAATATAGTTCAAGAGAATAACTTAAGATCATGTTATAAGATCATACTATTTTTATAGTTTCACATGGTAAGGATTTTGTCAAGAAATTTCACATCAAATAACTTGTGTGTTTTTACAAGAAATTAGAGACAACGATGGATTTAGTTGGTATTATGCATGGGTGCTCAAAGTTATTTCTGGTTTTTGATGGGAATGAAATAATATAATCAAAACATATACACTATTTGAAACCTGGTTACCAATAACTATATTAATTTATGAAGTTATCTAATAAGGATGAAATTTTTTACAATTGAAGGACACTTACCACAATGGGCGAGTGAACAAGGAGGATCCACCTCACATAGTGAAAAAATAACATTTATGGGGAAAATAGATCAATTATTTAATGATTCAATGTCCCTTATAAAATACCCCCCATAAACTATCACTAATAATGGGACCTCTTAGATAATAATCAAGATATAGTTTCATAAAGGTACCGTTAGTGAATACATATTTTAGATGAGATCAATAAAGGGAACCATGTGAAAGAGGTCCATGGATAACACCTTATGGATAGTGCCTCAGGTATGTAATTATCAGATATCCCATCTCATAATGGTTTCTTTAAAAAGATAGTACATAGATAGTCCATTGAAAATAAATTATTTTGATTGTACCACACATAGAGGGATCCTCATAAATGTTGTACCTGAACATCCCTTCATGGATGGAGTCCATAAATAGTGCCTTAATGATACAGATTTTAGATAAAACCATACTAACAGAGTCTTAAGGTAGTGCTTCACAAAGGTTTCCTTATAAAGGCTATCCATTGAGTGCCCCTTGTAAGTTATAGATCATGTAGGGATGTTTTTTTATGGTTCTCACATTTAGATCCTTGTGAAGGGTTCTACATGGATAGAATTTTTGGATGGATTCTTCATAGAAATGTTTCACGGATAAAACTTCCCATGGTGATTTTTTTTCATATTTTGGATTTATTTCTACTTTATTTGGCTTATTAATTACCTGAATGAATTCTAAAAGGGAAAAAAGGATTCCCAACATTTAATAGTTCCACCTATCCTGTGTAGAGGTTCATTGTAAGTCTCAATTTCATCCAATATACATCATTTTCAGGTTCCTTTCTAAAATTTCATTCCAGGTATTTATATTCTAGCTTAAATAACCCCTTTCCAGAAATAAATAGGACCCTAGGGAGTTGGTGACCATGTAAGGAATGAGTGGGTTCTATAATTCCAAACCACCTCAGACCACTCAATAGTTCCTAAAAATTGTTTTTTATTGGTCATTTGGTATGCCTACTCATATACAACAGAATTTAGACTAAAAGTGAGGGTCTAAGGTTGACCATGGGGATAATATACCCTTATATCATTGAAAAATAGTAAAAAACATTTAATCAAGCATTTAAATAATTATATTATATGGGAATAAATAAAAATAATATGTTATACCAAATTAAATGTATCATATAGAACCGTGGTTATATACCAAGACTAATCACCCTTGAGGTTGATCATATATCATAATATACAAAAAATGAAAAGAGATCTACTACCATACTTGATTTTTACCTCTATCCTAGTTTCCAAATCTACATGGATATTATCCGACCCAATCATGAAACACTAGCCTTATTCTATATCCATGGTTCACCCCATGTGTAACCTAAAAGAATATATAAGTTATTAATGTACACCAGGTTGCTCATGTAGGGGTATAGACATAATTTCTCAATTGCCCACCCAAAATGGTGTCCCAAAAAAAGCGTTGTTTTAACTAATTGTACGCACACATGATATGCCATGAAAACACCAAAAATAACTATAACAAATAAATAATTTAATTCATTGTTTATCCTCATGTTATAACATGCCACCTATGATTGACCATAAATTATTTTTCTAGTTTAAGAGTGACTATGATCATATGGAATAATCATGTATGGTATTAATTGCACACCCTCCATTATACCATTATAAATACATACGATCACTTAGAGGGAAGAGTGTCCCACCCAGATCATCTGATAATAAATTTAATAGAAAATAGGTGTAAACAATCAATCCTAGGACATACCCTATTCATCCATCATAGTATTAGGTATTTTTCTTGATCCTAGGGTGTATAATGAGGCCTAATATATCATTATTCATCATCTCCTAATCTTATGAATAATTGGAATCCCAAAAAACATCACAAAGAGTCCTCTAAAATTATAGGAATTCCATAAATCTATTTTTTCCCTGTATACAAGGACTAGATCCAAGAAATCACACTGAATATCTTATAATATCACCATGAATCCATTAAAATCCCTTTCATCATATTAATCATCCATATCACTAGGTATAATTATGTTTTCTTTTGAAATACTTGGAATATCGTATAATATAATAAGGTAACTTATTAGATACTAGACATTCTAAGCATATCACTAATAAATATTGAATAGAAGTTTATCCTTCCATTTTTTTTAAAGAATTCGTGTTCTGGTCAATTACCAAAACACTAAATTTTTATTGAAAGGAAAAGGAATTACACAAGTCTGAAATAGGGAATTTTTCTAACATCCCTAACATAGAGAGGGATTAACTCAGGAGGGATAACATCACTCCAATTCATCTCGTGAGTAACACCTACGTTGGAAAGACCATCGGCAATCTTGTTAGCTTCACGATATGTATCTGTGGTGATGGCATTGATCTCTGAAAGAAATTCAAGGCAATCAATCCACTGCGAGGTGAGCGTCCAAGCCATGTGAATGGAACCATTCCAAGTTTCCTGAATAATAGTAGTAGAGTAACTCTCTATCCAGATATTTCTCCAATTATGAAGCCTGGAAAAAAGAATTAGCGTGAATAACACTCATCATCTCAGCTTCTAGTGATAAACTAGTACCACAAGAGCCATAGAAGCATCCATGCGTCTGGTCGAGGTGATTTCTGAAGATGGACCCACAACCTGCTGGGCCAGGGTTGCCTTTGGAGGCACCATCCACATTGACTTTAATCCATCCTGGAGGTGGGGGCCTCCAAAATACTTCCAGGGTATGCATCAGACAGGGGTATTTCCCGTCCACCCCAATGCGTCCAAATAATAATCACTATCTCACATTATAACTTGGTCATTCTAAATAGATATGGTATCATGCTATATTAATGAAGTACCATGAAAATCCAATGTCATGTAATCCAATTATATTATAAACCTCACATGGATATCAACCCACATTTCCCTTAGGAGAGAACTGAATCCATCACCAAAATTAAAACACCACTATAAAATCTCATCAACCCCGAGTCATCTCAAAATGACCTCTAAGAGATATCTTGTTATCACTATCATGTTTTATGGGGAGAAAATACTCATAATGGAATACTTATATTTAAAATTTCATATATATGGAATAAAATAAAGTTAATCCTATTGAAGGGGGATTATAGTTTATGTACCTCAATGGACTAGGTGTTTACATAAAAATCCCTACTATTGGTGTGTATTACATACAATCAAGGAATTTAAATCCAATGTACACAATGTTTACAACCCTACATAGTAAGAAACCCATATGTAGTATATGTCCATGTGCCTCACATGATGTCATGGCTAGTTCCTCACATGGAATCTGGCCATGTACTACATAATGGATTTGGCCATGTATCCCAAAAAGCATGTAACCATATACAGGGTGTCTGACCAAGTTCTATGAAAAAACTAGAGTTTTGTATCAAAGGAACTGCATGATTTAAAATCACAATCTTTCAAATTCACCCCACTAATGAACACACTACGTGTGTTATTTAACTATACACTATGTGATTGTTTTTTCTAAATAAAATCCTCTGTGATTCACCAAAATCCCTTGTTTTTTTAAAAATAAATCCACTATTTTCCAAAAACAATTCGTATATATATCAATAATAAATAAAAACAAACAATCCAATGTGAAAAAAAATATATGTCCAAATATATCCAACCTAGTTGAAAAATATTTTATTCTTAAGCCGGAATCCACGATGCCATGATGATGCTTCCCAGTCTGATCTCGATACTTCACTTTAATGAAGATCCAATATCCTTATCCCACAATCCACATATTTTCCTAGAATCATGTGAAAAGAAAATCACATCCCACTATATTAATTTGTTTAGTTTAATGTGGTGAGTGGGATAATAATAAAATTAAGTTAAATTAATTACCAATTTAAATGTTCTTCCCAGAACCCGAATCCTAAAAAATGATTATACCTTACCAGGAAAAAATTGCCCAGTCTAACTCTACCGTGAACATAGAATTATAATTTGTGTCACTTTTTAAGAGGTATCAATTTTTGAGTAAACAAAAGTATTTTATATTATTTTAATAAATATTAAAATATTAAAAAGATACACTAAGCTCATAATTTAACCAAATTCATGACAAAGGGTAAACACCACATCCCGAGACAAAAAATAATCATAAAAATATTTAAAGGTCATATAATATTTCAAATTTGAATTTTATCCCTTATAATAACTTGGGAAAAAAATAAAAATTTCCCATGAATTTCGAAACACAAAATGACATTCTTCATTAGTAAATCCCCACAATAATATGAATCCTCCTTGATAAGTAACAATAATCTTTATTTATGACTCCCATTTTTCCTCAGTTATCAACTCAAAACAATCTCATCACAACCACCTCGAAACACCAGTTGAGATTCTTCTGCGAAACAGCAAACACAAAGAGAACTATTTAACAAAATTTAATCCACCCACTAGTCATTATCACTAAATAAAAAAACAAAGTGATCCACTAATATAATATATCATAAGAAACCACAGTTTCTTTACTCAAATTATCTATAATATTATATTAATCCCTACAACAAGACAATACTATAAATTTCTGGTTCTATTCCATGGTATTACCCACCATAAGAATCACCTACAAAAATACATTTCCAACAATCCAAAGACATGGTTGGTGCAATTTCCATCTCACCACACCCAATATGATAAAAAAGGTATTTGGTCCTCCTTTGGACAAATATTTTCAAAAACACGAATTCTCACCTACAAACCAGTAGTTGAATCACCAAATAATGATTACATAACTCTTAATGGAATTTTGTGATCATCAAAAAATAGAAACCTATGTTTTAATAAAATTAATTGTATAATTACCTGGATTAATCCTCAACTAACCAAACACAACAACTATCATGTTGTCAACTCTATCATCATTGCATCACAAATATGAATCATGCTCAAATCACAAAATATTTTTCCTCGTCCTGATGCCAATGGATGGACTCTATCAAGCACCACATATGAATCTCAAATAATCTTTCCATGCATTAACTTAATAAAAGAATATTTACATACACACCACTAATTCAGTTTCATCAAAATTATCTAATAATTAGTCATATCACATCCATAGACTTTCAAACCAAAGAGTATTTCATCCTAAACTATTAAGATTCTCCAATATACTGGATTATACTTGTAAATTGTCTACTGACCATATCACAACGTCATCATGTCCCATTTAACATCGCAAGTTTTTAAAAGGAAAGGTTGTGCTTAAATGAATAACTAAATATTATTATTATGGGACCGTTATAACATAGCCATTAAATTAATGGGAATGAATAATATTAACTAAATTATGAAATATAAAATTTTCTTACACATTAATAATGTATTAATTAATGTTTATAAAATTATGAACATAATTTTAGTAAAGTAATTTTATTAACTAAATAAACTTTCTTCAAGGAGGGTTTTTATTACTTTTTGAGAGAAAGATATTAACATTTTCTTTAAATTTTTGGAACATTATTTAATAAAATAAATATCATTTTCAAAATTAACATATAAAAACTATCTTCTAGTGAAAATTTGATAATTTTTTGAAAACATTTATAATTCAATGAAATGAGAAAAATACCGATTTTGTTTTATTATCATGTATTTTCAAATTAAAACTATGCGTTGGATTAGTTATAAAATTTATTTTTTTCAACTTTTTTTAAATAACCTAATTATTTTTTTAATTGGAATTTGTACTTTATTTTCGAAAAAACAATTTATAACATGGTAATAAGTGAATAATTCTCTCTTTGACCATAGTCCACATACCAAAACAATTTTGGAATTCCCAATTGAATATCACCAAAACATATTACATGATCTTAAATAATTAGCTATTTTTTAACCTGGTAATAACTGAAATAAAAGGAATAATAAACTTGAAATTTTTTCCCAATATTTTAAATAATTAACCTAAGTTTATTTGTAACGCCCCGACCCCAGTTACCCAGAGTCGGTGCATTATTGCGCAACATTGGCATGATCATAAAAGATCAAGTCTTGAAAGACCGATTAGTTTAGTAGTCTTGGAAACACTATATACATTCATAAATGTTACATTACATCATAAAGTGAAAAATCACAATAACATAATCTCCATAGTCCACACTTCTATCCCCTTCAGACTATCTCTGTAGGTTAGTCATAAAATACTTCTTTACATCCTGGAAAAAATAAAACATTGAAATGGGTGATCTCAGATGCTCAATAAGGATAACAATATAGCGGAAGCTTTCAAAAATAAACATAAACATTTAAGGCAATTTATGACTAAAACAAATGTCTTTTAAACTTGAACTTCAATATAAAATGGAAAAGGTAAACTGAGATAATGCCATTTACTTATTCACATGGATATTCTACTAGTCGAATAATCACATGCAATATCAATAACCACTTTCATAATGATAGAATGCATAATTCTAGACTATCATAACCACATAGCCAAGGCCTCGTGCCAATTCTACAGTAAGATTTTGTCAAGGCCTCCTCCCAAGACACTAGTTTCTCTCATGAGACCTACCGATGCATAGAGAAGCTATATCGGGCTCCACCCGTCACTTATTAAGTCTGATGAATTCCACATATGAATAGGATTAAACATATCATAAAACATAACATAATTGTATCACATAAAACATGCATAAAGGAAACATAATATTTCCACACTTCAATCACAAGATATAAATACAACAAATTGATATAATAAAAACATTATCAAAACCATTTTCCATACCAAAATAAAATTAAAGTAAAACATGGTATTTATTTTTCTTTTAAAAAAATGTTATGGCCTATAGAGGAAGATGAAACTCAAATAATAGTCACGGCTGCGGAGAAGTTGTTGTCACCACATACGTAAGAAAAAAACTTTCCTTTTGTCATTTCGTAAAAACGCTTCGTATAAAAATATTCCTTTTGAATAAACGTAAAAGTCAAAGGTGTTTATACACTGTATAAAAGAAAGTTGTGTATAAAACAAAATTTGCCTCAATGAAAGGAGATTGAGACAAAGTCCCTTACAAAGATAATTTTCTAAATAAAATAGATTTATTATGTCTATTCACTATAAGTACACATAATGAAAGTGAAAATACAAGATAGAACCTAATGAAATCATGAAATAATTTGAAAGTAGGAGATTAACCCAAATAACAGAAATTGGGTTAAGAAGTTTCTTTAAAAAAATAATAAAATAGATCTATTATGTGTATTAACTATATGTACACATAAATAAAGTAAAAATACAGATATGACATAATAATATCATGACATAATTTGAAAGTAGGAGATTAACCCAAAGAACGGAAATTGGGTTAAGAAGTTCCCTTACAAAGATCATTTTTTAAATAAAATAGATCTCTTATGTGTATTCACTATAATTACACATAAAGAAAGTAAAAATAAAAGATATGACATAATAATATCACAAAATTATTTGAAAGTAGGAGATTAACCCAAAGAACAGAAATTGGGTTAAGAATTTCCCTTACCTCGTGTCCGACATGACTCGATCGTTCTTTAACCTCCTTAATAATAAACTAGAGTTAATGTCTATTTTATTAAGAACCATTTTAATGTTCATTATTCCTTTTATATCACTTATTACCATGTTATGAACATTATGTAATTATTTAAGTTAATAACGATCATTTTTTCGATCTTTGGTACTTGAGTAAAAAATAAACTTCTTATAATTAAACGTTGTTCATGTGGTGAAATATCCCTTATATCCAGAATTATATTCATGATGTATATATCATATATATCATATATATCCAGTATATACATGAATTTATAATATTAGATAACATTTAGAGGTAAGAAATGAAATGCACCGTTCATGGAGACGGTAAGCCGTACTAACGGATGAACGCTACTTTCATTTTTATTTCATATTAAATGGAGTGAAATCATAATGATATAAAGGTATATTATAATTCCAGTATAATATCATATATAATATCATTTACTCCATCCTCTATACATCCCACATATGGCATTAACGATTCAAATCACTTTGAGGGGGCAGTAGTCCGCACTTCCTAAAATGAAAATATCGCGTTTAACCATAATGGAAACCAAAAAGGTATGACATAAATTAGAAATACAGAAGCTTAATTAAAACATAGTCATATATCATATATAAATATATTGAAATATTAATTTCTACCTTTTAAGGTGTTATATGAGTGTTGAACAATAATCGTTTCATGAGGCAGAAATTCAACATCCACAGAAACAGTAGGTTCTTTAACCATTAGATGTAGGTGTTTGTAAGAGTAGATCAAATAATTCATAGAACAACATCCTAGTATATTTAGGATACTGGTGATGTTACAAAATAAATGAATAAAAAGAGTTTAGGGGGTTGGAGAAGCAAAATAAAACATAAGAACACAAGAGAAAACACTAGCTTTAAAACGGGTAACTCTTTTTTGATTTGAGCCAAAGGCTTCCTTGGAAAGAATTATTCCCAAAGTGAGGCTTCTAAGAGTAACAGAGGGATGTTGAGAGACACAATGGGTAGGGGTTGTCCGAGCCAAAGGCTTGAGAGGTGTGGGTAAGGTGGTTGAGGTGGGGGCCTTTTATAAGAGGAGAGGAGGGGCACTTTTGGAATGTTATAAACAGATACTTTATTATATAATGAGTTTCAGATTTTAAAGGTCCCAAACTTATATATTTAGATTATAAGGTGACAAGGGTTAGAAATCTAATCATCCAATAGTATTTGGACAAATGTAATTCTTATATTTTACATTATCCTTCCATTTTATTAAAATCGTTAATTAATGAGGTAATCGCTACATCAGCATGGTGTCAAAAATAATTTAATTTATTTAATGTCTAAAAATTATATAAAAAATTCATCATGTATGAAATCTTTTTATCTTTCTAATGAATATTTATAGTAAAAAATATGACTTGTATAACCCCATTTAAAAAGTGTTTTAGTAAAACAACTCATGTTTGTGACATTTTTATTTTAACATTAAATAAAAATTTTTTTATGTCATTTTCCTACCGAAGTGGCTCCATGGGGTCCCCACGTTGATCCATGGATTGTCTTGGTCGGCCAGGACTCATCCAATATGGGTAGGACAAGTGTAAAGGTATTTTCATATTTTTATAATATCATTTTTACCTTAAATTTCACTAATTACCTTTAATCATGATTAATTAAACTTAAAAGTTACTATTCACCAAAAATTATTTTAATCCCATTGAACCAAATTTTACTTCTTAATGACAACCATGTATGTAGGATTTTTGAAAATCAAATCACAGAAGTAGTAATGCTTCATTTAAACGAAAAATCAGTTTTTTAACTACCACTTAGTGGTTCACTATTCATCAAAAATTGAAGTTTTTCAGAACCATGCCAAAATTTCACCCTAAGTTATAATTGATATTACAAATTAAAAAATGATGTCTATTTTAAAAATTTCCAAATATATATGTTTCATTAATTAATTTCATAATTAATTTCCGCTGTCATAACAAATAGCGTGTTTTTAAGAAAGAATATCAATCAGAAGATTGACAATTGTTTATGTCCAATTTCAAAGTGAAATTAATTATAATGACCAACATTGGATAAAATGGTAAAAATATATTCTAATTATACTTTACAACCACTCAATAGTATAATTTATCACTATAATTTATTTTGATTAAAAAATTTGTTCTTATGTATTTTTTACTTTTCATCGAAAATTGGAAGCTCTCGGAAAAATAACAAAATTTCAACATAGGCTAATTTCGATATTCTGAATCCAAAAATGAAGTCCATTTTGAAATATAAAATTTATATAATTTCAAAAATTGGGTATTACTATTCATAATGGCTTCTTTTATAGGTCGCGGTGTGTTAGAATCTCAAACTTACGTACAATGAAAGCTATTGCATTATTGAAAGAGAAGTGTATCTTGGAAGATCAGGGTGTTACATTCTCCCCTACATCAATAAATTGCGTTCGCACAATTTGAAAATTTTATTTGAATATAAAAGGTTGAAAATAGAAAATACCTTTGTGGAAAACCCACATCGGAAATAGGGTTCATAAAAATATAACTTTAAAAGAAATAAAGAGAAGTACAAAGGTCACCCGAGATAGCCCATACTAGGATTATATGAAAATATAGATATGGAGGAAAAAAACCATCATGGTCTGATGGAGAGTTATATAAAACAGGATTAGGAGAAAGTTAACTACAATACAATCACAAACTTGTGATTGGTTAAACGGTCATTGAATCCCCAGTTGGAAAAGTTAACCGGTAACGTTTTTGTTTTAAGTTACCTTTTATAATGTTGAGGTATTTATTTATAAGATTTACTAAGAACGTAAGGTAATATACATACTTTTCATGTAGACTTCAATTCTTTAATAAATTTTTTTGACAAACCCATCTTTCACTCCAAAAGGTAATATAACTACAAAATATTCTATTTAACCTAATTGTATAAGGTTCCAAATATTACAACATACCATTTAGATTAAGAAAACTATTTTTTAATAACCAGGGACTTCTTGTAGGCTAGTGGTAGGTAATAAAGGCCTGTCGCACTATGGTTGTGGGTTCGATTCCTGCAGCTTTTTCCGACGCGACGGGTTATCCACCGACCTACAGGTTTTCCTTTTCCTAAAACTATAGTATTATAATATTCCAAAAATAATCTTCAGAATATTTTTAACCTTAAACAATACTATCCAAGGTTCAACTTAATTCATTCCAACCTTTATAGTTATCCAAAATACCCCTACACAGACGTTCTCTAAAAGGTCTCTAAATTCCAAAATCAATTGTAACATCATATTCCTCAAATAAAGAAAATTTTCTTTTATTGTCACATATAAAAAAATATGATTACCTTCATCATATTAAAATCTTAATGAAAACAACAAGTACTGCAGTAAAATACTTATATATATAACATTATTCTTATAACCAGAATATAATCCTTGAGTCCAAAAGCACCTATACATTAATTATTCCACATCAACTGTAGTAATAGCCAAAGATTTTCCTTGATCCCTTGGCCTTTTTTGAGGTAAGTTTACCTGACGCTTAGGACATTCATTTGTGTAATGCCCCATTTCTCTACAATTGTAGCATTCAACATTGATAGCATATTTCTTTCCCTTGCAATCACGAGCCTAGTAACCTTTTTCTCCATATATATAACAAACTCCCATTCGTTTTAGGAATGTACTATGGTGATTCTTCCCACAATTATCACATAATGGAAAATATTTCTTTACATTATTCCCTTTATCTGACTCTTGTTCCACCAATCTTTTCTTCTCTTTCTTTACTTTATTATCATAAGTTTTAGATAATTTATTTTCTGTCCTGATAGAACATGAGACAATTTCATCATATGACAATAAGGTTTGTGAGACTAATGCTCTACGAACAAATGGTTTTAACCCATGAATGAAACGATCAATCTTACTTCTTGGGTTACGTATATAATCTGCAGCATGTCTCCCAAACCTTGTAAAGTTGGCCTTATACTTTGCGACATTCTCAACCTCCTTCTACCTCAGACTCAGAAATTTCCTTTCCATATCTGCTCGATGGTCATGTGGAAAGTATTTTTCTAAGAAAATTTCCTTAAACTCCCTCCATTCTATACATGATACTTCTTCATCTTCCTTTGTGTTTTGAATCAGTGAACACCATTGATCGACATCTCTAGTGAGGCGGTAGACTACCATGACAACATTCTCCCTTTCGCTACTCCCCAAGGCATGGAATATTTTCGCTAATAAGTTTATCCATTGCTTAGATACTAATGTATTTTACCCACATTAAATTTTTTCGGTTGTTACCTCATGAAGCAGTCTAACATTGATACTCCACGTTGCGGATCAGGGTGCTCCATACGAGTAAGGTTATTATTCATAACCTGATTGAGTTATCCCAGTATGGTAATAAGATGATCAGCACAATTTGTATCTCTAGATCCACAATAATTATCTTGAGTACGAGGGAAATCCCTACATGGAGTACGTGCATTGATGAAGTTTCCATTCCTTCCACTAGGGGCCATTTCTAAAAAATGGCATAAACTAGATTAGTTTATGAATTAAAATACATAATTCCTTACTTGTAAAACACATAACATAAATTGAACTATTTATGTATATAATCTATAATGATAAAAAAAATTTATTTGAGAAGGTATATCCTCATAAGCCCTTCATAATGGTTTGTAATGAAATGATAATTATCTTAAGCATATCCCCCAGGAGTGTTGTAACCAAGAGTGCATCAAGGTCCGTTGTCGTGCACCAGTTCCCGTTCAAGTCTAGCTCAATGTGGTGTTTTCGGGTATTACCCCTAGGTACATCTATGCCAGAGCCGCCTCTACCTGCTCGTATCTATACAACGATGTATTGCTCGGAAAACTCCCAAAATATCTATAATACCAAAATTCTAGTAATTTCTTCTATACTAATCATCAAAGCCTATCTTAGGGTTATGTTATCTAATCAGAGTTTATCTAAATCTAGCTTCAAGGTTAGTACTAAACTTCCTCTGATACCAACTGTAACGCCCCGAACCCAGTTACCCAGAGTCGGTGCATTATTGGGTAACATTGGCATGATCAGAAAAGATCAAGTCTCGAAAGACCGATTAGTTTAGTAGTCTTGGAAACACTAGATACATTCATAAATGTTACATTATATCATAAAGTGAAAAATCACAATAACATAGTCTTCATAGTCCATACTTATATCCCCTTCAGACTATCCCTTTAGTTCAGTCATAAAATACTTCTTCACATCCTGGGAAAAATAAAACATTGAAAGGGGTGAGCTTAGATGCTCAGTAAAGATAACAATATTGAGGAAGCTTTCATAAATAAACATAAAAATTTAAGGTAATGTATGACTAAAACAAAATCCTTTTAAACTTGAACTTAAACATAAAATGGAAAAAGTAAAATGAGATAATGACATTTACTTATTAACATGGATATTCTAATGGTCGAATAATCACATGCAATATCAATAACCACTTTCAAAATGATGGAATGAATAATTCCAGACTATCATAACCACGTAGCCAAGGCCTCGTCCCAAGTCTACAATAAGATTTTGTCAAGGCCTCGTGCCAAGACACTAGTTTGTCTCATGAGACCTACCGATACATCGAGGAGCTATAGCGGGCTCCACCCATCACTTATTATGTCCAATGAATTCCTCATATGAATAGTTTTAAAAATATTATAAACCATAACATAATTGTATCACATAAAACATGCATAAAGGCAGCATAATATTTCCACACATCAATCACAAGATATCAATATAACACATTGATATAATAAAAACATTATCAAAACCATTTTCAATACCAAAATAAAAGAAAAGTAAAACAGGGTATTTATTTTTCTTTTAAAAAATTTATGGATTATAGAGGAATACAAAACTCAAATAATAGTCACGGCGGTGGGGAAGTCGTTGTCGCCGCATACGTAAGAAAAAAACATTCCTTTTGTCGTTTAGTAAAAACGTTTCGTATAAAAAGATTCCTTTTGAATAAACGTAAAAGTGAAAGGGGTTTATACACCGTATAAAAGAAAGTTGTGTATAAACAAAATATGCCTCAATGAAAGGAGATTGAGACGAAGTCCCTTACAAAGATCATTTTCTAAATAAAAAAGATTTATTATGTCTATTCACTATAAGTACACATAATTAAAGTACAAATACAATATAGAACATAATAATATCATGACATAATTTGAAAGTAGGAGATTAACCCAAAGAACGGAAATTGGGTTAAGAAGCTCCCTTACAAAGATAATAAAATAGATCTATTATGTGTATTAACTATAAGTACACATAAATAATGTACAAATACAGATATGACATAATAATATCATGACATAATTTGAAAGTAGGAAATTAACCAAAAGAATGAAAATTGGGTTAAGAAGTTCCCTTAAAAAGTTAATTTTTTAAATAAAATAGATCTATTATGTGTATTCACTATAATTACACATAAATAAAGTACAAATACAAGATATGAAATAATAATATCATGACATAATTTGAAATTGGGAGATTAATCCAAAGAACAGAAATTTGGTTAAGAATTTCCCTTACCTCGTGTCCGACTTGACTCGATCATTGTTTAACCTCTTGAATAATAAACTAGAGTTAATTTGTATTTTCATAAGAACCTTATTCTTGTTCATTATTCCTTTTATATCACTTATTACCATGTTATGAACATTATGTAATTATTTAAGTTAATAATGGTCATTGGTCGATCTTTGGTACTTGAGTCAAAAATAAACTTCTTATAATTAGAAGTTGTTCATGTGGAGAAATATCGCTTATATCCAAAATTATATTCATGATGTAGATATAATATATATCATATATATCCAGTATATACATGAATTTATAATATTATATAACATTTAGAGCTATGCAATGAAATGCACCGTTCATGGAGACGGTAAGCCGTACGTACGCATGAAAGCTACTTTCATTTCTATTTCATATTTAATGGAATGAAATCATAATGATATAAAGTTATATTATAATTCCAGTATAATATATTATATAATATCATTTACTCCATCCTTTATACATCCCACATATGGCATTAACGATTAAAATCACTTTGAGGGGGCGGTAGTCCGCACTTCCTAAAATGAAAATATCGCGTTTACCCATAATGGAATCCACAAAGGTATGCCATAAATTAAAAATATAGAATCTTAAGTAAAAAATAAACATATTTCATATATAAATATAGTTACATCTTAATGGCCACCTTTTAAGGTGTTATATGAGTGTTGAACAATCATCGTTTCGTGAGGCAGAAATTCGTCATCCACAGAAACAGTATTTATTTTAACCATTAGATGTAGGTGTGTGTAATTGTAGCTAGAATCCTTCTTATAACAACATACTAGTATATTTAGGATACTGGTGTTGTTACAAAATAAATTAATAAAAAGAGTTTAGGGGGTTGTAGAAGCAAAATAAAACATAAGAACACAAGAGAAAACACTACCTTTAAAATAGGTAACTCTTTTTTGATATGAGCCAAAGGCTTCCTTGGAAAGAATTATGCCAAACGTGAGGCTTCTAGGAGTAATAAAGGGGTTTGGAGAGACACAATGGGTAGGGTTTGGCCAAGACAAAGGCTTTAGAGGTGTGGGTAAGGTGGTAGAGGTGGGGCCTTTTATAAGAGGAGAGGAGGGGCACTCTTGGAAAGTTATAAAAGGTTACATTATTATATAATGAGTTTCGTATTTTAAAGGTCCCAAACGTATATATTTCGAGGATAAGGTGATACGGGTTCGAAATCTACTCATCCAATAATCTTTGGACAAGTGTAATTCTTATATTTTACATTATCCTTCCATTTTATGAAAACCGTTAATTAATGAGGTAATCGCTGCATCATCATGGTGTCAGAAATAATTTAATTTATTTAATGTCTAAACATTATAAAAATATATAAACATGTAGGAAATCTTTTTATCTTTATAATGAATATTTATAGTAAAAAATATGACTTGTATAACCCCATTTAAAAAGTGTTTTAGTAAAACAACTCATGTTTGTGACATTTTTATTTTAACATTAAATAAAAAGTTTTTAATGCCATTTTCCTACCGAAGTGGCTCCATGGGGTCCCCAAGTTGACCCATGGATTTTCATGGTCGGCCATGACTCATCCAATATGGGTATGACAAGTGTAAAGGTATTTTCATATTTTTATAATATCATTTTTACCTTAAATTTCACTAATTAACTTTAATCGTGATTAATTAAACTTAAAAGTTACTATTCACAAAAAAATTATTTTAATCCCATTGAACCACATTTTACTTCCTAATGACAGCCATGTATGTCATATTTTTTGAAAATCAAATCACAGAAGTGGTAATGTTCCATTTAAATGAAAAATCAGTTTTTTAACTACTACTTAGTGGTTTCACTATTTATCAAAAATTGATGTTTTTCAGAACCATGCCAAAATTTCACCATAAGTTATAATTGATATTCCAAATTCAAAAATTATGTCTATTTTAAAAAATTCCGAATATATATGTTTCATTAATTAATTTCATAATTAATTCCCACTGTCACAACAAATAGCGTGTTTTTAAGAAAGAATATCAATCAGAAGATTGACAATTGTTTATGTCCAATTTCAAAGTGAAATTAATTATAATGACCACCATTGGATAAAAGGGTAAAAATATATTCTAATTATACTTTAAAACCACTCAATAGTATAATTTATCACTATAAGTTTTTTTATTAAAAAAGTTGTTTTTATGTATTTTTTAATTTTCATCGAAAATTGGAAGCTCTCAGAAAAATACCAAAATTTCAAAATAGGCTAATTTCGATATTCCGAATCAAAAAATGAAGTATATTTTGAAATATAAAATTTATATAATTTCAAAAAGTGGGTATTACTATTCATAACGGCTACTTTTATTGGTCGCGGTGTGTTAGAATCTTGAACTTGCGTATAATGCAAGCTATTGCATTATGGAAAGAGAAGCGTATCGTGGAAGCTCGGGGTGTTAAATTATTATTAAAGAAGTTAAATAATGTACATGATGCAGAAAAATAATCTAATGTTTTTCTTCTGAGGTTGAGGAGATGGGATTTGTAGATATGGGAGACCATCTTTCTCTAAAAACCCTTGACACTTCACTATTTCTTGACTGTTCTCTATGACTTCCTCCTCAATGGTGAATTTCCATGTTCATGGTTTCTTTGATTCACCCCATTTCGCTAAGCCACAGTTGGTAAAATTTCCCCTAAGTGATGACTTACAAAGGCTAGAAGAAATGAAGACCCCCTAGAACAGAAACTCATAACCGTGATCTTGCCAGTAGATCTCAAGGGGTTTCTTTCAAAGATGCTCTGAAAACCTCTTACCCAAGTTACCAATTCAATATGAATCCATCAATTTTCAATCATTTGGATGATTGTGGATATCTATTGGAGGCGGATATGAATTCCCTTCACCGAACAGCGCAGCTGTGAAAATTCTTGATAATATGCATATCCAAACACAAAGGTAAGAGACCCTAGCCTTTATCTGAACTTCATTCTCGAAATGCCCATTGCTGGAGTTTTACAAACTATTACCTAATTCCCATAGGTAATGGAAATTTCCACATACTATTAAAATAAAATGAGGATTTAAAAAGAGTCTGGAAGACCGGTACTCTTAACCTCAAACCGGGCTTGTTTAGATTTTTAGAGTGGGACTCCACTTTTAATCTATACACACATAGAAACACACTAGCACAAGAATGGATTAAATTTTATGGTCTCAACCAGTTCTTTTGACTCCCAAAAATCATGAATGACATTGTATCCTGCATAGGAACTCCTCTTAAAATTTATCATATGACATTAAATTATGATTTGGGTCTCTTTTCATGAATTATGGTAGAAATAAATCCTTACTCAAAGCTACCCAACTCAATTACAATCAATGACAATGAATATAAAACTATAATTAGAGTGGAATATGAATGGAAGCCCCCATTTTGTGATCATTTTAAAATCATTGGTCACACTATATACAAATATAGGGAGATTAGAAATCAAGTAAATCAACCAAAAGAGAATGATTGGAAATAAATAAGAAAAGCTAAAAAAGACAAAACTCAGATGATATAAATAACTGAACCACCCAAAAAAGAAGTTTGGGTAAGGAAAAAAACACAATTTGGTGCACATAGGGGACATCTTGGGTACTAACTGGGTAGATAATATTGAAGAATAAAACACATCGATTAATGACCAAATCCTTATAACTAAAATTGAAAAGCTGGTACTAGACACCATTAATCTATCTACTGAATAGGAAAATGCCAGTAACATATCCACTCCCACTCTCAATTATGATCACTACCCTGACCAGGTAGAGGATAACACCTCATCGAACCCCACCAAGTAGTCTCTACCCAGTTTAGATATAGTAGTGGACTTGAAAATGGTCATGAAATCTATCCCACATAACAATGATTCTTCACTTCTAGATCCTTCACATATGCAGGTTATTAATGATCCAATAAATCACAAGAAGAGTCACCTTCTAGCTACCCAATAGATGACTACTTTGGTCCCTCATATCCCAGGTATTCCTTAACTTCCAACTACCCATAGTGAAGTTTATTCAATGAAATCTGAAAACCTGCTAACTGGTTATAATGACAGTAATCTTATGTTTAGCTCTAAGAGTCCTACAGACTCTTACTCTATAGATCCTATTGATAAATCTGTTCCACTGCACTCATGAAATATATACATCAATGAATCAGACCCTACGGCTACAAAAACCATCAAGAATAGTGATCTTTATGTTATTCCAAATGACACCCCAATAAGATCACATCCTATTACAACTCCCTCCACTGTCACTGTCTCACTCAGCAAGGCAGATCAACCCGAGACACAGTCTCTATGTATGTCCTCTACTGCTCTTGCTTGATTTCCATTAGAACTGGTACCACATGACAACACACCTACAATTCTAGAACCGATAAACATGCAGTAAATAAAGACCCATATCTAAATTGGATTCAAAGGTGCCAAATATTCCCATTTCCCCTACTATATTAAATGCGTAATCTACTATTAATTCTTCAAATCTGGTACCTCAAAGTCCCAAAGACCTTACACTAGTTTCAAAGGATACCATAGATTTAGAAATTGCCACACACTTGAAAAAAACCCCAAAAAATTACCATACAGAACAAGAAATGACCACTCATACGCATAAGGTTAGAAGATCCAATAGAAATAAAGGATCTGGAAAAAAGAAAAAAGGGAATTCTAACTCCAAAAACTATCTAAATGAAGATCATTTTATGGAATTTTTAGGGTATCATCAACTCTAACACCCTCAATGATATGAAAATAATGGTTAATATACATAACCCTACCCTTTTTTCTATTACAGATCCAAAAATATCATTCTCCAATAAATATTCTCACTTGTTCCAACACAACTACATGTTTTATGGTGCAATCAATAATAATATAAATGATGATTCTCTATGTATTTTTGCACATTTGTCTTTACAAAATTTTACTATCTTTAGTATCTCTAGTCAGATCCTCACTTGTACCTTTTCAATTGATGGTACTTTCACTTTGTTCTACTTTGTTTATGATAAGAATAAATAACGTGAAAGAAGAACTCTTTGGAATGACCTCTCTCATTTAAGCTCATACATTAATTCTCCTTGGGTGATCATGGGAGATTTTAATGCTATTCATAACTCTAGTGAAAAATTGTCCCTTCTCTTTCCTCTATCTCTATGAGGGAATTTAAATCCTCGATCAGGGACAATAATCTTATTGAAATTAATCTCACTGGTGAAAAATACACTTGGTATAAAAGACATTACAAAAAATTGGTTGCTTCCAAATTGTAAAAAGCCTTTATGAATATCCCGACCTTAGAAAAATGGGATGTTATATCTATCATCACTCTCCATAGATTGAACTTTGACCATCATCCCATCCTGGTAAACATTTCATCCAAAGAAATGAAGCCTATATTTCCCTTTCACTTCAATAATGTGTGGTTTTCTGTTGAATATTTCAATCATTCATCCAAAATTTCTGGTCCCCTATGTCTCACAATAATGATTCCTTAAATGAAATCTCAAACTAAATCAACTCATATAGACTATTAAATCTTGGTGTAACTCCAAATCCAAACAAGTAAATAATGAAATAATTATTCTTTAGAAACAAATCGATGATCTCCAAAACAAATACACCAAATCAGACCTCCACAATAATCCCACACAAGAAATAAATGTTTTATGCCAATCTCAATTCCTTGCTCATCTATAAAGAAAATATGAGAAAGAAATCATATAATGTTAAATTGTTAACTGATGGAGACTGAAATAACAAATTATATAATGCCCACCAAAGAACTAGGAAAGCCTGTAGACCTATAATGTTTTTAATGGAAGGGAATAAGATTCAGGACAAGGATGATGACATAGCTCAACATATAGTTTCCTATTCTGAAAACATCTTTAATGGCCCTGATAATTGCAAGGAACTCCTCCCTGAGGTCATTCCTTTTGTGATAACTGACATAGACAATATTTTTCTTCTTAACACACCGCTGGATCATGAAATCGAAGACACTGTCTTCAGTCTGAATCCCAATAGTGCCCCGAGTCCTGATGACTTTTACAATAGTTTCTTCGAACATTATTGGTATGTGTTCCAATATGATGTTTGTAAGCTTGTTAAATCATTTTTCACAAATGGGGTGCTTCCTCCTAATATCAATGCTCAATTTCTCACCTTGATCCCTAAAGTGGATAATTCCTCTTAAGATCATCTTTTCAGACCCATTTCTCTTATCAACACCCTCTACAGAATCATTGATAATAGGATTTCAACCACTACTGAGAAAATTGTTTCATTAAACAATTTGGATTTATAAAATGTAGATCCATTCAGGAATATATCTATCTTCCCTATGAATTTATTAACAACTTGAAAAAAACTAATAGAGGAGGAAACATATCTATTCAACTTGACATCAGGAAACATTTTGACACTTTGGATTGGAGTTTTATATTCAATGTTCTTCTATGTTTTGGATTTAGTACACACTTCATTGATGCGATCAGAACTCTCTTCAATTTAGCCACTATATCTATATTAATCAATGGCTCTCTCAAAGGTTACATTAAATTCATCAAAGGCATAAGAAAAGGTGACCCTCTCTCTTCCATTTTCTTCTCTATAGTGGAAGACTACCTTAGTAGACTGATCAATTGTCTGGTGAGCCAATGAAAATTGAAACCTATTCATATCTCTTGAAATGTTAATTCACCTACTCAAATTTTCTATGCTGATGACATCATCCTTTTCTTTCATGGAGACAAAAGAAACATTATTAACCTCAAAAGTACTCTTTCCCACTATGGTGAGGTTTCTGGTCAAACCATAAGTTGGAAAAAAACCTGTATCTTTTTTGGAATGAATTTTCCCTCCTACAAAAAATGAAATATTATCAAGGACTTGGGTCTGAAATAAATTTCTCTCCCTTTCACATAAATTGGTGATCCCGTTTTTTTGGGTAGTCCCAAAGCGTTCCACTGTGTGAATATTGCTAAACAAGTTTATAGCTAGCTTTCCTCTTGGAAGGGTAAATCTCTCTCTATGGCAGGTAGGACATGCCTTTTCAAATACACTATTGTCTATAATATGGTGTACTCTATGACAGTTTACAAATGGACCATTAATCTTATCAAAAAAATGAATACGACGACTAAAAATTTCATTTGGACCGGTAGTACGCTTGAAGGAAAACTCATAACAGTCCCTTGGTAAACATGTTACAAGCCTATTGAGAATGGAAGCATTTGTATAAAAAACTTAAAATACTTTAATGAAGCTCTTCAAGCTTGGATTACTTGGAATCTCTTCCACAACACTTTGGAGTCCCTCATTTTTTTCAAAAATATATTTCTTGATAAACTTAATACTAGAAACTGGATATTTATTAATTCATCCATATGGCCTGCCATCAAACACTACTTCACTAAAATTATGAACAACTCAAGATGGATGGTCTGTAGAGACTCTTCCATGAAATTCTGGCTTGACAACTGGACTTGCATGCCTTAAATTTCTATGATTTCACGTAATCTACTTCCTGAAAACACCAAAAGCTATATCATGGATGCTCTAAACTCTCAACAAGATCATCTACCAGATACTATTTTGAATATCATTGATGACTACCCTTTCACTAATAACAAGGATTTCTTAACATGGGATAAGGCTAATAATGGAATTCTTACCTCTAAAAATTAATATTCTCACATGTGATGTAACAATGAGAATGATTACAACTAGATTAAACACTTCAAAAAACCTTGGATAAAACCCTCAGGATTAAATATCATCTGGTGCCTTGCTCACAACAAAGTTCCCACTGATATGTGCCTCCAATGGTTTGAAATTCAGATTTTATCTAAATGTAAAACATGTAATCATCATAGAGAATATGCTAACCATCTCTTCCTATTCTGTGCTACTATCTCTGTTCTTTGGAACTATATTTTTGACATCTTTAATTGCATATGAATGATTATTGAATCTTTCAAAAATCAACTTATGAAATGTGCAGAGTTGGATGGCTCCCAAAAAATCAGAAAAATTTTCTTTTTGGTGGTTTCTGAACTTCACCAGGTAATCTGGAATGATCTTGATGCAATTATTCAGAAAATCTACTCACTAAATCTTAATTCAAGTCGTACCAAGATCATTATTGGAATACATGAATATGCATTGATTCAAAAAGGTCATTTCTATAATACCGTGCATGATTTATGGAATACTGAAATGTCTAAGGATTAACAACAACTTTTATCAACCACACCACTCTATGGAGGTGTTTTGGAGAGCCCCACAACCTGGGTGGATTAAAATAAACATAGATGGTACCTCCATGGGAAATATGGGTCCCATAGGATGTGGTACTGTTTTCTGGAACCATCTAGGACAGATTCTAGAATGCTTCAGGGAACATTGTGGCACTACCTCTTCCCTCAAATCTGAGATTATGGTCTTGATTCATGCGATCAATTTTTCCAGGGTTTAAGGGTGGAACAACCATTGGATTGAATGTGACTCGACAACCATAGTCCAAGAAATTTGGAACGATTTAAATCATTTAGCTTGGACGATAACTACGCATTGGATGGAATGAAACCATTTTGTCGCAGACCTGATCTACATCATAACACATGTTTATCGGGAAGAAAACATAGTTTTCAATGTCTTGGACAACTTGGGAGTTAATCAAGACATTACTTGGTGTGAAGACCACATATCTGCTCTTATTCCCTTCCATGAAAAATATTGTAATATGATCCCGTACTTTAGACATCTGTAATATTTCTTCTAATAAATTTTGTGTTTTGGTCATTCAAGTGAAGGCATTGCCATAAAAAAATGTACATGATGAGGCTGAATCATGGTAAGGGACCCTTTTATGCACATGTTTTTAAAATTAGCTTTATGAATGAAATTTTTTAACGAAAGGATTGTCTAAATTTTTAATTTTTGTTTTTCCCTCAAATTTTTTCAAAAAGGAATCTTTTAATGTATTTATGGGAAGGGAATTTATTTTTAAAAAACTTTTTATTGATTCATTTTTAAAATGTCCAAATTAATTTCATTTAAGTTATACAACATGAATATATTTTTCCACTTCCATGAAAATATACTATTTTAAAGGTTAAATAAAGATATTATAACTTTATTTTCAAAGAAAATTATTTTGTTTCATGAGGGTAGTATCTATTTAAAATAAGAAATTTTTGTGAAGGAATGTTTTTATGATGCCAAAATTAATGTTTTATGATTATGTTATAGTTCATGGGAATTTTTTATGAATAAAATTGGTTCCATTATAAACTGTAATGACCCAAACATTTATTAATGAAAATTCCACATGATCTAATAAAATGTCTTATTATGTAAGATGGTTATATAAAATATACAATTCCCTAGTTTTATGTTTTGGGGTATTAAAATTCTTTTAAGAATTGGTACCCTTGCTAATATAACTGTTTAAAGTGATCCCATAACTAGTATAAATATAGGGCCTTAACAAATCAAATATACTCAGACAAATGAAGCGATGGACTCATCCAGTTGAATTTCTCCATAATAACCCCATTTGTCGGATCTCACAAATGAGGTTGCATCATTGTGCTTCTCTCATGACCAAGCCCCTGTTGAGCTTCAACACGTTAAGCTCAAACGGAACCACCTACGTGAGAAATGGATGTTGATAGAGATTACCACCCAAGCATTATTATCCAAGACACTCCAAGAGCCTGTCACCATCACACACCTTACCCGTCAGTCTTATGCGGGTGTTATAAGGGGTCATGTAACAAAACCCTAGCACTATTATTATGTACATTATTTTTTTTATAGATAATAGAAATTCATTTTTATTGTTACTTTTTTAATAGTTTTTAAAGAAAAAGTATCATTTTTAGTTAATATTCAATTTAGAAATCTATTTTGATGAATTAATGGATTTTTTTAAATTAAATAATATTTTAATAAAATATTATCACTAAATTAATTTTTATTAAATATAAATGATCGTATATTTTTTACAAATACAATTGTAATTTTTATTATGGTTTGAAAGTTAATTTTTTCAAAACCCAAGATTTTTCAATAAATGTCTGTTTTTATTTTAAAAGAAAAAACTGAAATATTTGGAAAATAATTTATATGAAATTAATATTATTTTTGGAATCATGATATCAAAATTATCCAATGGTGAATTTTTCATAATTTTCTCAGACAGTCAAATGTTTGGGTAAAAATTATATATTGTTTAAATATATAATGTGTTTTATGACAACTTAATGACCTGATAGTGATGTAATAAAATACTATAAACATTATGTTCGTCCAATTTAAATTTTAACATTAAAATAATGTGATTTTAGGTCTGTTTTATTTAATTTAAAATGCTTTAGTGGACCCTCCAAGACTTATAAAACATTTTAACCTTTTAAATTGATTCTCATGATAGAGTAACTCACCTCCACATAAGAAAGCATAATATTTTATGAAATTAGTCCATTGGCCTTATAAAATAATGTTTTCCACTCCCCTTCATCAAAATCCTTTGGAAAAAACCATGGATTGGACTGATGTTTTGATTAGTTTATTGTGTGGTTTCGAAAACCTAAATAATAAAGAATTGCCTCCCTTTTCCTATATAAACACTTCCTCTTCACTAAAATCCTTTGGAGCTCGACCAAACTCTTTCCTCATATCTCTATAATCCTCCTAAGTAACCCCAATCAACCATGAAGCCTATCTGAAGCCTCTCCCAAGCCTTTGTGATCACACATCAAAGTAAGGAATTTATTCCTTTCTCATTTTGTCAAAAATTTCACAATGCTGTTATAACAATTTTATTTAAATTATAAATAATGGGATATGATTTTGAAACTCACCCATACTTCCCTAAATATTTTTAAATAATGAGAGACCCCTTTCTCTCCAATTAATTCCTCCCATGTATACCTGTTACCATGAAAAAAATTCAATAATGGATTTCACTATCCTCACTGACATTCAAGAATTTATTTCTTTAAGAAGATAAATTCCATTAAATATGTTGGTACATGTATCTATATGACCCCCTTAATTCATATTTCATGTAAATATGATAATACACCCCTAACACTATCTTCAACCATTTTTATGAATTCTTATGTCACGTCATTATGCTACCGAAATTGCACCGCGATTTTCCAAGACAAACTGATTTTGTAGTGAATTCCATGACCATTTCTCAATCAAGGTTATTCCACTTTATATAAATTTAATTATTGATTATCGAGCTTAATTTATGAATTCTAGACTCTTTTATAATGAAAAAAATGATTATATTTAATGAATCTATGTTATATTATCCATGTGGCTCACCTATGCATGAAATGAAATGATTAAGATGGGTGTTCCCTGATTGCACTCCAATACATTGGGTAAACATTAGTATCATGACACTTTATGTTCAATGAGGTATTAATCATTTTAATTATATTTAAAAGTGGGTTTACTCATGATCCATGTGCAATGATCCTTGGCTCATGCTAATAACATGTTTAATGTTGTTGCCACATTTCCATGTTATTTTTATGCCTTTATGTTCATTTTTCTCTTATGTACCATTGATATGGATATTTCATAAAATGTATTGTATTCTTCATGTTATTCCTTTTTACTTATTTACATGGCTTTATATCTCACCCTTTTATTATTCACCTCATCAGGTTATCCCATGAAATGCTAAGTATGAAGGAATTATGTGGTAATGTAAAAGATATTTTCAATAAGATGTTGATTTTTAGGTTTTAAGTTCTTATTTAATGTTACTAAGCCCCAAAGACAAAAGATATATCAATACTCTATGTTGTATAAAGTTAATGTTCTATGTAATAAATTATTTTTCTGTGTGAAATAAAGATAAGGGTTGTTATAGTTGGTATCAAAGGATAGGTTTATTTATTTTTGAGATTAGGATTTGAAAACTCTTGTAAAATGCAAAGGGATAAGAATAAGTATAGTAAAAACATTACTATGTTTTGGTGAGTATTTAGTAAGTGGTTTATCTAGAAAATACATACCTTTCTATATACGATTAGGTAGAGGAGGCTATGGAACATATGTACCTAAGAGTGAAAACTCCAACAAGGAGTTTTAGGCATGACCTGGGGTATCCTTGTACAAGAAAACAATATTTTCTTCACTCTTGGTTACAGCACTCCTTGGGGATATTATTTGATTAATTCACAATCTTAGTATGAACCATTTTAAAGGGAATTAAAAAAATCCCCTATAAATATATGTTGTGATGTAGATCATGGAGAACATATATTGAAGCCTATAGATATATATGTTAAGGAAATAAAATTCATTTATATGTCATAAATTATTTTCATTGGATTAACCTTTATGTGTTACCCCTAACTTTCATTTTATTCCAGAAAATTCCTAGTAATAGGAGGACCCGGGCTAAAAAACAATGCGAAAATCAATGTGATGATTATTATAATGAGGTTCCCAATCTAAGGGGACTGGGAATCACGAAATTGTCATGATACACTCTTAGTTAACACACTCTTTGAATAGAATAATGGGTCAAGTGGAAAGTTCAAAACCCCTAATAAAGAACAAGTCGCAATCGAGAGCTTCATGAGACAGAGGCCTCATACATTTAATGGATCATCTGATTTATCAATTACAGAACAATGGCTCAACTCCTTTGAAAAGATCTTCTCCATCCTTCAATGTGCCGAAGAAGATAAGGTTATTCTGGTCGCTTATTGTATGGATGGTAAGGCTAATCAATGGGGGACATTGATAAAAAATACGAAGCTTGAGGAAGAGATCGAGGTGTTGGAAAGGAAGGATTTCTGGAAAATGTATTTTGGTAAATATTTTCCTCCCACCCTCTGACATAATATGGAAAGGGACTTACATTACCTCATGAAATAAGAATAACAATTTATCAGATCGTATGAGGAAAAATTTACATGTTTTACACAATACGCCTCTAGATTTGCCATTACCCAATAATGCATTGTTGATCACTTCTCTGGTGGGATAAAACCTAGCCTACTGAAATCCCTGGTGATCTGTGACTTTGATAGATATAAGGAAATTTTCCGATGTGCCCTCAAGGTTAAAATGGAGATCGTCAAATCTCAGGGTATCATAGGGATATAAATCATAATGTGGACTTTAATTATAGATTTTTGATGGATAAATCCAATGGTTCTAAGAAAATCCAGTGCCCAACTTGCCAAAGGTGTGTAAAGAAGCACCCTATAAATTGCCTAAAGAGGGAAAAAAATGCTTTAGGTTTGGAAGAGGAGAGCACCAAGACATTAACTACTGACAAGAAAAACCCATGGATATGAAATAGGGTAGGGGTTTTCCAATCTACCATCAACTCATTGTTCATTGTTTCAACAGAAAAGAACCAGGGAACCTTGAAAATCAGTTCCCTAAGCCAAGGGTTTTCGAAGGCAACCAACAACCTCCATGGAAGAAAGGGAGAGCTATTTCCATCACTACAACCAAAGTGAACCCCAAAAACAATGTGGTGACAGGTAAAATAGTTATTCATTTTGGAATAGTGAAAGTAATTTTTGATTCTGATTCTATGCATTCTTTTTTATATCGAAAGATTAGTAAATAATCCCAAAACCACCACAAATCATGAAAGTAATGATGTCAGTGAGTATGGAAAATGAAACAATCATTAAATCCCATGAATATTACACCCCTTATCATAATTTTTGGATTGAAATTCCATGAAAAACTCATCATACTCCCTTTGGTGGAACATGTTGCAATTATCGACATGGATTGGCTTTCATTATATAGAGCCAACATAAATTTACCTGAGAGGGAAATAAATATCTATATGGAGAATCAACCCACAATTATATATAATTTCAAGGAGGAATTTGAATCTTCTTTAGGACCATTATATCAAGTGTGGATATTACTACCCTATGAGCATGCGTATCTAGATCATATTTTTGAGTCTAAGGAAGAAACCATCCTTGAAGAGAAGCATATTGTGAGGGAATATTATAAAGCATTTCCCAAGGAATTTCCAGGTCTTCCTCCTAAAAATGATGTTTAATTCTCCATTGAACTTATATTTGGGGCATTTCCAATATCCAAGACTCTAAATAGAATGGTTTTTGGGAAGGTTGAGGAGATAAAGAAAAAAATAGAGCAGAATCTGGATAATGGTTTTATATGCCCAAGTGCTTCACCTTGGGGTTCACTAGTGCTATTTTTCATGAAGAATAATGGATTAAATGTTCCTTTTCCTTGATTATCATGAGATCAACTAAATAAAGAGAAAGAAAAAGTGTCCTCAGAAATTCCTCAAGAAGAATAATGGATCATTGTGCCTTTGGGAATGGTTAAAGGATGCTGAAAAGGATGAAGTGGGAATTCTGAAGAAAGTGGAAACTATCAAAAAAGGTAAATCCTTAGATTTTAAAGTTAATAAAGAAGGAATTGTGATATTTGGGACATTAATATGTGTTTCATCAAGTCCAGAGTTAAATAAATATCTTTGGAATGATTCACACAGTTCAAATTTCTCCATTCACCCAGGAAACACAAATATTTTTTTGAGATCTCTGAGAGAATTACTAGTCGGATAACATGAAGTAGGAGATCACTGAGTATACATCAATGTTCTTGGTATGTAAACAAGTGAATGTTGAGAGGCAGAAGTATAAGGGTATAATGCAACCATTACCCATACCAGCATTGTATTGGGAGAACATCACCATGGAATTTGTCGCTGAACATCTTAAGACATCCAAAGGAAAGAATGCTATCAGGGTTGTTGTGGATCTTCTTACAAAGACACACACTTCATTGAAATTTCGGTGGATTTATCACTAGATAAACTAGCATGGATATATATCAAATACGTGGTAAGAATTAATGAAGTACTACTATCAATTGTATCTGATTGAGATCGTGGATTCACCAATAGGTTCTGGAAGAGTCATAAACATGTTCTGGATACTGTGATGAACATCAGTATGGATTATATTTCTAAAAATGATGGAAAATATAAGGGTACTATCCAAAAACATGAGGAAATGTTGAGATCGTGCTCAATAAACTTCAAAGGAGGATGGGATCAACATCTTCCTCTGGCTGAGTTGTCTTAAAAAAATGTTTCCACTCAATCGTCCAAATGGATCATTATAAATCCATGTATGGGAAGAGGTGCAGAAAACCGAAATGTTGGGATGATGTTGGGGATAGAAAACTCTTAGGTCTACAAATGGTCTAAGAAATTAATGAGAAGGTTTATACCACCCCACAACACATTAAATATGCTTTGAGTCAAAAAAAGAGATATGCTGATAATCGTCGACGGGACCGAGAGTTTGATGTCGGAGACATGGTATTCTTATTAATATCATCATGGAAGAGAGTTATGAGATTTGGGAAGAAGCGAAAGATTAGTCCAAGGTATATCAGCCCTTTTGAAATCCTTGATCACATTGGAGTAGTGACCTATTGACTAGCACTCCCATCGGAACTATCTAATATACATGATGTATTCCATATTGCACTCTTGAGGAACTACATACCTACCCCATCACATGTACTCAATCCAAAGGTGGTACCATGAGAGAATTAACTCTCTTTTAAATAGAATTTCTTGAAGATATTACATCGTAGGGAAACGGTTCTATGAAATAAGACAATGCCCCTCATGAAAGTGTTCTTTAGAAACAACCAGTTTGAAGAAGAATCGTGGGAATCAGGGTAAGTTATGAATTATAGTTTCCCACATCTATTTTAGTCTGGTAAAATGAAATTTGGTGGTAAAAATATCTTATGTGAGAATGATTTTAATGACCCAATCTTTTACTAGTGAAAATTACTCTTGATATACTTAAATGTCTTATTATGTATGATGGTTATATAACATATGTACTTCCTTGGTTTTATGTTTTTGGATTTTAAAATACCATTATGAATTTATACCATTGCTAATATACTCGTTGAACAGTGATCACATGATTAGTATAAATATAGGGATTTAACAAATCCAATTTACTCAGAAAAAAGAAGTGATGGACTCATCCAGTAGAAATACTCCATATGATGCCCATTTTTTGGTGCTTATAAAGGAGGTGGTGTCATTGGGCTTCTCTCTTGACCAATAATAAGCCGAGCTTTAACACGTTAAGCTCAAATAGAACTGCCTATGAGAGAAGTGGAAGTTGATAGAGATTACTACCCAAGTGATGTTATGGAATCCACCCCAGAGTCTATCACCATCACACACCTTAACCTTCAGTCTTATTAGGGTGTTATGAAGGGTTATTTAATAATACCCTAGAACTATGATTCTGTACATTATTTTTGTATAGATAATATACATTCATTTTTTTATTGTCACATTGTAAATAGTTTTCAAAGAAAAAATATCATTTTAGTTAATATTCAACTAAGAAATCTATTTTGATGAATTAATGGATTTTTTTTGAATTAAATAATATTTTAAAAAAATATTAATAGAAAATTACTTTTTATTAAATATAAATGATCATATAATTTTTAATAAGGTTTGAAAGCTATTTTTGTTAAAACCCATCAATTTTTGAAAAATGTTGGATTTAATTATAAAATAAAAAATTTACATATTTATAAAATTATTTATATAAATTTAATATTATTTTTGGAATCATGATGTCAAAATTATCCAACAGTGAATTTTTCATAATTTATTGTGATAGTTGAATTTTTGGGTAAAAATTAAATACCATTTCAATATATTATGTGTTTTATGACATCATAATGAACCTATAGTGATGTAAGAGAATAATATAAACATTATATGCTTCCAATATATGTTTAAATATTAAAATAATGTGTTTTATGTTTTTTTTATTTAATTTAAAAAGCATTAGTAGACCCTCCAATACTTATAAAACATTTTATCCTTTCAAACTAATTTCCTTGAGAGTTTGACTCACCTCCACATAAGCAAGCCTAGTATTTTAAGAATTTAATACATTGGACTAATAAAATAATTTTTTTTCACTCCCCTTTGAAAAAACATGGGTTGGTTTGTGTTTTTGATTAGTTTTATGTGTAGTGTCCAAAACCTAAATAATAAAGAATTCCCTCACTTTTACTATATAAACCAACCCAATCTCCCAATTCCTCTTCACTCAATAAATCTGGTTCTCTACCATCCTATACCCTCCTCTCTATATAATCCTAACATGGTGCCCAAGCTCCCATAAAGCCTCTCTCAAGTCTCTCCCAAGCCTTTTGGATCACACATTCATGTAAGGGATTTCTTCCGTTAAATTTTTTGTCCAAATTTCATTATATGGTTATACCATTTTAATTTCAATTACAAAAGTTAGGATATGATTTATAACCTCCCCATACTGAACTCCTTATGATTTAATAACGAGATACCCCTTTCTCTCTAATTAATTCCTCCCATGTACAACTGTTACCACGCCGAAATTTCGTTCATGATTTCCTTCTCCTCATTTACATTCAAGCAATTATTTTGTTTTATGAATCTAAATTCCATTACATATATTGGGACATCTATCTAGATGAACCCCTTACTTTCCATTTCACGAAAATATTATGAGGAACCCCTTTCACTCTCATCAACCATTTTTATTAATTCTTAAGTCATGTTGTTATGCTGCCGAAATTGCAATGTGATTTTACAAACTAAAGTCATTGTGTAGTGAATACCATACCCATTTCTATATCAAGTGTATTGAAATTTACACACATTTATGTATTGATTATATAATTTTATTTATGAATTAAAAATTACCTCATCATTACTAAATGATTATTTTTATTAAATCCATGTTATATGATCCATGTGGCACACCTATGCTTGAAATGAAATGATTAGGAAGGGTGCACCCTGATAGTGCTCCAATGCATTGGGTAAAGATTAGTATCATGATACATAGAGTGCAATAAGGGTCTAATAATACCAATTCTAGTTAAATGAGGATTTATTATTTTTCCACGTGTAATGATTCGTGGATTATGCTAATATCATTTTAAATTTTGTTGCCACATTTATATGTTATGATCATGCCTTTGTGATCATTTTCGCTAATGTTCCATTGATATTCCTATTCCCTAAAATGTTTTGTATTATTAATGTTATGAATTTTTACTCCCTTAATGGGATTTATAGCTCACCCTTTTATTATGAATGTCCTAAGGTTATCCGATGCAATGCTAAGTAAAAAAAAGAATGATGTGGTCATGTAAAGAAGTTTTCCATAAGATGTTGCATTTTTTGTTTTAAGTTGTTATATAACATTCCGAATCCCCAGAGACACTATACCTCTTGATATTTTATCTTGTATCATGTGAAGTATTTATGTAATAAATTATGTTTATGTGTGAATTAAAGAACATGGTTGTTATGTAAAACAAATATGGGTGTGTCTGTGAAACCTTCCAGTGAATTGGGTATGTCGGATGTTGACCATTATGGTTATTCTGAGTGTATCTATGATATTTACGTCCAAGTATAACCATGAGGGTTATTTTATGGTTACCATGAAATCTACATTAAATTATATCCATGAGGGTTACATTGTAAGTAAGTATGATAAGTAAATGATCCCAGATGTTACCTATACATTTTATTTAGTTTTTAAATATCATGTATTCATGAGGTATGTTATTGAGTTTATGTAATAATGAAATTATAAGTTACATAGAATTTTTAAGTATTTTTCATGGGTTTATACAGTTTTCAAATAATCCTATATGTTTTCATTTCCATTAATATTTCTTATTAAATGTTTTATGGAATTATTTGGGTATAAATTGAGATTTATTGGGCCAAAACATGTTTCATTTGAGCCCAATTTGTATTTTGAAAATGGAACATTTTTATAATTATTTACAAACTAATGATTTATTTCATTATTTTATGTCCTTTACTGATCTTTTAGTGCCCATACCAAGTTTCAAATGGGTTTTCAATGGACTTTAAAGAATAATAGGGACAAGGTTGAGTTCAGGATCAAATTTAAAAATATATGTCATGAAATGTAAACATGTTTTATTTTAAAATAGTTTCCTTTTTTGCAAAAAAAAAATACTTGACATAGTTTCCACTTGTAATGTATGTCATACATTTGTAAGAGTTTTCACTAATTCATTTAAAATTTAACCTAAAAATATATTTCTGAAAATAATGTGATTACTAGTTTTAAAATTACTTGAATTTGTATTATTTAAGGGAGGGTCCTTACAGTTGTTATTAGAGCAGTGTTTACACAAATTTTGAGATGAGAATGATATCTTGTGAGGTTTTTTTAAGATTTTTGGATACCACCACATGTTTATAATTTTAATCTTTATCGTAAGATAAATTTCATTGAAATACCTTCTGAGTCTTTATATTATTAAAATTTAAGGTGACTAAAGGTATTTTTGAATATATTAATTTTTTATATAATTATGAGTTATTACATTTCAGGATGGAAAATGAAAAGTATTAGTTGAACTTTGAGGTTAAAAAATTTCATTAATGTAGAATATGTTGATGTTATTTTTATTATTTTATCATATTTTTTGGAAATTAATAATATTTATAAGTTTTATAAAAGGAAAGCCTATATATCCTATAACACCTCATCGCATCCATCAATGATGTGAGGTTTTATCCCACAACTAAATAGAAACAAGGGAGAATCACCTACCACTATCCTCTGTGGATTCATGGTTAGTATATCATTTTCATTTTAGAAAAATGATTTTATTGATTAAGAATAATTTTTTTTCGGAACATATATAATTTTATATAATACTAAGGAGTTGATAACTAATTTGGAAACTAATTTTATTTTTTGGTTATTACTTTTGAAATATAGAGAATAAATGAAGAATTTATTTATTTTAAGGATTTCTTATTTGAGGGAATTATCTTATATTCATGTAACTATTTTTGTTTTTGGTTAATGTTAAGGACATTAGGAATGTAATTTTATGCTTTTGAGGATTTAGTGATCCATAAAAATTTATTATAATGCATAATGGATCAAATATTCATCTTAAACCCTCTTAGTTTGGAGAAAAGGATGTGATTATGCTGGAAATTGATTAATATATGAAAATTTAATTTTTTATGTAAGTGTATTTACTCATGTTCTTAGATTGGAAAGTAATTTATTTCCTAAATTTATTGAAAATGATATTGAAAAAAATGTTACAACATTAGATTTATTATTGTGAAATCAATGATGACTTAACCCATTAATGATCTATGGTTTTTTGATATTTCACTTTTTTATAAAAAAAAAGTTATCTATAACCCTCTATTATTACTTGGTTGTTTGATTTTATCATCTATTTCTAGGTTTTTCTAAATGGAAACCTAGTTAGGTGTTATTATAGATGAACTTCATAATTCTCTTTCTTTATATTAAAGTAGAAGTTTTATTAATCCTTCACCTAATTTGGGATATTAAAAAAGGTATTTTCAAATGTCAAACCTTATTTACCAAGGTAAAATTCAATATTGTGAGAATTTAATTTCAAAACAGGGAATAATGTGACACCCTACGTTTTAAATGGAAAGATTATGCTTAAATAAAAAACTATTTTATTTTCCTATGTGATGGTTATAACCTTGCCATTAACTTGGTGGGAATGAAGAGTATTAACTATATTATGAAATATAAATTGATATTACTCATTAATAAATTAATAACTAATTTTTTAAAAATTAAACACTTAATTTTAGTAATGTCATTTTATTCTTCAAATACACATACATAAAAAATGATTAATATTTATTTTAAGATAGAAATATATAATTAATTTTATAATATTTTAGAAATTTTATTTTAATAAATTAATGTAATTTGTGAAATTATAATATCAAAATTAGATAATGGTGAAATATTTATAAATTTCTTAAAAAATTGTTTTTTAGTGAATAGTGAAAAATACCCACTTTTTACCTTTTCAAGTATTTAAAAACCAAAATTAAATATTGTAATATTTTTGAAATTTTATGTTTTTACTTTTATTTAAAATAATACAATTTATCATTTTTAAATGGATTTTATACATGCATTTAGTATTAAAATATTTTATGTTTTAAAAGAACATTTCATCCAAAAACTTTTTTTGTATTGTTTTTCAGGTTTAATAATAAATTAAATTATAAAACTTTTAGGTTTTTAAATTCTAAAAATTTATTCCATATTTCAAATGATTAGGTAAAAATTGTGTAAATAGTTCACATTAATTTTTGTACAAAATGAATAGTAACCTTGATAAATTTTGTTATCACGGTAAAAGTTAAATCACCTAATTAAGGGTAAGAATATCATGACAAGGACTATAAATTTAATGCTAAACATAAAGAAATTTTATTGTATCATTAATTTTAGTCCATAATCATTAAATTTTATAATATTTGGCATTTTTTTTCTATTTATAATTTGATTATAACATACGTAAAGATTTATTTATTGGAATGTCAAAAATTACACATTCATATTTTTAATAACTATAATTTTTTAATACATGGTTTTCCAAAGGATATATTTTTATATAAATATTAATTTTAAATATATACTATTTATATTCATCATGGAAATTTATTTTTAACATTCATTTAAGAAATAATCACCTTAAATTCTTACACAAAACTGATGTAGTAATTATTTTATCAACAGGGATATCAAATAAATTTTGTTAAAAATATTATGACAGATATTATTTGAGATAATTAATATAGTTCGCAAATTAAATAAATGTATTTGAAATTTTTGGTATGTATTAAAAAAAATTAGATGTTATCTTATTGTAGTGATATTTCTAAAAGTTAAATTAATGAATATTGTCAAAATTGACATTAATTATATTTCAAAATAAATTATAATTTCTTAAATGATATAAAATTCTCCAAAATATAATTTTTTTTCATTTTATTAGTATAAGTATTAAAATATTAACCATAATCCATTTATGGGGTTTTTGACATTTTATAGTAATAATATCGACCTTCAAGGAAAAAAAATAAATGTTGTCACAGTAAGAGTTAAAGGGTTTAAATAAGGGTTAAAATAAAAATATAAAGGTAATATTGTATCCTAAAATTATCTAAAAAACAAAATAATAGAGTATCTAGAACCTTGAACATATTATATTTTTAATAAATTACCTTTTATTCATTTCTAATTGAAAATTAATTAATAATATATTACTATTTTGGGAAAATCCAAGAGTTCCCATTCACACTTCTATAAAAAAAACTTTATATTCTAAATTAAACACACATAAAAACATATTTTTTCATAAAATATATATTAAATTACTTTTTTATAATCCCTAAACTCAGTATATGGTCCTTTTTTGTGGGATAACACCATCCTTTGTAGTTTTAATGTGTTAATAAAATGAGGGTTTACAAAGAAGATGTATAGTTTTCTCCACTTTTCTTAGTTTTGTTTCTTCTTAAAACTCCTTAAAATATTATTAAACCATGATAAATCAATTAATACTGTATTCTAAATATAATTATATGTTATTATTTTAGTTCAATTACCAATATGCATGTAAAATTCAATCAAATGGGAAAAGAACTGATCACTTGGGTGTGTACAACAGACTACCTCAACATGAATCGATGTGATTAATTTTTCATCACCATATCTCATGATTGGATATATTGATAAATTAAGGTGTATAAATTATATTAATGGAGTATTTATCATTTTTAATTTATAATAGTTCATTTACCTTCTTACCATTCCATGTATTGAAAAATGAAAACGTTGTTTGTGCGTACGTGTAAACTATCACCGCTATGGAGAGATATGGTTCATTTTTCATCACCATATCAGGATGATAATATACTGCTTTATATTTAAATAATAAATATGACATTTAATACATTATGATCATTATTTAATGATAAAAAATACTTACCTTTATATTTTTTAACGATCAATTAAAAATGGAAATGTTACTCATGCATATGTACAACCTATCATCTCCAAGATTGTTACATCATTCATTTTTCAGAACAATATTTAATTACTGGATTTAAAAGTATAACTTTTTTATAAAAATTATAATTTTCTCATGAATATTATTCTTAAGATGGTTTAATAAGGCCCTCTTCAACCATATTCAACAAACCAATGTTATTTTGGACATTAGAATTGTATTTTTCCAAAACATCCAACATGAGCATAAATAAATGAATAATGTTTTTAACATGATTATTTGTGAATGGAAGGGAATAATAAACATGAAAAATGATATCAAGAAATGATATAATTAAGCAATTTTTATTAATTTGGAAGAAAATAATGTGTGTGATGAATCATACTCATGTAAAGGGGCACTATAACTAAAAATTTCATTTTAAATGTTATAAAGATTTATTTTCTAAATATTTTCCATTAATTTACATGTTTTTAAAAGGCTTTCTATGAATGAGTATATTAGGTAACGTAATGTTTTTTAGAAGTATTTCTTTATTTGATCTAAAATGTTTTCAAAAATGAACATTTTTATAGTTTTATATAAGTGCTTTTTTTTAAAAAAAAAATCACATTTAAGGATTGGTTTTACAAAAGTAAATAGGAATGTTTTTTATCTTATACTAGATGAATAGATTTTTTTGATTTTATAAATCATTTATTTACTGAATATTTATTTATAATATTTCAGGGTTTTCTTCTAATAAAATTATTTTCCTTATTATGTGCACGGTATTCTATTAAAATAAGATATTTTCCTCAAGGAATGTTGTTATGATGCATGAATTGATGTTCAATGACTATGACATGATTCTTGGGAAATTTTTATGAAGACTAGTGGTTCCATTATAATCCAAATATGGGTGGTTCCAAGATATCCCTCGATTTCATTGGGTATTTTTAAAGTTGACTATGTTTGTTATTCCAAGGGTAACTGTTATGGTTATATGAAATTATAACCATAAGGGTTATTTGATGGTTTATGGGAGGGTTACATCATATTGAAATAGTGAGGGTTAAATCATAAGTAATTATGATATGAAAGTGATGCATAAATATACCTATATGTATTATTTATTATTTAAATATAATTCTTTTATGAGGTAAGTTAATGAGTTTATGTTCCATGGAATGTATCTTTTACTTGGATTTGTGAAAAGGTACTCATGAGTTTATCATGTTTTTAATGAAAACTATCTGGAAATGATTTTTCCATTACGATATCTTATGAAATGTTTTATGGAAGGATTTTGTAGAAAAAGGGGTTTTCTTCGACATGAATGTTTTTTAGAGCTAAATATATATTTTTAAAATATAATTTTTTAAGTATTTAGAGTCTAATGATTTCATAATTTCTTTTTATGTCACATATGGAAATTTTTGTTCCCTTCCCATGTTATAAAATGTTTTTCATAGGATTTCGAGGAAGAGTAAGGATAAGGATATAATGACCCATAATTTACATACATTGTTAATACTTCAAAATTGAATCATACTTATTACAACATATAAGAAAACCATGAAAGGACTGTATATGTATAGTGTCTTTAGAAACTGGGAAACATAAACAACTGGTTCATAAAGCGTCAACAGTGTCTCCCATTTATTTCATCATATATACAGTCCCTTTTGGCATATCTTACTTAATAACCTTCTACCTGACCTGGGGAAAGAAACATACAAAAGGGTGAGCTCAAATTCTCAGTAAGGGTAAACAAAAGAAATATCAATCACATCATATACATAAGAACATAACTTTTGGAAATCTTAACCTGCAAAAGAGAGCATAATTTCATAACATGGGATAAATCATAGTAGTGAAATGTAATCCCAATAATCATAACTTAAAACATGAAACATTGTGGCATACACAAATAATAATATAGAATCATTTCTAATTAGTCAAGACTCATTGCCAAGACTATCTTAGTGGACAAAGTCCATTTCTGAACTGAGTTCACTTCTCGTTTTTGTCCTGTTTCACTGAACCGGTTTAACCTGCCGTTCCATCCATGTCTATCTCATGAGATATAAAATCTTTACCCAATTCATTGGAGGGAGATATAGGTCCCACCCATCTCGAAATGATACCATTCTTATGGGTGCCACAAAATCATAAATCATACATCATTGCATAACCCATGTAATAAAAATGGGATTCTTAAACATCATGACATCATCAAACAATTCATATAAGATAATGGAATTCATAAAAATAATTCCATCACAACATAATCAAATCAATTTAAAAATAGGGATAGAAACAGAACCCTATATTATCATAGATGGAAAATAATTTTGATAAAACACTTCAACTCCATTCTTGAGGAAAATATCCTTTTCAAAAACATTTTCCTTTCTTAACATGTCATAAAATTTTAAACTAAAAGAAGTTGATTAAAAATAAACTTGAAATATTGTAAAGGAAGCTTCTTGGAAATAATGTATTAAAAATCCATTTATGCTGTATAAGTTAAAAAAACATTCTTCACGTACTTTTGTCGGAAAAGTCAAAAATTACCTCATACGAAAAATGACAAAAGATTAATTTAATATCTTTTACTAAAAACTCATCTAAGGGAAAAATTAGATTTAAACAATTTTAGGTAGATGGAACTAATATTACATAATGAGGAAACATGGAATTGGATGATAAAATACTCCCTAGTAAATACAAAAGTATAAACAATCTCGGATAAAGTAAGATTGTGATATTTTCCCTTACCTTAGGTCCGATTTTCTTTATAAGTGTCTGAACCTCCTGTATAATGATTTAAATAATGTTATTGACTTATTCCAGAATCATAATTATTTTTATGATATCATATATGGTCATATTCTTAGCTTCTAATTAGTAATATTTCATTACTACTTGTTATTCAGGTGTTTATTACTTTTTGTTCTTATGTGTGTTTTGTCGAATAAATTCTTAGTTTTCTTTTTAAGTTATAGATACCACATTTCAAGAATGGTATTAGTGTAATATATATCATATTAATTCATTAAATTCATTTATATAATTATTATGCAATGATGATCATGTATAACGAGTCGCATCACATCGTGGAGACGGTATTCCGTACGTATGCACAGGTAATGATATCGTTTCCATGATCGTGGAATTGTATTTCAGTGTATTTATACTAATTAATAATCAATATCACTTTAAAATAATCATATATAGTCATTATTTACACCATTATACCCATCCAAGTAAGGTGGTGGTGGAAAACAGATTACACCACGGCATGGAGACGGTATTCCGTACGTACGCACGTGCGGTGATTTCTTTTTCCGTAGGATGGATACATGGTGAAATAGGTTTGTTTCATACTTATAATAAAATATAAATATATGATTGATACTGATGGTATTACTTCATAATGAAACAACTAAATAAGAATAAGTGGAAGAAGAAATAAAGTTGAAAGAATCGGTAATGGACATTACCTCTTCTTTGAAGCGCCTCTTTGATACCTCCTTTTAGGGAACTAAAATTGGTCTTTGAAGAAGAACAAGACCTCTATAATTCTTCTAGGGGAGTGGAGAAGAGAATTAGGCAGGGGTTGGCCGAGAAGGAAGGCTAAAAGTGGTGTGAGGAAGAGATGGAGGAGGTTCCCTTTTATAAGGGAGGAGAGGGGCACCTTTGGAATAACTAAAAATATTATTTTATTATAAAGTCAAATTCGGTTTTTAATAGCTCCAAATTGATATATTCCGAAGATAAGGTGGGTATGGGTAGAAATCCTCTCATCCAATATAATTTATACAATTTTAGGTCATTATATTAACCTTATCTTTTAGTTTTAACTCTTAGTTAATTAGATTGACATTTACCATGTCACTTTGTATTTTTATAATATATAATTAATAAACTTACCATATACATACAAGATACCCCCAAGTGGTCAATTAATGATACACCTATCATGATATAAGTATCTTGGCCGAACCTTAGATTTTTAGGAATATAATAACAAATAATAATATAATATTTGTTTTAAAAACTATTTTATGTCAATTTTGACACTATTTGGTAATTGATTTTTGTGAAAATCATAACATAATGATTAGTTCGAAAACAATTAATTGAAGCAATACTAACCTATCATATTAACATATAAAATTATTGGAATTCATAAAAAATTTCAAATTACATTTATTTGGGTATTTATAACATCAATTATGTTAATATTTCATTAATAAGATAATTACTGCATCAACATTGTATCATAAATAAATTAAATTATTTTAAGTCTAAAAATTACAAATAAATTATAATTATGTTGGAATTATTTTTATCTTTATAATGAATATTTATAGTCTAATTTATCTTATGTATAACCCAATATTAAAAATTATTTTGTTATTAAACTTTGATTTTAACTATTTTAACCCTTCTTTAAATAAATTGATAATAAATGTCCTAATCTAATACAAATGGTCCCAAACGGTCATATTTTATTCCTAAGGTTGTTTTTGGTCGAATTAAACTTATACAATAGAATTAGGACATGTGTTAGGGTAATAATAATAACACTTTTACCCTTAATTACCCTATTTACTTTTGACCGTGGTTAAAAAAAGTAAAAAGTTATTATTCACCAAAAATTATTTTCATCTCATTGAACCAAATTTTAGTCCTTGATATTAACTATGTCTCTCAGATTTTTGAAATTCTACTCACAGAAGTGGTAAAATTATGTTTTTTGAAAAATTCAGTTTTTTTAACTACCACTTAGTGGTTTCACTATTCATCAAAAAATGAAAGTCTCCAGAAAAATACCAAAAATTAGGCCTAAGCTATATTTGATATTATGAATTCAAAAATGATATTTATTTTACAAAATTCAAAACATATCAGTTACATTAACTAATTTAAAAATTAATTCCCGCCGTCAAAACAAATAGCGTGTTTTTAAAAGATAATAACTATCAAAAGATTGACACTTGTTTATGTCTGGTTTAAATGTGAAATTACATCCAATGAACAAAATTGTATTAAATTGTAAAAATATATTCTAAATATAATTTAATACCACTCAAATTAATAATTTAGCACTATTAATTATTTCGATTAAAAATGATGTTTTTAATTAAAATTTAGTAATTTTCACTATCTATCAGAATATGAAAGTTATCCGAAAAGTACCAAAATTTCACCCTAAGATAATTTTGATATTCGGAATCCAAAAATGAAGTCCATTTTGAAAAATAAAATTTACAAAATTTCAAAATGTTGTTATTACTATTCATAATGGCGAGTTTTAATAATATTTTAACAGAATATCGTTGTTTAGTAAAACTCGGTATTGCGTACAACACAATCTATTGAGGAAGGCCACAGTTGCGTGTAATGAAAGCCAAGCTAGTGTTGTGTGTAGTGAAAGATTCCTTTGATGATTTATATAACATAAAAACAAAATATTTCTCATAAAAGTCTCGGGCGTTACATTCTACCCCCCTTAAAATGAATTTCACCCTCGAAATTCGTCACTTGGTAACAAACAGATGAGGATACCTTTCCCTCATGATATCTTAAAGCTCTCATGTAGCTTATTATAATTGGTGGTTCCTCCATAAAACTTTCACCAATCGAGTGGTACTGTTTCGTAGTACTTTTTTGCTACGATCCAGAATCTCTATCGGCTATTCTTCATAAGAAAGATCTTGCTCCAGTGGTACAACTTCTGAGCTGAGTACATGTGAAGGATCAGGTATGTACTTTTTCCAGAGAGATACATGGAACACATCGTGAACTTGAGAGAGATTTGGTGGAAGCGCCAATCGGTAAGCTACCTTTCCAACACAGTCCAGTATTTCGAAAGTACCGATATATCTAGGGCTCAACTTCCCCTTCTTTCCAAATCTCATGACCCTCTTCCAGGGAGATATTCGTAAGAACACTTTATCACCCACTTCAAACTCTATGTATTTTCGTCAGTTGTCGGCATAACTTTTCTGTCAACTCTGAGCTGATCTTATGTGTTGTTGAATATATTGGACCTTTTCTACCATCTCATCAACAAGATGAGGTCCTAATATCTTTCTTTCCCCAAATTCATCCCAGCTAGTTGGAGTCCTGCATTTCATTCCACAGAGAGTTCATAAGGAGCCATATGAATACTAGAGTGAAAGCTATTATTATAATAAAATACCACCAAAGGTAGGTGTTGATCCCCACCACCTTTTAAATACATAGAGAAATCTCTCAACATATCTTCTAGAGTTTGAATTGTTCTCTCAGACTGACCGTCTGTCTGAGGATGATAAACAGTGCTGAAACTCAACTCTGTATCCAGAGTATGCTGAAGACTTCGCCAGAACTTCGAGGTAAATCTCCGATCCCGATCAGATATAATAGAAAGTGGTACTCCATGCAATCTTACCACTTCCTTTATATATATCCTGGCAAGCTGATCCAGAGAGAAATCCTCTCTAATAGCAATGATGTGTGCAGACTTTGTAAGACGATCAACTATGACCCAGATAGCATTATTTCCCTTGAATGTTTTAGGAAGTCCTATAACAAAGTCCATAGTGATGTTTTCCCATTTCCATTCGGGTATGGGTAATGGTTGTAACATCCCCTTAGACTCCTGTCTCTCAGCTTTATCTTGCTGACAAACCAAGCATCGAGAGATATATTCATCAACATCTCTTTTCATGCCATCCCACAAGAAGTACTCTTTCAGGTCCCTATACATATTTGTTCTTCCAAGATGAATAGAGAATGAAGAATTATGAGCCTCGTCCAATAGCTCCTTCATTAATTCAGGGATGGGAGGAACACAAACCTGATTCCTGCACTTTATTATCCCATCACAATCAAGGTTGGATTCGGTAACATTTCTCACCTTCTTTTGTAACTCTACATCTTCTTTCTGTGCCTTTTTAATATTCACATGTATAGATGGTTGAACATTCATTTGAGAAAGATATGATTTCCCCCCTTCCATTATAATTCCAAGATCCATCCTTTGTAAATCCATAAATATTGGATCTTTTGTGATCCTCACCATGGATAAATTGGCATGGTCTTGTCGACTTAATGCATCTTCCTCCTTGTTTGCTTTCCCAGGGTGGTAATGAATTGAGCAGTCGTAATACTTAATCATCTCTAACCATCTTCTGTGGTGCATATTCAACTCCTTTTGTGTGAAAATATAATCTAAACTTTTATGATCAGTATAAATGTCACACCTTTCTCCATAAAGATAATGCCTCCAAATCTATAACGCAAAGATTACCAAAGAAAACTTCAAATTAGGAGTTGGGTAATTTTGCTCATGGATTTTCAACTATCATGAGGAATAAGCTATAACCATATCATTTTGCATAAGAACACACCCCAATCCCTTCTTGGATGCATCACTGTAGATCACAAACCTTTCTCCACAACAAGGTTGTGTGAGCACAGGTGCACTGGATAACCTACTTTTCAACTCCTTGAAATTCTCTTCACATTCCTCCGTCCAAACAAATGTAACTCCTTTTCGAGTCAACCTGCTAAGTGGATTATATAATAGTGAAAAATCATTCACAAAATGTCGATAATATCCAGCCAAACCAAGAAAGCTTCGGATCTCAGTTACTGTTGTTGGTCTCGACCATCTTTCGATAACCTCTAATTTTTCTGGATCCACAGATATCCCCTATTTTGAGATTATGTGACCCAAAAATGAAACATCTTGAAGCCAAAATTTACACTTGGTAAATTTGGAATAAAGATTCTCCTTTCTCAGGGTCTTTAATATAATTCTCAAGTGATCTTCATGTTCTTCATTTCTCTTTGAATAGACAAGAATATCATCTATGAAGACTACCAGAAACTGATCAAGATAGTCTCTAAAGACTCTATTCATCAGATCCATGAAGATAGTAGGGGAATTAGTAAGACCAAATGGAATCACTATAAATTCATAGTGTCCATACCTCGTACAAAAATCCATCTTTGGTATATCCTCCCTTTTGACCCTTAATTGATGATACCCTGAACGAAGATCAATCTTGGAACAGTATTGAGCTCCGCGTATTGGTCAAATAAGTCATCAATGCGTGGGAGAGGATATTTGTTCTTGATAGTGATCTTGGTAAGTTATCGATAATCAATGCAGAGTCTCATTGATCCATCTTTCTTCTTAACAAACAGAATAGGTGCTCCCCAAGGTGACGCCCTAGGGCGTATGATTCACTTATCAAGATTCTCTTGGAGTTTCTTCTTCAATTCCTGCAACTCAATTGGGGCCATTCTATAAGGTGTCTTTGAAATAGGCAAAGCACCCGGTACGAGTTCTATTGAAAACTCAACTTCACGATTTGGTGGAAGACCCGAAAATTACTATGGAAAGACATCATCAAACTCACGTACAACATGCATATTCTTAATCGTGAGTTTCTCTCCAGCCATTTGAGATAAATAACCCTCATTTAGTGGAATCAAGACCCATAAGATGGAAGAAATTTCCACTGGAAGGTTATGTTCATCCTTGCATCTATAGACGATCATAGATTGATCTGGAATATGAAATGTGACTTCCCTTCTTTGGAAATTGATATGAGCTCCATATAAAGAAAGCCAATCCATGCCAAGAATCACATCAAATTCCACTATAGGAAGGATCACAAGATTTTTAGGAAGCACCTTCCCACAAACTTCAATTGGGGAAGAATTGTAAACTTTTGATGTGACTGTTGTGCCATTAGGGGTTGTCACAGCTAACTCAACATCTAATTATTGAGGTAATCCGGTGATACTCTAAGAAATTTTTTTCATAAATAAAAGAGTGGGTGGATCCAGAATCAAATAAAACATTTTCTACTTTAGAGTGCATGGTAAGTGTACCTTTCACCACATCATTATCGTACTTTACATCGCTGATAGAAATTTCATGTGACTTTCCTTTTTCTTTAGCCTTAAGAGTTTGTTGACATCGACCATCATCATCAACCCTTGGATTTGGGAATTGATTGGCATAATGCACCATCTCCTTGCACGTGAATCATTGAAGTGTAGTAGGTTCGTTCTGTTTATCCCTTCCTTTGTTTGCATCATTAGACCTCTTCTTCCCATCATTGCGGCATTCAAATTCCCGATGACCTTCCTTTCTACATTTGAAACATTTACTTGCCCCTTTAAGACAACTCCTTCCATGTTTCTTTGAACACTTTGAGCATAAGGGAAAGCTCATCTTCTTTTCAGTGTGATCTTTAGAATTTCCTTTTAATTTCATTTTCCTCTTCTTATCAGACCCATATGACTGATGGGTTACTTCAATGTCCATCTCAACTTTGAGATCACATCGAACGATTTCCTCGTAGCTATTGAAGTCCCTTATGAATAAGGCCCTTCTAAGACATGGTTTTAAGCCACAAAAGAATCGATCGATCTTACTCTCAGGTTGGATAATAATACCAGAAGTGTACCTTGCAAGTATTGTAAAAGTTTCTTTATAGGTACCAACAGATTCATCATCCTTTTGCTTCAGTTCAAGAAACTCTTTCTCCATCTTTGTTCGGAGAATACGAGGGAAGTACTTATTGAAAACTAAGTTCTTGAACTCGTCCCATTCCATGGACTCAATTTCATCCCTTTTCCTCACATTCTTAATAATATTCCACCATTGATCAACATCTCCTTCCAAACGATACACTGCTAGGATGACTTTATCATGTTCAGAACATTGAAGAACTGAAAATATCTTTTCAGTAGTACTAATCCATTGTTCAGTAACTAATGGATCATTAGATCCGCTGAATGAAGGTGGACACTACCTCATGAAGGATTCAATAGAATTTTTCTCCTTCCTTTTCTTGTTTGGAAGTCCTGCATGATTCATAGCTTGAGAAAGTTGTGTGAGCATGGCTACATGATTTTGCATTCCGGCTCCCATAACGTTTGGTTGCTCAGGGGGACAATCATTGCATTACCCGTCGCATTCCGCATTAACACGGTTCCTTCGGTTATTCATGGCCATTTTTTAAACACTAAGATCGTGTTCTATGCTTATACTTATCCTTAGGGTTCTTACTAAGGCTTTCACATCCATGTTTCCAAAGGTTGACTATACCTTTCCTCTAATACCAACTATAACGACCCGTACTTTACATAAATTGTTAATACTTCAAAATTGAAGCATAATTATTACAACATATAACAAAACCATGAAAATACCATATGGTTATAGTGTATTTAGAAATTGGGAAACATAAACAACTGGTTAATAAAGCGTCTACATTGTCTCCCATTTATTTCATCAGATCTATAGTCCCTTTTGGCATATCTTACTTAATAACCTTCTTCCTGAGCTGGGGAAAGAAACATACAAAAGGGTGAGCTCAAATGCTCAGTAAGGGTAAAAAAAAGAAATATCAATCACATCATATACATAAGAACATAACTTTTTGAAATCTTAACCTACAAAAGAGAGCATAATTTCATAACATGGGATAAATCATAGTAGTGAATTGTAATGTAACGACCCAAAATTTCATTAATGGAAAATCCCTCTTGATCCAGTTAAATGTTTCTTTATGAAAAATGTTTTTATAAGATATCAACTTTTTTAGTTTTACTTTAATATTTGTGACCGTTACTTTTATAGTCATTAAACAGTGATCATCTGGGTAGTTTAAATATAAGGCTTTAACGAACCAATTTTCTACTCATACAAAGGAAGCGATAGCCTCATCCAGTAGAATTTCCCCTTACGAAGCCCATTTGTCGGAGCTCGGAAAAGAGGTGGCGTCTTTGGGCTTTGCCCTTGACCAAGCCCAATCTGAGCTTCATCAAGTCATGCTCGAACGTGATCATCTACGGGAAAAATGGAAGTTGATAGAGATTACCACTCGAGCGATGTTATCCGAGCAACCCCAAGAGTCTGTCACCATCACACACCTTACCCTTAGGTCTTATGCGGCTATTTTAAGGGGTTATGTAACAAATAAGTAGCACCATGTTCATGTACATTATTTTTTTATTTTTGTATATAATAATGAATATAATTCCTAGTCATTTTTGATACATTGTAATTAGTTTTTAAAGTACAAATGGTGTTTTTAGTTATTATTTAATTAAGAATTATATTTTATTAAATTAAAGTATTTTTGAATTAAATAATATTTTAATAAAATATTATTATTAATATTAAATTAATTTTTATTAAATATAAATGATCTTATAATTTTATGAATGCAATTAAAATTTTTATCAAGGTTTGAAAGCCATTTCTGTCAAAACCCGTGAATTTTTTTATAAATGTCGGCTTTTATTTTAAAAGTGAAAATTCACATATTTAGAAAATTATTTAGATAAAATAAATATTATTTTTTGAATCAGGACGTCGAAATTATCCAACGGTGAATTTTTCATAATTTTCTGAGACAGTCAAATTTTTGGGTAAAAATTAAATACCATTTAAATATATAATGTGTTTTATGACATCATAATGACCCAATGGTGATGTAATAAAATACCATAATACTTATGTTCGGACAATTTGTGTTTTATCATTAAAATAATGATGTTTTGGGTTTGTTTGACTTACTTTTAAAAGCATTAATGGAGCCCTCAAGACTTATTCAACACTTTGCCTTTTTAAATTAATTTCCATGGGAGTGTGACTCACCTCCACATAAGCAACCCTAATTTTTTAATATGTTCAGACCTTGGACTTGTAAAATATTGTTTTCATCTTTATTTTTTCTAGAAACCATGGGCAAATACCATGGGATGGTTTGTGGTTTGGATTATTTTAATATTAGGGGTCCCAAACCTAAATAATAAAGAATTCTCTCACCTTTCCTATATAAACCCACCCAAGCTCCCACTTACTCCTCACTCAAAGCCCTAGAAGTTCGTCCAACCTCTGCCCTACTCTCTCTAGAATCCTCTCAAGGTGCCCCAAGCTCCCAAGAAGCCTCTCACAAGCCTCTCTCTAGCCTTTGGAAGCACACTTCCAAGTAAGGGGTTTTCTTCCTTTCTCATTTTTTTTGTCAATTTTCTTTAAGTTGTATTTCCCTTTTTATTTAAATTATGAATGTTGGGGTATGGTTTCGCACCTCCCCCATACTTCCCTCTTATTGTTTGAATGATGGGAGAACCCTTTATCTCTCTCATTAAATGCCTCCCATGTACACCCGTTACTATGCCGAAATTCTGAAAGGAACTTCTCTCTCTTCTTTTACATTCAAGAAATACTTTTGTATCATGAATATAAAATCCATTTCTATTGTTGGGACATGTATATATATGATCTCCTTACTGTCCATTACATGTAAATATGATGAGTAACCCCTTTCTCTCTCATCAACCTTTTTTATGAATTCTTATGTCACGCCGTTACGCTGCCGAAATCGCACCGATTTTCTAAGCCAATGCCTTTGTGTAGTGAATACCATGCCCATTTCTCCATCAAGGGTATTCACCTTTATGCACATTTACATATTGATTATAAAGTTTCATGTATGAATTCCACTTTCCTTTATCGTGGAAGAAATGATTATGTTTTATGAATCCATGTTTAATGATCCATGTGGCACACTTATGCATGAAATGAAATGTTTAAGAAGGGTGCAACCTTTATAGCGCTCCAATGCATTGGGTAAAGTATAGTATCATGATACGTCTTGTGCAATGAGTGTTTACTCATGCTGTTTCAAGTGCAACGAGGGTTTACTCGTGCTTCAAGTGCAATGAGGGTTTACTCATGCTCCATGTGCAATGAGCCTTGGCTCATGCTAATTCAATGTTAATTGTTGTTGCCACATTTCCATGTTATGATTATCATGCTTTATCATGCCTTTATGTTCATGTTTCTATTATGCTCTATTGATATGCCTATTTCCTAACATGTATTTCACTCCTCATGTTATTCATTGTTTACTCCCTTACTGGGCTTTATATCTCACCCTTTTCTTATGCATGTCCTCAGGTTATCCCATGCAATGCTAAGTACGAAGGAATGTAGTGGTCATGTAAAGGAAGTTTTCAATAAAGATGTTGTATTTCAAGTTTAAAGTTTTTATGTAATGATCCTAATCCCCAATGACACTAAACCTCTCGATCTTCTTTGTTGTATCAAGTAAAGTTTTATGTAATAAAGCATGCTTAAGTTGTAATAAAAAGCAGGGTTGTCATAGTTGGTATCAAAGGATAGGTTTAGTTATTTTTGGGATTAGGAAACCCTAGTAAATCCTTATATTCAAGACTAAGCATAATAAAAACATCCCTAAGTTTTGGTAAATACTATGTAAGTGGTTTATCAAACAAATACATCCCTGTCTGGATACGAGCACGTAGAGGTGGCTCTGGCACAGATGTATCCTAGGGGTAAAACCCGAAAACACCGCTTTGAGCTAGACTCGAACAGGAACTGGTGCACGACAACGGGCCTTGCTGCACTCTTGGTTACGACACTCCCGGGGGATATGTTTTGATAAATTCACAATCTTAGTATGAACCCTTATTAAGGGAAAAATGCCCCTAAGAATATATGTTAGAAGGAAGATCATGAAAAGCCTGGATTGAATCCTATAGACTCATGAGTTAAAGAGATTAAATTTTATTTATAAGTCATCAAATTTTGTCTTTGGATTAACCTTTATGCGTTACCCCTAACTTTCTTTTATTCCAGCCAATGGCCGGTAATAGGAGAACTCGGGCTAACAACCGTTGTGAAGATCAGTGTGATGATTGTACTTATGAGATGCCCAATCCAATGGGAGCGGGAATCGCGAACTTTGTCACGTTTCTCTCTCAGCTAACTAGAGTTTTGAATAGAAACACTGGTCAAGAGGAACGTTCAACCCCCCCTAAGAAAGAACAAGTCGCTATTGAAAGCTTCATGAGACAAAGGCCTCCTACTTTTAGTGGATCATCTGATCCCACGATCGCTGAACAATGGATCAACTCCATTGATAAGATATTCTCCATCTTCCAATGCTCTGAAAAAGAGAAGGTTCTCCTGGCGGCTTATCGTATGGAGGGTGAAGCTGATCAATGGTGGACGTTGATAAAAAATATGAAGCCTGAGGAGGAGATCGAGGCTTTGGAATGGAAGGTATTCTGGAAGATGTTTTTCGATAAATATTTTCCACGCACCCTCCGTCTTAAGATGGAAAGGGACTTCCTTTCCCTCAAGCAGAAAGATGAGGAATCTGTGGGAGCGTACGAGGCAAACTTCACAAGGCTTTCACGATACACTTCCGGCTTTGTCGTTACCCCCGAATGCAAGGTTGACCGCTTCTTTGGTGGGCTGAAGCCTAGCTTGAGGAAAGCATTAGCGATCCGTGACTTCGACAACTATGAGGAAATTGTCCGATGTGACCTCATGGTTGAAATGGAGATCGGAGAATCACAGGGGTATCATGGGGACAAGAAGCGGAAGGTGGACTTCAATGCTGGTGGTCCGATGGATAAATCCAACGGCGCTAAGAAATTCCAGCACCCCACTTGCCAAAAGTGTGGAAAGAAGCACCCTGGAAATTGCCTTAGGGGGACAAGAAAATGCTTCAAGTGTGGAAGAGAAGGGCACCTAGCTGTTAACTGTCAGCAAGAAGGACCCACAGCTGCGACAGAGGAGAGGAATGCTCCATTCGAACCTCAACGCGTTGTTCAATGCTTCAAATGCAAAGAACCGGGTCATTTTGCGAATCAGTGCCCTAATCCAAGGGTTATCGGAGGCAATCAACAACCTCCAAGACAGCAAGGAAGAGCTTTTGCCATCACTTCTGCCGAAGTGAACCCCGACAATGAAGTGGTGACAGATACGCTAGTTATTAATTCAAGAATAGCGAACGTACTTTTTGATTCAGGTTCTACGCATTCTTTTATATCTCAAAAGTTTAGTAGAACAATACCTACACCACCACAAATCATGGAAGTAAAGATGTCGGTGAGTATGGAAAATGGGGCAATCATTGCATCCCATGAGTATAAGTCATCCCCTGTTACAATATGTGGTTTGAATTTCCCAGCGAACCTCGTCATACTCCCTTTGGTGGAATTTGATGCAATTCTTGGCATGGATTGGCTTTCCTTATATAGAGCCAACAGAAATTGTCGGGAGATGCAAATCACACTCCATATGGAGAATCGACCCCCTATTCATTACAAGTGTCAGGAGGAAGATGAATCTCCTTTAGCTCCATCATCTCAAGCATGGATATTACTGCCTTATGAGAACGCATATCTGGCTCAGATGATTAAGTCCAGGGAAGAAACCACCCTTGAAGAAATGCCTATTGTGAGGGAATTCGCTGAAGTATTTCCCGAGGAACTTCCTGGTCTTCCTCCAAGAAAAGATGTTGAGTTCTCAATTGAAATTATACCTGGGGCGCTACCAATATCCAAGACTCCATATAGAATGGCTGTGGTTGAGCTTGAAGAACTAAAGAAACAACTACAGGAGAATCTGGATAAAGGGTTTATACGCCCAAGTGCATCACCATGGGGTGCACCAGTCCTCTTCATCAAGAAGAAGGATGGGACAATGAGGCTTTGCATCGATTATCGTGAACTTAACAAAATCACGATAAAGAACAAGTATCCTCTCCCAAGAATCGATGAATTGTTTGATCAGCTGCGTGGAGCACAATACTTCTCCAAGGTTGACTTGCGGTCGGGATATTATCAAGTAAGGGTGAAGAAGGAAGATATCACCAAGACTGCTTTTCGTACAAGGTACGGGCACTATGAATTCATAGTAATGCCTTTCAGACTCACCAATGCTCCAGCAATATTCATGGACTTGATGAATAGAGTCTTTAGAGATTACCTAGACAAATTTGTGGTAGTATTTATAGATGATATTCTAATATACTCCAAAACCAAGGAGGACCATGAGGAGCATTTAAAAACTGTACTAGAGACTTTGCGCAAGGAGAATCTCTATGGAAAGTACAGCAAGTGTGAGTTTTGGTTGAAGGAAGTCTCATTCTTGGGTCATATCATTACAAGCAATGGGATATCTGTGGACCCCTCCAAAACAGATGTAATTGAGGGATGACCGAGGCCAACATCGGTAACTGATATCCGTATCTTCTTGGGGTTAGCTGGATATTATCGACGATTTGTGAGAAATTTCTCACCATTGTCCAACCCTCTTACCAAGCTAACTCGAAAGGGAGTAAAGTTTTCTTGGAGTGATGAATGCGAAGAAAGCTTCAAGGAGTTGAAAAGGAGGCTTATCACTGCACCCATGCTCACTTTACCCACAAGTGGGGAGCTTTTTATGGTATTCAGTGATGCTTCGAAGAAGGGATTAGGATGTGTGCTGATGCAGAATGATAAAGTGATATCCTATGCCTCAAGGCAGTTGAAAACCCATGAGCGAAATTATCCAACGCATGATCTGGAGTTGGTGGCGGTGATCTTTGCCTTGAAAATCTGGCGGCATTATCTCTATGGAGAGAAATGTGAGATATATACTGACCACAAGAGTCTTAAATATATATTCACACAAAAAGAGATTAATATGCGCCAGATAAGATGGATAGAGCTCATCAAGGATTATGACTGTTCAATATATTACCACCCTGGGAAGGCGAACAAGGTGGCAGATGCCCTAAGTAGAAAGGATCCAGCAATTCTATCAATGATGAGAATTGAGAAGGATCCAATCTTCTTAGACTTGATGAAGATGGACGTGGGAATCATAAAGAAGGGAACATCATCAATCCTTTCACAAATGATTGCTCAACCATCTCTTTTGTAAAGGTTAAAGGATGATCAAAAGGATGATGCGAGAATCCAAGAAAAAGTGGAAGCTATCAAAAAGGGAAAATCCTCAGAGTTTCATGTTAATGAAGAAGGGATTGTGCGGTTTGGGAAAAGACTATGTGTTCCATAATGTTCGGAGCTAAAGAAGGAACTTTTGGATGATGCACATAGTTCAAATTTCTCTATTCACCCAGGGAGCACAAACATGTATCGAGATCTCCGAGAAAACTTTTGGTGGGATAATATGAAGAAGGAGATCGCTGAATATACATCAAAGTGCCTGGTGTGTCAGCAAGTGAAGGCAGAGAGGCAGAAGTCTAAGGGGATGATGCAACCATTTCCCATACCAAAATGGAAATGGGAGAACATCACCATGGACTTTGTAACCGGACTTCCAAGGACATCCAAAGGCACCAATGCAATCTGGGTTGTTGTGGATCGTCTTACAAAGACTGCACACTTCATTGCTATTCGAGAGGATTTCTCTTTGGATCAACTGGCACAGATATATATCAGGGAAGTGGTACGGTTGCATGGAGTACCACTATCTATTGTGTCTGACCGAGATCCAAGATTTACCTCTATGTTTTGGAAGAGTCTTAAACATGCTCTGAATACTGAACTGAACTTTAGTACGACCTATCATCCTTAAACTGAGGGCCAATCCGAGCGGACTATCCAAACACTTGAGGATATGTTGAGAGCGTGCTCAATGGACTTTAAAGGAGGATGGGATCAACATCTTCCTCTAGTTGAGTTCTCTTATAATAATAGTTTCCACTCGATCATCAAAATGGCACCATATGAAGCCCTGTATGGGAAAAGGTGTAGAACACTGACATGTTGGGATGAGGTCGGTGAACATAAGCTGCTTGGACCAGAAATGGTCGAAGAAATGGTGGAGAAGGTGAAAACCATTCAGCAGCATATCAAGGCAGCCCAGAGTTGACAGAAGAGTTATGCAGATAATCGCCGACGAGACCTTGAGTTTAAAGTCGGAGACATGGTGTTTTTACGCATATCTCCGTGGAATAAGGTCATGAGGTTTGGAAAGAAAGGGAAGTTAAGTCCAAGGTACATCGGCCCATTCGAGATTCTTGATCGTGTTGGGGTTGTGGCCTATCGACTAGAACTTCCACCTACTATGGCCCAGATTCATGATGTCTTCCATGTATCCCTCTTAAGGAAGTACATACCAGACCCTTCACATGTACTCTCTTCCGAGGTGGTACAATTAGAAGATGATATTTCTTATGAGGAGCAACCAATGAAGATCTTAGATCGTAGAGAAAAAGTTCTACGAAAAAAGACAATGCCCCTCGTCAAGGTGTTGTGGAGAAACCACAAGTTTGAATAAGCAACTTGGGAGTCAGAGGATATGATGAAGCTAAGTTACCCACATTTTTTTTAGTCTGGGAAAAGGAAAATTTCGAGGGAGAAATTTCTTAAGGGGGGAATGTTGTAACGACCCAAAATTTCATTAATGGAAAATCCCTCTTGATCTAGTTAAATGTTTATTTATGAAAAATGTTTTTATAAGATATCAACTTTTTTAGTTTTACTTTAAGATTTGTGACCGTTACTTTTATAGCCGTTGAACAGTGATCATCTGGGTAGTTTAAATATAAGGCTTTAACGAACCAATTTTCTACTCAGACAAAGGAAGCGATGGCCTCATCCAGTAGAATTGCCCCTTATGAAGCCCATTTGTCGGATCTCGGAAAAGAGGTGGCATCTTTGGGCTTTTCCCTTGACCAAGCCCAAGCTGAGCTTCATCATGTCAAGCTCGAACATGATCATCTATGGGAAAAATGGAAGTTGATAGAGATTACCACTCGAGCGATGTTATCCGAGTAAACCCAAGAGTCTGTCACCATCACACACCTTACCCTTAGGTCTTATACGGCTATTTTAAGGGGTTATGTAACAAATAAGTAGCACCATGTTCATGTACATTATTTTTTTATTTTTTTATATAATAATGAATATAATTCCTAGTCATTTTTGATACATTGTAATTAGTTTTTAAAGTACAAATGGTGTTTTTAGTTATTATTTAATTAAGAATTATATTTTATTAAATTAAAGGATTTTTGAATTAAATAATATTTTAATAAAATATTATTATTAATATTAAATTAATTTTTATTAAATATAAATGATCTTATAATTTTATGAATGCAATTAAAATTTTTATTAAGGTTTGAAAGCCATTTCTGTCAAAACCCGTGAATTTTTTTATAAATGTCGGTTTTTATTTTAAAAGTGAAAATTCACATATTTAGAAAATTATTTAGATAACATAAATATTATTTTTGGAATCAGGACGTCGAAGTTATCCAACGGTGAATTTTTCATAATTTTCTGAGACAGTCAAATTTTTGTGTAAAAATTAAATACCATTTAAATATATAATGTGTTTTATGACATCATAATGACCCAATGGTGATGTAATAAAATACCATAATACTTATGTTCGGCCAATATGTGTTTTATCATTAAAATAATGAGGTTTTGGGTTTGTTTGACTTACTTTTCAAAGCATTAATGGAGCCCTCAAGACTTATTCAACACTTTGCCTTTTTAAATTAATTTCCATGGGAGTGTGACTCACCTCCACATAAGCAACCCTAATTTTTTAATAAGTTCGGACCTTGGACTTGTAAAATATTTTTTTCATCTTTATTTTTTCCAGAAACCATGGGCAAATAACATGGGTTGGTTTGTGGTTTGGATTATTTTAATATAAGGGGTCCCCAACCTAAATAATAAAGAATTCTCTCACCTTTCCTATATAAACCCACCCAAGCTCCCACTTCCTCCTCACTCAAATCCCTTGAAGTTCTTCCAACCTCTGCCCTTATCTCTCTAGAATCCTCTCAAGGTGCCCCAAGCTCCCAAGAAGCCTCTAACAATCCTCTCTCTAGGCTTTGGAAGCACACTTCCAAGTAAGGGGTTTTCTTCCTTTCTCATTTTTTGTCAATTTTCTTTAAGTTGTATTTCCCTTTTTATATCAATTATGAATGTTGGGGTATGGTTTCGCACCTCCCCCATACTGCCCTATTATTGTTTGAATTATGGAAGAACCCTTTCTCTCTCATTAAATGCCTCCCATGTACACCCGTTACTATGCCGAAATTACGAAAGGAACTTCTCTCTCTTATTTTACATTCAAGCAATACTTTTGTTTCATGAATATAAATTCCATTTCTATTGTTGGGACATGTATATATATGATATCCTTACTTTCCATTACATGTAAATATGATGAGGAACCCCTTTCTCTCTCATCAACCTTTTTTATGAATTCTTATGTCACGCCGTTACGCTGCCGAAATCGCACCGATTTTCTAATCCAATGTCTTTGTGTAGTGAATACCATGCCCATTTCTCCATCAAGGGTATTCACCTTTATGCACATTTACATATTTATTATAAAGTTTCATATATGAATTCCACTTTCCTTTATCGTGGAAGAAATGATTATGTTTTATGAATCCATGTTTTATGATCCATGTGGCACACTTATGCATGAAATGACATGTTTAAGAAGGGTGCGCCCTTTATAGCGCTCCAATGCATTGGGTAATGTATAGTATCATGATACGTCATGTACAATGAGTGTTGACTCATGCTAATTCAAGTGCAACGAGGGTTTACTCGTGCTTCAAGTGCAATGAGGGTTTACTCATGCTCCATGTGCAATGAGCCTTGGCTCATGCTAATTCAATGTTAAGTGCTGTTGCCACATTTCCATGTTATGATTACCATGATTTATCATGCCTTCATGTTCATGTTTCTATTATGCTATATTGATATGCCTATTTCCTAACATGTATTTCACTCCTCATGTTATTCATTGTTTACTCCCTTACTGGGCTTTATAGCTCACCCTTTTCTTATGCATGTCCTCAGGTTATCCCATGCAATGCTAAGTACGAAGGAATGTAGTGGTCATGTAAAGGAAGTTTTCAATAAAGATGTTTTATTTCAAGTTTTAAGTTTTTATGTAATGATCCTAAGCCCCAAAGACACTAAACCTCTCGATCTTCTTTGTTGTATCAAGTGAAATTTTATGTAATAAAGCATGCTTAAGTTGTAATAAAAAGCAGGGTTGTCATATATAATCCCAATAATCATAACTTAAAACATGAAACTTTGTGTCATAAACACATAATCTTAGAGAATCATTTCTTATTAGTCAAGAGTCATTTTCAAGACTATCTCAATGGACAAAGTCCATTTCTGAATCGAGTTCACTGCTCGTTTCAGTCCTGTTTCACTGAACTGGTTTAACCTGTCGTTCCAGCCATGTCGATCTCATGAGATATTAAATCTTTACCCAATGAATTGTAGGGAGATATAGGTCCCACCCATCTCATAATGATACCATTCTTATGTGTGCCACAAAATCATAAATCATACATCATTTCATAACCCATTTAATAAAAATGGGATTCAAAAACATCATGACATCATAAAACAATTCATATAAGATAATGGAATTCATAAAAATAATTCCATCACAACATAATCAAATCAATGTAATAATAGGGATAGAAACAGAACCCTATATTATCTTAGATGGAAAATAATTTTGATAAAACACTTGAACTCCATTCTTGAAGAAAATATCCTTTCAAAAACATTTTCCTTTCTTAACATGTCATTAAATTTTAAACTAAAATAAGTTGATTAAAAATAAACATGAAATTTTTTAAAGGAATCTTATTGGAAATAATGTTTTAAAAATCCATTTATGCCGTATAAGTTAAAAAAACATTCTTCTCGTTCTTTTGTCGGAAAAGTCAAAAAGTACCTCGTACGAAAAACGACAAAAGATTCCTTTCATGGCTTTTCCTAAAAACTCACCTAAGGGTAAAATTGGATATAAACAATTGTAGGTGGATGGAAATAATATTACATATTGAGGAAAGATGGATGTGGATGATAAAATACACCCCAGTAAATACCAAAGTATAAACAATCTCAGATAAAATGAGATTGTGATATTTTCCCTTACCTTAGGTCCGATTTGCTTCGTAAGTGTCCGAACCTCATGTATAATGATTTAAATAATGTTATTGACTTATTCCAGAATCATAATTATTTTTATGATATCATATATGGTCATATTATTAGCTTCTTATTAGTAATATTTCATTACTACTTGTTATTGGGGTGTTTATTACTTTTTGTTCTTATGCGTGTTTTGTCGAATAAATTCTTAGTTTTATTTTTAGGTTATAGATACCTCATTTACAGAATGGTATTAGTGTAATATATATCATATTAATTAATTAAATTCATTTATATAATTATTATGCAATGAAGATCATGTATAACGAGTCACATCACATTGTGGAGACGGTATTCTGTATGTACACACGATCGATGATATCATTCCCATGATCGTGGAATTGTATTGGAGTGTATGTATATTAATTCAGTGTAAAAATCACATTAAAATAATCATATATAGTCATTATGTACACCATTATACCCATCCAAGTAAGGTGGTGGTGGAAAATAGATTACACCACGGCGTGGAGACGATATTCCATACGTACGCATGCGCGATGATTTCGTTTTCTGTAGGATGGATAGATGGTGAAATAGGGTTGTTTAATACTTATAATAACATATAATTATATTATTGATACTGAAGTTATTACTTAATAATGAAACAAATAAAGAAGAAGAAGTGGATGAAGAAAAAAAATGAAAGAATCGGTAACGGACATTACCTCTTCTTTGAAGCGTCTCTTTGAGACCTCCTCATAGGGATCTAAAATTGGTCTTTGAAGATAACCAGGAACTCTAACATGTTTATAGGGAAGTTTAGAAGAGAATTTGGCAGGGTTTTGCCGAGCTTTAAGGCTCAACCTGGTGTGAGGAAGAGAGGGAGGAGGTGCCCTTTTATAAGGGAGGAGAGGGGCACCTTTGGAATAACTAAATATATTATTTTATTATAAAGTCAAATTCAGTTTTTAATAGCTCCAAATTGATATATTTCGAACCTAAGGTGGGTATGGATCTCCATACCTTCATCAAATATAATTTAGACATGTTTAGGTCATTATATTAACCTTATCTTTTAGTTTTAACTCTTAGTTAATTAGATTGACATTTACCATGTCACTTTGTATTTTTATATTATATAGTTAATAAACTTACCATATACATCCAAGAGACCCCCAAGTGGTCCATTAATGATACAAATATCATGATATAAGTATCTTGTCCGAACATTAGATTTTTAGGAATATAATAACAATTAATAATATAATATTTGTTTTAAAAACTATTTTATGTCAATTTTGACACTATTTGGTAATTGATTTTTGTGAAAATCATAACAGAATTATTAGTTCAAAACAAATTAATTAAATCAATACTAACATGTCATATTAACATATAAAATTATTGTAATTCATAAAAAGTCTCAAATTACATTTATTTGGGTTTTTATAACATCAATTATGTCAATATATCATTAATAAGATAATTATTGCATCATCATTGTATCATAAATAAATTATATTATTTTAAGTTTAAAAATTAAAAATAAAATAGCATTATGTTGGAAATATTTTTATATTTCTAATGAATATTTATAGTAGAATTTATTTTATTTATAACCCTATATTAAAAATTATTTCGTTATTAATCTTTGATTTTAACTATTTTAACCCTTCTTTAAATAAATTGATAATAAATGTCCTAATCTAATCCAAGTGGGCCTAAATGGTCATATTTTATTCCTAAGGTTGTTTTTGGTCGAATTACACTAATACAATAGAATTAGAAAATGTGTTTGGGTAATAATAAAAACACTTTTACCTTTAATTACCCTATTTACTTTTAACCGTGGTAAAACAAGTAAAAAGTTACTATTCACCCAAAATTATTTTCATCTCATTGAACCACATTTTAGTTCTTGATATTAACCGTGTCTCTCGGATTTTTGAAATTCTACTCACAGAAGCGTTAAAATTATGTTTTATGAAAAATTCAGTTTTTTTAACTACCACATCGTGGTTTCACTATTCATCAAAAAATGAAAGTTTCCAGAAAAATAACAAAAATTAGGCCTAAGCTATATTTGATATTATGACTTCAAAAATTATGTTTATTTTACCAAATTTAAAACATATCAGTTACATTAACTAATTTAAAAATTAATTCCCATCGTCAAAACAAATAGCGTGTTTTTAAAAGGTAATAACTATCAAATGATTGACACTTGTTTATGTCTGGTTTAAATGTGAAATTACATCCAATGAACAAAATTGTATTAAATTGTAAAAATATATTCTAAATATAATTTAAAACCACTAAAATTAATAATTTATCCCTATTAATTTTTTTGATTAAAAAAGTTGTTTTTAATTAAAATTTATTAATTTTCACTATCCACCAGAATATGAAAGTTATCCGAAAAGTACCAAAATTTCACCCTAAGCTAAATTCGATATTCCGAATCCAAAAAATGAAGTCAATTTTGAAAAATAAAATTTAAAAAATTTCAAAAAGTGTTTATTACTATTCATAACGGCTAGTTTTAATAACATTTTAATAGAATATTGTTGTTTAGTGAAACTCGGTATTGCGTACGACACAAGCTATCGAGGAAGGTCGCGGTTGTGTGTAAAGCAAGCCATGTTAGTGTTTTGTGTAGTGAACAATTCCCTTGATGATTTATATAACATAAAACCAAAATATTTCTCATAAAAGTCTCGGGCGTTACAAAGGATGAGGTCAAGATCATATTGTTTTTAAATATATAATGAAAATAAAATATATTTTATTATAAAAGGATTTTCCTTGGGGGGAAATGGATACCAGGTATAATTGTCCATGTGAAATGTTTGAATTTTTTTGTATGAGTTTTTACTAATCCTATTAAACATTAAAACTAAAATGTCATTTTGAAAAGATAGTGATCTAATGTTTTAAAATAACTATAATATGTGAAATTTACGGAAGGTTCCTTACATCCCATGCTTCATACATTATAAAATGTAATGACTGGACATGGTTATCCCACTCACACTCAAGCATGAATGAAAATTACCAATCATCACATATTCATGGATTATAGGAATTATATCTTAGATATCTACCAAAAATACTTTCATTAAAATTATCACACCCTCTGATAACAAATGGTATAGTCCTCACCATATGAATAATCTTATATCACTCATTGAGAACAACCTATATTTGTTCCAATATCACATGTGTGTCACTCTTCCTATGAAAATATCTCACATCTTATCGATCTACGACACCGTCCATCCATGATGTCCTCATCATAATATAAGAAAATTTCCCATACTCATTGAAATTCATGCCACCATTACCATACGTGCTTCACCAAATCTGTTGTCTCTTATACTACACACATTCACTCACAGATCCAAAACTCAATGGAACCACATGTATCCAATAAATTATATCTTGATCTCATTAAAAAGAAATAGGTTCATGCTTCTATAACCCTTTATCACATTACACCACTCACACTCTTGTGATTCACACATCATTTACTCCAAGAACATGTTTTTGAATAGTTGACCTTGACTCACATCCTGTCCATTATATCTATCAAGAAGCATTATTAATGATCTCTTTCCTATGATCATAACATAACACTCATGCTAAGGCTTCCACATGATATATATCCACCCTATGTCTTTCCAAAACCAAACTAATAAATACACAGTCTATTGTTCTTGAAGAAGCACATCTAGAATCAACATGACCATGAATCCCAATGAATATACCCTTGAAAACCTACCTTGACTCCAAAATCACTATAGGTTCATTACATCACTATGCCTATGGTATATTCATTCCTATACTACAAATTTGGATTCACTTCCAAACTACTAATATCATATATGAGAATCTACCCATGATTCCCATTTCGAAGGATACTAAAAATCATATGAGAACCCCACTCTTAGGTTAACACCATATATCATATTTTATCTTATTAAAATTAGGAAAATTCCACAGTACTAGATTGTATCACTCAGGTCACATCTATCTTGATACATATCTATTAGTGGAACTATAATCTCCCATGTATATTATAACCCACTGATAATGAGGCGTGTTTTATAAAAATGATAATCAAATAATTAATCCCTTAAAAAATAAACTAAATAAGTACATCGATTTGTCTCTTTGGGATGTTGTTATACTTAAGTTGCAAATGAACACTTTTTTTAATTTTGTTTTTACAAAAAAAACTCTAATATTGGGTATTTTTATTGTTTCAATGAATATGAAAATTAAAAAATAATAGATTCATAAAAAAGTATAGTGATATTTAATATTTTGGAAACAATATAAATGAAGTGAGAAAATAATAGTTTTAACCAAGTAGTAGTGACATGTATTGATCCTTTATAATATATATTATTACTTTTATAAGAATGTTATTTTATTTTATTTCCTAGTGATCATCCAAAAAACTTCAAATTAACACCTAAATATACCAAAATTGTCTTCCAAGAACTTCATATGGGTGATAATCCTATTAAAAAGTGTTAAAAATAATCAAAGAACTCCAAGAAATTAAATGTTATCAGACCGATAGTGCTTAAAAGAATGATCATTCTAAAGAAGATTAAAGAAAAATTACAGTTTAACCATATAAATTGAACAATAATTTTTAAAAATTTAGAATAAATATTATTTATGAAATAAAATGAAATCATATATTTAAAAATAAAATTTACAAAGGAATTTAAATAAAATATAATGAAAAAATAACCTCTAAATATAATTTCCTTAGATCATCACTATCTAAGATTATTAGGAGTTTATCCATTAATGGATAAAATTGATCTTATATTCTTCATTCTTCCTCATGACTATATAAACGATAGGTTATGTTCATCCCACCGGCACACAACACTCACACTATATAATAGTCCACTACTCTCCCTACTCTGGTACCCCTTATTTTATGGTTCTATACTTCAATTAAAATATATGGAAAATTGTTTAAATTTATTTTAGCATTTTTTTTGATCCTCAGTAATCCTCCAAATATACATAAAAATATTTCATAAAAATTCTCTCTGTGGTAACAATGTCATGATCAATCACATTGGTGAATAATTAATTCCATGCGCACAATGGTTTTTATTTCCTTATATACATCCTTTTATTATCATATGTGTATCAAATCAGAATACTCTCTTTAATTGAATCCAAAATGGTTCAATAAAAATGAAGGATCAAAAATACCTAATTCTAGAACATTTCATAGAGTTTCAATATAAATAATTTATTTGATTTATCATATGAATTTCCTTATTGTAAAACCTTCGAAGTCTCATGATAGAGGAAAAAACATATAATATTTTGGTTTTGAAGTTATATGATCAATTTTAATGTCATATAATCAGTAAATAATTTTGTTCAACCCGTAAACATATAATGTAAATAATTATGATCGGTAAAAATTCTTATGATATAAATAGAAGGAAAATCTTGCAATGTTTAAATGTTACGATAGATATGAAACAATTATGATATATTGAAAAGACTTATGATCTAGAGTTAGCCAAATTTTTTATATCAGGTTCAAAAAATAAATTTTCAGAAAAAAACTAATAATTAAAAATTAAGGCATGGATTAATCATAATTTTCCAGAGATTATGAAAAAAATAAATAAATCAATTTTTATTGAAATTTAAAAAATAAACATAAACTGGCAATGTTTTAAATAATCCCAAAATGAAAAATTAGTGGAATTAAATCAATTAAAAACATATTAAAAGTCATCAAAATATTGTCTCTATCAATTCCCTCACACAAAACCCTTGGACACCTTTATAAGTAAGAATCAAAATCATTTCAAATCAAATTAAAAAGACATTCCATTGATAAATATAAATTTAATAGTAAGGGGAACAATATATTTCCTCTTTAAAAACCATTATTTTATGTTATCAATTCAGTTCATTCTATCAATTTCCATTTCATTCATCCTCAAATTCACACAAATAACTTATCTCATAGTAATTTTCTATCATAACATAAATTTTAGATTTGGAACAAATTTTCTCTCATATAAAAAAATGAAAGTGCATCCATATGTTTGAGAAAAACATATATCTACACCCAATATGAGTTAATGAAGTGTTCTTATCATGATTTCTTCTCTAAGATTTTATAATGTCTTAGGCGTAGAATGTTTAAAATCAGAAAAATCTCAATGTGGTATAAGGATAGTTTTGATCTTTATAAAGAAAAAAATATGTAATCTAGTTTACTTATAGGAATTTTCTTACTCACTACCCCTAATATTAAATAATTTCATACATTGAAAATATATTAGTAAAGTCTACACTATTCATCATGTCATGAATATCCTAATATTAACCCAAATACATTCACAAAAATTTGTTTCATTTAAGATATTTAAAATATTTACATAAATAATTTTTGAATGATGTGAGGACATTTTTGGATTTCATACAATTTGAGTGAAATCCAAAACTTCATTAGAATGATAACATATACTATCATATTCAAGAAACTAATTTATTTTATTTATTTTTTAGTAGATTAATCACATATTATATTATTATACATAATTGTTTTTCAAAATTCTACTAAAAATTGAAAAAGTAATCACTATAAATAATCTAAAATACCAATTAATTGTTTTTTTCTCCTTAACTAGTATTTAAATTTAATGAACCAAAATACATCATCCCCCTTAATGCATGTAATTTTAGTTTTATCATTAATTTCACTTCAAGAGAAAATTATATTAGGAAATATTTCTTGTAATATGGCATCCTGAAACGTTGTTCCTTGATTTATAACGATTGAAAGGATAAAATATAGAGGTATTGATGAATAAGAATGGGGTATTTTGAAAATCATGATTTCGAAATAAAATAAATTTCCTTAATAATCTTACCATAAGTTCCTAAAACTCTTCAGTTTTAAAAGAATTAAATTAAATTATGATTTTATAAGCAGTTTTGGTTCTATCATATAGTGATGTGAATGTAATGAATATGTAAAAAATCTTTTGAATCCTCATAGGAAAGTAATTAAAAAATATGATAGAGTGATGTGTCATGAGATTAAAAAATTTATGGATTATTAATGAAATTTATAAAACATTTGAAAAAAAATATTAATTTTAGTATTCACATAAACTCATATTCGTTGATCAATTTGGGTCACTCGTGGAAATGGGTTGTAATAATGAAAATTATATTTATTTTATCTCATAATATTTCCAAACATAATAATAATTAATGAAAACAATGGAACTAATAAAATGACATTAAAAGGAAAACATAAATAAGAAAATGAATAAAATACTGAAATTCACACAAAGTATAAATATAGAAATGTGGTTCCTCTAATAACACTTATTTAGTAAAATTTAAAAATTTTTCCTTAATTTATATATGATAAATAAAATGTAGATATTATTGACAAAACAAGAAACAAATATGGTGTAATGAAAAATTTGGGTGGTTTATTTTACTAAATTTTAAAAAATTTGACATCCTTAATAAAGGTTTGTTGAATTTACCTCTAAATTTTATTCATCTATGTCCATTGACTACGAAAGGTGTTCTAATTTATAGTTATTTAATCTATATGTCACCAATATGGAATACATGAGTAATAATAAATGTTTATTACCATTTGGAATTAAATTTTCCTAAAAACATCTTTATTTTGGATTATTATAGAAACATTTTTTCACCCCCTTTGAATTATTCAATGAGTTTTTTATCCATCATGAAATTTTTTGGTTGTATCCTTTAAAAACCTTGAAAATTAACAATAATTGTTCAAAATAACTTCCACTTCATTAAAGTATAATTTTGTATCTTTTCATTAGAAAATTGATTCATGTTACTTGTTTTTACAGCTAAAAAGTCATTGTGTTCTAACTGTTTTTATTGATGAAAAAAATTGCAATAGAGTATTTTAAATGTTGGAATTATTAGACGTGTTTTAAATGTAGTTCTAAAATCCAAGTTTTCTTCATATAATCCCAACCTCCAAAATTTGTTTGTTTGGACGAAATAGTTTTTTGAGACTTATTTGATTTATCTATTTCGTAGTTCATAAAATCCATTTTAGGGTGATTTAGTGTATTAACACTCTATTGAAATCCATATTTATTCAACAAAGACTCTATAGTTTTATTATATATCTTGGATCATTGATAAGAAATTAAAAACATAGCTAAACTAAAAAATAAAAACTTATTTCCTCTGATAAATTTTAATACAACGTTTCCATCATCAACTCTAGTGGGAATATCTTTTACCAACATTGATACATGATAAAAAATGAATATAAATAGATATCCAAATTAATTCTGAAAGGTTCACATAAATTCTATACCACAAAAATAAAATACATTATAAAACATAATCGGATTTTATGGTAATAGATTCCTCTTGAAATATTATTCTGTAACTAGTATCTCTTATAGGTTTTAAAAAATTCAACAAAATATATAAAAATGGGGTATATAAACCATATTTATGTTGTTTAATCATAGTTAATAGGGATCTAAAATGGTATCTAAAGCATAAAAAATATAAAAAAAAGATAGGACATGTATTAATTTATAGTTTGGAATATATATCATAGTTAGTTTAATGTACCAAAATATGAAGTAATATAAATAACTTACACATTTAAACATGGTCTCTCACTTATCATAGGATGCCATTATTTAGTATTAAATTATTTTATAATGGGTGGATAGAACAATTGTTTTTTATTCCAAATAATGGATATTTGTTATAAATGATCAGCCAATAGATTTTACCTTCATGTTTTATATTTTATTTCAACAAAAAACTAATATAATAGAAATATTCATAACCAATTCCGTGGTTTGGAATCATATTTCACCATAAAAATATAATTTTTGAATAGTGAGTGAAAAAAACAACTTTATAAACCCAAAAATGGAATCTAAACATGAAAAAATAAGTGATAATATCCAACATCTCTTTCTCAATTGTTTTATTATTTGATTTATTTTTATCTGGAGTCCTATATTAATAATCAATTACCTGATATTTATTTTCCATGTTTTTGCTGAAAATATTTCCGAATTAAAAAATCAGTGGCATTAGCCATAATTTGAATGGGTTGATCAGATTATTTGTGGTTAAACAATGGTTGGGCTTATCAGATTTAATTTTATCTCACTAAATATTCATTTCAAAATACTATAAAATTTTTTTGACTCTTTTTAAATAATATTAGATAAAGGAAAATTATTATTTATAAATTATTATTTGAATCTCTTATAATATGTAACAGTTTCAGGGAAAGGTCTCACAGCTCTCAGGGGATTCAGGAAAGGTAGTGAAGAAATTACCTCAACCTTGGATTGGAAAAATTGAATTACATCTTGATGAATAACATAACTAACCACATTTCAAATATCTACCAGGAAATGGAAATTTTCATTAAATATATTAATATTTGTATAAATAAAAGTTCCAAGGTTATCATTTATATTTTTCAATAATTTCTAAAAATATGGTCTGTAAAGATTCAATTCATCCGTAAAAACATCAATAAAAAATTCTATATATTTAGATAAAATAATCATCATACATATTTTGAAGGATCATATGGTAATACAAAGATAAAATGGTATTTTCTTTAAAAATAAGTTCCAAAATAGAATATAAAAGTAGTTTTAATTTGATCTTTATATGCCATTTGAATATGAAAATAACCTAAAAAACTAGTTAAGAGAATGATAATGGGATTATGAAACTAATATTTCAAGAACTTGATTAAGAAAATAAATAGGGGAATTATCATCCCTAGTTATTAAATTGAGTTTTATATAATTAATACACATCCTCTAATTATTTGGGTACCTAACAAGGACAAACTCACCAAATTAATTCTTTGATTTTGTAAAGTGGATTATATTTTTGAAAACATATATGGATATCACTTATTTCAATTGTATAGTGGAAGTAAGTTTCTATAAGATAATAATGAATTCTATTTTTTATTAAAAACTTAATAGAGTTTGGGTTTTATCCATTATGAAATTATATTTCTGGTTTTGAATTTTCCTCTAACAAAATAATGTGAATAAATGTTAAAGGGATGATTCTAGTTAAATAAGAGAGATTCCATCTTGATGATTTATTTTGTTCATTAAGGACTCATATCAGGTTTTTCTATTATTTAATTTCTCTAAAGAAATTATGATATGAAAATTTTCATTCTCACTTGATAATTCATAGTTTATATTTTTAGTTAGTGTCTTGATCTCTATCTTAGAGGAAAACATTTCATTGATTAATGAATGTTCTTGTGACTTAGTAACATCAATTAAAATTTTCAATTCACATTAAAAATGCGTATATTTTTTATTCATGTTTAGTACAATAGTATCTCTAGTAGTCTATTTATTATTTATTTTCTCTAAAAAATCATATTTTAAATTATTTAAAAGACTATAATTTTAAATATAAAGATTATCAATATATAAAAATTTAAAACCTATCTGATATGCTAAATTTTTATGTTAATTGAAAGAATAATAATAATTTTCATGAAAATTTATACTCAAACTATTTTCATCAAAAAACATAAGAAAATTTAAATATTTTAGTGACTCTTTATATATTAGCCTCAACATGATCATTAAACTCATCATGGATTAGACATTAAAAATTATGAAAATCATCTAAATAGAAATTATATTTATAATTTCAAATAGTTTCAAAAAATAATTAGGTTCTAAATTTTTATAATAATAAATATTACAAAAAATAATATTAACAGTGAATAATTATTTATAGTAATTATTTGTTTCAAAATTTAAATTGGATTATTATTTTGGAAACCCTCATTTTTAGGTTCAATAATGGGTGGTTAATTCCATGAGAAATATGAAAAATTTAGTATAAAATGAATCAATCATATTAAATAGAGAATATAAATGAGTATCGATACAGTGCTTAATGAATTGAAAGATATTTAAGGGAATTAATTCCCTTATAAATTCTAATTATAAGCTTACATAATGAAATCTAATTATGGACTTAGTAATTTTTAATAATGTTCTTCCAATAATGATGGGGACATTGGTGCTAAAAAGATTATATTATATATATATATATATAAGGTAAACCTCAATTGAAAAAATCATTTGTCTTACCTGAACTAGGAAATAATCAATAACATTAGTATGATTGGTGGTACTTTGGTTAGTATGATGAATTACTGTTTCAACATGTTTGGGTTATCAAATAAATACGTATAAAAAAATACAGTCTGGAATAATATTAATAAAAAATAATAAATTAAGATTTAAATTATATGTAGTCCCCTATGATTTAATGAATTTTGAAAGTCTATGGATATTTACATTTGGTGGGAATAACATTTTGGATCAATTTTGACACATTAATTCCTAAATAAAAATTTTCACTTCCTTTTAATATTATTTTATAACAATTTATCTCTTCAAAAAAAGATTCTTTTGAGAATTTGTTTAAAAAATATAGAAAATTGATGTAGAATTTTACTTTCCTAATGGGTTCTAAAACTTTTTTATCCAATATATTTCAAAAAATCTTCATTGTTGGGTTACTCCTAGGATAGGGAAGTGGTGAAATGAATATTTATTTATGATTTTGGACATAATTTCCTAGAATCAATTTTTAATATTTCATGGCTATTTTATGAAAAGTTTAATCTTTTTCCATTTTTTTATTCAAAAAATATTCCAAATTTTTAGCATCTTTAGAGTATCTTGGAAGTCTATATGCATGTTTTTCTTCTACATTTGGTTCTAAACTAGGTGAAGGTGGTTTGTATGTCTCTTAGACATGTGTGGGTTTTGAATAAAATTCATATTTTTTTAGTTTGGGAATTATTCAGCTTGGTTCCACGGATTAGGTCAATTAAACTAACATTTATTTTCCTTTATCCACGGGATTTACATTTTAATTTGAAGGTAAGCCTGTAATTATTTATTTCTCTAGTTACCTACAATGTTTATATATTTTCCCATTTGATATATCATAGAATTCATCATTATGGTTTTTCTCTTTTTATTCTATTTGTATTCCCTGATAGGTTATTATTGTCACCACATAGCTTCCTATTACTACCACATAACTTCTATATAAATATTTTTAGAACTTTAGGCAGGATGATAAGGACAAAAATGCCTTTATATATTATTATTTTAAAACTAATTTTAGTATCCTTATTTATAATTTCATGAATCAAATTGTAAAAATATATTTATTAGAATCGGATATCCAAGTAAATCATTTTATTTATTATTCCAGTCTTGGTTAGTGTTTGGTTTTGTATCAAAAGAACGTTTTTGTTTTTATTAAAAATATCTTTCCAGAAAAACAACATTATAATTTCAATATATTTATACATTTGAGATAACTAGACACTGAAATGTTTAATGGATATAACATTTTACCATAGACTTATAAATGAATGTTATTTCAAGTTTTATTGGGGTTATTGAAGTGTTGGACAACATTATTGACCTCAACATGGTAGTATTATCAATAAGTATACTCATAATACTATTAATTTCAGAATTTTTGCAGTGGGAACATTCAAAGAAGATTTAACATGTAAAATTCCTCCAGTTCTATTATATTGATAATTTTATGATATAATGGGAATCAAATTACCAATATTTGTTAGTATTTTTTTACTATAGATTCTCTTGTAGTATTATACATCATACTCCCATCAATAAGAAAATACATTTCATTAAAATATTAAATCCAAAGTTTTTCAGTTAATTGATGGTGTGGGTAGCTAAAACAGAGTATCGTGAATATTTCCCAATATTCATTTAATGTTTCACCTTTCATTTCCCAAATTCCACATATTTTATTTCCATTTCCAGCAGACATGGAAGCAATAAAAGAATTTCAAGAAATATATTTTTGAATTCATTCACATACCACCACATTTTATGGTTTATGTTAAATTTTATAATCTATTCTGGCGATTTGTATTGATTGGTAATAGTCTCAATGAGTTTGTAGTTGGTTTTTAAATTATTGGATTATTGTTTTTGGTTTATAGTTTGAGAATGATCATGTTAAACCTTGTGGATTCCCTAGGAATCTAAGTGAGGAGGGAAGATGATTACTAGATAAGCAGATGGTTGGCGTAACATTTGGATAAAACATGCGGGAAATACATGTGACTCTAAATTTTCTAAATAGTTTTAATTCGCATGATTATTTCATTTTTTCCAATCTTATCATCCAAACCTTGGGACATCATTAATTTACTCCAAAAAATAAATTTCCACCCTAATTATTGAATCCATAAACCCACAATCATGTATCTGGTGAAAAAATATAATCAATAAATTTATAGATTTATCATGATTATAATGAACAAATTTTATCCATCTAAAACATAAAAATTGAAATGTTAATATTAGAGCAATTACATAGTCAATAAACTTTTAGGTTTAGAGTTTTTTAAAATTACGAAAAAGGCTTTCAATGCCTCTTTTACCCAATATCCATTTTTCCTACAAAACAAGTTATTTATAATTAAAAACTTGTTCCATTCAAGGTAACATTAATATATGTAACAATAAATTTATTAATAATTGTACTCATATTTAATCATTTTAAAAAAATAATTTCAAAAAGAGGGAGGATAAAAGTAAATACCATTGAGGAAAATATACAGAAAAAGAAGAAAATTGTCTATCCATATCAAAAACTAGAACAATAGAAAAGAGTAAAAAATTTATCTCAAGTAATTATTTATTTAAAAAATAAATCATTATTACAAACGAAATGTTTTTCCAAAAAAATATTTATAACAAAAGATAATAAATAATCATAATCATGAGAGTTTCTTAGAAAACATGAGAACCCAAGAGTTTTTATTTCATAAAATAATACCTTTTAACCTTAAATAGAATAGAAATTAATTTAATCAAAATATCATTATTATAATTTTTAAAATCAATTTATTTATAATAAAATTTATTTATAATAACAGAAAAGGAAAATAAGTGCTTTAGAATAACGAACTTGGTAAACTCTATCATAATTCTCTTGATAACATAACTATTTCTGAATGCATTGGAGATATATATTAGGAATAACCATAAACATAATCAATGTCCAAGTAATATAAACAGCAAAGCATAATTTTGAATATAGAATCCAATAACATTTTTAGTTTAACACATATGAAAGATCGCTTTTAGGATCCACAAAAAATATGTATAAAATTATTTTTTTCATATAAAAGTATTTAAATTAGAATTCCTAGAATAATGTGAAATTGTTAATTATTTTTCAATTTAATTAAAACAAGTATAGTAATCTTGTTAAAATAATGGTCCTAGTAGTTGAAATTCCACTCATATCATATGCATTAAAATTAATTCTTTTAAAACATTTTAAAAAAAAGTTAAAAATAACCCATTTGGTAAAAAATTAAAAGATTTTACTTCAAAAATTATTAATTAAATTATAACATGGTTTTAAATTACATTAACATACAGTTTTGTATATTAATTATACACATGAGATATTCTAAATAACATGAATATTGTGGAAAATTTTAAGGAAAAAGTACAACTTATAAAATAAGGTTTCAAGGAAATTTCCCTTACTACTTAACAACATTACAAAAAACTAAAAATTGATGTAAATAAATTTTAATATATCCATAAAAACGTTATTTTTTATATAATTATGTTAAAAATAATTATATAAGGATGTTAATGCACCAAAATAAATACAACAAGTAATGAAAATTACTGAAGTCTAAAATAAACATAATTGAGGATAGAAATACATTACCTCAAGTCCGACTTGTTTTGTACATCCATTATATTCCAAAATAATTAATTTAAGTTCATTATTAAATTTCTTAAGAATATTTTTAAATTTTATTATCTTTTTAATATTACTATTTTTAAAATTATTTCAATTTCGTAATTATAAACTTAATTGATTAAGTTTACATCAGACATTTTGATGATGTCTAATATATATGTCCAAAAAGAATTCGGTAGGTTGGAAATGGTCAAATTGATATTGATCATATAATAAAAAATAGTAATCATGTTATAATTATGATATTTATATATAAATTACACTTGGATAAAAAACAACATATGATGATTTTAAAAAATGAACTATGTTACATTATGGAGATGATAGCCAGTATATACACATGATTAACATTTCTATTTTTTAGAGAACACAAGTAAAGGATATAAAGTGTTATTTTATATTTATAGAATGATAAATATTTAAAAAATATAATATTATCTCTTTAAATACTTATATATAAATAATCCATGTGAGGTTGTGATTAAAAATAAAATATGACAGTTCGTGAGGTGGTAGTCTGTACATACAGACAAGTGATGTTTTTATTTTTCATTAAATGGTATAGATTTAATTATAAAAAAATAATTAACATTTTAATATTAAATTTTATAACATATATATTATATTTTTTTATTTTTATTCCTAATTATGATCAATTATAATATTAAATGATAAAAAGGTAAATGCATTATCTCATGAGGTAGAAATCCACTTGTATAAACAAGTGATGTTTTTATTTTTCTTTAGATTATTAAGTAGATGAAAAAAAATTTTAACATAAAAATATAATAATTTATGTATATATTATATATTATTTTATTATATCACAATTGATGGTAGATTTCTGATGGAGGTAAAAAATCATAGTGTTAAGAACTATACCTCTTCTTTATACAACCTCAGTAAGATTATACCTAAATCCATTTCAGGATGGTATTCTGATCCAACCACGCCCTATAAGAAATGGGATTTGATTTTAGTAAATAATTTGAGTAGGAATCTTAAAAAATAAATGAAATTGATAGAATCAGAAAAATTATGATTACTTCTAATACCACAAATTTGGCTATAAGATTGGTAAAAGGGACGTTCAAAAGATCAATTTTTTTAATATTTAATTCTATTATAAATATTATTCCAATAAAAAAAGTTGGATTAAGATATAGATTATTTTATTATTATTAAATTAAAATCAATTTAAAGTAAAAATAAATAATTAAGATAAAAGTTTGGTTTTTAACTATTATGTAGTATTCTTCACTATTCATGAAAAAATGAAACGTTTTACAGAAATACAAAAAATTCACGATATGATATTTTTGATATTCCCAATTAATTTTTTTTATTTTATCAAAACAAATTTCAGTAAGAGTCTACAATTAATTTTACTATTTCCCATAAGAGGAGATGAAAAGTATTTATTTTGAGTAAAGTGTAGTTTTAAATATTTATAGAAATATATTTTTCCTTATCATAACCATTATAAATGATATTTAAAACGTTTTTATTACAATTCATATCACAATATTAATAGATATTTTAAAAATATTGTATTTAAATAATTATAATAGTATTTTTTTGTTTCTCAGAAACTCGATGTTAAGTGTAACAAAAACCATGTCATTGTTTTGTGCAGTGAATGCTTCACTTGGTGTTTTGTATAACATAATCCAAAAAATTATGCTATTGTATAATGAAAAAAATCTATATTCATTGTGTCATGAATTGAATATATCAACAAATTAAATTAATTGGAAAAAATAAATTCAAAAAATCTAAGTGTGTTACAATTACTCTACCTTTCCCTCCATATATCCCTCCAAAGGTATTCCCTATAGCATAAGAAGCAACTATTCTATATAATAGATCCTATTATTCTCATGTGTATAAATTTACCTTCCTTATATTATTCCTTTTTTATATCCATCTTTTAATGTTGGGATATGTTTTTAAACATCCCAATTACCATACTTATGATGTAAAAGTTATGAGAAACCACTTTAGCTCTTAATAAACTCTTACATGTATCTTTATCAACCCCTATTATGCTTCCAAAATTATCCTACACATTATCCCTAAGAAACAATTTTTTTAGTGAATACTTGTTCCCATTTTCAATAAAGGGTATTCACATAGATTTACCTATCCTGAATTTATTGTGGAATTACATACATGTAACCCAAACACTTTAATAGTGGGATCACCACTGATTAAAAGAGTTTTTATGTTGTTTGTTCTACACTGAACACTAACAAATGACAATAATATGAATGTGATAGGAGTTCCCATAATTATACATCCCTCCAATGTGTTGAGTAATGTTATTATATCCTGAGATTTAATATTTGGTGCATCAGAAGTTATCCTAGAAACATTATTATATGATGTTGTGGTGGTTATCCTTGAATTATTATTATGATGACATGTTTTATATTTTTTCCACACTCCCATTCTCCCTTTATGTTATCATCTCATATCATGATTTGATGTTAATGTTTATGATACTCATCTATATTAGGTTACTTGGATATACCTAATGAATCACATGTATGGCTTTACCATATTATATTATTTGATTATTCCTTTAATGAGATTTATATCCCAAAATGTAGTTATATACATACCCATTTTATCCCATATAGATTTATGAAGAAAATTATAATTTCAAGGGCATGTTGTGACATTTTTACAAAATGATTTTATGGAAATATATCATTTTATTATGATTGGTACCCAATTTCACTTATACAAGAAGTCTCACTAGCAGTTGGGATAGTATTATGTTTAACATTTTGTATTAAATCGTGAATTAAGGTTCATTAAAATATGGGTTGTCATATGATCTATCCTACATTATCAGTCTCTTCATAAGATAATAAAATAATTTTATAAATAAATAATATATGACATTTTAAAACTCAATTGATCTTATCTAGAACAACTCCACATATGATAACATTTAATGATTTTTCTATTAGTACATATTGTTGGGAAAAAATACCTCAAGGTAACATTGCATCATTTTAGGGTTTTTTGTGCTTTTTTACAAAGTATGTTTGCATGGATAATTGTCTTGTTCTCGAGAAGTTTTTAACAATCCATGTTGATTAATAACGATGACAAAGGAACAGACGATCTGGAGGTGGTACAAAAAGATCAGTACAAGGTGGCACTGTTTTCCAGTGTTTTCCAAATTTTTGGGGACCAAAATATGGAGTTTGGTGAGCATCATGAAAAGTGTATATCCTTGAAGATCTCATCAAAATATGTAAAATTCATGAATTTCGCGAATATAGGATTCATGGATTGGATTTCGCGAAGACGGGAAAAATGATGGCGGTGATTCTTCACGATTACGTCAAGCTTCGGGAATGGAAGAGATGAAGTGCATCATGGCGGTAAAGCTATTTACGAGGTAGCATCACCGAGAAGGCATGAAGGTATGGATTTTGATGCTACATGATTACGTCAAGCTCCACGATAGGAAAATTTCCGTGGTGCTTCGTGATATTGAGAGAATTTCAGCAGCAACTTTGGAGTTTCCCGATTTGAGATGACATGGCGTTGACTTTGCATGGAAAGTTCATGGGTCAGTGGAATTGCTTATAAATAGGCCTCGAACCCACCAAGAGAAGTGGGATAGAAAGAGAGTTTTCAAATTAAATATTTTTCTCACGGTTCACAAAGGTGGTTCTCTTTGGAAGTGTTCTTCGCGAAAGGGAGGTGCTTCACGGCGGCTTATCTAGCTCCGTGAAGGAAGTGCGCTTCGCGAGGCCACGTACTCTAAAGAGTGTGATTTTCAAAGAGGCAGGAGCTTCGCAATGGCCTATGCTTTGCAAAGGCTTCAGCTTCATGAAAAGGTAGGAGCTTCGTGATGGCTTGTTTGAGCTTTGCGAAATTGGGTGCCTCGCGAAGTAGGGTTCTTTTCGAATGTGTTTCCAAAGGTAGTTTCCTAGTGTTCATAGGCAAAGGGGTATTTATTAGTGGATAAACATTAAACTTCAATAGAGAGTCTACCAATAGTTGAGGATGCATTCTTTCATGCAAATGAAGAGACCTACAGGTCTATAAACTGTGAGTGGATGTTCTGAAGAAGCAGTGAGCTCACTTCAATTGAGAGAGCAGTGAGTTCTAAAATTGTGTGTGGTTGTAAACCAGGAGGGACAGTGTGTCCATTTAGAACATGTAAATAGTTGTGCTCTTATAGTAGAATTGGAAAATTGGCACATTGTCGGTGTATGCTCCATGGACCTATCCCATCGAGGGTGAACCAAGTAAGAATCATTGTGTCATGTGCATTCATTCAGTCTTATTCATATAAAAATTATTATGATAACATAATTATTTAACTATTAAATCCAATGTTTCATTTTATATATCACTTCATTGTATCCCATGGAAATGAAAAATTAATAATGTGTGAGTTTATATTCACAGTAAAGAAAAGAGTACAATAGAAGCTATCATTATATAAGTAGAACATGAATAATATGGATAAGATAAATAATAATTAAATATTTCATTTAACAAATACCATAAAATGGTACTAAATCAATGTATAACATAACAAATTATATAATCACATGGATAAAAATGACTAGTTTAATAATGATATCATGAATAGTAACTAACATCATAATCTTACACGCAAGGCCTTTTACAAAGAAAACATATGTAAATAAGTAAGATGTACACCAGATAACCAAATAGTCTATCTCATGAATGTTTTCAATTAATTTAGGTGTTATAAAAGTCCCCATCCATTAATTAATATTTCTAATGAACTCATTATATGAATAGGGTGGAACATAATCAATGTAATCATTAGTGTTGAAAAACTATGATATGAAATGTTAATATTTTACCAATCAATGAATATAGTATAATAATAATCTATACAGTCTAATATGAATGATGGTATAAAAAGATTATATCTAGAGTAAAGTATAATATTCACTAATTAATGTTTACACATATGAAACAACATTAAAAATAACATGAGAATATTTTTTATGGGGAAACCCCCTTTTGATTTCGAAATCACATATGTAAAAGTCTAAAAAATTTAAAATTATTATGAAAAAAAATTTCATCAATTTTTTTTGGAAACTTATGAACGAATAATTAAATAATTGAGTGGTAATGATAGTGGGAATATTTGTTTATGGCATGAACATTAAAAAAAAATTTCATTTACATTTTACTAAAAAGATCAAAATTACGTCATTAAACAAAAATCATGAGGATTCCATTTTAGAAAATTTTTTTAGTAATTAAAATAAGGGAAAAACTATGACTAATAAATAATTATAAAATAGTAAAAAAATTCTTTAAAACATTTTAAATAAGATATTGGCATGAAAGAAAAGACTCCCTTCTAAATAGAAAAAAACTGTTTCCTTAAAAACATTCTCCAAAATTATTGAGTAAATAAAAATAAAAAAAACAAAAGGAAAGAAAATAATTATGTTAAATAAAAAATATATTATAATTTTGAGGATTTATAATATTTAAGTATTATATAATTTTTCTAAATGAACTTAAATATTATCTATCTTGAATAAGAATGATATGGTGAAATAAATCCTTACCTCTTGTTATAATTTCTTTTTAAGTACTTTTATCCTCCTCTATATAAATTTTAATATAATATACTCATATATAAGAAGCATATAAATATTTATAAAATAATATATGTTCTAACTATATCATTTAAACACCCATTTATTAATAAATATTTATTAAGGTAGTCATTTTCATGTGCTAACTATTTGGTTTTTTAGGTATGTTTCAATTCGGTAGTTTATGTCATTTCATATTTATCATTTTCCCATTACATATAAGATGTTATTAATGATATAAATATCATATATATTAATTATATTTATATATATATAATCATCCATGAAATTAAGTCATAGAACAATGAATTAAACTGGTAATGGAGATAGTAGGCCATATATTTGCATGAACACTATCTTCTAATTTGAAAGAATGTAAAAAGGTAAAAAATATTAAAAAATTATAAGAAAAATATTTTATAATATATATCATATATATATGGATTAACTTTATTCTTATTACCATCCTTGTAGAGATAAAAAGAAAAATAAATTAGATCACTTCGTGGAGGTAGTAGTTCACACGTACACACAAGCGACATTATCATTTTACAACAAATTTTATGATAAGAAAGTAGATAAGATATTATAATTATAAAATAATATTTAATTACAAAATATCATAAATAAAATTTAAATCCATAATAATAACCATCCATGTGACATGGATATGGAAAATGGGTTTTATTTCTACGTAGAGGCACTAGTCAACACGTAGGCACACGTGATACTTTCACATCCAATTTGATGGAGACGGATGAGGTATAAATATTAATCCATAAGCATAATAAAATATGATTATCTTTTATATACTGGTATTACTATATTGTAATTTCTGGGACATAATTGAAATTGGTAAAATGATATGTTAAAAAAGAACAATCATGGTTATTATGATTACCTTATTTTCTAAAAACCTCCACTGGATCTCCTCTCAAAGACCCTAGGGTTGGATTTTTGGGAAGAACAACATGTTAATAACATTGATAAGGTTGTTTCAAAAAGTTATTGTATGGGTTTTCTGAGATATATTTCATAAGTGGTGTGAATAAGTGAGAGTTGGAAGTGGACTTCTATAATTGAGGTGACTTGTACACTTATAATTATTCAAGGATTTAAAATATTATTAAATATATTTAATAGAAAAATGGATCATAAAGGACAAAAATTTGTATATGATAAGGTTAAGTACTAGATAATACCAACCAATGATTTTTTTGAATTATTTTATAAACTTTTTACCCTTATCTTTTGGTTAAAACCCCTTCATTAACCATTTTTAACATAAACCATGGTAAGAACTGTTTCAATCTTAAAAGGTTATAATTTCACTAATATGGTATATATTGGATCATAAATGTCTAGGGGATGAACTGGAAGAAAAATTCAAATCCTTATTTTCCCCTTTAAATATTTTTATGATTTTTAAATAAATTATAAAATATTATTTTTCATAAAATATCATTAATGTAATTTTTGAAATAAATCATTTAATTTGACTTTAAAGACGACAATATAGAAGTGTAATTTAATATATACATTTATAACATCCCTAATATGTTATTTTCATATATAAAATTAACGGTATACTATAACTAACCCAAAAAATATTACATTTAATATTTTAAATTAATTTATATGATTTTTATATTTCTTACACAAGTAATGTGTTAGAATTATGTAAACATTGAAGGTAATAATTTTAATCCCAAAAAAATTTAAAAAAATATAAAAATATATTTTATATATAAAATAAAAATGTATGCCAAAAATTATTATATTTTTATATTTATGTAAAATTTATAAATATTTTAAAGTTTAGAGACTGAATTTTTATATTTATTTTACATTTAATAATATAAATTTCATTATAATGGTAAAACCCAAAAATTACAAAAATTTTAATTTGATATGGATATGGAATATTTTATCCCATAAAATTAAATTAAATATGATTTTGAGTTAATTTTGAGACTATTTCATGGTTGCAACCCTACTTTACTCGTTTTACCCTTACCAAAGTGACAAACATTTATGAAAGTTACTATTCATAATGAAGAAGGATCATATTTACTAAATTTGAAACTCATTTTTAAAATATTGTATTCCTATTTCAAGTATATTTTTAGGAGTAGTAAAAATTAAATTAAATTTAAATGTTTAAAACACAATGAACTTTTTTTTTGAAAAATTCATTTTTAAGGATAAAAATTAACTTATATCGAAATAATGAAAATTATTGATTCATATGGAATTATTTATATATTTATAAATCAAATGGATCATATTTACCTTTAATAGAAAATCAAAAATGTAATGGGATATTAATATTACTTGATTTAATGAAATTATTTGAAAAATTTATATTTTTTATTTTTAATTAAAAAATAAATTATCTTAAAATAATGCTAAAATTTCATTTTAAGATAAATTTTAAATAATAATTTTATAAATTAATTTAATTGAATAAATTTTAATTAATAAAATTTGGGAATTTATATTTTAATCACTTTCTTAAAAAATACTATGTGTATTGTGATATAGTTTCACTAGAATGAAAAAATACAATAATTAAAGCCCGAGTGTTGCATTATTCCTTATATAGACAAAATTACATCCTTGAAATTTATAGAATGTCACCTCATAAAAACATTTGTTCTGTTCTTCATTATAAAATCTGAAGGTTCCAACATCACCTCGTTTATATTATAATTTCTAAAAGTAAATTCACCAGGAAAGTTTTTTGATTCCTCAACAATTGTACTTTAGTTTCTAGAATATAGATAGGCTCCTAACAATAATATTATTTTGGTTCAAATTATATTTACGTAAATTTTATCACATGTGTTAGATAGAGAATTTAATTACTCAATAAGGATATATGGTACAGATCATGTACTTTATAGTGGCTAGGTGGACTCACAAAATGATAAGCAAGAGATCCTATTATTTTGAGAATCTAAAAAGGTATGTTGTAACTTTGGATCTATTTTCCTTTCTTAACGAGTCATGTAACACCCATCCATTGAAATAATTTCATGAAAGCATGATATTCTAATTGAAATTCCAAATCATTCCTTATGATATCAACACAACCCTCATTCCAGATTTGAGTTGCATTAATATGGGCATGTGTCACAACCCAATACAGTAGGGCCTACCTGGGTTGAAAAGAGTTAATTGTGACATTCCAATCCCACATCCAAGAGGATAGACAATGGAAGCAAACTCTTAGTAATTATATCACACACATGGGAGGGATTATCCTAAGATAGCTATACACACAAGCAAATCTCCAAACACCCATACTATTGAGAAAAGAAAGATAAAACTAATAATAATACACCTAAATATAACTATATATCACATCAGAGTACAAAATCAGTATAGGAAAACAAAAGGGATAAATATATTACAAAAAAATATAATATGTACCAAAATACTATTAAAGAGGAGACTGATCTCAAATGAAACTCCAAGAACCAACTATGGATTTTCTAGACTAGTATGTTTCACATTTTCCTAGTCCAAATATGACTCAATTAAATATTATTTTATCTATAACATAAATGACACATGTGGGATGATACCATGCATGGGTGAGTATAACATACCTAGTGGGACACCACAAAATCACCAAACACAACTTATCAAGAGATTTTTCATCTCATCATCATGAAGGTATACCAATCAAAATATGTGACAATAATAATAATAACCAAGATACACTCAAGATAGGCATAAAGACTCTAATAAATGTTACAACAATAATTCCATCACAGTATTTCACTAGAGGATCCATGGGAATTATCATTTTGGAGAGATCACTCTTTGGGTCTTTCCAACCCCAATGGTGATCATTAAAGAGGTTGTGCCAATTGGGCATCTTTATACCAACAATCAGAAAATGTTGATACATGGGTAGAATATCACAGCTAGGGTCTATGGGGGATTCATGAACCTAATTAGATTAACATGCTTGGATGGGGATCAAACACCATGAAAATTAGAAATGGGACACCTGACCAACCCTATGGATGAATTATATGAGATCACACTCCTTGCCACTAGAAGGGATGCATGAATCTATCCAAGACTCCGCCATTGAGTTGATCACACAAACTATACCCTAGATAGGATTCCTCAATATACCATTGTAGGGATGGAACATGGAATCATACCAAATATATAGAAGTATAAACTCAAGGGAAATATATATTTAACCATATATAGAATAATTATATGACATGTTTGAGGAACACATGACTTGTTTGGGATTGTCTTAGTATGTCCATGTACTCTATCCTGTGCCTATGTACTTTGGTCCATTCTTATGTACACTAGTGGTTTCCCTATACTGAAATCATTCTAGTGTAATACGACTCTTCCTGAGCACCCTGATTATTTCTAGGTACACTAGCCATGATTGTATCATGTACTACAGTCATGCATGTGTACACTATTAATCCCCAAATACCAATCTATGCATATGCCTCTATACCTCAGCGGTACACACTAATTAATCAGAAATAGGTCATATAGTTCATTTTTTAACAACATAATAAATTATATTTATCTCTATAGGGAAACCCAATCCACCCCTAAAGTGTACAACATTATGTGTATTCTTCCAATGTACTTGAAGTGTATGTTGATATTTTAATGAAACTTACAAGAGTTATACATGTCTTTTCCAAATCAACTGATACCACTGATTCTATCAAAAATACTATAATGGAACTCAGATATGCGGTTGACATAACATGAATCATTACTAGGGTCCATATTCTAGCCACATATCTTCTTGGTTATCTCCCACATTGTAGAGCCCCACCACATCACCAAACTAAGGGAGAAAACCCTTTATTAAATCTTTAAACTATGTATTTCACTCTATCACGCTACATCACAACACAATAATCACCTCAATCCCAATCCTAAACCCACGTATATATTCAGTCATAAATAATTGTTAATGAAATGATCAGTTTATAGGCATTTTTGAACCACTAGTAAAATTAAATACAAGTGTTGAATACCCAAAGAATGAGATGAGAAAATAATGAATTAAAAATTGAGGAATGAATGTTGGACATTTTTTGGGCCAGTCAGAATCCATTGAAAGATAAATATTCAAATATAGGGACAAATCAATTATAAAAAATTTCAATTCCTAATTTCTGGGAATAAAAAATAAAAAACAACCCACAAGTTATTTTGTTAGAAGACTTAATTTGTGTTTGATATATTATAAAAAGGGGGATTAAAACAACAGGAAAAATGCCTACCTCAATATTGGATTAATCACTAATGAGGAATGGTTTCAGGCTATTTCCATTGGTGCGATTCTAATAAAATTGTTAGTGAAATCAAATCATTAGAAAATAGGTCACTAGCCCATGATCTGGTAGTTTGTCAAAATCTCATCCATGATCATATCTAAATATCTATGTTTATATTGATAACCCTAGAGATTTTTATTAACATGTATTTAATTGATGAGAATCCAGTTTAGTACATTTATTAATAAAAAAATTAATTAATTATTTATTTATTAATCCGCCCACAACTACCATTACAACAAACAACTGACATATATAATGGTTATGTAATGCCTTGGATAAAACATACATTATGTATTTAATTAAATTCATATAATTTTCATATAAGCCTATATTTTTGTGTTATTTTATTATTTCATAAAAATAGTGAATGTGTGATAATAATATATTTAATATTTTTGTTATATCATCATCATGGATCTTCCCACACCAGAATATCACGTTGACTCCTTGAATGGATATGAAAATACTATTTTAAACATTCTAAATTTTTACAAGGCTAAAAGAGATATGCTATAATTTCCCAACCTCATGTATATTTGTTTCAAAATTATAAAAAATAATTAAATATGTCAGGGTACTGAGCTCACTTATGCTTCTCCCACTTATAGGTGATCCCATAGAGGTTCCTTTCCTACAATCAGACACACAATAAGGGAATTTGTCACCTATGTTGTATATTATCCTTATGATCCTTGATATCTACTAGGAAATCTTTAAAGTTATATCAATCCTTGATGTCCAGCTCCTCCAATTGATAATGTGAAGTGGGTCATTCATATACCTCCGTGTCCTTGTCACATTGAAGAAATAATTCACCTAGCATAACTATAGTGGTATGTATACGCAATAAACCACCATTATAACCCTTCATTGTATCTAGAAATTTAAAATTAATCTTAAATATAACGTTCCTCCCATACCAAATGTTCATAACCCTCATCAAGCTATGAAATTCAGCAACACATGGTTTCCCTTATAAAACTCCAATGTCCTCTATTTCTGGAAAATATATGACATCTGATAGCTTTATGCAGTCCTGGAATACTACTAGATGATTTTCACCATCTCATTCATTGTTTTCACTGACATTATTCTATCAGTACTACATTCCATGGATCATTCTATCATAGTGGGGACATGTAGGGTTACTTATAAAAGGCCTCTAATTATTCCATACTGATAGTGGGGTGGTAAATGTTGTTTTATGTTATTTCCAAAAAATAGTAGGTGACCCCCCAACTAAGAGAAAAGTCCAAAATGAAATCCCAAATCAAATCCCCCAAAACATAAATGGTCCACTCTTTCTGATCATCATTTGGGGGTGAAATACCTTACTCAGACACAACAGAGTCCCAATGGCCTCTAATAATTCAATCTATAATCATGATGTGATGTGAGAATAAAGGTGTAAAATTATCATTAATGGGACTCCATGAAGCCATAATATCATCTTATTGTAAAGGTGTCCCAATTTATATATTTCCCTTTTCTCATGGATGGATAGGAATTGTGATGAATTATAGATTAAGTCTATGAACACCCAGATAGTGTCCATTTCTCAAGATTATTTTGAATGATTTGTTATAATTTACATAGATAAACCATCTCGCTTCTACTCCAACAACACAAGGGGTTGATCCAAACCCAATGTAACCTAGTTCTTATCCATCATCTGCTAACAATAGAGGCATATAGAAACATAATCAGCTACACAACTCCCCATCTAGGGCCATGAGAACTGATGTCGAAGATTCTATAACATAATTTCAACTTCTAGATTTTCTAATATGTGGTGTGGGATGAAACACTCTCATTAACTCCTCTTAAAAATCAATTATACCATCTTCCACTCTCAAAAAAAGATGAAATGATACCCATATTCAAAAAATGCATTAAATTCATATCAAAAAGATTTTTGAACACAAAAGTCCTCAAAATCAGTATCTCCAAGATAAGTCTTCGTGATATGATGAAGTAGATTTATGTTGATAATGATCGACTGAAGGTAAGATACATTGTCTTCATTCACTAAGGAAAACTATAACAAGGCCAACATCTATAAATCCTCACATAGGAAATTAAAAAAAGATATCATGATAAATTAACTTTCCACCGTGTTCCCCTTCTAAAATGTATGGACCATCATAAATTTGAAATACTAGAGGAACTATATCGATCACCTCTACATCAAGTCATAGTTTTTATACCAAAATATATATTTGATACTCTTATGGTAGGAATAGACATTAAACCACTCAACCATAAGGTAGTGTAACCAAACCTTCAGGTTGAAGACCCCTTCTTCCAACCCTACACCATGAGTCTTGTAGTTCTACACGTGTGGTCTTAGATGTAGATATACATATGATATCACCACATTACAATACAAGAGAACACATGTCATACTAGTTTAAGAGGAATTTTAGAACATTACATTATTGATACCCACATTTGATGTCTCGCGATAGTGGTGATCTTAAATTTATATTGCAACTCGAGAAACTTCTGTTGTAACATCTCTATCCTCAAGAAGGTATACCCATGTTGGGTAAAAATATTTAAGGGTGACAAAATATTGAGTAAATAGGTAATGAAAATATATTAATATCCTACTAACATAATAGATCTATGCACCTCAATCACGCTCTTGGATAGCTCCTATGTTAGCACTGCCACACCCTTTTCTTGGCCGACGACTACTCAATATTCATAATTAACAAGTACTAGTAAGTGGAACTATCAAATAAAAAACTAACATTTTAAGAGATTATGATAATTATTTTTGGCTCAAAGTGTGTCCAGAATCATTTTAAAATGTCTAGTGTACTTCTCTTCTAATGATGAGAATAGAAGGATTTTTTAATGAAGTATACTAAATAATGATCTATGAATTGTTGAATGATCCAGTTCAGAAGTCCCATGAACACTGGTGGGGACTTCATAATTCCTTGGGGAATCAACAAGTACTAATATGGATTATAAAAATATCTAAATACTGTTTTCACTATGTACTCCACTGGAACTTATAGCTGATGATAGCCCAACCTGAGGTTAATCATTGAGAAGAAACACACCCCTTTAAAAAGTTCGAAGAATTGATCTACTTTCATGAGTGGATAAATATTCTTTATAGTCAATTGATTTTTGGAATGATAATCCATAATTAACATGATGATCCCATTGTCCTTGGAGAACCAAAATATTCATGCCCATGGTTCCACACTTGGTCTGATAAAGTCCTTCCACTACAATTCCGTCAACCACACCTTCATCTATTGATGCTCTATTGGAGCCACTGGATATTCTGGTTTAGTTACTAGGGTAGTCCTTCGGTGTATTACTATGACGTATTTGATTTCTTAGTGGGGTGGTCAGTCTGACACATTCTTAGAAATGAAATCCATGTACTCCTAAACCATGATAGGAACCTAAAATCTCATCAAATCCACTACATTATGGGAAATAAAATCCAACTAAGTAGAAATTGATTGTATCCTCCTACGTATGTGAACATCCCATGATACCTATACTTCCTTATCAATGATGAATAAAAAAACAATCCCATCAATTCTTATGAACCAAATCATTTTTGTAAAACTATCAATCTATGCATGAACTATGGATAACCAGTCCATAACTTTAGTGAAATCATAATACCTCATCACACTCCCAAAAATATAAAATAAAAATCTATATACATCAAGGTTTATGTCATACTCTTATCATAACGGTGTAATTACTAGATCTATCATGGTAATAGTTTCTAAATGTAAGGGTCAACCTAAAGGCACAAATTTAAACAATAGATCTCGAATAAGGGATGTGGATAGAAAATATTGTTTCGTTGATGTGTCTATCAATACTGCAGTTAATGTACATATGAATCATATTTTACATTGACTCATCTAGGGAGCCTTGGGTTCATAAGACTTCTCTTCCTACAATATCCATCATCATTTACCAACATCTCCTAGAGCCTATCATGGACCACTAGGGGTGGTGGTGGTTACATATAATGTCAACATCCACCTCTTGTTTCACTCTTAAATCCACTTCCACAAACACGACCCTATAGACCTCCCTTCTTAATCTGATTCCTCCATCAGGGTAGTCCATGGAAAATATCCATTTCATTCACACAACAGGTTAGAAAGTTCTACATGAGATATCCCCGCCCATTATAGGAATAACATCACATATCTATCTACCAATTGGAACCATCCTAAGATACCTAAGCTATATTTAATTAATCTTAATATTATTTTACAAAACGGCTCGTATGTTTGGAAGCATGATTGAATCATTAACTAGTAGTTTCTAATGTCTTAGCTCCAGTTTTCCCACTACCAACACCAACTATTAGTGTCTATAAAACCATGAATCTCTATACCAATAAGGCACACTCTAAAACCCCTAGATAATAAAGAATGAAAATATATATAAAACTATATTGGATATGTCAAACAATTCCATGATAAAAGGTATGATCATAAAAGTATACACCTTGACCAATATTTACATAATGTTATAAGAGGTTAGTGAAACTTAACACATACTCTAAAGTGTCCTTTCATCCCTACTAGATCACTAAAATATCATGGAAGAACACTTCCCAAAATTTAGCAAGGTCAAACTTCTCTATAAATATATGATAAAAATATGTCGAAGAGAGAGTCACCTTGTCATAAATACGAGTCACCAAACTTCACCATAACCCTGTAGATCAATAGTGGTGGCTGATCTCTAGGACCACAATATGTTAAGGAGGGTCGCTGACAATATAGAAAAATCACACTAACAACTCAATCTAGTCATCTACTACTTAGGGTTCAAGGTCACCCCAAAACCTATTTGTATATACCTCTCAAAATCATGGAATACACTCATTCTTTTCACATTATATTATTGTACAACTGGAAAAATGGTATTCTCAAAGAGTGGATGTAAGATCAACAGAAATTCTTGTGGTGAATCCTCAAACAATGGTCCTTGTAATTATCCCTCATAACATGGAGCATTATCCTCATTATCCAATCACATAATACTAGCCGAAAGTAGTCACAGGGGAGTCCCAATAAAGCCACGATGTACCCCTATCAATGATTATATTTGGGGAGCTGAATCAAGATGGATATGAAAACCAAATCCCATTCATATATGATAAATATAATAATGTATTCCCAAAAAACAGTTCCTAAATGTACTAATTCAAAAATAATACTATTATATTCTAGGTGAATAGACACATCAACCACTACCCCAAAACAGGGGAATCTAGACCGAGATATGAACTCAGGACACTTTAACATTATTTCCCACATTACCTAACCAATCCTCGTAGCTACTAAATCTACAAACCCCCATCATAAGATAAACTATTATGATATCAATATTTCATGAAGGCTAGCAACGAGTTGATTGTTTCACACAAAGCCTACCTCTAACATTCTAGGAGGTACCATAAGCACAAAGTAAGAATATAATACACATAAGAGGCCTTAGACTAAGGTACTTATACACACACACAAACATCCCCATGAACCCTTATAATAAATTATGGAATGATACAATTGATATCGATATGTATACATAATAATAGACACCACCTCAAAATATGATGTATGTACGGGAAAATAGAACATCCAAATACAAGTCCATTAAAACTATTAATGTTTTTAACTGAAATGTAAGTATTTTATTACAACAAAATACATATATTAAACCAACTACATTCCTTTTAGCATGAATATGGTCTACCAAATTTTGGTCCCCTTGGACTCCATCAAATTGCCTATTGTTTTCATAATACACAAACTGTTCCAAAAAATACTATGTAGAAGTGGGTATATCATTCATGGAAGGAAACCCCAAAACCACTAAACATAAAGAATCAAGATAGTAGTCAACTCATCATCATTAATGAATGTCAATCAAAATATAAAAAAATAACAATAATAACCTATATATACTTAGGATAATTTCCAAGTATCTATGTAAATTATAAACCATATTACCTTCCTAAGATTCTAATCATGGGTCCATGGTATTTTTCATCCAAAAGAACTCACTCCTCAAGTATTTGAAACAATGATGGTTCTCATCAAAAACGTCATTCCACTCAGACCTCACTATGAATATATACACATTAAAAGTGTGATGATGTTAATGAACATGTAGGATATCACACTTAGGGCCTATGGGGGGTACCTGACCCTTTCTAGATTAACCCTCTAGGATGGGGATCACACACCCTAATAGTCGACAATCTGATGCCTAAACCAACCTAGGGATGAATGATAGATGACAACACTTTGGGACACATGAAGGGATACTCGACTCTATCTAGTACTAACCCATAGAGGGGATCACTCACGCTGTACTGAGGATGAGATACCTCAATATAACCTCATACAGATACACCAAGAGAACACACCATACAGATACTTGTATAAATATAGGAGAATGTGGGATTTAACCTACCTTAGAGGTAGTACACAACATGTATAGGGAATAGATGGTGTATTTGAACTATTTATGGTCTTCCAATGTCCTATATACTAGGCTCGTGTACATTGGGCCATTCCATTGTACACTGGTCATGCCCTTGTACTTAGGCATTCTATTTTACTTTTTCCATGCATGGGTTCTCTTGACATTTCATAGTATACTATCAGTTTCCACACTGGTGTACTCCGACCGTTCCTATGTAGACTATATTATCTTTTATACTATTCAATGCCAATTCCACTATAATTTAGAAGAAATTCCATGTTTTCAGCCTTTGGTAACATAAAATGTGCTCTAGAAACATGATATTCGATATTTATATATCAATAAAAACAATATCCACCACTGAAGGGGATGAAAAATTTCTATTCATTTGAAGTAAATTATGTACATGTTATGATTTTATAGAGACTCCAGACTGTTCTACGCATATTTTCCAATTCCCTTCAGACCTCTAATTCCTATATGGACTTTTCCATGGAATATGTTACTAGGGTTTGCCAAACTAGAATTGTCACCAATGGCTAGATTCCAACCACCTGTCTTCTTGGGATTCACCTCCCATAATACTACACCACCACATCACTAATCCATGGATGCACACACTCAATCCAATCTCAAATCCATGCCCGATCTCACATCACACCATTTCATTCATAAATCATTCTATGGATCCAGAACATTATCCCATTTAAATGACTTTTTGTTCAAAATATTGACTACAGAATGATTGGTTTCTGATTTTTTTCTGTACATTAGTAAAATGGAATTTCAATGATAAATTCATAAATAATATCGGGAGAAATGAAAGAATAAAAAATAAAGGAACATACATTAATTTTTTTTGGGTCTTCTATAATCCATTTATGGATAAATCATCATATTCATGGAATATTAGAAGATTAAAACATAAATTAATTCAGAATTTATAAGAAGATAAAAAACAATCAACCTACAAAGCAAGCTGTTATAATAATTTACTTTCATTTGAAATGGGATAAAAAAGGTGTATTACACCAAAAAAATGTCGTAACTCAGTATTGGACCATTCATTAATGATGAAATTTTTGGTGACCTTATTGATTGTCTTATGCCAAGCACATCATCGGTGAAGACAACTCTTGAAAAATCGATTATTTGTCCAGGATCTAGTAGTTTTTTTCTAAAATATTCTCCATGATCCTCACCAAATCCCAAGTATTTTGTTTCTAACCATAGGTTTTTTATATATAGTGTTCAATTAATGGATAATTAACTTTGGATAAATTAATATTTTGTTATTTTTTTCCCATTACTAGACTTAAAACAAACACCCAAAAGGCAGAAAGGTTATATCATGCCTATAGTAAAACCCAAATTTCAAATTTAATGGTGGTATGATATTTGTCATCTGAGTTATTGTTTATGGGCTATTACATTATTTTAGAAATACGGAAAAATTATATTATACATTTAATATTTTTATTATATCAAGTTAGAGGCTCTTCCAAACATGGTATCCCAGTCTAAATTTCGTCCTAGCACCGAAAATAATTTTTTAAATATCCCAAATTTTACAATGAAAAAATAGATATATTATAGTCTAAAGAATATGTATTATTCCATATTAATATCCACAAGTTCAGGTACTATATGTTACCTTTCCCCAATATCTTGCAAAAAATGTAGAGCATGATATATCTTTCCATAAAATGCTTTATATGATTCCATTTGAATATATGAAGTAAAGCTATTGTTATTGAAAACAAAATCAAACAATGGTAAATGATGATCCCTCATTCCTTGAAATTCATGTGATAAAAGACATGAAAAATCTTTTAATATCTCAAAAATCTTATCAATCTTATAATAATTCTAAGGATTATAAGCGATTCTCAAATGAATATTTGTATCAAGCAATTTCTGAATTTTTTTCGTAACAGTAGATGTAAATTATGGATCATGACTAGAAAAAATTGAAACATGTACTTTATGACATGTTAAACCTTAATTAATATAAGTTCCTCCAAGTTAATCATTAGGTAAAATTTTTCACAACCCAAAAGAAGAAAGGGGTCGATCCACAACTAACCCAAGCATGCCACTATAGTCTAGGGGATGACGACAAGCTCTGAAGGCGTAACTAACTCAGAGAGTCGTTTTCTTAAAAACTCGCACACATAGACACACATCCATGCCAATGAAAAGGTATAGAGGGAAATAAATTTTTTATAAAACAATTCTATAAATATACCAAATATTCATGAACCTAAAAATAGAACAATGTACGATCGTTTATTATAATTCATAAATTGGAAAAATACATTCCCAAAATAGAAATATTTCTCAACCTAAAAAAAACTAGAAAAGGGTAAAAGTTGAGAGATACCAGCTCCTACATCCCAAGATATGACCATAGTATGTAGTCTGAGAACCCAATATACCTAAGCTCATCTGAAGTCATGATTGAGATATCTGTCATCTGCAAAATCCATGACACTTGTTGGGAAAATCCCATGACAGGGTTGAGTGTATACATACCTAATAAACATCCCCAAATAGATGAAGTGGATTAAATAAGAGATACAACTAAATAGGGGAGCAGTAGATAGAACAAGGTACAATAATAGAGTAATGTTCAACACAATAAGATAGTGAATGTTAACACATCCAAACACATGGAGCTCAACATGTTGATAATATGACATTCTTGTTGAGTATTCACTACCTATAGCAAGAGAGTGGAGTCACCTACCATGATAAGGTAAACATAAAAAATACATGGCATACCCTATAACTATTTTCCACTCATGGAAGGATAGAAATAGTACCCAATTAGTGGGTACTAAATTATGATAAACATATATATTCTCAGTAAAAGAATCCCTAAAGAGAAAGTACGGGGATCCCCAGCTCACAATACAACCCATGAAGATGATTAGGAAGAAAAATCCAATGTAATTATATCAACGAAGATGAACATCACACATGTCTGCCCGGGACACATGTGCCTAAGGGAATAAATAACCTTACATTGTTACTATCTTCATTGGGTGAAAATGACTCACTTTAATGGTTTTAGGTCATGTCAGAATGACACGACTCAGTGGGGAATGCATCCCTCTTATTTATCAGACCAAAGCTATGTCAAACCACATCTCATCACTATGTCACATTTCTGAGGGGCCACAAATTCAAAATGAGTATTTAGTTCTTGAGTAAAATAGGAGGGTCCTACTCTAATATTCATTGATAAACTACACTACCCAGCCCGACCGGAGGGTTATGCTCAGAATTATCATCATTGAATGACACTACCCAATGCTACTGAAGGTTAATCCTGGTGTGTCTTTAGGTATCTCCACATCCTAGCCTAGCTAGATAGTTAAACTCAGAATTTGTCATTAGGGAATTCCATTACCCATCCCAGCTAGAGGGTAATCACAGAACGTCAAGGAACGTAATTTCCTAGTCCTACTTAAGGGTAACTTGGATGGATCATCAGGGAATGACACTGCCTGATCAAGTTGGATGGTTAGATACGTACTGTATTCATGGAATTACACTACCCATCCTTGTTGGAGGGTTAAACCATCCACATGGAGGATAATATCAGTATTATCTTTAGGTAACACCACTACTCTACCTAGTTGTAGGGTTACACCATGGACACTATGGTGATTCTGTATTATTGAATCCATCGTCGAGTGTTGCCTCAACATGTGTTAGTCCATTAAAATTTTACACCATATCTCAAAAGTATCTTACAAGGACAACATTACATTGTATATGAAAACCCACAAAGGATTGACATATTGTGTCTCGGACCGACACATATAACAACCCAATGTAGTATATCATACCATGTAGGTAGACTATATGGCATGTCTTAACTAACAAGAATTAAGGTCATGTCCCATTGGCATGTCCGTGTACATTGGTATACGAAAAGTAGATTAACAAGGGATGTCTCCCATGTGGCCATGCAATGTCTGTGTACACAGCACATGGGGTCACCCTAGATATCTAACCAATCACATAGCTTCCCTAAATTGATATGTTGTACCGACCATGTCAAGGGGAGTACACACAGTTCCATCCGTAGGGGTTTCCAAAACTATTACATCTCTATTGGAAATGGCTACACACCATGTGTTCTTTGTTTTACAAAACATGAAGTATGGTTTTATAATTGAAATTTATGGAATATAATTCCATTTAATCCCATATTTCCATAGATATAACCTCTTAGATTCCCATAAATGTATAATCTAGTCTAGATTTACCATTTATGGAACTCTAGTGGTCGGAAATCAGTCTCTGATTGGGTTGTGCATTCCCGAACAGCACCGAATGTCTCAGGTATTCCATGGTAGATTCCTAAGAGTTCGTAATCTTAAAAAATCACCAAAAACATGTATTATTTCAATATCTAAAGTAACTTCATCAATATATCATTTATTCTCTAATTTTCTATAAATCTAGGTACCTCATCTGGATCAGGTTTCTCTATAATTTGTCAAACCGAGAATCTGGAGATGCCATAATTGAGGAACAAAAAGAACAAGGGGGAAGAACAATGAAAAGGGTTTATTACAGCATTGTCGAAGCATTCTTGGATAATGATCAAGAATGGGGAACCGTGTTATATAAAAATTTTCAAACAATTTTTAATTTGATACTTGGGTGCAAGGAATGGGAAAATGGGTAACAAATCATAGAAAGAAGAAGAAACCAATAAAAAATTTTATTCCATGTTTTGAAAACCAAGAAAAGAGACTCCTAACACTTATTTTGATAAATCGTTGGTGAATTATTCACTCGCACAATTTTAGAAATAATCTGATGTGTTCATCATGATTTGATTCATCTTCATCTAGATGTTTTTCGTTGATCACCAATGGGGGAGGGGAGGAGCTCTCACCGGATGATGGAAGAATTGTGTTACAAAATTTTCCATTTCTTCCTAACTTCATATATATAAACCATTTATTAGATACATGTTTAATTAATCAATTTATTAACCATTTAATTAATTCCAATTAAGGAACCTCTAATGAGAGATGGGTTCAGACATCTCGAACCGAATTATTTTATGTCATGCCTAGGGTAAACACCACATTCTGGACCCAACCAAGGTCTCATATTTATGATATGATTATCCTTTTAAGAGTTATAATATATTTGTTAATTAGCCACACACGTGTAATATAAAATATATTTTATATATTTATAAAATTAATTATAGGGAAAATAGGCCTCAGATTTTCATGTCATCTCATCACCTAGATCGAGAAATTGATTTCGAAATAATTAAAAGTATTACAATAAAAAACCCGGTCTCCACATTATTCACTCATTCAAGGTTTTTTCCCTAAAAAATAAAAACTATGAACACAATTCATGATACTGACTCATCGCCGATATCTCCTGCTCTTTAGAACTGCACTGCACTTTTAGGTGTTTCCACAACATGAGAAACAAAGGGATGTTCCATCCTCGAAAGGTCCACTCATTCAGCCCTCAATTCCCACTGGGTTATTTGCAATGGTGGATCCATCCATGATTTCCATCTCAACCCAGTCAATGATTTGAGTTGGTCCTTCACATATTTCCTCAGATGCAACACATGGAAGACATTGTTCACTAAGTATAGCTATGGGGGTATGCCTAGGTAGTAAGAAACCTCACTAAACCTCTTCACACTCACAAATATCATGAGGATATTTATGGATAACATTCCCCCCTTCCAAAAAACTATATTCAATGTCTTGGGGAGACTCTCATTAAATCATGGTCTCCCTTCTAGAAGTCCAGGATCCTACAATAGAAATATGTGTATGATTTTTTTTCTATTATGGACTATCCTCATCTGTTCTTGGATTACCTTCACATTCCTCATTTTCACATGCACCTACTCTGGGCTAACCAAATATGACTCCCCAATCTTTTCACAACATAAGGGTGACCTAAAGGGCCTCCCATATAGGTCCTCACAAGGTTCCACACCAATGGTAGATTGGTAGATATTTTTTTACTCAAAATCTACTTGGGGTTGGTGATCCTCCAAACTCCAGCTAAATTCTAACAGGTAAGCCCTTAGTATATCCTCTAGCACATCGATAGTGCGCATGGTCTTCCCACTATGTTTGGTTTGAATGACTATAATCATCCACATCTTGGGACTGAAATCCTCTTGTAGGCCAGTCCACAATCCTGACATAAACTGCGTGTCAGGATAAGAGACAATCTTTGTGGGTACCCTGTGAAGGTGTATCATTTCATGTACAAACAACTACACCAAGATCTCTATCAAATGTTTCTCCATAATGGAAAGTAATTTCACCATCTTTATGATTAAATCAAAAATCACCTAGACGTATTTTTGGCCCTTCACTATGCATGGAATCCCAATGATGAAATCCATGGATATGTCATCCTATTTCCACTCAAGAATCCCGAGAGTCTAGAACTAACCTGCTAGAACCAGTTGCACAGATTTCACTGGCTTATAGGTGAGGCACTATGAGAAGAAATAACCTATTATTTCTCTCATGAAGACTACCAGAACTAAAACTGAAGCTCTTTTTACATCTTCACCACATCGGTATGTACAACTATGAGAGAATTGTGGAACTCCCACATAATTTTATCCAACTTTGTGAATGAAAACACTATTCACCCTTACAATAAGATTTCATGAATCGCACATTTAGAATATCCATAGGGTATGTTTCATGTGGATATCTAATAATGAAATACATTTCAATCCAAGTCACCCTTCTGAGACTCTCTCACAAGCTCTATGATCGATGGATACAACACCATTGACTATTGAAAAGTTGTACCCTCTAGTTCGACCTAGGTTAGCTGAAAGGAAACTAAATCCTCTAGATATTCCAACACTAGGTGATCCCATGACTTACTACTAATTTCATTTTCTGTAACACTTCCATTACCTACACTATATACTATTTCGATTTCATAGTCCTACAGGAAATCCAACTAGTGCCACTGCCTCATGTTCAGTAATATCCGAGTGAAGACATACCTAAGAATATAGTGGTATAAGTAAACAAAAAAGGTGAACATCCATGAGTTAGTGTCTCCACATTCTCAAGGAGTAGAATACCACTTCTAGATCTAGGACATGATTCACATGTCTCTAATCCTACTGTCTCAAATTTTTTTGCCCATATGTGATGATTTTTTTCATTGCATCAACATGCAACCAAGACCATATCCTAAGGAATCACAATACACAATGAACTCAAAAAAAATCCTCTGATAGTCTCAACACTGGATTTCTCATTATCCTCTACCTAATATCTTCAAACTCCCTTATGCATTACAAACACTATGTGAAATTTTGACCCTTCTGTGCTTGGGTGGTGAAAGGGGCTATAATTTTGGAGAAGTCCTCTGAAAAAATCATATAATACCCCCTCCAAGCCAAGATTAATCTACACCTTCAACACATTATTAGGTGGATCCCAAGAAAGAATTACTTAAAAAATTACTGGATCCATGGCTAAACATTGTTTAGAATTGCAAATCATTATAAAGTGAACCTCATGTATTGAGAACTAGAACTTTGATGGATTCCTATAAAGGTGGTGTTCTTGAAGAAAATAAAGAAACATCCCTGAGTTCTCATCATGATCTACCTATTTTTCAGAGTGGATGAGTATTTCATAAATGATGGAAACAAAAAATAGGTCCATGTATGGTGAGAAAAATTGGTTCATCAAATCCATAAAGATTGTGGGAGAATTGTCCATACCAAAGATACTCACTTGGAACACGTAGTGTCTATAGGGACATCATAATAGAAACATTGAAATGTAATCATCACAAACCCTTAAATTATTTTATACAGATATGAGATCAATCTTAGAGAACCACATAACACATTGAAAATAATATAAGAGGTCATAAATCCTCAACAAGGTGAAATTGTTCTTTATCGGGACCATTTTTAGGTGATTATAGTCCACAAAAATCCATAATCTCCCATTTTTCTTTTTCATAAATAGATTAGGAGCCTCCCAGAGGGATATAATGGGTCTAATGAAGCCATTCTCTCAAAGGTTCACCAATTTTTACAGTAGCTCTTGAAGCATGGTACGTTCCATTCGATACACCGTAGAAGATATCAGGGTAGTCCCAGGATAAAAATTTATAGAAAAAACCATCTCCTCCATCGACAATTTTCCCAGAATGTATTCAGGGATGACATCCATATAGTCCTCCACAACTGAAGGATCCCATATTCTTGAAGACTCTACTACACTAAGGGTTACACTCTCCAACAGATGGGTGATAGACTATAACATTCTTCTCATAACATCTACTAGTTCTTCTATGAGGTCTTTCTCACCAAAAAAGGAGAACCTCATACCATCAGTGAATATGCATATCTAACTAGTATTGAGTGACATTTGATCTCTGCTTGAAGAATGGAAATCGATTCCATGCATAAGATGACATTGTAGAAATACATAGTTACTACCAAAAATTCACACATGAACCTTGTTCCACATGTGATACCTCTCACTACTGACAAATGAAATAAATGGAAGAAGCATCCCCAGTAGGATCCTGGAGGTAAAGATGATGTGGTATTACCTTTACTAGGAACTCCAACTGCCATAATTATAGTATCAAGAGAAATTAATGAAAAGAACATATATTTACTAATACTGGGAAAATAGTAGACTAAACAAAGACCATACCTTAAATTATATCATCCAATGCAAGATCGTTGAAATCCAAAGCATGTAGTTGTCCGTGACCAGAACCGGAAGCTCTGTGAGCCTAACATGGACCACTTGGTGGAGGTGATGGAAGGATATCAGACTTCCATCCTCCACTTGAATCTACTCTTATTCCCCTACTAGATTCACCACCTTGGGGACCAACCTATCCCCACCTAGGAGATACCTGATCAAGGAACTATCTCTGCCCTGGAAATCCATATGCTATCTGCATGGTCTTCTCAACACACCTTTTGGGGTAGTCTCATTCAATGTGACCTCACCCATCACAAGTAAATCACCATCCCTATATGGAATAATCTTCCCCATATGCTATCTTGGTCCCATATGACTATATTCTTAATCCTTCTTATCGAAAGGGTCTCATATTTTGAGATCTCTGGTAGCTTCCTGCTATAATAGATGACTAAACTCTATTTTTCACTGTAATATTCAGTTACCTAAACTCCATATGACAGAAATATATCTATGAATAGTTCCTGTTACATAACCCCGGTATAGGTGGGTGTGAAAAAGTGCACTACGATGGCTCAAATATCTCTGCTAAGTCGCTGATCAAACACATGTTCTCAGAAGAAGACACTAGAGATCATGGTGGGAGAGTAGCACATAAGATCGGTAAACCTAGCCACAAACTCAGAAACTATCTTTCCTCACTACTAAATCTCTAGAGGTTCCTAGAACCAAACTAAACATAAGAAGGAGGGTTAGTACTCTCCATGGAACATCATATGGAAGTCATCCCATGAGAGTGTCAACTCATAGTGCATTTGTGTAACTAGTCTCCACCAATTCCCAACCACTCAATGGAAAATAATAGCTTCCAAATCCCACATACAATATATCAGTTTTCTAAAAAACCTGAAGATACAGACCATTGAATCGATCCAATACTCTTCTTATAGAGGATATGGTTTTCCAAGGAACCTCGGAATTCTCTTATGCATGATCTCACAGAGTGTGCTCAGCCTACGAACATCCCCATCCTACTTGGCTGGGGTGACAATCTACTTGATAGGGTTTGGTGCAACTACCATCCCACCTAGGGTAAAGGGATCATGAGATGGAACCTAAATAGAGGCCTTTTCACTCATAAGATCGTCGTCATGATCTCGAGATGGTATCCTAGTTAGCTATTCTTGCAGAGGCCTCTTGAATGTGTTCAAGGTTTACCACTGTATGATGAGCATATACATATATATCAACCAAAATGGGAATTTGACTCAACAAGGATAGTACATGAATCAATACAATATGATTCATGTAACATTGATCTTGGCAAAAATTGTCTCCTTATTTTGAGTTGACAAGTAGGTTGTAAAGCTCCTTGTGAATGGATACATCAGATGCCTCACCATCACTGGACTACCGGGACCGAGAGCTACAATCCAGACACGTTGACATTGTTTCTCTAAACCCAACCAAAATATTTTTAGGAAAATATCCTAACAATTTTACAAGGGTTGAAACCCCTTTGATACCAATATATTAGGACCCAACCCAAGCTAGGTCTTGATCCGCAACTATCCCAAGCATGCCTCCATAGGAAAGGGGGTGGATACATGCGCCTAAGGAATAACTATATTTGGGAGGACTTTTCCAAAGAACTTGTAAACATTAAAAAAAAATAGACCATTGAACAGAGAATGAAATTTAGGACTCAAAACTGCTATAAATATAACAAATATACATGTCCACTAAAAATAATGATGTAAAATATTGTATACTGAATGATAATTGGGAAAAAATACATTCCCAAATGAGAAATATGTATCAACATACCAAAACTACAAAATATTAAACATTGGGGAGATCCCATGTATTTTATCCCAAGATACGACCACTGTACTTGGACCAAGAACCCTATATCCCTAAGTTTTTATGATGTTAATATCAACCGGTTTTCCATATGAAAAATACATGACACATGTTGGAAAAATTTTATTAATGGGTGAGTATATACATACCATCTGCAATTCCCTAAAATGGTGATGGGGGTATAAGTTAGACATAAAAACTAATATGGAAGTAGTAGATAGTACATGTCACTATAATGGAATAAAACAAAACACATCAAGAGATTGAATGTGATCTTCTACAAAAACAAGGAACTCAACACAGTTAGAAGATGATCTTTATGTTGAGTCTTTGCTACCTATATTAGGAGAGTGGACTTATCCAACCATGAGATGATAATCCCAGAAATAATGTGTCTTACCCGAAGCTTCTTCACCTCTCTTGGAAGGAGAGTAGCTATACCTAAGGAGTGGGTACTGAAGTAGGAAATATATATATACCCAATAAAATAATCCCAAATGAGAGAGTAAGGGCATCTGTGTCTAATTTATCATCCTCAAAAGAAGGGTTTCCAAAATTTTCAAAATATTTCAATCAATGATTCCCAACATCTGACTTGTCTTACTAGAATACAAAAGTCTAATGTAATCCATCTCCACACCATCAAACTATCCTCTTTGGAGAACCCAAACATTCCCACACAGTTTTAGGTCACGTCATAAGGATGCGTCTTTTGGGAGGAATGCATCAGTATTACTTGTGAGTCAAAGGATACATCAAACCACATGTAATCTCATTACCATATAGTTGATGGGATATAAATCCAAGATGAGGATCTCATGCCTTGGTATGATAGTAGGGTCCTGCTCCAGATTGTCTCTCAGGAACCCCTTTCCGATCCTAGCTGGAGTGTTATACATGGGATTGTCATCTGGGAATGCCACTTCCTGGTCCTACTGGTGATTAAGCTGGGAGAGTCATCTAGGTAAACCGATACCTAGCCTAGCTAGATGGTTATGCCAGGAAGATGTCATTGGGAATGCCACTTCCCATCCCAACAAGAGGGTAATACCAAAATGTCATGGAACTCCACTTCCTAGTACTATTAGAGCGTAACTCGAAAGGATCATCAGGGAACACCACTACCCATCCTAGTTGGAGGGTATGTTAGATAATATCAATGGGGATTCCAATACCTTTACTATATAGAGTGTAATACCAGAACTATCATTGAGGAATGCCACTTCCCATCCTAATTAGAGGTTTATGCCCAGGATGATCGGGTGATTCTATATGATTGATGTCATCATCAGGTGTCACATCATTCTATGTCATACCCAAAAAATTTCACACCATGTCTTGAAATCCAATTTTGAGGTAACCATAACATTATATGAATAAAAAAACATATTCTAGGAATCATTTGGGATGAAATATGAGTTTAAATGGAGGAGTATGGATGTTTGAAAATAGATCAATAGAGCACATGGGGAACACAACATGTGAGGGGACCCAAATGATGTGTGGTACCTATCCAAATCCTAGCCTTGTCCCTAGATGACACACATCCTAACCCCATTTAGTATAACACACAGTGTAGATAGACTACAATCTATATCCTAAATAACTGAGATTGGGGCCATATCCTATGGTCATGTCCATCTACATTGATACACGACATGTGGATTAACCTGTTATGTCACCAGTGTTGCCATGTAGTGTCTATGTACTTAGTACATGGAATGTTCCTGGACTTGTTATTCATCACAAGAAATCCCCACACATATATTTTGTACATATCATGTCAGGTGGAGTACATGCTATTCCATCCTTATGGGATTCAAAAACCATTGCATCGTCGCTGGAAAGGGATACATACTATACATTCATAGATTAACATGACATGTAGATAGGTTTTAGACTGCTATCCAAATCAAAAAACCCTAATTTTTATCAATCCATTTAATCCCATTTGCTTAAATATCTCACACCCAATCATCCCATGAATGTTATATTTAGTCAAAAATCTAACATTTTCAGCTCTCTGGTGGCTAGAAACCAATCAATGATTAGCTTGTGTGTTCTCAAAATCCACCAAATGCATTAGTTCACCCATAATTGATTCATCATGAGTATTTCATCAAAATATTCTCTGAAAAATCATATGATTTTTATATATGAAGTTTTTTCATCAATACCTAATTGATTTTCTAATTTAATGTGAATCTATGTACCTAATCAGGATCAGTTTGTCAGAAAATCTGTCAAACTGAGAACACCGTGATTCTATCGGTGAAGAACTGATAGAACAAGTGGGAGAAAAATCATCGAGAACAATGGTTTATAACATCACCAACTATGTTTTCCTGGGATATGATTGATTATATAGAAATAAGTTAAATAAAAATTGTTCAAAAAAATTTAATCCATTAATTTGGTGAATGAAAAGAGAAAAGAAGACGCGGATCATAGAAATAAGAATGATCCACTCAAAATATTTGATCCAAGTTGTAAAAATCACCAAATAAAAGTCATACAACTATTTTGGAACAATATTTGGTGAATAACATGTTCACACAATGTTGAAAATATGATGATGTGTTTATTGTGCTTTGATTCATCTTGATCAAGAGGTTTATCATCGATCACCAACAGAGGAGGGATATGAGCTCTCACTGGGGAATGGGAGAATTATGATCCAACCTTGGACAATTCTCACTAAAAACCTACTTATCAACTTTTTATTAGGTCAATTTTTAATCAATCAATCAATAAAATAATTAATTAATTCAGTTAAATGCATCGCTAAAAAGCGAGGGGTATAAACATCCCTCGATGATTCATTTTATATAGATCCTAGGGTAAACAATCTATTTTGGACCCAACCATGGTCTCATATTTCTAATTTGATCAACATTTTAAAAATTATTCCATTTTATTTGATTAACTATGAAAGTGAATTTTAAAATATATTTATTTTCTTATGAAATTAATTTTGATCACACCAGGCCTCAGAATCATAAAGCGTCTTATCACATAGCTCTGAAAATTTATATAGAAATATTTCAATATAATTTAAGGAAAAAAGGGTCTATAAATTTTTTTTTATATTGTGGAAACATGAAAATTTAGTGAGATGATCAACAAAAAACAATATGTTTTTTTATTCTAGTATTATAGGGTATTAAAATGAAAAAGTATGTAGTAATTTAATCCCATTTACATAAAATAATATTTATAGATTTTATGAAACCACTTGAATATTGCCTATTTGAATTCACCTATGGAAAAACATAGTATCCAGAAATATAGAAAACAATTTTCTACAACACATTATCCCAAAGATACTTTTCTTGAAATACCTATACATATTGATTTTACAAGTTAAATTTGATCAATGAGAATAATCTAATAATTAAATTTTCTTGTTAGTTAAATATTGAACAGATAATTTTATTCCAAATATAATAATACCATCTTCAAAATGTAGACTTCTAATATCCTGTTATTCACAAAATTAAATTAAATTTCAAACTATAAATATATTTATACCTTTTATATCATTTCTATAAAATATGGTTTGGTGGACAACTTATAAAGGGTGGTGTTTCACATTCTCTAATAATAACTATATCTTTCTTTACTGGGTCCCTAAAAAATGAATATTTGTCAATTCCCATTATAGTTAAAAAACCCTGAACTATTTTTCAATACACAAACCACCTTATTATCCGTTTTTGGGTGGTAGTGTGTTGAGAAATAATAAATCTTGAGTAGTTACAACCATCTAATTTTACCCAAGATGATCAAATTCTATGAATTTTTTTATTTTAGACTCTTATGATTTGTGTATATATCACATCATTAGAAAGATATATAATATCTATATATATATTTAAATAAAATATTATAGTTTGAATCTCATGATCATGGATTGGATTATTTTGGTCTTATATCATTGAATTCCATTATTCATCTGAAATAAAATTATTATTTTCCACAATGAAACATGAAAGTCATTTTATTGATGCATTTCCATATGAGAAAAATCTATCCCTTCTCAATGATAGTTTCAACAATATAAAATTGATTAAATTATTCGTTATTTATTAAAAACTATATTGGAATTACCCTCTCTATAGGAACATAACCCCTTTATGTTTAAACATAGTTGAAATGTTTTCTAATAATGTATGTTTTTAATAAAATTTCAATATTAACCTACTAATCCATGGAAATTATGTATCATAATTGTGTTTGTTTGGAATATTCAATTTTTTTACTACCATTTTCATTGATTTTTCTAATGATGTTTTAGCCTTTAAGAAAATATGCCCATGAAATGTAACTTCTTGAGGACAATGTCTATAGTGGCTAATTTTACAATATAATTCTTTATTTTCAATGAGTCTCAACAATTATTTGTAAATAAATCTTATGATCATTATTACTTTTATAGAATAATAATATATCATTAATAAATACTATGATGAAAAAATTTAGAAATTACTTGAACAATCTATTTTATAGGTCTATAAAAACAATGGGTGCATTACTCAAACATTAATAAATTACGGAAGCCTTTAATTCCCGTAGATCATATGATATCTATAACAAAATAAATCTTCATTTTTTTAATATTTGAATTTGACAAAGATGGTCATAAATATGAGAAAAAAATGAGATCTTCTCATCATCGGAGTGGCATTGATTTCCCTAAAATAAAAATTAAACTTTAAAGTCCAATACTTCTTTATCTTAAAGAGAATTGGAGATCCACTAGGTGAGACACTAGGGTGTATATATACCTTGTAACACATCCACTTTAGTTGTTTATATAAATTAACAACCTCTATTATAAAAATTCAGTACAGAGCTTTAGATATAGGTTATGGATGAGGGATGCATTCAGTATAAAACATAACATAATGTTGAGGTGGATATCCATGTAGTTATTTAGGACATGTATCAATATATTCTTAGATAATAAGAACACATTCTACTTTAGGGTTACCTTTACTTTACATATATTGTGTAATATCTTCTCCTAGAATTTATTTATGGATAACTGTTAGTGGTGTATCTAGATGTGATTAATATGATATATCCATTCCATTGAAGATGTGGGTTTCCATAAATTCATCAAAAAATGAAATCCCTTTATCTCTGAAATAATTTTTTCAATATAACATTAAATCCCATCCATACCAATGATTATGTAAAAAGTAACCATTGGTATAATGATCATATTTAACAATTGGGAATTATTATTTGTCATAATGGGAATTTATTGAGATATCCTTATTTATTAATATTTCCAATAGGTTTCTTTATTGAAAATTACCTTTATAAGGTAATTGGAAGGTATCAACTTTTCTTGGAAAACCTATAATATAGAAAAGAGTAGTATGTTACAGAATCAAATAATGCATTATTAAAATATGAGTTTATATACAATGTAAATACTATTACATATTCAAGATCATCAACCTCAATTACAGTGATCATAAAATTTTGGCCTTGTTCCCTTGTACCTCTATAAGGAAAATTCACTTGATTCCTAGGACATTCATTTGCATAGTGCCCCGTCTCACTATAGTGAAATTATGGAAATTTTGAAGAATCATTCCATCCTTTGAAATCAGGATGTAGATGGAATTTATCTCTATACATGAAGAAAACTACTATTACCAACCATCTTATTGCAAAGTTTTTTCTTCCACATCTAATATAAGTTTTAAATTTCACCATTCATTTATTCCATTTTGTTAAAATTTAATTTTTATAGAGTTTTTAGCTACCATGTTATTGTATTTAATTTCTTTGAAGTCCTATGGCTTGGAGAATTAATTATCTATCTTGAAATAAAATGATATTAAGTATTCATATAATGAGAAGGTTTGGAAGACTAGTTCCATTGAAATTATTATCTTAGTCGCATCAAATAAATAATCAATATTTATCATTGGGTTACATATATAGCTTCCAACATGCCTTTATAATCATGTAAAGATTGATTAATACATATCAACATATTTGTATTACTTTTTTGTAATAATTGGTAATTGTATTTCCATATCTTCTCATTTATCATGAGGAAAATATTTTTCAATGAAAAGTACCTTAATTCCTAAAACTACAGGTTTTCTATTTCCTCCTCATCCATAATGTTTTGAAATAATGAACACAATTGATATGAATCCCCTATGAGATGATAGAAATAATTGAAAACCTATTCCATTTTATTACATCCTTAATAAATAAATATCTTTTATAATAAACTTGTCATTTTCTTAGCTAAGAATGGATCATCAGTCCTATTGAATGCTGGAAGTTATTAAATCCAGATCTTGTACAACATTATTTCACTAGGTTGTGGATCAACATGATACCATGTATTAGAAATTTTATTGGTCATAATGTTATTTAGCTTCCCCAATACAGTTATAATTTGTTTACCTCTAACAATGTCTCCAATTACGAACCCAGATTTATTGTCATGACCAAGAGTGAAATACCAACATAGATTACATGAATCGTTAGAGATTACATTAAATCATCTATGAACCATTTCTATATAATGTCATATAATATATTTGATAATCACATTTTGAATCATAACATACAAATCTAAAGTCAATGAAAGAACTAACATAAATATAAACTTTATTCATAGTTAATCTACAAATCATAATCTTAGTATCATTGGTTATATTAAGAAATAATAAAAACATGTTCAAATATTTTGTAGTAATTTGTAATGAATTTACTAGTTAACCCAACCATATCCCAGAAGAGTTTCAAAATTGGTGTATATAAGGGTACACTCAACTTTCACTATAATAATGGAAACGATATACTTTACAAAATCTTTTCATGGATATTATACACCGATTAATCTATATAAAAACCATATCCACATTTATTATTCAGATAGAGATGTACCTATTGGAAAAACACATAATTTTTACCTTACTCAAAGAAATAATATATTATTCATTAATTAGACACATCCCCATGTTTTTTCATTTGTTAATGTTCTGTAATATTTATTTTCTCAAATCAACTATCCATGGATTATACTAAACATCAGTTGATACCAACTATATCAACCTATCTATAGATTTCCAAATATAGTGGCTATTTTCATATATTAGTACTAAATAAAAGGGATCACATTCTAAAGGATTGAATAGTTTAATAGTATTGAGATACAAAAACCAAAATCATTATCACAATATAATGGAAAACATGAAATATATTGTAATAAATATTAGTAAAACAATTCTATTTCTTTTAATAAATGCATTATTTGATTCGAATATCCCTTCGCGGTATGATCAAGAAATGAATACATAATAATGTGAAAGCTCATATGCTCAGTAATAGAAATTTTATAAAAAAATGATATTATAAAATAAATAAAACATGAATTATACTTCCTAAATAAATAATAATAAGATATGTCATATAAATAATACCATTAAAAGGGACTCAATCAATGGATAACATAATAATATAAATAATCACATGGATAATAATAACTAGTGTCAAAATGATAGAGTGCATACTACTTGACGTCATAATCTTACTATCAAGGCCTCATTCCATGAAAACATTCATAAATATGCGAGTATGCCAAATTACCACACTAGTTGTCCTCATGAGACAAACTAATACATCGATGGTCTATAATGAGACCCATTATTCACTTACTAAGTACAATGCATTCATCATATGAATGGGTTGAATCATAATCAATGTAAACATTAGTAATGAAACAATAACATAAAAAATGTTAATAGTTTTTACCAATCAATAAATATAATATAATCATAGAACATTTTGAGTAATATGAGGGACAAAATAAAAACATTTTATCCCTAATAAAGTATAATATTTAGTAAATCATGTTGAAATAGTTGAAAATACATTATATATCACCCACGTTTTTCTAGAAGTAAATTCCCCTTTTATTTTGAAATCACTTATATTAAAATAGAAATATTTCAAATATATTAATTAAAAATTTTTACTTGAAAATAACATTTGAAAATGATTAAGGATGTGATGAATCATGTATTGGTAATAATGGTGGCAAATTATTCCCAGCCCTTTACATTAAAACAAATATTTATTTTACATTTTTCAAAAAATATTGAAGTATATAATTGGAAAATTGACAAAAAGATTATTTTTAGATTTTATAAATGAAATTAAAATTGTGTTAAAAAATTAGTTATTCAATCATTAGAGAGTAGTAAAAACATTATTTATATCATTTTAATGAAAATATGGACATAAAAGTAAGGATCCCGCACAAAATAGAAAACAATGTAATTTTTCCTTTCAAATATATTTGAAAACCCACGGTAAATAAATAGAGTAAAATTTAAGGAAAGAATATAAATTTAAAAAATAACCAATGTTGAGGAAAATTTACAATATTTTTCATTTAATTATTTTACAATTACTATATTTTAAACATAAATAAAAACAATCTTGTATGTGGATGACATTGTGAAATAAACCATTTCCTTGGATCCAAATATCATTGTATATAATTTTTTAATCCAATATAATAAATATAAATTTATTTTAATTATATAATGTGACCATATAAATACTTATAATATTTTATACGGTTTATTTTTATATTATAAATACTTATTTACTAATAATTCTCAATTAAAATTGTCATTTTAGAGTGGTAATTGTTACTTTTTTCATATAATTTTTAGTTTGGTAGATTCTAAATATGTATGTTTATAATGGTTAAATAATCTATATTATGTTACTAATGATATATATGTCATATATATTCATTATATACATATTCTAAGTATCCAATAAATCTATATATAGAAAAATAAAATGTATTGTTCATGGAGATGGTAGGCCCTATATACACATGAATATTGTTTTCATTTTTCAAAGGATGTAATAAAAGAATTGTAACCAAGTAATCACCTTTATAAAATATTAATTGTATCATATATATCATATATATTGATTAAATATTTCTTTACTATCATCAATGTAAATATGAAATGAAAAATGAATCAAATCACATCATATAGGTCACAGTCAACACGTACACACGAGCGATATTATAACTTTCCAATAGATTAAAAGGTATGAAGGTTAATATGAAATTATAATTATTCAAGAATAATTCTTCCATAAATATAATATATAAAATTAATACCCATCATGACAACCATCCTTGAAATAGGATTATGAAAATCAAATGTATCTCTACATGTAGGTGTAGTCCACACATATGAACGGGTGATACTTCTAGTTACCATTTGATAGAGAAGAAGATGGATAAATATCATTACATAAAAATAATAATATTTAAATATATGATATATACTAGTGTAATTATATTTTAATTTATTCCCAAAATCTATTTATGTTAAAAAGATATGTAAATAAAGAATGCGATTGGTTATGAAAATTTCTTTCTTTTAGAGAAGCCTTATTTGGATCACTTATTAAGGACCATATGGTTAGAATTTTGGGGAGAAAACAACTCTATAATGTGGATAATTATTTGCGGAAGATAGCTTTATATATTTTTAATATCTAAATATTTCTAGTGTGGGTAATGATAGAGGCGAGGAGATTCCTTTGTGTAGTTGAGGTGAGTGGAACACTTGTAATTTATTCAAAGATTTAAAATATTATTAAGTTTCATTGTGTGTCATATGGATGGAAAATGAATGTTATTTTATGGGTATAAGGGAAAGGTATAAATACAACAAAAAAATTCATTTTAATAATTTTTTAGGTAATTAAAACAACAATTTGTTGTTTCAACTGGTTTACTAACCAGTTTTGACCTTAACTACAGTAATAACGTTTTCTATATTGAGGGGTTATAATTTTACTTATAATGTAAAAATGGGATCATGAATGAATAATAAATTAAATTATAAAAAATTTATGTTCCTTATTTTTTTATTTTAATATTTTAATTCCTTTTATATTATTTAATTAAATATTATTTTTTATAAGATTCCATTATCGTAATTCTTAAAACAATTCATTTAATTTTCCTCTAAAGATAACTAGATAGATGTGTAATTAAAATAATAACCTTAAAAACATTCCTAATATATTATATTAATCTATAAAATAATTGTGTCACCATAAATCATCCATACAAAATTACTTTTACTGTTTTGAATATTATTTACATGTTTTTTCTATTACATTCACAAGTGTTGTTTTGAAGTTATAAAAGAATTTAAGTTAATTATCATACAATTAACATTTATAATTAAATTAGTATTATAAAAATAATTATTTAAATTTTAAAATAAATATTTATAACCATAATTATACTCATTTTATCCTTATTTAATATTTTTAGAGATTTCAATGTAAGTAGAGTAACATTTTTTAATTTTCATTACATTAAATAATATAAATTTCATTATCTAGGGAAATGGAAAAAGAAAAATATTAAAACATATGATCTGTATGGTCAAATTATTGTATTAATTGAAATAAAGTCATGTTTTGGGTTGATTTTGGGACATTATTTTAATGTTTATACCTATGTTATACCAATTTTCCTCTTACTTAAGAGAAAAAATATTTACTACAGTTTCCAATTATAATGAAAAAAATTAATGGGACCTATTTTCCAAATTCAAACCTCATGAATCAAAATATAGTATATGTTATTCAGTATTAAAATAATATAAATGGATAAGAATAATTTTAATATAAATGTATAATTCACAATGAATAGTTGTATTAAAAAAATTATTTTTTAATCATAAAAAATAACCTATTAAAAAATCATGAATATTGGTTATTAAAATGGATTTAATTACATTTTTATAAATAATATGGATTTTATTTCCATTTATTAATAAATAAAAAATATAATTAGACATTTAAATTACATGATATAAAGACAGTATTTTTAAAATAAATATTTTTTACTATTCACTAAAAATTAAATCAATTCAAAAAATTTCAAAAGTTATTTCAATGTTAATTTGGTTATGAAAATTTAAAAAATAAAATAAAATTTAAAAAACTAAATTTATAATTTTTTTCAATTCTAGTTATAATCACATTTATCAATAAAACAACATGTATTATGTTGTTGTTTTTCTAGAATGAAAAACATACTATAATTTAGGCCCCGATGTAACACTATGAATATTCCACAATTTATGTTTGTGGCAATATTAATAATAAAAAAAGTTTTTATTCTTCCTGTTTTTGGATTTGAGGTGATTTTTTTGCATATATTGACTTTTTTTATTCAAATCACATATCAATTTACGTTGAATAGAAGTCACATGTGATATTCTAAACTAGAAAAAAGATTTTTTATCAATGGGATGATAAATATTTACTTACCATGGAAATAAAATTAATTATGGGGATATTTATTCCTATACAATGTAGGTATTTATCTTATATGGTTGGGGAGAAACTGAACATCAATGTAATACATATTGTACAGTAGTAGTTTGATGTATTTATAAAATATTTATATAGTATTCCTCTGAATTGTGATTGTTTGATTTCAATAGAACATATTCTAAGGGAATCAAATTTTTTATATTCATCATATTGAAAGAACATTATTTAGTTTCAGGAATTAAGGTAAAAAACCATGATAATATTGATAGGGTTTTCATTCAACTGAGCGCATCACTATGGGGTGCACCTTTACTTTTTGTTAAGAAGATATATTAGTTATTGTGACTCAACATTGATGATTGGTAATATAATAAGATAAAAAAATAGTATATAACCTCTATCCCATATTGGTGATTTTCCTGATCAATTATGAAGAGTTGAAATATTTTTTCAAGATTGATCTTCAATCGGGACAATATAACTTGAAGATCAAAATTGAATACATAACCAAGATATATTTTTGTTCAATGTATAAACATTATTAATTTATAGTGACTCCATATGGTCTTACTAATGTCATGATATATTCATGAATTTGATGAACATTGTTTTTAGATATTTCCAAGATCTGTTTGATATAGTCTTTATAGGTGATATTATTATATATTCCAAGGGAAATGAAGTGCCTGAACATTACATGAGGATTGTAATAAAGACCCCGGGGAAGAATAATTTATATGAAAAATTTACCAATAATGAATTTTGGCTATAAAAATCTACATTTTTGGGCTCTATAATAAAAAATTAGGGATACTCAATAAATCCTAAAAAAATTAATGTTAATAAACATTATCATAGACCAGCCATTATGAGTAAAATACATAGTATTCTTGGATTACTTGAATATTATTGAGTATTTGTGGAGGATTTAACATGGCTTTGTAATTCACTCAAACAGTTAACTTGAAAAGGATTTAATTTATTTTTCAATGGTGAATGTGAATAAAATTTCAAAGAAACAAAGAGAAGGTTGGTCAGTACAGTAGTTCTAAAAGAAAACTATAGTGGAGAAGGGTTTGTTATTTATACTTAAGGGTCAACTAAAGGGTTGAGATGTGTTATCATGAATAATTATACGGTGATATCTTATCCCTCAGACCAATTTAAGGGTCATGATAAAAAATTACTACCTCGTGATTTGGAATTAGAAATGATAAAATTTTCATTAAATATATGCGAGATTTATCTCTATTGGGAAATTTGTAAAATGTAAATTGATTATAAAATTTTAAATTATATATTCACTAATAAAGAGTTGTATATGATACAAAGAATCTGTTTGGAGTTGATTAAAGATTATGACTACAAAATACGTTACCACCCTGGGAAAAAAATAAGGTGCTTGATAAATAGATATTAAAGGATCATGATAGGTTATTTATTTTTAGGAGTAAAAATATATAATATCTATGGATTATAAATGAATTAACAATTATTTATTGAATGATGTGGAGAGATCTTATCTTTCTCAAATCAGTGTTCAACCATATATCTATATAATGATTCATGAGACACAAATGGTGGATATGGAGTAGAAAAAGATGGTGAGAAATATCCTTGTGTTAAAAATATATTATAATGAAGAAATAATGTTAAAGAACTATGTGTGTATCCCACTAACAAAAAACTCAAAGAAGGAACTATTGAAAGAATATCATAGCACCTATTTTTCAATTCATCCTAGAAGTATGAAGATGTATTTTGATCCAAAAGAGTATTTCTTGTGGGAAAGCATTAAGAAGGATATGTTTATGTATGTATCTTGATTCTTGGTACGTCAGTATGTAAAAGATAATAGACATATATATAAGTGGATATTTTAAAAATTACACATAGGAAATGGAAATGGGAAAAAATTACTATCAATTTTTTATCATACTCCCCAAAACATATAAAGGATATAATGTTATTTTGGTTATTTTTTAATATCTTACCAAGTCGATGGAATTCATTTATATCATACAATATTTCAATATTGATAATCATTGTAAATTATACATTATGAGAGTGGTAATGTTATGTAGGGTACCACATTTATTTTATCTGATAACATTTGAGGTTTACCTCCATGGTTTGGAGAATTCCTCCATATCCTCTAAATATAGAAGTGTATTTTAGTATTTCATAGCATTCACAGATATATGGTTAGTCTAGGAGGACCATTAAAACCATATAGAATTTTTAGAGATACTATTAAATATATTTAAATGGTTATTGGGATAAAAAACTTCCATTAGTGATGTTTTCTTATGATAATAAATTTCAATCATGCATTTAGTTGGATCCTTACGAAACCATATATGGAAATAATTTTCGAATTATGATATAGTAGGACGATGTTAGAGAAATAAATCCACTAGGGCCTGATCTAGTAAAATAAACAGAAGGGAATGGAAGATCCAATCAACAATATAACATGTAAATTTAGACTTGCAGAAGTGTTATGCTGATAATAATTACTGAGATATGAAAATTGATATTGGTGAGAATGTTTTCCTATTAATTTCCACATGGAATATGTGTATAATATTGTAAAATAATGGAATGTGGAGCCCTGGAAATATTTTTCCCTTTTAAATTATTGTTGGAATAATGGATATATCTGATTACTTGTCAAACCACCTAACCTAACTCTAGTTAATGTTGTGTTTAGTGTATCTTTTTAGAGAAAGTGTATACCTAATTCATCACATGTAGTGAAATAAAATGTTATACCACTAGACAATGATATTTATTTGAATAAGAATAGGTATAATTATTATAATATAGAAATAAAGTGCTATGGAAAATGACTACTCATTTGGTTAATATTATTTGAAGGAATCAAAAAATTGAGAATGATTCATGAGAACTCTAGGATGTGATTTAGTAGATATACATACATGTTTTACACTATAGTGATAGAATTTTGACTGAGAAATTAATTCTAAAGGGGGTAAAATTTAACGCATCAAGAATTTATATATTTTTTATTTGAAATAAAAAATAATTTATTTGATAGATTTCCCTACACATAACCTTGAGCCCATATGACCCTCAATAGAAGAAGAGCCTCCACGCAGTTTGTGATGGATCAAAAAGGTCATCCATGAGACATGGCATCAAATACATGAAGAGACATATTTATGGGGTACCATAGCAGTACTCTAGAAATTAATATTCGCTAATGTATTATCCAAAAATATTCATCATTTGGAATTTTGAGCCGCTGGTTTGGTCCTTGGGTCCTTCAAGGCCTTCGGGCCACCTAAGACACATGGATTTCCTAATACATAAAGGTTTTCATGTACATGAATATAGGTTTTCATTTACATGATCAAGGTGTTCACAAAAGACACATATATTTCCGAGTAAATATATATAAACATACTCCCTATACAACAAACATTTTTTAAAAATAATTTTTCTAATTATGCCTAAAAATACTCAGCATGGAATTTAATAAATGTCCTTGAAAAATATGGGAGTCATTTTGAAATGTAGACATATAAAGAACCTTTCAGGTAGATTGGTTAATATATTTCATTTTGTAAAACTCTTTAATTCATCAAATAATCTTAGAGGTAATTATAAATAAAACTAAATGGATTCAAATCTAAAAAACATGGAAAAGAATGGACACATAAAAGATTTTCCATGAGAATTATATATAAAGATTCCATCCATGGAATTCCTTCAATAGGTTTTTATGTCATGTTTCGACCATAGGAACCATCTAAAAATATTCTTATAGATGGTTCCATCCATGATGATCCATCCATTGACTCCATCCATGATGGTATTTTGTGGATCTCTCTCCTGATGAACTCTCCACAAGGGGAATAGTACATGGGCTCTGATAATAAGGGACCATACATGGACATCTTTTGTGTGTATCCCTCTATGACTTGGGTATCTATAGAAAACATACACTGGGAGCTATTAATGAGGAACCATCTATGAATCACTTTTATTTGGTTCCATTTTTGGATCACCTCCTTGATTTTTATTTATGAATGTAATATCTAGAAACATCCTCCACAAGGCTTTTATATGAGTTCCCTTCTAGATATAAAGTTCAATGGAGTTCTTCACCAGTGAATTTGTATTAATCTCTATGAAATATTTTTCTACATTTTGTGTTATTTTTCTGATATGAGAAGTGGGTCCATCCATGTTTATCATCCCTTCTTTTATATGTCCCTCAACCTTGAGGCATTTTATATCTATCAATTCAATTCTAAAATTTTCCCAGTTTTAGGTAACATGGCATCATCTGGGGTATAAGTTATGAATATATCATCTCTTCCCCATAAAAAAACAAAATCATATTTTGCCACACTTTCACACTACCCATTAAATCCATCATGTTATCTCCTTTCACAATATTAAAATCCATTCCACCTAAAAAACTACAAAAAAATTCTAGTACCACATGATTGTAAACTATATTGTATTGTCTTATCATATGAACTCAATCTGTACAGTAAAACTCTATCTGATTTTATTTAAATTAAACATTATATGTAGGAATCCACTTCATGTTTTAAACCCAAAACCCAAATACAATCTACTTCTTGCCCATACTCCTTATGGAACCCATATCCCACATTAATTTTTTTAACTAAAACACTCCTCATTGATAAATATTCCAAATTATTAATTTAATGTACATACTCATTGGGTCATATTAATTTTGAAGACTAAATCCACGCTGAGAAATATTATATATAAACCACAAACACATCTTTATTAGCCCATATTCCCCATGATCCCTACAGACTGTATATTCGTAGGTTTATATTACTTATTAACTTTTCTCATTGGGATATATTCCCCATAACAATATATAAAAATTTATTCCTTGAAATAAGTATCATACTAACCAATTATATCAAACTTTCATCAATAATGTCACACTATATGGATTACAACTCTTGTAATATGGCCTAATTGCACAAAAATAAATTAAATTTCATTTTCCCATGGATATTACAAATTCATATGAATGGTTCATTACAAAAGTCATTAAAACGTATAACATGTCTTGTTATGTGGCACATAACTATGTGGGTTCAAAATATCCTCATAGATGTACATTAGAAGACCTTATCATGGAATTGATCTCTATTCCATATCCCCTACCACATTTTTGGATGGTGATAAATTATAGAGAACCCACAATTGTGGCTTTGAACCAAAACCCACGAATGACGTAAATGAATATTGGTGAAACATTGATATATACAGAGAGACCCATCAATGGGGAGCCTGTGTTATATATAGAGGGTTAAAATTAACACATGTTCATTATCTATCAATAAAGTGAATATAATAGGTCCCATTCTATGATTTGTGAATGATTTATGATCATGAGGTAAATTATTAATAAAGTCCCAAAATCATTGATAATTCTACCTAAAAATGGGTTTGGATGATATCAATCACTAATATTCTCAATAAATTAACATATAATGTGTCCTTAGTAAAGACATAGTAATATATTTCCTTTGTAATGAATGTCCATGTTGGTTTAAAATGAGCTTCATCTGGTCACATGTAAGAAAAAAGCACATGAAGGGAAAAAATAATTAAATAAATTTTTTATTTTTCAAATGATTTTTATAGTGACGTAAATGTTGAAAAGATTTATGGATATCAAGAACTATTTTATAATTATCAATTTTGTAAATTATTGAAATGATTTTATTTCCATTTTAAAATGGAAAGATATTCATTTTTTGGAAGGTGGTCAATCTTAAAACAAGGATGAAGTTGTTGAATTCATTAAATTTTTATATACCTATGTTTTTTAAGAAGATAATACTAGGGAAGAATACATAGTAATTATATTTAATTAATATATGAAAAATGTAAAAATTAAGAAGCATCCAAATAGTTTATAGAAATAAGAAGAATTTATGAGGGGGTTGAATCAATGCATTTGCAATAAAGATGGGATTTCAGATCCATATTAGAGTAAAATGGGGAAGAAATTAGAATGATATATAATTCTATATTAAAATAGTTTTTATGTGTTTTATCATTTAGATTAATGAAGATTTTATTGATAACCCATAAAGGTGTAATATCATTCTTCATTATTAATGAATAAGATAGTTTCACATAGAGGATTAGTGAGATTTGAGAGTTATTGAGAGTAGTAAATTATTTACGTTCTGAGGGGTATAGTCATGCAGGGTTTTCAAAATCAAATTAAATTATAAAAAACCAACTAGTACACTCCGATATTTCGGTATATTGTCACATTTCCATCTTATGTTTCTTCTATTAGCCTTTTTAGGCTTACCAAGTAATATTTTCTCATGTCTCCCAATACATGATGGATCACATCATATTTTTTATGATGGAGAGAAGTGTGCCTATTAATAGCAGAACAAGATAGCTGATGAGGTTCAGTCTATTAAATCAATATACCTGATTAGTTGCCAAATCTTAGGGTATTTACCTTATTTGCAACAAACAAGTGAGGTTATATTTTCTAATTCCTAATGACACCATTCAATTAAAATTTACTACTCTGAGATCATATTCAACTTTTTATATCCAATTATATATAATTAAACATTGTACTATAATATGCTTGTGTCAAGTAAAATTTTAATTTAATAAAAAACATGTTGAAATAGAATGACTACATTCATTGTAAAATTTTCACGTAATTGAGTTTTTTGCATACCTAATCATTTCAATAATGCATGTTTTCTTCTTGGGATTTTTTTCATATTCAAATCATATAACCACCCTCTTATTTATATCATTTATAATGTTATGATTGTTTAGGGGATCATTACCTAGGTACCCTTTATCATTAACAAAGTCACTGACATCTTACGCTTTCCCTTCCTCTTTTTGTCCAACATAACGATTACTGAGTTACTTTTGTTAATATTTTTTTATCATATTGAACCATAGAAAAAATATTCAATATTGTCTTATCTATATTATATATGTTATAATTAAAAATGAAATTTACGAAGTAATGAAATAAGGTTGAGAATATTAGGTTCATTGGTTATTTATGATTCAACGTGAACGCCTAAGACTTCAATAATATAATATACCAAATCTTCACGATTATGTGAGGAATATCATATTTTCCCACTCTTATAATACTCTTATTTTGGGATTTGGACTTTTCATACAACTAATAACTTTCTATCTTCGAGTAAAATCCATGTAGTTAAAAAAATATTTTGTATGCACATTTTGTCTCATGCAGTATTTACTATTCACTTGATATATGTGATTACATGATGACCTATACATCTATTTCATCATAAATGTATCTCATATAGTCCACTTTATTGGATTAACTAAATCTTGAAGGATTATCACCAAGATATACTCCAATAAACACAACTTTCTCTCTTGGTGTGGTACTATTTATAATATCACATACCACTCTTAATGGTTTTTTTATAATTATATACTCTTTTTATTGAGTATAGGTCCGAATAGAAGTGAATTAGTTGAATTATGTTAGATTTTATAAATTACTAATAAATTTTCTATAATAGTACCTTAATATTAATTGTCAATAATTTAGATATTATTGATTTATTATCATTTATTGTCTTATAATATTTTATTAATATCAAGTAGCCCTTAACTTTTGGATTTATAATACTATGTTTTTTAGGTATTATTTCTTTCTATCTAAACACATTAACTTATATCCCCTAGAGTGTTTGAGTAAATTTCATGCACTAGAAAATATTATATTTGGATTTACTGAACACATTTCCGATAAATTTTCTTCGATGATATTTATGACTACTTCATTGATGAATGTTTTATTGAAGTTAACCCAAAACTATTATTTGATATATTCTTTAGTTGGTGTTGTGACCAATGTCATTTGTTTCATAAATGTTGTGTCAATTTGTGTTTGGCGTGTTGAGATGATGTTGTGGCAGTTGTATAATTAATATGGTTTCATTTAATGGAATTAGTTTCCATGATTGGGAAATAATACTAATATTTTGATGATAGTTGGAGATAATATTAAATTGATAAGACATGTGTTATACACGATCATTTCTATAGATAATTATTATGGTTGTTGAAGATTATCTTAAAAAGATATGACATGTGCTGAAGAAGTGTATAAATAGAACATTATAAAAATATGATAAAGAATACCATAAAAATAAGGATTTTACGAGGATTTTAATAAGTACCTAAAAAGATCATTACCACATGAGAAATCTGTACAAAAATAAATTCATTTTTTTTCATGATGATTTACTAAAGAAAAATTATTGATTATATGGCTTGGAATTTGTTTATGGGTTATGATAACACTGAAAAAATATTTTGTTAGACTCCCTAAAAACAGAGAAATTCAAAGAGATTAATAATTCTAACTCAACCAAGGAATTGGGGGAGTAGGGGTGAACCATTTACAATGGAGTCAGTCGAGATTGCCGACATTCCATCATGGTTTGAGTGTGGTATGGTGCATATCACCCACACAATGTTCCCATATGAGTGATATTGAGGTGGGATGGTGGGTCATCAGGGGTCTGCATGCCTGAGTCGCCCTAGTGGAGGCTTGTGTGGATATGTGAGTGAGCCCTATGCTACTCACCATGAAGTTAGTGGAATGTGGTGTAATATATAGGGGATCCCAATTGAAGTGAACTTTATTGAGGGGTAGTGGATCCACAGACATTGTTCACTCATCACTTAAATGTTACGGACATAAGTGGGCAATCATATGGGATTCATCTTGAGAATTTGATCAATAGAGGGTTCAAGAGTGAACATATTTCCCATAGACAAGGTATTATGGATGTGCTGAAATACATTTCAAAATCAAGAAAATTATACATCCATCATGATGATGTTAAAATAATTATACATTTGGGATCAACTAGATGAAATGTGGAAAATTGATATCCTGCATGGATTCTTTAATAATTTTTTTTTAAAATTTCTGAATGAAAATGGAATCGCAATAGTCTGTTCAAGCATAAAATACTCATATATGATGTCATATTATAAAATATAGAAGATGTTGAGCATGAAGGAATTGACACTCTGATTATTGGTGTCAAAAATAAGTATAACCTATTTCTATGAATTATAAAATATCAATATCTTTTGTTTGAATATATTGTGTGACAAGAAATTCTTTGTGGGATATTTGACAACATTGTAACTACTCTTAAATTGGATGAAATGAGTTGGAGGATACACTATAAAAAAATAAAGAATACTGAGAATAGTTTTCGCTGCTCAAGAGAAATAAACTTTATCACCTTGGAACAATTTACCTTGAAACCATATGTTTTTTATGTGGGATCGCATGAAGGTCTTTTCTCATGTGAAGAAGACGGTTTATATCCCAGGGTCCATCGACATTATCTATCAAAATTGATGGTTTTTCAAAATAAATTATTTTAGGAATCCATTTTCAATTACATGAAATGGATTGATATTCCATACATAATTTCATGTTATGATATAGAATGGAGTTACTGGAAATGAAGAGTAAAAGAGATGGTGTGCTTTTATTTTCATGTTGAAGAACCATTTCAGTTTGTGTGAGGAGAAAAGTGAAATTCACATCAATACTATTTTCATGATGATTTGTTTTGATAATGTAGAATAAGAAATTAAGTGTAGAATATAATGAATAGTTTGGACATGGATACATTAATATGTGAATTTATATTCACATTATAATTTAACCAAAAAAATAATGAAGGTGGAAGCACATGCATTTAACCAAAATTTCCATGCTCATGAATTTAGAAACAATAAAAAAATATAAAACCTTATTATAGGCACTATCACTGAGAAACATTAATAACATAAAAATATGAATATAAATCATAATATAATAAAAATATTAATTTTTTAGGAGTTAGTATTAATTAATAGGAGAACCCCATGTAATTCCTGCATGAAGTACAAGTGAGATACCTAGATTAAGAATTCAAAAGAAATATAATTTAGAGTTTATAAGTATTTATCTTTACAGAAATAATATATAATAATCTATGTGAAACATTTCACACATCATGGTGTGGTTGGGTCTTCATGCGTATAAGGATGAATTAACGATTGAGTATTTTCTTCACTAAGGAACTAATCATACACATGTGATTAGAATTATTGTCTAGTACTGTTAGACAAGATCAGTGGATATTGAAGGTACTTGAAGTGTACACGACCAATTCAGATTCTGTCAGTTAATAGTATAAGACAAAAAGATCTTATTACAATGGATTAATCCTTGAAGACAGGTAGAAGTATCTTGGTAGGATCTTGGATAAGGAGTAGTCTTTCAGTTGGAGATGAGAGTAGTGAAGTCTCCTGGTTTGAGTTGATAGTAGTAGGAGTATTTCAGTCATAGATGAATTTATTGAAGGTATTTTAGTTGGAGATAAAAAAATAATGAGTCTCTTGTTTGGAGTAGAGGTATAAAAATTCGTTTTGTTTGATCTGGGATTAATTTAAATAGTTTTTTGATTTTGATGAATTAGTAACCCTGGGGAATTACTAGTTGTTGCAAGGAGTATGATTATTGATGGAACTTCTATTTTTTCTAATACAAATATTTTCAAAACTATACATGAGGTGATATTGTTATATATTATTTATGGTATTGAGAAGCAATGAAAATTTTGAGAGGTGTATTTTTTAATAACATTAATTTGTGAAATAAACCATTGATTCACCCATCACTTATAAGTATTTAATCAGGCCTGGGTATTTACAGTAGAAAAAAATCAGATATGAATGATGAGAACCTCAAACTATTGTTTCATTTAAATTTGAGAGATGGAAATCATTATAAAATTAATTTTACATTATATTATTTTAATTAAATTTTTATTTTTTATAGAATGAAATCCAATTATATTTATCAAGATTTTCAATTATATAATGTGATCACTATCAAAAAATTAACCACAAATAAATATATATCACTTATCAAAAAAATCATATATATATTTTCATACATTTTAAAAATCTTATGTGATTATATATTAATTCTATATGATCAGAATCATCACATTTTCCTTAAGAATTTGAACAGATAATAATAATTCAGGGTAATAAAGAGTAGCATAACCTAATATTTTCTCCAACTAGGTTACAATTTCAAATTTAACAAATGATCAATATTAACATGGAGGTGATGTTGTGTTTAATTCAAAGAAAAATCAACAGATGATTGGATTATCTATCAATTGTTCAACATTTTAACTGAGGGTTAGTGTGTTTATTCAATGATATAATTGTCTCATAATGATGAATCCTTCTACTAGAAGTTGATAAATGATATAGTTTTTTATCAATAACCCATAACCTATATTTTATATTTATATGTATCATTGTATAATAATTATTAATGTTGAATGCATTGATTTTAATATAGAGGAGTGTCACACTCAATGATCAAGAAAAAACGGGACATACATATGGTTCATGATTGATCACATACCAGATGATGACATTACATCAAAAACTTTTTATAATATAGTGTTATGGTGGTGGGAGGGATCTAATGGGAAAAGGAGACATATTTCATTCATTGTTAGAGAAAAGGTTGAAACAATATTTTGATGCATTTTTAGAAAATATTTGGACTCCTTTAGATGTAGGCATGATTTTAGTACTACAATTTTCTCCCATCTCGGTATAACCTAGTATGCGACGGTCGATGCATCATTCCCTCCCATTTTATAGGGAGAGGGACCTCCATCACCTTTCTAGGTGGTAGTTCCCATTATATTTATCCATTTTCTACCCATGATTCATTTTACCTTTTCCATATGATCTAACTTTTCCCTAATGTCCCAAAAGTATTCAAAGGATCCCTACAAATATCACTGTTGACATCAAAGTTTACTGATATATCTTCCCTTCTTAAATTGACTCATGTTTCTCACTTCAAAAATCACTAAATCTCAGGGGATGTGGTTGATTTTTTTTTGGAGTTTGTGAATTAGGAATAGGAGCACAAGTTAAGATACATGATAATAGGCACACGATGATTTAGTTTAATTCATAGATCAATTTGATCATGGTATTATTCAAATCCCAATGTCTCTGTAATGGATATATCTTCATCCTTTTTTAGTTTTCCTCTCATTTTCACATGAAGCATGAATCTCCAACAATCAATAACATGGGTTAGTTATCCAGAACTTCCTATTCATTTTTAGAACCCTTTGATAATTTAAATGTTATAAAACATGGTTGGGTGATTTACATGTTCCAATAGTAGAGATAGTGCTATTTTTCAACTTTTTTCCCCTCATATTTGTATTTAGGTTGATTTTTCAATAATTGAAACATATTTAATTTGTATTGATGTTTGTAAAGTGTTTTGATACAAACATCCAGTTTAAATTGAAATGTGGGTACATTTTATCACCTCAATAAAGGTATTGGAACACTTAATTTCATTATGTAATTGAGGAATTACTGTCAGTCATCATAATATTGATGTGGTTTTGGAGTCAGGTTGTAGTGACTAGTGACTGGCATCGAGGTATTATGGTCTGATGTAACATGCTCAGTTCAGGGGTTCACAAGCCCAAAGAACATTTAACTCATTGTATTTTTCTTCATTGTTGGATGTTTCCCTATTAATTATAGATATAGAACACAAATATTAGCTCCCCATAAAAATTTACACCATTGGAACCTTGATCACAAGGTATTGGATGTCTATGGTAAATTGCATCATGATTTGGTTTAGTGATATTTATAGGTGTAAGACACATCAATGTAAGGAGGAAATGAAGGGGTTTATACACCATTTATGTTGGATAATAAAATTATCCCAAGGCCACATATGATATGTTTTGAGTGAAATCAAGAAAAGGAATTATTGTAAGATTGAGATCACAAATGATAGGTATAGTGAAACATGGTCAAGAACCTAGTCATACAATGGTGTCTCATGTTTAAAGGGAGGTAGGTCCAACTGGTTGCAAGGTTCTGAAGATACAGGTTAAATGGGGTGGTGGTGTCGATCAGGTCATTCCCAAGAAGTTATTTTATAGGTATTAAGATTATATATATATTTTACAGTTTGGAGAGTAAAGGGTCGATTCAAGAAACATAATCATCTCATTCAGATAACATCAATGACTGGAAGGTATTTCCTAGGGTAGAGACTAATGATGAGACATCTTGTTAATTTTTAGGATAATGTGTAGATGAAATTCAAGGTATAGGGATACAAAACCTGAGGATTATGAAAGGTTACATAGAAAATATAGATTTAGGATTATACAACCAAATTGAAAGATAAAAAATGAAAGGTTGTATATATTATTCATACTTACCCAAATGAATAGAGACATGATCGTCCAAAAAGGAGAAGTCCAAGTCAATGGACTATGATCCCAGTTTTGATGAATTTTTACTATTTATAGTGATTATAATGACCAAGATAAGGAAATATTCTTGATGGAGGATATATAATAGTTTATGTAAGGATTAGTGGTAGTGGAATACTCATCTAGTGTGGTCACCACTGATCAGGATGATGCGCCAAAAAATGGGAAAAAATGAGAACATGTCAATACAATATGAGGAAGAAATATTGGAGTATTAACTCCAAATTGATGTCTCACAAGGGATTGTTGATAAGATGTTTGATAGACTATTACTTTTGGAAATTAATATGGATTAGATACAGTGGATCAAAAATTGAGATCAAATTTTGGGTATGAATATTCAATGAAATGAAGATAAATATGGATCTGTGCATTTAAAAATGGGTCAGGATGAATTATTTGTTCAAAGACCTCATGAATAATGATTAGGCTACCTGGGAAAATGGAATTCATTCAAAATTATATAGAGATAATTATTGTAATTAAATTATATTAGATTTCAATGATTCTAGGATAACTTATAGTATTTGATTAATTGTATTTTTTACTTTTATGGGTGCTCACCTTTTCATTAAACTGTTTTGGATAATAAAAAAAGGAAATTTTCATCCAGTTAAGAATTCATTTGGCCTTAGAGAAATTGAATATGAGCAATCTATATATCCCATGATGTAGATATTTTTTCCATTTTTATATGATACACCATAGAATAAAAAAGAGATTATAAATCAAATGTTATAGATATTTGAAGTTGTATTATAATAGATACATTTTTGAAAAGTTTATTTTATCATCATGATGGAGTTTAGATACCATACACTAGGTAGTGATCTGTGTCACATGCCTATCATTTTTATGAGTTGTATATATTTCAAGGAATATCTTTTATATCCTTCTGTTAGGTTATCTACATAAACCTAGAGTTTCACTAAGGCAAGGAGAAGGAGGCTCTCTCACTGCCGATGAAGGATCTGAGATAAAATTTCAAATTAAGAGTCCATGAATCAATGAACAATAACAACATGTCTTCATTCTTCATCAGAAACTGATCCAAACACCATGTAAGGTTTAAATTTGGTTTTTATTTCTTTCCTCATTAATTATTCCTGTGACTTAAATGGATTAGATGATGAATGATCTAATCCACAGGTCATGTGTGTTGTTTGTTGGGATTATTCTAATATGAGGGTGGTTATTTGGATTAATCAAGTATAGAAATTGTTTATTTCTTCTCTGTTGTATAATTCTAACATCGATAGCTTGAGGATGACATGAACAAGGCCAAGATTAATACATTTGGGTATTCATGTGCTTTGAACCATTTTCCATGTTGCTTATTCCATGCATTTTATGATCTGAGATAGTGATCTAAACTATTGTGGCACAAGGTGGTTGTTGAAAAAGGAGGCAGCATCTCCAGCTATTTTAGTTAGAGCACAGCAGGGTGAGGCCATTGAGGGAGTGTACGGTGGTGGAGGGGGCCCCGTCCCGACAGAGTGGTTGGGGTGGGAAAACTCAGTAACAATGTCACCAATAGGGCCTCTAATGGTGGCAGAAACCTACGGTCGAGGTGTGAACATAGTGGTCGATGCCACAGGAGGAAACTTGGTGAGGCCGCAAGTAGTGAGAGTGACAATGGTGGTGTTGAACGTAGTCCTACAGGACTTTATCGAAGGAGGAACCTATGATATCTAGAATCCCATGGGATCTGATAGGTCATGCTGATAAAGAATAATAAATTCGGATCAGTCGCGTTGACTATAGAGCATGATGGCATGTCATAAGGAGACTGTGTCGACCATAGGGAATGGATTGGGTGGGCCATGACTGGGGGAGGGGGTCTGGCCTAAGAGACACAATTTGGCTTGAGATATCGGTCCACTTCAGTTGCCCAGTGGGATGGACCGCATGGACCATCGGGCCGGGCTAGTTTGGGCTAGCCCAGACTTACTAGGTTTGGTCGGTTCAGCCAAACTGGGTAGGGTATGATCAGATGGACCGGGTGGGTTTGACCCATAACGGTCCTAACCCCTTATCACTAAAATGAACATAACATTCAAACTGAATGATTGTTTCATGATCGTTTTGCAGAGTTAGAACACTTGTGATGAAGTGTTTCATTTGAGATGACTTTTTGGGTTCATTGTATGGACCAGTATAGGTGGAGAGTTTCTCTGTGTTTTTTTCTCAATGGGTTTTGTGAAATTACATCCACATCACTAGATATTAGTTCCCTCTAGAGGATGTTTTCCAAATAGCGTTGTGGTATCAATCTATTGGACTGGAGAGATCATCTATCACCACTTATTCTTTTTGTGGTAATTGACCCAACCTCTGAGTGTTGGGCCTTAGTAATTTATCCAGTGGGACGTATCAATATGGTTGTTGGTATTCTCATCAAAGGATCCTCTACATTACGAACAACATCTGTAGGGTTTTCGGTATTCTACGAGAAGGAACTGCTATGTTGTGGGCTATTATATATTAGGTTATCATTATTCTATGAGAATTATCCCTATTTATATATCAGGACTATAAAAAAGTGTATTAACATTGGGAAGGGCCCAAATTAGTGGGAACTCTTCGTAAGGGTCTCTTTTGACATCATGGATCATGGAGTGAGTTCTCCCAGAATGATCTTACCTAGAGAAGAATCTTTTAGCAGATGATTGGTTGTGACATACCCACTTTAACATGTGGTTGGTTATGAGTATATCTAGATATTCTAGGTATATGTGTTATAGGAATACACCTATGTAGAGATGACGATGAATTATTTTTTAGGGTTTTCTTTGTGGTTTGGGGTGTCCTACTGAGTATTAATTTACTCACCCATACACATGCTTCACCCGCACGTGTTATTTCTTTTTCATATGAACGATGCATTGAAGGATTCCTAGGTGGACTATAAGTAGTGCATAGAGTGATAAAGTATATGTGGTGTGTTTCTAAAACTTATGATTGTTTTCCTAAAACTACCATTCAGGTAGGACATTCCTCAGAAGAGTTTGATGAGCTTTTACATTCACATGACATTCTCTTTATTTTGTTGGTCATGTATTGTAGCCCATTTACTAATATAGTTTTCCAACTGTCATACTCTGTGTTTGGTATCTTAGTATATGCGTGTATTTTTTACATTGCATTTTTTTACTTTTCATCATTTGGGTCATAGACATGTGTATGTGTACAGGCACTGAGGTAAATGCCTTCCATTTGTGAAATATGCATACTAAGTGCTAGTTTCCAACCCTTGACCTATTAGAGGAGGGACTGGGGTATTCAAAACATGTCCCCCATTAGGATAGGTGGTGATACAGTGGTATCAGAGGATGTAGGATATACATTGGGACTAGGACTTAGTGAGATTTTTTGGGGAAAAAATGTTAAGTGTTTTAAGTTAATCTTTCAGGCTAGAGACCCCAGTGTTGGTACGACAGATGACATATCCATACATTAGGTTTATGGGCACCTACATTTTGAATCTATACATGAAAAAAATGGTTGTAGGTAAATTAATGGTACCTGAATCGTCTAATAATGGGTTGTGTTTTACATGTCCCTCTTCAGTCAGATCTCTAGATATACTCTATTGACCATGGTACATATTGATCTATTTCAAGATGCCTCTACACAGACAACCAGACAATATTACATTACATGATCCTGAGGATGGTACAACTAGAACTATGTTGTTTAGTGTAGTGGAATGTTCCCAAGATACTCCTGTCACCAGTGATTGCTCCTGGGGGTGGTGCACTAGCGATGCCACCACCCATCGAGAAGCAGTTACTTCTCGTTCTACCAGTAGAGAATGCACGTAGGATGAGTGCATTTCATCAGTTCCACATATGGTGACCCTCTAGGTCCTGGGGTGAGATAGAGCTCCAAATAGTATAGGATTGGCTGGATGTAGTCACTCATGTCATTAATCTAGTTAGGATATCTACTAACCAGGTGGAAGTTTAATCTGAGAGTATTTTTCATGCTCAGCAGGACGGTAGTGGACCCTAATGACCCAGACCCATGGTGAGGTGACTCTATCTTAGGAATACAAAGATTTCCACTTTAGGGAAGAATTATCTCCAGCAACATTCTTCTTGGTGTATATATAGGAGCCTCTATATCTACAGTGAGGCATAGATATTGTAACGGAGTACTCAGTGATCTTTACAGACCTATCTCCTTACTCCACAGTTATGGTGGGAGACCTCTTCTTCTGGGATCTGGCCTTCTAGTAGGGGATACACTGAGATATCAGGGTTTTTATGATATCCTCGCGCATTCCTATGTATGGTGGGGTACTGTAGAAACACATACTGAGGGATATATTTCTAATAAAGCAGACACCAGCTGTGGGAGCTACCAGCAGGCACCAGGTGGATGAGACTTTGGTAGTAGGTATCTGATGATAGTAATAGGGAACCAAGCGAACCATGAATATCAAGAGAGTAACCTAGGATACCGGGTCAGTTGTGAAGGGATCCTAAGGCGGATTGATTCATCCTAGAGGTAGAAGGTTTTACATATACGTGTTGGGGCGGAAGAAAAGCGAGGAATGATGGCAAGAGGGGGGGTGAATTGCCTTTTAAAAAATGATTAACAAATTAAAATCAAAGTGAAAGATGCAGCGGAAATAAAGGAGGCAAGACACAAGAAATTGATAATGGAGTTCGGCCAAAAACCCGGCCTACATCTCCGCTCCCAACTCAACCGTTGAGAGATTCCTACCGCTTGCTTTTCAATGGTTTTAGAAAGAAACCCACTAGGCTTTGAGGTAGCACTAGGACCTATTACAGCTTGCTTTTTGTGGTTTAGCAAGAACCCACTTGCTTTTGATGGTTTAGCAAGAACCCACTAGCCTTTTTAACGGGTGAAGGCTAGCTCACCGAAACACAAGCCTTTTAAAAGGAAAGGCTTGAAGAAACCTCTTCACACCTTAATGGTGGTGTGAAACCCAAAAGAAAGGGGGATGAGAAAAGGGTTTGGGGTTTGTAGGCACAAACCCAAAATGAAAGCTCAAAAAGATAAAAACAATAAAACCCGTAATTGGGAGAAGCCTTGGGCGCCTTGATTGATTGGAGATGTTGATGGCTGCTTCCAAGCTTCTTTGAAGGGGCTCCTTGGATGTGGAAGTTGTTGGAGCTATTGGGGTTCCCTTGGAGGAAGTCGCCGGAGGTTGGCCAATTGATGCAAAATATGTCCGTGGGCTTCCGTATAGTTCCGGTTGATGTCTGGGGCTTCCTTGGACTTTATTTATAGTCATGGAACCCTTGGTGAGGCTTCGGAGCCGTTGGAGAGGCTAAAAGAGCCGTTGGGAGCCAAGTGGGCCAGCCTGGTCAAACTGCAACGGCTAGTTTGACTGGCTCCACCGGCTGGCCGGTACAGTCCCACCGGTTGGCCGGTGTTTGCAAAAAGGCATAGGATTCTGGTTCAGGCGCCACCGGCTGACCGGTGCCAGAGCCACCGGCTGGCCGGTGGCAAGACAGTAGCTGTTCTTCTTTTCCAGGGGCCACCGGCTGACCGGTGTCAGAGCCACCGGCTGGCCGGTGGCAAGACAGTAGCAACCACTGTTTTGCTGGATGCCACCGGCTGGCCGCTGGTGTGCCACCGGTTGGCCGGTGGTCTGGACAGAAGGATGCCTTCTGTCCAGGCTCCTATCGGTTGGCCGGTGCACTTCCATCGGTTGGCCGGTGGACTGAATTTCAGTCCACTTTGCCTCCTTTCTTTCTTGGCCCAATTCCTTGGCCACCTGAATTGATTCCTATCATCCAAAAACACTTGAAAGAGGATTAGAAAAATATGAGGGTGATTGTGATCATGAAAATAAAACCTAGAGGGGTTCGAGAGGTACAACAATCTCCCCCTATTTTGATGATCACAATCACCAAAACAATCAAAGTAAAATACTGAAATTGAAAGGAAATGCTAAGCATGATGAAAAGGATTCTCCCCCAATCAATCAAGAAATTTCTCCCCCTTTGTGATTATCAAAATAGAATGGGGCATAAAACTTGATTGAGGGAAACGTTGAAAAACTAGATTTTTAAATCAATTGGAATTTTTGAAAATTAAATTGAAAAATTTGAATAACAGTTTGAATTGAAAGTTTTGAATCAAAAACCAATTGAATTTTGAAATTTGAAACCAAATGAAATTTTTGAAATTGAGAGTTTTGAATACCAAGTGTTGAAATTGAAAGGAAAAATTTTGAATACACAAAAAAAAGCTTAAAATATCCTAACTCCCCCTAAATAAAAACAAAAAGTCACCGGGGAGAGGGATTTTGAAAAGAGACAATTTTGGGCCCGGAGAGACTCGCTAAGAGGGATTTTTCAATCCACACTTGCCTTGTAGCGGGTCTTCTCCTATAGAATTCATTCGAATAAAAAATCGATTTGGGCCTACCGTACCGGGCGTTTTTGCAATTACATTCATATATCATGTGCCCGGGTTTCTTGCAATAGTTACAAAATTTATAACAAGAGCTCCCCCTTACAAAAACAGTTGGAGCATGGGAGGTGGAGGCTTGCTTGGAATATCCAAGCCCTTGGGTGGTTCGGGAAATGCGTTGGGAACCAAGTAAATTGTTCAAATTTTGTTCCCCTTGGGTGAACTTGGCTAGAGTTTCTCTAAGATCCTTGATGGTTGATTCCAAAGAATCAACATTGGGGAAATTTTGGATTTTTAGGGAGAGTTCCTCCTTCTCTTTGAGAAGTTGGTCTTTTTCGGAGGAAAGCTTTTTGAAATTCTTTTTCAAAGCAACGAATTTTGAAGAAAGCTCATGAAAACCATTTTCTAATTGGTCTCTAGCATGTTGGAGTTCTTCATATGATAGATGATTAAAAGAATTTGAAGAACTAGAAGACGAGGAAGAAGAGTCGGAAGATGATACCTCATGATTTGCCATTAGGCATTTTTTACCTTGGTCTCTCGAGGAGAAGGAGGAGAATGAAGAGGTGGAGCTATCACTCCAAGATGCCTTTGAAGCCTTCTTCTTTACCTTCTTTTTGGCCCTTTTCTTGTGAAGTGGGCAAGCGGGTTTGAATTTTTCGTCGAGTTCTTGCTCTTGAGCGGGTTCTTGCTTTGGATCCTTGCTAGTACCTTCATGGGTTAGCTCTAAATATTTCCAAATATCATGTGAAGAAGTGCAAGAAGAAATACAATTAAAAACATTACGGTCAAGACCACAATGAAGAGCGTTCATGGCTTTGCCATCAAGCTCAAAATAAGCAATGTCATTGGGGGTCCATTGAGATTCATCTTTACAAGAGAGAGAATAACCATGCATGACAATTTTAAAAATAGGATAGCTAATGCTTTTAAGAAAGGTGGTCATGCGGGTTTTGCAAAAACTATAATCGGTTCCATCAAAGAATGGAGCACGATCCAAAGAAAAGACTTCGGGGGCGTAAGAGGTTGAAGCGGTAGAAGCCATCAAAAAGGATCTTTAATTTGAAACCGGTTAAGGAATTATTCAAATACGTCCTTTGATACCAATTGTTGGGGCGGAAGAAAAGCGAGGAATGATGGCAAGAGGGGGGGTGAATTTCCTTTTAAAAAATGATTAACAAATTAAAATCAAAGTGAAAGATGCAGCGGAAATAAAGGAGGCAAGACACAAGAAATTGATAACGGAGTTCGGCCAAAAACCCGGCCTACGTCTCCGCTCCCAACTCAACCGTTGAGAGATTCCTACCGCTTGCTTTTCAATGGTTTTAGCAAGAAACCCACTAGGCTTTGAGGTAGCACTAGGACCTATTACAGCTTTCTTTTTGTGGTTTAGCAAGAACCCACTTGCTTTTGATGGTTTAGCAAGAACCCACTAGCCTTTTTAACGGGTGAAGGCTAGCTCACCGAAACACAAGCCTTTTAAAAGGAAAGGCTTGAAGAAACCTCTTCACACCTTAATGGTGGTGTGAAACCCAAAAGAAAGGGGGATGAGAAAAGGGTTTGGGGTTTGTAGGCACAAACCCAAAATGAAAGCTCAAAAAGATAAAAACAATAAAACCCGTAATTGGGAGAAGCCTTGGGCGCCTTGATTGATTGGAGATGTTGAAGGCTGCTTCCAAGCTTCTTTGAAGGGGCTCCTTGGATGTGGAAGTTGTTGGAGCTATTGGGGTTCCCTTGGAGGAAGTCGCCGGAGGTTGGCCAATTGATGCAAAATATGTCCGTGGGCTTCCGTATAGTTCCGGTTGATGTCCGGGGCTTCCTTGGCCTTTATTTATAGGCATGGAACCCATGGTGAGGCTTCGGAGCCGTTGGAGAGGCTAAAAGAGCCGTTGGGAGCCAAGTGGGCCAGCCTGGTCAAACTGCAACGGCTAGTTTGACTGGCTCCACCGGCTGGCCGGTACAGTCCCACCGGTTGGCCGGTGTTTGCAAAAAGGCATAGGATTCTGGTTCAGGCGCCACCGGCTGACCGGTGCCAGAGCCACCGGCTGGCCGGTGGCAAGACAGTAGCTGTTCTTCTTTTCCAGGGGCCACCGGCTGACCGGTGCCAGAGCCACCGGCTGGCCGGTGGCAAGACAGTAGCAACCACTGTTTTGCTGGATGCCACCGGCTGGCCGCTGGTGTGCCACCGGTTGGCCGGTGGTCTGGACAGAAGGATGCCTTCTGTCCAGGCTCCTATCGGTTGGTCGGTGCACTTCCATCGGTTGGCCGGTGGACTGAATTTCAGTCCACTTTGCCTCCTTTCTTTCTTGGCCCAATTCCTTGGCCACCTGAATTGATTCCTATCATCCAAAAACACTTGAAAGAGGATTAGAAAAATATGAGGGTGATTGTGATCATGAAAATAAAACCTAGAGGGGTTCGAGAGGTACAACAATACGATGTCTAGGGGAATATGGTGTAGTATTTCCTGACCTGATGTAAGTAAGATCGAGGGATGTTTGTGGGACAACTGAGGTAGAGGTAGGGGTTTGAGTAGGGTGGTTCATAGGGGGGCAGAAATGGTAGGGGAGCAGGTAGAGAATCCAACAATGGGGGAGGGTTGAGGCACTACCACCCCACCCTTATGTGGTCTACCATGAGCTCCAAGATTTACTGTATAAGAGAGAGTCTAACTTCATGCAATGGATGAAAATAAACCTAGTACTCCAGAGATGAATAGTGGTACGATCTATGTATTTTCCACCCTAGTTTCAGTTCTTATAGACATAGTTTTAGTCACTCTTGTCTTTCCACAATCATTTTTCATGGATCAGAGATTATATTAGGGTCGTTGACTCGAGCGTCACATTTAGAGACACCTCTATGAGGGGATTAAATGATCATGCTCTACTTCTGATAGTATTAGATTGTGCCTATAAGTGATAGTTTCAGTTGGGATCTCCTAGTAGCGGCATCAAGGCCATACAATGTTATTCTTGGTATGTACGAGATATCTACATTTTATACTCAGATTGATTGATTTTGTTGGATATTATGGTGTTTCCTCTATGATGGAACCAGTTTTTCCAATGTTAGAGAAAAGGAAATGTATGTAGTACAGGATTGACTTACTCAAAGGAGGGTGTAACCGATAACTCGCCAGTTATCTAGCCTCACCCAGAGTGAAGTGGATGAGAGGAGTCCTTCGTTTCCTATAGTGGATGATGAGTATGAGTACATCATTCTAGAGGATGTTCATGGATTATCTTCTCACAGTGAGTTTGACTAAAAAATTGATCTATACCCTATGATGACACTAATATCTACTCTTGCTTATTAGAGGGATCCCCAAGAGCTTCTTGTGTTGAGGATACTTCTTGAGGACTTGTTGATGAATGGATTCATGATACACAATGTATCACCATGGGTGGACCAAGATTTTTTTTCAAGAATGTGAATGAGATATTGAGGATATGTGTGTACTTCTAGTGCTTGAATCAGGTGACCATTGAGAACAATTATCCACAATTGAAGATTGATGACCACCTAGATCGGTTGAATGGAGTGAGGTGGTTCTTGAAGATTGACCTCAGATATGGCTATCATTACCATAGTGTATGGGAATAGGATGTTCCAAATATAGCATTAATATGTTGGTAAGATGACTAAAAGTACCTAGTGATTCCATTCAGTGTGAAAAAAGCCCATGTAGTGTTGATGGGACTCACAAACAAGATCTTCCAGCGTTACCTAGACCAGTTCGTCATGATCTTTATTGGTGAAATACTAGTATACTCATCATCCAAAGAGGATCACACGATACACTTGGGGATGGTATTGGGCACACTATTATAGAACCAGATTTATTGGAAGCTCTCAAAGTGTCTGTTATAGATTCAGGAGTTCCAATTTCTGGAACAGGTAATTTCATAGGCTGGATTTTTAGTGGATCCAGTGAAGATTGAGGTAGTACTTGACTTGGATCCACTTAGGAGTGTGACTAACGTGAAGAGTGCTTTAGGTTTGGCTAATTTCTATCAAAGTATTGTGCAAAAAAGTTATAAGATACAGGCACCCTTGAATGATTTTAAACAGAAGGTACAACCCATTGTGTGGATAGAAAAGTGCCAATAGTATTTCTAGGGGCTGAGGATGAGGTTGAAAAGCTCCACCATATTGAGACTACGAGAGGAGGGTGGTGGGTATGTAGTGTTTTACAATTCATAATGGATCAGGATGGGTTGCATCATGATGTAGGGGAAAGTAGTGAGTTTCTACGGTTCTTGATAGTTGAGATAGAATGAGCATAACTATGTAACCCATGAACATCATCTAGGAGAAGTAGTCTTCAAGATGATGATGTGGAAACACTACTTGATGGGTGAGTGGTTTTCTATATTGTATGATCACAAGAGTCTCAGGTATATCTTCTTAAAATTGGATATAAACATGATATAGAGGTTTTGTCTAGATATCCTCCATAATTATGACATTTGGATTGTCTACACTCATGTGAAGGGGAATTTTAGGGGAATACACTCTCAGTTGGAGAACTAGCTTGTAGTTTCTAAGTGAGGCATCAGAGTAGTTGGCATCACTGCAGATATTGGTTGTGGGTGGAGATGGAGTAGATTTCCTTCAATTGATGGTTTTCACCCCTCCACCATGGCAATGATTCTGGGAGGCACAACTTGTGGATTTTGACTATGAGGCATGATGTGCTTAGTTTTACACAGATCAAGCCCCTAACAAATATTTGATATGTGAGGAGAACATCATTCTATTCAGGGTAGGCATAGTTATACTAGTGGGGTTGCAAGAGGAGGATCTGTGGGACTTCCAACGATCCCATTTGGCGGTACATCTAGGTGTGTCGAGGATGTATCAGGATCTCTAATATCAGTTTTGGTGAACAAGTATGAAGAAGGAAGTGGCATAGTTCATTTCTCAATGCCTCACTTGTCATCAAGTGATGGAATAGAACCAGTTTACTATGGGCTTGACCCAACCCCTCACAGTGCTAGTGTGGAAGTGGGATGTGATATCGATGGACTTAATGATGACTTTACCTTCCATGTCCTGGTGGTATGATACCATATGAGTGATCATATACCACCTCACCAAGTTGGACCACTTACTATTGATATGGGATTATATTTCATTAGAGATATTGGGATGCCTCTACAATCAAGAGATAATTGAGATTCACAGAGTACACTCGATGATTTTTTTATACTATGATTCATGCTTCACATACCGAATTTGGAAAGGGTTATAAGAGGTGCTTGGGAATGAGTTATGCTTGATCATGGTGTTTCATCCCCAAAACAATGGCCAGACAGAGAGGACCATACATGTACTAGAGGGATTTCTACATGATTTCATCCTAGACATTGGTCTTAGTTGGAAGGATGATCTTCCTCTTGTGGAGATTTCCAAAAACAACAACTACCACTCTACCATTGGTATTGAACCATATGTGGCATATTACGAAGAACCCTACATATCACCACTTTCCAGAAAAGAACCAGTAGAGTCAGAATTCATGGGTCCATAGTTGGGATGAAATACAATTGGGAAGGCGTAGATCTTCTAGGAGGAGATAAGGACTACATAGAGCCTACCAAAGTCATATTCTAATAGGAGACCATGGCCTATGGAGTTCAAGTAGGGATACCATGTGTCCCTTCACACCTCTCCTCAATAGGGATTGCAGGGATTTGGATGGGTTAGAAAGTTATCTCCAAGACACATCGTCCGTTTTTAGATACTGGGCGGAGTTGGAGAGGTGGAATCCTACCTAGCTCTCCCCCTACAGATGGACCAGTTGAATGATTTCATCCACATGTTGTGGTTGAGAGGTATGTGAATGATCTTTCAACTGTCATAGACTAGGGTGAGATGGACATTGATAATGAGGATACCGTTGAAGAGTTACCAGAAAAGATCGAGGATTGACATGAGAGGATCTTTCATGGGTGGTTGATTCCTATGGTTCACATTTGGTGGTAGCATAGAAATATCCAAGAGTGCACTTGTGGGTGAGAGGCTTAGACTCGTGCTCAATACCCTCACCTTTTTATTGATTAGAACATGTTTTGGATTTCAGGGACATAAATCCATATGTAGAGAGGAATGTAATGACTCGGTCTTACTTTGGTTTTATTTTAATAAATTAATTGTGAAAATTTGACAATATGTTGAAATGGAGTGTGGTTCTGAGGCCTGGTGTGCCCTAAAAAATTAGTCAAATAATATTTAGTTATTAATTAAAACTCAAGGGAGACTAATATTGGTACTGTAATAACAACTAAATGGGTTTTTGGATTAGAAATATGAGGGTACCATTGCGTTTAGAACAACGCCTTTACCTTATGTGGGGCCTAACCTTGACCGGTGTGGATAACAGTTGAATGTTAGTTTTTGGACGTGAAGGTAATTAAAATATTTGATAAAATATTTTATATGGATGTTAATAATTGAAACAACAATGGTTTCCCTTTTTAATAATCCTTTTCATAAATCTAGGTTTATCTTCATAACCCTGGAGTTTCCCTGAGGTGAGAAGAAGAAGGATCTCATGCTGGCGATGATAAATCAGAGATAAAGATTTAGATCCAGTGTTAATAAATCAATTAAAGATGTAAATATAAATTTATTCATCATTAATTAATTATCCAAACCCAAGGTAGGGTGTGAGTTTTTTTTATTTCCTTCCATTTTCTTTATCCCAATGAGAAATATGGAATAATAAACAATCGGACTAATCTATGAGTCATGTGTATTGTGGGTTGGACATATTCTATAGTATAGATTGTTATAAGGATGATTGATGTTTATAATTTTTCTATTTACACTCCATTATTTATGTTTAACAAGTTAATATCGATGTTGACACAAACAAGAACATGATTTGTACATTTGGGTGTTCATGTGATTTTCCCCTTTTTCCACGTTTCTCATTCCTCACATTTACTATCCAAGAAGGTGATACAAAAAATAGAGGAGAAAGATGTATGCATCACAAGGTGGTGGTTGGAGGTAGAAAATCTGGCCATTTCAGCTTTATCATGGTGGAAAAAGGCTGTCGGCAGAGGTGGCACTGGCTCGCCAGGGAGGCCAGGTAGGGCAGACTCAGCAAGATGGTCATTGACATGGTGGTCGATGGTGGAAGTAACCCATGGTCATGGTAGGACCATGTTATTGAGGTAGATTAGGACAATTGAGTCCATGGGAGACAACTAGAAAAGGTTGTGGGTGGCGACCAGGAAAGGCCGTTGGTAGGGAGGCTACAGCGGGCACAATCCCGTGGGACTGCATCGGAGGAGGACACCACGACGTTTGAGAGGCCATAATATCCATAGGTCCACTTTGACCAATATTGTGAACCACAGGTTGGATGTGTTGATTAGGGAGCTAGCTGGATTGTGGTAATATGACCTTGTGGACTAGGAGGCAGGGCCATGGTAGACCACACCCGAGGGAGCAGGCTGTTAGGGAGCGACACGTGCCAGTCTAGAAAAAACTGGCCACTCCAACGGCCTAATGGGATAGACCACATGGCCCAATGGGCCATGATATAGTGGACCATCGGGCCAACCCAGACTAATTGGTTTGGTTTAGGTCATTTTGGCCGTACTGGGTCGGGTCAGACTCGAACTGGGTTGGGGCAGACCCGAACCGGGTTGGACCTCTTTTCACTAAACTGGTTGTTACTTTTATACGGAAGGTTTGTTTGACATTCCATCTATGGTGTTGGAACCTTTGTGATTAGGTGGTTCTATTTATATTACGTTTTGGGCTTCTAGTATGGTAAAATATAGGTGGATAGTTTCCCTTATATCATTACTCTATGGATTAGTACGAAATTACTAACACATCACAGGATAGTTGTCCCCCATAGAGGAAATGTTATGGATAGAGTTTGGTATCCCTCATTGGGACTTAAGTGATCCTCTATCACCCCAATGGAGTTTTATGGGAATTCATGTGACCTACAAATGCATCACATTATCCCTCCATATATTGGGATGTATCAATATGGTTTTCAGTATTCTCAGTGATGTATCCTTTACCTTACGAACCACATCAATTGGGTTGTTGGTATTCTATGAGAAGGATCCCCTATGTTGTGGTCCAATACATATTAGGTTGTTAGTATTTTATTAACATTATCCCCTTTACATATATCAAAACCCTTGAACAGTGTATTCTATTTGGGAGGGTCCCAAATTAGTGGTACCACTTTGTAATGGTCTCTAATGACATCAAGGCTCATAGATTGAGTTCTCTCTGAACGAGAGAGCCTCTAGAGGAATCCTATGGCTAATGATTGGTTATGACATACCGTATATACCTAATGGTTGGTTATGAGTATATATAGATATTCTATATATATGTGTTATAGTAATATACCTATTTAAAGATGACTATATATTCTAGTGTGGTCTTTCCTTTTCCATTTCAGCATGTCCTACTGAGTATTGTTTTAGTAGCCCTTGTACAGGCTTCATCCACACATGTCATGTCTTGTCAAGCTGAGATACACATTGATGGAGTTATATATGGACATGGATAGGGTTCTATGTAAATTTAATAGGAAGACTTGTCATGTTTTTATGGGTTAAAATAGATGTCATACACTTTCCCTTAAGGTAGGGTTTTCTGTGGATGAGTTTTATGAGATTGTAATTTCACATGATAGACTCTATCTTTTGGTGGGATTGTATTTTGTACAATTTACATTTCTAGTTTTCCTACATTCAAACCCTATGGTTGGTATCTTAGTATATTCATTCATTATATACATAAAATTTTTACTTTTCGGCATTTAGGGTTTAGAGATGTGTGCGTGTGTATATGTACTAAAGGAAATACCACCCATTTGTCTGATATACCTACTCAGAACTAGTCTCCATCTCCTAGCCTATCAGTGGTGTTCTTGGATAAGTCATGACATGGGACCACTTGGATTGTCCGTGACAGCAAATCTGTAGATAACATATAAAAGGAACTTCAAACCCCTATTTACTACACAACAGACCATGTGTATGCTTGTAAAGTGATGTAATTGATTAAAGAGAACCCTCATTTATGTTATTATAAAATCCAAAAAATGGGTATGTGAGATAAATATTATATACATGTTCTCAATTAATTGGATCTAAATTCTTGTCCCCAAACCACCTAGGCAACAAATCACTTGGGTTTTGGGCCACCTCAGCAATTGATCGCCAGGGTGCCAAGAAATTGGGTTTATAACCACTTGTGAAATGATCTATTGATCATCATGACACATTGTTAACAAATAATATGGGAATATAATACAAGGTAAATGAATACCTAGGTAGAAATTCTTTGATCTCTCCTACATCAGAACAACTTCACCCCAGTCACAAACACGGGTTCCCATTTTACTTGGTAACCCACTCGAGTCCCTATTCTCATAGGCTATCTACCAAGGGTCCCATTGAGTTGGGTTATCTATCAGAGCACCCATTAGCCCAGGTCTGTTACGTAGATCCACATTCACTCTGGTTACCTTCTTGGGTTCCCATTGGTTCATTGCTTGGTGGCTTCACACCCACACCCCTTGTTGAGGTCAACATCGGTATATAGTTTTAGGTCATCTAATTTATCCCATTAATATAATATTTAAACACTAATAAAAATATATAGTAATAATGAGAAAAATCTTAGTTATTTCAAATATTATTTTGGTTACAATAACTATAACATCTAACATGATTCTAAAGAATACACTAATTCAAGATACTTGTCTTGTTTTCCCCATATTTTATAAGTAAATACAAACCTATTTTTTATTTATATATCTTTGGTCAAGACAATATTATTCCATTTCATATATATGTTGAGTTATGATACTCCTCATGGTTTTCTCATTTTCATTGATTCATGGTACTCCTATTGGTTTTTCAAATTCCTTGACATGAAATTCAACTCATATACTTCCTAAATTCCATGATTCAATATTATTATCATGGTGTTTCCACCCTAATTGATTCAATATACTCCACTTTTATTTCACATATACCTTTTGTGGAGATATTACTCTTAGTTTTCTTATATTCATTGGCAAGAGATACACCTCGTGGGTTTCTTATATTCCTTGAGTTGAGATACTTCACTTTATTTTCTAATATGGTTGGATTCTTTATTCACCTATTTGGATCTAAAAATGAATTGAGTCAATATTTTCCTCTTTGGTTCATGAAATTACAAGAGTTTAGATACAAATGTAGGGTCATAAAATTCATTCACCAAACATATATAATAGATTTAATTATAGAGGTATACAGTAGGTAAAAGTCCCTCACTAAACACATTTATAGGTATGTATCACATTGTAGTTCACTCCACATGACATTAAAATGATTTAATTTATTGGGGGATGCATTAATCAAAATGATCATGGAAACATGAATGTAAAATATATGACATTATCGTATTATCATTAAATGAAAAAATGATTATTTTTATTCCCATCAAAGGGATATGTAGAAATATATTTTCATGGGGTCGAACCCAACTCGACATCACCTCACACGTAATTTAGTAAGTGTCTAATGCTCTATGGATTTTAATAAATTATTTAGTTCCATTCTATAAGGATATATATTATATATAAATTAAATAAATATATCTAATGACAGAAAATATAATTCCCTTGTGAAATTCCCACATAAATGGATGTTGTGAGTCAATAATGTTCACTAGTATAGTTACATGGAAGTCTTCAAGAACAGGAATTAAATCTATAAGAGATTCTTGGTCAAGATAATAATACTCTTTAATGGACGACACAACCATCCATCCAATATTTTGAAAAAATATCCATGATTAGAACCCTAGGTGATTTAAAGGTAATCAACTTTGGAATGCAAGAGGGCTGTGTGAGACCCAAAACATAAAAAATTGGGACATGGGGAATATTTTTGTAAAAAATAAAAACTACTTACAATTTTAGTGGGATATTTTTTATAAACCTCCTAATAATTAATCTAAAAATATCCTCCAACTATTAAGGAACCTATTGTTCAATACATATTGGAAAATATATTCTAAGGGTGAGATTATATCTTCTAAAGACTTTTTAATAATCACCCACACTTACCCAATCTATAAATATTATTTCATCATTTACATTATTGATTATGTAGAGATACATAATTTATTGACAACAAAAGTAAAAATAAAATAATGAAATAGTAATTGATTATAATTTCCAACAAAAAAAATAACACAATTTGAATGTGAGATTAATAGTAATAGATAAATTGGAAATATTATTACAAATCATGAAAGTACAAGCACTCCCTTGCCGAATCAATCCATAATGAGGGTTTTATCCCTCCATGTGAAATATCACAACCATGGAAATTGAGATATATTACAATAGATATTTCTAATAGTAATCTATCAGTAAGAACATCCCCTATTTAATGTTTTAATCTCCTTTAATATGATAATTCCACATTATGGACCATTCCATGTCTCATAAATATATTCTTGATTTGTTCTTTGAAAATTGTATGATTATTCCTTAAATTATTTGGTGAATTCCACACCTCCATGATCTCAATTGAACTTGTATAACATAAGTATCACATGACACTTTTCTAGTTCACAGAAAAATTTACCAATATTTTTGATAAAATTATTGTATTTTCCTTTTACCCCTATATCAATTTCAGTAATTCCTTGTGTGATACCTTGAAGATTGAGGTCTATACTATATTGGGTGTTTATAATATTTTATCATTCTTATTAGGTAATTTATATAGGAGAACAATGCCTGTGTTGGTTTCTAATATTTCAATAGGTTTATATAAAATCAAACATCAGAATATAATATTACATTGGTAGCATAATAGATGTGGTTTGGGGTCTTGGGATTATACATTGTAGCAATAAATTCCTAAAATTACTTAGTAATATCCCCCATACTAGGGTTAAAAATGATCATTATTTGTATAGAGTTTATTTGAAAACCCATAAATGGTGTAGATTCATCGAGGTGGAGGTGAATCGGTGAAAAATATAACATTTTTACTATTTTATTTTTTATTTGGACATAAAAATACTTAAATTTGTTGAGTGAGAGATCTCACAATTTTACTCATGAACACTGGATTTTTACAGGATAATATTATTTGTTAGTAGTAGACAAGTTCTAGAAATATTCAAGACTATAAATTTCAGTAGATCCACTATTGTGGATACAAATTAATAGGGTGTATCCAAAATTCATATTCAATGATTAAAAAATATTTCTTATGATATGTTATACTATTTTCTTGATCTCAAATAGGTTTTGGATTATCCTATTCAATTGATGATTTCCTCCTAATAGTTTTCTTATTCTGTTTCATTTTTTCAAACTATATAAAACGTGTAACTAAATTATATCACAACACACAAAATAAGTGTTATGATCACAGACTAACAAAGTGGGTAATATTTATCTTTATATTAATCTTCTACTTGTAGTATTGTATGTACTCTTCCTTTTCTTATTCGTATCTCTTAATTTACAATATTATTTACACTATATCTTTCTTCAATAATTCTCATGATTATTCTATTAATTCATAAAATACCCCTCTTCAATTGTATCTTTCATATTAAAATCCCCATTCCAAAATTAAAATATTAATTTAAAATTTAAAACTTAAAACTCTAATAAAAATATACCCTAAAAGTTTCTTTAAATTACCTTCAACTTATCTCCTTGGTTATTCAATATTTGGAACTATAAATGTCATCATAGAGTGAATGTGAATATCATAGTGCAATAAACCATTATTCAGAAACTAATTTTCTAACCATCTATATTATTTATGGAGTGAGAGTATTCTTCATATTAAAACAATTGTATTCTTCTCTTTCAGGTTTGTATGATCACGAAATGATATCATCTTTATAGAATGACCCTTATTTTCCAAAAATACGTTATCATGATCTCCCAATGAGATGTATATTCCCTAAAATGATAAATTTAGTATAATCATATTTAATTATTATTAATAATTATCCTTTTATAAGTTTAACATCTAAACATCACTATTTCATACAATTTCTCATTGAGGTGTTAATCACTCAATTTTTCTGTACACTTTCATGTCCCAAAGATGGGTAGCCTCCACCACAGTGTTTTGTTGCCTCGGATGCTTTATTGAAAAATGATGATGGTATATCAATTCATCTTTCCATGGATTCCTCCATTGGGCTTTCTGCCTTGTATGTGTCTCTCCAAAATATTTAAGTCATGTACCTGAAACTCATTCCTAACACCATATCATAGTGTATTCCAATTAAGTACCCTTATTCTGTCCTAATAGAGGAGGAAATTGCAGATATAATATGTTATAACATTGTGAATGTATGATCATTTTAATATTTTAGGCATTTTGGGAATATCTAATGTCTTCCTCTATTATTGGGAATACCACGTGTATGAAAAATTTGGTATATAACATAAAGAATAAATATTTAGTCATAAGGTAGTTGATTCAATGGGAATAAGTATTTTGAGGCTTTTTTCCTCAAGCATTCCATGGTTATTGTATAGTGAGAAGATCCTGGATAGTGTAATAATTTTAATTCGTTATGAGGAAAAGATTGGGAATAAGTGTGTTCCTATTTGGGGAAGATGTAAATACATGAATTCTTGGTTCAGTGCATTCCTTGGGGGATGATTTTCACCCTTGAGGGTTTGGTTATGTGTATCCCTATGAGAGAAGATCTCACACGCAGTGGTTTGGTTAAGTGTTTCCCTAGGGGGAATGATTTAACACATGCTAGTTTGATTAATTGTGCTCCCATGGGGAATATGATTCCACTTCTAAGATGGTGTCTCCTAGGGAGATGAAATGTAGATTTCATGGAATGTTTATATGTAAGGACCGAACCTTATTGAAGTATACGATGAACCCAATATAGTAAATAGGGATCAAAACCATTTATCTATTTTCCACAATTTATGATAATGAGATAAGTGTAGTCTAATATATTTATTTTCATTTAAAGATAATTCTCATAACTGTAAAGGATTATTAATGAATAATGTTATGGGGATTGCAAATGGTAGATTCTCTGTGTAGGGGTTGCTTCCCATGGTGCAGAAGGATAGCTAGGTGATATGCATTGAAGGGGTATGTGGCATGTGTTTATCGAATGGTGGGAGAGAATTTGGTATATCATGATAATAGTGCTCGAGGTATCTTGTTTTCATAACACATGGTAAGATTTGTGGGGTCATCCCTTTACATTCATACATAGGGCATCTTGTTTTCATGATAAAGGGTAATAATTATTGAAAAGTTAATGGGTTGATGATGTTGTCATGGAATTTAACATCAAATGATTATTATATGGGGATAGAAATTTTTATGTTTCGTATCTAAGATGTTGGTGAGACCTACACCTAGGGAGAACATTTCATGGATGGAGAGAGAGAGATATGGCATAGGGATTTCCTACCTGGAAAGGTGGGTAATTTCCTGGGTGATTATTGAACACTTTTTCAAGATATGTCAAATTGATAATGTTTTTAAACTGATTAATTTCATAATTTGGACCAAATTACATCTCTCAATAAGTGTTTGTTAGCTTAGATAAAGTATTTCTGATTCGTTTTTTGAAAGAAAACTGAAAATAGTGTTTTTTTGAAATAGTTTAAAAATAATAGGACTTAATTTAATGAGTATAATGAATGAAAATGAAATTGGATTTGAAAAATATTTGTTATGTATGTGATCATTTATAAGATACTACAATTCTTGGAAGTTCCATCATCTTAGTTTATTATTAGATTTCTGTGATATCCTTATTTTAGGGTTTACGAAGATCTTGGTTCCCTATAGGGCATCTAAAACGATTCACATAGAAGTAAATCATGACAGAAAAATCATTTAAAAAAGATATATACTATTGGAAATATTTTGGTTGTTTTAATGAATACTACAATATCAAATGTTTATGAGAGAATGAGATTCTAATGTTATAAATTCATAGCAACATAAGTCCCATAATAAAAATTACACACTAATCAGTTATGAAATAATATTTTTTCCAACTAATTCCATCAACAAGTTTAAGATACATCTAGAAGAAAAATAAAAAATTGCAATACACACAAAAAAAATTATAGAAATATCTATGAGAACTACCACAAAAATTATGTATCTCCCATGAAATGATCACCCATCATTTAGAATGTAGTCAAGAGAATGATAAAGAATGTTTCAAAACTTGTAATTACTCCACGATATATCCTTGATGATAAGGATATCTGTAACACTATTGGTGATGAGATGACTCATTTTAACAAAAAATTAGAAGAGATTCACTCCTTAGTCAATCCTAAAAATGAGGTTCTGAAGGTTCCCTTTTATAACCAAAATGGGAGGTGGTTTTCGGAACCTAGATTGTGATATACCACTTTTATATCGATTTTGAACTAGCAAACATCCTTATATTGACATTGAAAAAATATAAGTGTTATTAAAAGTCATCGTTACTATCACTATATGTAATTTTGAATCATTTTACATCTATAATGTATTATATTGTCAAACTAAAATACCAAAATTTTTACCTATAGGAAATTTGGTTCCTTGGACAAATTAGTTCATTTAGACCAACAGATAGATGCGGTGGAATTGTGGGTCTTGAAATGACTATTATATAAAAAAATTAGGTAATCCATAAAATCATAAACCCCATTGTATGAAATTATTTCTCATAATAAATAAAAAAATAGACATATTTCCTTGAGCTTCCTTGAATATTTTCCCATTTTCTTATAATTATTCTTGGGCCCTTTTGATCACCTCCACTTACAATGAAAATCACATCATGTGAAATTTTCATTTTTTATAGGGATATAAATTATATAATTTAACAAAAAATATAGTAATTGTTTTATTATATTTGGAATTTTAAAAGACAAATCAGTTTAACATAGTGGTATAAGGGTGAAAATGAATAGTGAATCATTATGCGATTAATGCCCCATTTAGGGATTAAATATTTACTTCACCGGTGATTAAAGGGGAGAAATGGTGTAAACACTTCCACGGAAGATTATTAATCAAGGTCCTCCATACCAATTTACATATTCTTAGGATAAAGGGGAATTAATGTTCATATTCCTAAGAGTAGAAGGAAAGGTGACGACCTTGGTCATGTTTGAAGAAAAGGGGAAACACACATGGGTTGATGATACCAATCGCATGGAATTTTTGTCTATGTATAAGGTAGATTTGTATGGTTACAGGGTCCATCAGAACAAAAAATAATTAATATGTGTTAGATGAAAGGAGACACCATGCAGAGTCCTTGGGGAAGAGTTTCATGATGGTTAAGGGTTCTTTATGGATGGAGGATTCATTTCAAAAATTGGTCTCATGAAGGTGGGAGGCTTAATAAATGACTAGGGTCTTGTGAAGTTGCATACTTATCACAACATGGTGTCCCTATTTCAGAGAAATGTATTGGTTCTAATGGAATTATTGTTGTCAATGATAATTTTCTCAGGAAACACAAGAGCTGTAAAGGGATATCTTCTAAGAAAAATTCTATATACCTACATGAATGGTTTCTATACCATGTGTTCAGTTTCTCAATAACCCATGGGATAAGGATCAATGAAATACGTTTTCTATAGTAAATTCAACTCATAGTTTTCTTTTGATGGTTTGGGTTCCGTGAATTTAGATCCCTTTTCAGAAGACGAATGGTTATTCCCCCTTGAATATCATATTTGGGGAGGTATTTATAGGATCACCAAAGTAAATTGAATTAGTTTAATGAAATATAGTATTTTTGGAATATTTAGGAAATTCAAGGAGGAATAGGTGTTCCGTGAAAATACATATACATAGAAGAGGTTATCACATCGGCCTCCTTGTGGCATAGTGGATATTGTGAGTGAGATATATGTTGTACAGAGGTTTTTCCTCAATTTCAACAAAGACATAAAATGTTTTGATGAGGCTAAATTTTTTATGGTTTTGAAATTCACACATTGAGTCCCTCAAATAGGTTTTTGAGCTTTTTTTCTTATAATTTCTATGAAACATCCATCATTTGTTCAGTATTTCTGGTGACACATGTATTTTTGTTTCAATAATAACTATTAACTTCCATAAATCTAACCTATTTTCTATGTCTATAAACCTTACATATCACTTTTTAGTTACCTTTATGCTATGTGAAAATTTAAATTTTCCATTATTTCTACTTCAAAATGATTCAAACATATTCTAGTAGGCCTTAACATAATAAGTATTCTTGAATTTTAGGACTCTAAAATCTTATGGAAATAAATTTTTTTATTGGGGAAATGACAATTATGTTTGATGAATTTTCTAAATATACACTATCTTCTAAGAGTGATCTTTATATAACAAAATTTTAACTTCACATATAAGGGTTATGAACATTGCATATTAGGTGACTTTTAAATTTTCTTATTCGTTTAGTCGCATTTTATCTTATTCATAATGGGGGGGGGACTCTTTCCTTAACAAAATTTACACTTATTTATTAGTATGTAATTTAAATATTATCAAAATTACAATCTTATATTGTTGTGAAACATGATACTTTTCCATTTCTCTGATGTTTTCTCAGGGTGAACCTTACATATCAATAGTGTTACCTTCATGTATTGACTTTATTATTTTCTATATTTCTATATAGATCTAGAGTTATATTTACGTATTGGATAAATTTACATTTATTTATAGAACTATAGAAAATATCCAATTTATACTCAGCTTTTATCATATAACATTATAAATGTAAAATTTATATATATAGTTCTTTTCTAAATATTTTTAAAAAACATTATCAACACTAAAACCTACATAGATAAATATAATAATAAAAAAATCATCAAAATTGTTTCAAACATATATATATAATTGTTTTCACGTAATTAATATAGTTTTTCAGTGTTTTAATTTGATTTATATGTTGGAAAGATAATTCAACATCTAAATCATATTCACATCATTACATTCAAATATATTCTTCATATTATCAACACATTATTAATTCTTAGGATCAACCAACTCCTCATTTTGATCTTATTGTAAACCATTAAACATAAATCACTCTTCAAACTCAACATACAAAAAAATGAATATTCATTTAATAAGTATATTCATACCTGAGAAGACATAGTATCGGAAATGAAAACATTAAAAATAACACCATCCATTTATTAATGACATTTTTATCCACTTCATTACAGGTCTTAATAATTCTAGAAAAAACATCTCAAAGTGTAACATTTATAACAATTTAGAAAACTAAGTTACATTAAATACATGTTAAAGGATATTATATATACATATTTACATAACATGTTAGAACACTCCACATACTTTCCGAATTTATAAATTCCCCATTTTATTATTTATCTCAAAATATATTCTCCCTATAAATAAGAGTTATTTTTTTTATTAGGTTAAACAAACATATTTTTATCCCCCCCCTATATAGAATTATTATAATTTTGTAAATAAATTAAGGGATAAACAAAAAGTAATCAATGTTTCCTTTCACCCACATTTTCATTAATAATTCAAAGAATAAGTGAGTTAGGGGAGATGGTTTCCATAACTTATATATTGATGAGAAAAGGATGATATTTATTATTTAACATCCAATGTTTTTTATTAGACAGTAAATTTAACCAAAAATCAATTTGATAAATCAATTTCGTCATAAAATATAATTTTATAATAGTATAACTCATATTCAATCACACTTTGGAAATAAGTTAGAAAAAATATTCATTCATGTTGATTATTTTTTACTTATTCATTTCATGAATATTAAAACTATTTATTTAAAGTAAAATAATCAAGTTTATCCTTAATTTTATGATCCATTCTTATTGATAACTTACCAGGAGTCTTATTTTTAGTGGGTAAATTTTACCATCCTCATTAGAATTATATCTAATGTAATCTCAATAACTTCCTTGTTTTTATTGTGTAGTATATGCATCATAAATTCTTCACCATCAGTAAATAATATTTTATACAATATGATATTGTATTATCCAATTATTGTTTAAATAATTCCTGTAATATTTAGTGACCCACTATTGAACAATTTACCATTCTTTTCTTTTACTTCTAAAAATTCTTCTTGATCTTTAAATCTCATATAATATGAGAGATCAAACATCTACCCAGGATCCATAGAAATTACTTTTGTGATGATTTTGGTATAATTTTGAAAATAAATTCCTTTTAATTTACTTTATAATTCATTTTATGACACATTTTATAATTATAACACAAACTTGATTGGGTAGGAGAAATGGAGAGACTATCATTAGAATAGTGACTCAACTAGTCACATATTTCAAAAACTTATTCTAAAGGATTGAACTTGTTTTCAACTACTTTTTTATATGATTTAGATTACTTATGAAATTTTTTCTTTGAGTGGTCCCACACACTGAAAATAGTTTTGTAATAATTATTCTAGAATCATTGAAAAAATTTAAATATAAAACAAATACATGAAAACTTCCAAAATTATCATGAATTCCGAATATATATATATATAATGTAAATAATTTTATATAAAACTAGAATTCTATCCAAATATTGAAAACCTCCATTCAAGCATGATTTTTCCCTAAATATTGGATCATTTTTTAAAACTTTTCTATAGACTCTGAATCATTTCCATTCTATAATAGAACTGTTTATCCATATTTGAATCATCATTTATAGTAGTTTTTTACTTCCAAATAAATGTACACAAAATTTATTGATTTTTGTGAATCATCTTGTTTTCAAATTAATTTTACATTAATTACTTGGGAATTTGAATAAAAAATTTCCAAAAAAAATCTATCATATATTTCCACATTTAAATGTCATATTTAATATACTACATTACTTTCACTATTATGTGTGTCTTGAAGTCTTTCTACAATATTATTTTTGGATATTTCACTCACTCTTTGAATATATTTTTGAATATTGGAGTTGTACTTGTCTAATTCTTTTCAAATTTTGATCAACTTCTATTAGTGAATTTATTCATCCTTCTCATTTTATTTAACCAATATTTCAATTTCAATATCACACTTTATCTGTTCATCATGAAACATATTCAATTTATCAATCTCAATTTTCAAATTTTCCGCTATCTTAAATGTATGAAATCTTTATTGAAAAATTATTTTAAAAATAATAATTAAACATATATTCATATTTTTAAATTAATAATTCTTCACGAGACACTATATGAGTACTGTATTTAGCATGAAATAAATTTTATTTTCTTCCCCACATTAATCAATATATATTTCATTAAATTTTATTTCTTCTTCATTCACCATTACCATGAGTATACATTCACCATATTCACTGGAAGTTTAAAATTATTCTTCAACCTCACTATTATATTCATCTTTGACTATAAATATCTTCTTGAAAATTTATAATATTTTTATTTTCTAAATAGTTTTGTCCATATATTAACAAGGAACATTATACAATAAAATCATAATCTTTGTAATCTTTATATTATTCAATCCTTGAATATTTGGAAAACAAATTCAAATTACTCCATAATTAAAAAATTATATGGAATATTTTAATGAATCATTGCTTTTACTCTTCTCACACTTTTTGAAATTAATGAAATGAATATTTCAAACATCAATTCAACATCATCTTTATTATTAAAATCATTTTCTACAGAAAATTATACCTTCAATAAATTCTATATCATCAAAATTTTAAATGAAATTTCCACATAAAACATGCTATTATTCATGAAGAAACATCGCTTCCAAATTTCATAAGAAATACGAATACTATAAAAATCATCATATGGGTGTGTTGTATAATTGTGTTCATCAAGAGTGAAGAATTGTGCCTCAAACCTTTTAGGTAGAATACAATATATATTATTGAAAATAGTAGAATCCTTCAATTACTCACGAAAAATATTAAAGTTTCTAAAAACACTCTTAAATATTTTAAATAATTAATATACCATTTTATCATTCTTCATCCTGAGTTATTCATACTTTATTCTCCAAACGTATAAATTTTCTTGTTTCATCTTTGTGATTCCATCATAATTATTTTACAAATAATCCAAAATGCCTTTTTCTATCTTGATATCTTCAGCCTCAAGAAATTACTTATTTGAAAAATATTATGGGGTGTAATTTCATGAAAAACCATTATTCACCCAATTTCATATATCAACTGAGTAACTTTAACATGACAAATAAAAACATTAGTCGTAGCTTATAAAACATTAAGATTTATTAATAGAAGATGTGAAGTTATATGATCTTACTAAATATAATAATTCTTCTATTTCAAAGTGGTAATATCCTTACTATTAACTGAATTAATGTTATCTATGTTCACAATAAAAATTTGGAGTCAAAATCCATGAAAATAAAAAAAATTGTATAATATATATGTTTAAATATAGTTATACTAGTAATCATCAAACCTAATGATATTCTTATACAATTTTTTATGGCCCCATTAACTTTATAGGTTTACTAAGAGGTTGGGGTCAATTAGGGAATGTTTTTTATTTTCATATTTTATGATTTTTTATGAAATTAATATTAATAACTTTTTATAGTGATAAATAACGTTATATAATTCACACACAGTGGGGAAAGTAAAAAAAACAAAGATATATAATTTATTGGGATACCTACTAAAAAATAGTAGCCAATCCATAGAAAGATCCAAAATCACAAGAAAACATATGATCCACTAATGTCACCAAGGTGATAACCAATGATAAGGGTATATCCCCAACAACTATTACAAGATTCAACAATGTTATCTCTTGAAATGTATCCCAAAATGTTACATAATTGTATTTATTATCAATATAGTAGGAATTGTCATTTTACGTCAATGATTTAATATCTATAATTGTATAGTATGTCTACAAGTCATCATATTATAGAAAACGTGTAACTACCTTCATCAGCAACACACATTATATGCGTCATGATCACACACTATCCAAGTGTGTAATACTTGACTTTTTATTTTTATACTTTCACTACTGATGCTACCCTAATCCATCTTCCTCCCAATCTCTTTGCACTATTCTACACCCACTATCTATATCTTCAATAATCCTCTTATTTATTCTAATAATTCATGAAGTATCACATTTTATTCTTAACCTTCATGAAAACACTCCACTTTCTCTATTCAATTTGAAATTTAAAATTCAATAACCAGACAAGTAAATTAAATTTTTTTTGAACACCAATTAAACTAATCAATTTTTTTTAAATATATATATCTTCATAGGACATGAAAATGTGACTATGTTTATTACTACATGAAGAAAAATTATTCATTAAAAACTTATCAAACTACTTCTCTCTTTGTAGCATGGAAATATTCATTATGGGATAATAGTTTTATTCTATTACAGGTTTATATAATCATGCCATTATATCATCTCCATAGAATGACCATTATTTTAAAATACATTCTTTCAAGAATTTACTTCATTATATTTATTATAAAAAATATATATTTCAAATCATCAAATTTAATCCATCAATTGAATTATCATTGTAGAAATTTATCTTCAAAATATCCTTATTAACTGTTAGAAATATCACATGTTAGCTGCATCTAGAACACTTCCATATCACTCTTTAGTTTCGTTTATATTCTAAGGATTAAATATTTATTACTGCAACTACTTTAGATTATCTCTTACATATTACAATGGGATTAAAAATAAATCTTATTTATAATTATGAATATTCTTATCTATTATCGAAACGAATCTTTTTTACTTAATAAATTCACCTTACATTAAAATATTATTTTAAATTATAGATTTCTTATTAGAGTGTCCATAATTTGTTAACTAAAAAAGTTATTTTCATATAAATATATTTCATGTAGTCAGGAATGATTTTTTTTTTCATTTCACATTGAGATAGTGTAAAAATTAAAGAGCCACTTTTTTTCTTCTCTAAATTTCCATTATCCGCACAGGGTTACCTTTATATATTTTAATAATTTCCTTCCCATATTAAACTAAACCTTTAGTAATTCTATTTTCTATTTCTTTCTTCATGTGACCTATAGATATTATCAAGGATATAATTAAGCACTAAATTTTATATTTTTTCGACTTTTTCTCACCACTATTGCTACCTTAACATATTGAATGATTTTACACATTCATATGAGACATAGACAGATTTCCATTTTATATTTATGGTGACCCTAACTTATTGAAAAATGTTACATTTATGTGTTTAGGACTTTTGAAAATATCTATTATCGTTCTACCATAGACCAAAACCTTCAAAATTATTCCAAAAAACTATTAATATTATTAAAATACTAGGGGTTTCAAATACTAATCCTACTCGATTCGGGATGGGTCAGGTAACTTATGGGACTAGGATAGGTCTGGTCAAGATTAAGTAATGTCATGTCATGGGTAAGATTACTAATGACCCATCGTGGCCCATACAACACATCTTATTCCTAATATATTTCTTTTTGGATTCTTTTCCCCAAGTGATGATGTATTTCATGTTTTTTGAATCAAAAATCTTTTTAAATTATGAATTAATTTTAATGGGAAATTTGGTCTATTTTATAATTTCTATATTTTATTACCTAAATTATTTTGGTTTTAATTTAATATATAGTTTTACAATTTTTTCTTATTATTTCGTATAATTTTTATTTACCTAAACTGATATGCCAAAGCCGACCCAACCAGACCCTCCTATAGTAGGGTTGGGATGGGTAATCTCAAAAAAACTCTATGACCCAACCTAAAAAATTCTTATTGAGTAGTGTAAAAAAATTTCTCAAACCCAAACTAACCCACCCATTGACACCCCTAACATTATTCACTTTATAAAAAATTTTAATCTGACTTTAAATATAATTTATGTATTGAAAATAATCCAACAAAAGTCGAATATCTACATAATTCTAGTCAAATCACATTTCCATCATGTCAACACCATATTCATTAAATATATATATATTTTGAATGACCCATTAGCTTCAATATATGTATTTGGGTCTAACATAACCAAAATAAGTGTTTGAAATAATCATCCTCAAATTATATAGTTAAACGAAATAGGTTATAAGACAACATTAGTTAAGATGTATCCCCATAAAGTCAATGTAGTGTTAGTTTTATTTTGGATTAATTTGAGGTAAAATCTATGATATTTGAAAGAATAATGGAATATTAAGGCTATCTGTTTGATTATTTTGTTCTTTTAATGCATGGTTACATTTTTTTAAATGTTGGGGTCGAAGCCTCATTTTTATTATTAAAGAAAATCAAAGTCCTCATTAACTTGGGTAGAGGGATAACCATTACATTTCCTAAAGACCTAGTGATCATATAGCCCATTACATGGCTCGCAGGCCCAAATTTTTTGGCCGAAGTCCCATTCTGTGAATAGTACTGCTACAGTACCCTATCGCTGCTACAGTAACCCTTCCGCCGCTACAGTGACCTGCTGCCGCTACAGTTTTCACTATTTCTACAGTGGGCTATAGTACTGCTACAGTACTCTATACCCAACGGGGTTTTGAACCCCCATTTTTTTTAAGATTACAGGGTTCTTACCACTAAGCCAAACCCCAACTACAGAAGTATGGTTATATTGGGTATGGATAAAATTAAAAAATATAGGTTTTGAAAACACTCATTATGCTATCCCTTCATCATGGCCACAGGTAAAAACATTAAAATATGTTGGTCTGAGTTTCTATTTTGGTTTAGAAGTATGGAATTATGATGGACATAATAGTACATCTATTGATATTGAAATGGGTATACTTTTTTCCTTTTAGACTCATGTTTGGATTCTATATTACATCATCATATAATTATTACTATAATGATGATGAATTATATATTACAACTCAAGTGTATTTTTTAAGTTACAATATAATGACTAATTAATAATTAAAAAAAATATACAGGATGATAAAATTATCCTACACTATTTTTATAAAGATTCATAGTTCCCTAACAAAGAAAACATCTATTTTATAATGCAATATGAATCATTAAAAATGGTGTAAAATCATTATTCATAGTTGAAACATTATCTTATTTAAATTTATTTCCATGAAATATTGTTTTCTAAATAGGACAAGATCAACAGATTATATCGAATTGAATAGTAATTTACATTCTTCAACTAGATTGATTATAAATTTTAAAAAAATTGAAAATTAAGCAATATTTACTAAATCTAATGAAATTTATTGTTATACTGAATACATCATAGAATTTCTTGAAAATCATGTGTGGGGAATTAAATATGTTTTTATAAACATAATATGATGTAATATTATTAGGTTTGACTTCCTCCCACACATATAATATCACATGTTTTGAAAAAATTACATTCAATATTATTTATATAGTTTACACTTACTCTCAAATCCCAGTACATGGTCAATGAATATTATGTGAGAAGGAATAAATTGACAAATATTACAAATATTAAATAACATTAAAACCTATTTCCTTTAATTATATCATACATTATCAAATATAAGACATTTATTATACATTTTATAATATAATTTGATTCATAACTATCCAATTATTCATTTCAGATAAGAATTCCCAAAATTTGTCAGCCTCATTTTAAAAAATATGTACTTTTAAGATATTACCATCCATTTTTGTGCACAATTGTTATGTATTATAACAAATTAATAGAATAATTATTCATTCTAATTAGTAGGAATCCCTCAAGGTTATTTGGAAAACCTATGGAATGGAACTAGTGTTTAAATAATTAAATCTCATATTTAAATAAATTTATAAACGGCATTTACTCACTATCACTTTAATATATTGTCATTGAGAAATTTATATATCAAGTATGATATTATCAATTTACTCTATTTCATTTGATTTATCAAAATTTCATTTAGGTGGTGTCATAAATATAATAATTTTTTCTTATAAAAATTACAATATATTGAATTAAATTTTCTAGTGGGTTCATGTCAAAATTTTGATTCAATGTAAATATATTTAGTAAAATATTATTATTTATGTTATAAATAAAATATTATATTTTTTTATTATGTCACTATATCCATTTGTTAAAATAGTTTACAATTTATAATAGATATTTTTTTAAAACCAGAAAAAACAAAAATATATTAATGAAAAAACCCAAAATGGAGAAAAAATTGAAACCTACAATATCCTAAAATAAAAAAAATTCCTCTCTCCCACACATGTTTCATATAATGTGTTCAAACATGGGACAAATGTAATGGTGAGGGGTGAATTGGGGTCCCAAAATTTTCATTTTATTTTAGAGGATCTTGTACCCATGTTGGTAGGAACTTTTTAAACAAATTAGGTTATATCACAAAAACAACAATCACAAAAATGATGAAAATAGAATCAAAACAATGTAAATATTACATTATATCACGACAAAGGACTATATCTAAGGGGAATATGATTATTTTGATTCCATATTACAAAAAGATACTATAATTCACTAGTATTGTCGATTAAAATAGATAAACCATGCACACTCCATGATATGAACAATACCATTATAATGTATTTAAGAATATATCATTACCTACCTTAGATCGCATCCATTAACATCTCATTATACACTATTTTTGATGAAATCATCATTAGTGTAACTGAATGATGGTTATAAACTCCTCATTAAATATGAGTTGATTGTTTCCCATCATTAACTACAGAATATTATTCTTAAATATGTTCCTAGATATTCATAATATATTTATAAAAAACAACTTTAGATGTTCTAAATTTTTTTTCTTTGAAATATTATGCATCACATAACCCCCTATCCATAACCTCATCTCATAATCCTGAACATGGGATCCCTATCACCTAACATCATGAGTAGGGTGCAAGGAACAAGACTATTGGTCATATGATCATAGCAAATAAGAACATTGGGAATGAGATCAGCTACCCCGTATCCCTAGACAAGAGTGCCCAAATAGAAGTACTTCAATACATTTATCATTTTCCATATCTGCTTGCACTGTCACCCTTATCATAAAATCCAAGAACAACTCTTTGAGAACATATTTCAATTGAAAAACAAAATCACATAAAGATTAATAGTAAGATTTTGAGTGTACGACACTAAGTACCTATCTATTCACTAATTATGGGATCAGGTAACTCTACATCATTTATAAGATCTTGAGATTCATCCATAATATCTTCATTGCATAACTAGAATATGAAAATTAATCCCAGAATCACTCCATACACTGATTATGGTCTTTATCTTCACATTAACCAATTATGAAATGAAAAAGGGTATTTATAGGGGATATTCAACTCTCTTATCTCCAAAAAACAATATTATAATTCCATAAAACAATATGATGTTTTTAGGATCAACCTAAACTTATTGTATGTTTATGATGTATCATATTTTAACTCATATGATCTCATTAATACCTCACAATACATTGGCCACAGTACCCATGTCTTAGGTCTCCCTTCATCATCTCACACAAACGATCTTGACATCTCATAATTTGATTAGATCAACATCTTTTCTAGTGTAAATCTCCCTTAGTGTGATTCATACCATTAATGAAACTCATTATTAACACACACATAACATCCCCAAAGATCATGTATATCCCCTTTATATTAAAAAAATAAACTCACCATATATATAAGAGTTCTTTTATTCTAAAAAACAACCATGTGAAGAAAAACATATAAACATTGAATTTCACTTAATTATTATCCCTTTTTGACAAAAAACCAAATGAAAAAAATAATTTCTAAAAGAAACAAAAAATAAATGAAATATATACAATGGGGAGAAGGGAACTTCAAAACCTCATCAATATGAAGGGGTGGATGAAGTCTAAGGTTTAGCCAATTATTCTCAAATATTGGGGTAACCAAGGGTATTTTCATAATATAAACCACCATTCTATTTTTTCCAATATTCCCGACTATGAATATTTTGGGTTCCCCATTTCAATAATAAAATGATTATAGAATTTAATATCTTTTGGAATTGATTTTTGTACTAGATTATGCATACTTTCAATAACACTCTTTTTGTCAAAGAAGATAACCATAGGTTGTTTCAATTCGCCCCTGATATTTTCCAACTGTTTTTTATCCATATGATTTAAGTAAATGCCTTTATAATTTGGATCTATTTTACATTTGTTTGAACTTAGTGATTTTTTCCTACTTCTTACTTTGTCACCATACACATTTATCCCCAATTAAAAATTAACACCTCTTGTATATTTTTCATATACCAATTATCTATCCTAATCTTGATAAGAAAATATTTATAATTCATGATCCTTTCCTACATAAAATCGTGATCTGATGTAAATGGAACCTTGAATGTACCTCATAATTAGTTTAAATACTACTAGACTCTATTTATTATGATTACTTTGGAAATGAGATACGAAAAACATCTTAATTAAAATATTTTATTATATTGTGGTTAATTCTAATAACCTTCTAATTATATTTCCATACAAGGTGAGATCAATATAATTTCTATCTTTATGCTTTTTAATAATTCTCCCGTCCACAATTTCATTCAACATTAGTTAAGAATCATGCATGTTGAACATTTTAGAAACTCTATTAAACAAATATCCTATGTGAAAAAGTATATATATTTTATTGAGTCCCATGTTACCTAATAAAATATATTAATTTTAAAAACACATGCTTCTCAATTTTCGCAGTCATTATACCTAAAAATACATCAACTAAATTTATTTTAAATCCACTAAATATGATATCATAAATGTAGATAAGAACCATTAAATATTATTCCAATAATGTTTTTACATGAGTATTGTAATATGATACACCTATTTTCAATTATATCTTACATAGTTTTGATTCAATTCAATAATACAATGGCCATTATGATCATTTTTTGCCATACATTAATTTTTTTTCAATTTTCATACTCTAGATTCATCATTTCATGTCCCAAAACCCACTGACTATTTGATATAGACCTCTTCATGAAGTATAAAATTGAATAGTTCATTATTTACATCAATTTGATATACCTCGAATCATCTGTGAATTAAAATTTAGAAGAAGATATTGATGGAATTGAGTTGATTTACTATAGAAAATGTTTCATCAACATCTGTACCATCAATTTGTGCAGATCCTCAATACATAATAAGTTACTTATTTCAAATCACACATTAATTATTATCATAATTATTAATAGATATCCATTTCACTCTAATGACATTACAATTTTATGATCTATTAAAAACATTCCAAGTTTTTTATATGAATTTATTATAGTTCTTCATTCATCAATTTAATCAATAAATCAACTTTTACCGATTTTTCAAATGGAGTTCCATCTATTGTGGAAAATAGGGAAGCATGGTATATACTCTTCATCCTCATTGTATGAGACAATGAATACATAACATAAATAATGATAGATATATCAATATATAGTCTTCTATTTATTCATGTTAGTATAAGATAAATTTCATCAACAATGTTTTCCACTATTGATTAATCACATGAATCATCATCATTTGGGGATTCCTAACCATTTAGTGATTGTTTCCTTATATTAATATTTGGTTCTATATCATTTCCTTATTCTTCTTCTTCATCCCCATACACATTAGATATTATTTTTAAAAAACAATTCATACTATTATCCTCAATAATCCTAACATAATATTTTACCATATTTTTTCTATTCCTAATACTCTATCATTTATATGCCTTATATTTTATAGAATATCATAGAAATATTCCTTAATATACAACATATTCATAGTTTACTAGAGTATATTCAATGATTTTGATGTCTCATTGGCTTAAAAACTATGAAATTACTTTTTTAATGGCTTCCTCATATTCAATATTTCATTACATGTTCTCTATTCTAATAGAATCATTAATTTAGAGTTTACAATGTACAAAACAACATGAAAATCATCTTTCCAGTAGTGTCAAGAAACACCCCTCACAAATTTTACAGTTTTGGATATATTATTTACCTATATGTTCATTCAATAAACAAACCCATTTTATTATGTTGGTTTGACTAATGAAACCTCATTTTTAATTACATGTGTATTGATATAGTTCTAATACTGAATCAATGTGTAGACTTTTCAATTTTCAAAGTGTATAATTTAAATATAATGCCTAGTATCATTTAATATTTTCATATATATTGGTTCGTGAATCCCATAAACAATCAATTTTTTTTTTCAAAACCTGAAACTTGTCATTTTGATGTATTTATCAATAACAAGAATGAAGTGTATTTTACTGTATGTCCCAAATATATTCATTTCACCACACACATCATTTTGAATCATATAGATAATATTTGAAATACTTTTTCTCTTTTGTAGATATAGATTTTGAACATTTTTTCTTTTTTGTGCATAGATAACACATTATTTCATGATCATATTTCAAATTTGGTTTATCCACTATATATTATAATTTGGCTGTCTTTCTCCTTTTTTGTCAATAAATGTGACAAATCCTTTGATGTTACAAGATGTTTTCCTCCTCAATCTTTTGAAGACATATATTCTCTTTCTTAGTAAACTCAAATGAATTGCCATGTGTCCTATATAAATTTATGTGTAGTTAATAGTTGATACTTTTATATCATACCCATTATGATTAAAGGATAATTTATGTCTTGAGTCAAATAGTTGAATCACACTCAGATGATTTTTTTATAATCTATCCACATAGAATAATTTTATTTTCTATAGTTCATATCATTAAAACCATTTATTGGTGCTGCCATTGATTTTTAAAACAACGACATTCCTGAAATACAATGTTCCATTAACTAGTCCTTTTATATTATTTATATCATTATTTTTACCAGTCATATGAGATGATCACCCGGGTCCTGAATATAGGTAGAGATATTATTTTTTTACCTTGGGAGAAATTTTTATGAGATTTTCCTCCTCAATATTTATCTTTTATTTCATTGTGTTTTTGAGTTTAGTTAAGGAATTAGAATAATTTACTCCCTTTATTCAGTACAAGACCTATAATCATTCTCACCTTCATTATCTATAGGGTTGTATCTATTTTTTTCAATCTTATTGGGCTGGATTTCATTGATATTTCTTTAACTTATATTATAGAAATGTTCTATTCTCTTTCCCCTACAATAAATATATTTTAACCAGTTTTAGATATATGAAATCACCATACATATAATGAAATAATTCTATAATATGGTTGATATAATACCTTTCTAATTTAATTTACATCCATATGTTTTTTCATCAAATATTTTTTTATTCATCATTTTAGGATATGGTGTGGCCAAGGTATCCCCAAAAATAAAATTTAATAAGACAAAATATAATATACCATCAATTTATCCACATTTATATATGAAATATAAAAAATATATACTACTGGTGAACCCTTATAGATTGAGTGGTGTTTCTAATCCATTGAACTTCTTTAATTGGGGTAGAATTTTTATGAACAATTTTTTTACTACAGAAATAAATATCAATTATTACAACTATAACTCTCCCAATTCCAACTTTTTTTTAACACTTTTGATGTCTCGTCCTCACAACCAATTTCAAATTTACCAAATAATTTGGTTCATTATTAATCAAAAATATTTTTTACAATATCAAAACTTCTCATACGTTTTACTACTCATTCACCATATATGAACCACCAGAAATAATTTTTCTTGTATGGATAATTTGATTTCATTTTTGTATCATTTTTTAGAGATATAATATATTATTTAAATTATTAAACCTTATTCATTTAATAATTTTTATAATAATTAATATAATAAATATCCTCATGCAGTTCCCAAATCATTTTCTAATGGTTAACCACCTATTCTGAATTTGCAGGAATAGACACATAATCTAACAAATCATCTGGTAGTTGGACAATATCTTCTTTGATATGGCCTTTATAATCTAATTATTCCTCAAAATATCCATTAAAATTTTGATTATTATTAATTTGAATATAAATATCTTTAAGTTTGCATTCATGTTCCCTCATGAGATCAACATCTTTATATGGTTCTTTGACAGTTTATGATTCATGTTATTTAATTTTAATATTCTAATTTATATAATAGTCAATATTATATTTCAATTATATTTCAAATTATTCTAGAAAACATTTATTTTTGTATTATTATTTCCTCAAATGAACCTTCCTCAAGAATTTTATTCTTGATGAAGTCTTAGTCTTTGATTGGAAGGTTCTCTATGGATTCATCGAGACTTCCCAATCACTTTATTTACTAAAGAATATTATTGGTAACCCTGTAGCATTCTGCATGGGTTTTCCGAACAAAATACTACAAGATATATCTTACTCTCAAATATATCATTTAGTATTCAAATTATTATGCACTATTGGTAGAAAGTCGTTTTTCACATCTTCTTAGATATCATCTATAATAAAATTAGTCTTTTCTAAAGCCTCAACTTCCATTAACTTAGTCGTATTTGTTAAATTTTCATCTGGTTGAACTAACATATCATATGACACAATAAAACTTAGGTGATCATCTAAGGATATTTAAGTCAAATTGGTTTACTCGAGAGCCAAAGCATTATGATTATATTTTGGAAGTAGACATTGGATAGTCTCATTGAAGATGCATATAGATTTATTTCTTCTCTAAGTCCCTAGATAGATCCAAACACATTTATGTTTCAATTAAACAATGTGTCTATATTATTCTCTTGATACATTTTATGATCATAGAATCAATTGTGAAACCTTTGGATTTTTCATCCTACACCTTTCTATACCCTTCATATATTTTTTATAATTTAGGCCACATAGAATTAACCCATGTGAATATAGTTTTATTAATATATATTAAATCTAAAATATCTCTATTCAACTCACATAATTCTATATCATCCACATTCACAAGTTTTCACCATATATTAACTATAAAAAGTTTTTTCGTAGCACTAAATGGAATCATATTTAAATTTGTATATATAACTTTCTTCCCAAGAAAACAAGGATTTAAGTTAAACCTATTTTTTATATATATGATAGTTGTTCCCATCAAAGAATGGAATTAATATAACATTTATAATGATCTCAATGATATCAAATGTAAAAAAGTATGTTTGAACTCATATTCATAGGTTTTGTTTCCACCTGTTATGAAGTGAGACACCATGAGGGGGGGGGGGTTATTAAGGGTGTCAAATTTTTAATTTTATTAAACATTATTTCCCCAAAATTATTAAGAAATGTTTTTAATGTTTTTATTATATTTCACAAAACCCAATCATAGAACCATGGAGAAGAAAAGGAGAACATAATGAATATTACATGCTTTAACACAATGGGCTATATCTAAGGAGTATACAACATTGATGTGTCATTAATTCCAAAAATATTTATCCATTATTATTATTGGTAGAGTAAAATAGTCCGGACATGGAATCTTCATGCCATATACGATTCATTTAAAATATATTTAGGGACATCCACCAACCTCTATCATATCACCTATAGTAGTTCCCCACAAAAAACTACTCTGAATGAAGCCTTACATAGATTATTTAGTTTATGTTCTTCTTATAATAATTATTATTATATTAATTGATTCACATCATTAATTTCATAATACTATGATTCAATATATTCCAAATTATTTGTAATATATTCATAAGTGAGATCACTAAGAGTTTAGAAAATATTAGCATGAAAACAGTTTGTATCACATAACCCATATTGAAAAACCAAATAAATTATCAACAAGAATAATATACCAATCACATAAATTGAGTCCCATGACTTTGGAATAAATACCTTTTTTTGTTATACTATCTTTCTCTGATCCACTCTGCTGAGAGCACAAGAAAAAAATCATCAACATGTATCCCCATCACTAGAACAACTAGCATGTAAACCCTAATTATAGGAGCCAAAGCCCAGAATTTCGAGAACATATCTCATTTAAAATACTAAGAAGCACATAAACCTTGATCAAAATATGTATATCACAATACTCTAAGAATGTGTCTCTTAACCATTTATGTAAAAACAAACCTTTAGACCATTTATGAAATTGTGATATCCGATCATTGGAATTTAAATGCATAACCAGATCATGTGACTATATTTTGGAAATACTATCAACTCTAATTGAGTTATTAATATTCTCATTAACCAATTTAGAAGTGAACATAGGGTATTTATAAGTGACTTACTTAATTTTTATCTCTAAAAAATATGTTATTCCATCCAAAATACCACCTCAAGTAAGTTTTTGTCTCAGAATCATTCCTAAATTTGATCATTTAACATCCTTAAACTCATGTAATAAAATGAATATATCAGATGAATTCTTTTGCAATACCCCAGTCAAAATAATCCTTTAATCATGTGACTCCTCTATGCTTGGAATATATTGGTCATATGATATCAACATATTTTCCCAAATATCTCAAACATCACATGATTCATATAACCATGTTGTGAGATTCCATTGATATTGTATTATTTCATGAATTATTAAAACACAAGTGATCATGTGATCTATTCAATTTTATCTTCCAAATGTTGTAATTTTACACAAAATTATTTCTATAAATGCCAGTGCAACTCCCATTACGTACTTCACTTGATATAGTTTCATGATCCCCTTACACACATAAAATTTTCATGATCCAAAAAATTGTTTCATTATTTCACAAACATTTATAATATTAAACACAAAATTCCCACTTGGGGAACACATAAGGGGATATACAATGATGTAACTCACAATGGATCATGTGATTTAAAATTTATTTCTTTTTAATATTCTTCTATGTCTAGAAAACAACGCCTTCTTCAAAAAAATTCTCACAAACATATTTATCGTTACTATTAAGATAATCATCCATTAGAGACATAAAACATCATGATCATAAAAAAATTATATTGGCTAAAAACTCAACACTATCGGTTCGACTCAGGTAACCCTTATTCCAACATAATTTCATTAATTTATTTTAATAGTTGTAATTGTGATCAATAGATAATGATATATTACAGTAATAATCAAATAAAGGATAGAAATCAAATGGATATTTTTACTTGTGAAATTTTTGGAAGAGTTAAATCTCATATATATATATATATTTATCTAGTTAGTTGTCGTAGTTATTTTCTAATACCTATCCATTACCAGTTAATGAATTATTTACTCATCATCCACATATCACTATTACACTAAGAGGTAGAGCATTAGTAAAAACCTAGTATTCTTCCCACATGATAGATATTTTACCAACAATGTATTTTTATATGGAGTTATAGTGTATCATTTTTAATCCTAGATTAATGTTACTCTTATTTATTAGCGGGTTTCGTTATTCTTTATATATCTTAATAAAAGTATTATCATTCTAAAATGATCCAATTTTTGTTTATTTAAGATCTTTAATATAATGGTTACTTTGGTATTTTTATCTCTATAAGTCTATGTTCATCTTCTTAACTACCTATTAGGTTGTATGTTATATTTATATATGAATGAAACATATTTTCACAAAAAATCCATTATGGACTCCATTAAATGAGTGTTTTATAAGAAGTTCTATAATCCTATATGGTGTCTTTTAACCTTTGGGTTTAATATTCTTTCTGGGGTTGATATCCTTGTATACTATCATTTTTAAATCATTTTTGGTCTCCTCATCATGCCAATTGATCTATGGGATATATAGTGTTGATATACATTGGATAACTCCATATATCTTCATCAATGTTTTCATGATTCTATTACAAAATTGAGATCACTGATAATTGATGATGAGAAATAATATTCACAATATATAGAAGATAATTGTTTTGAAAAGGGCATAAAAAATTGATAAGTCATTAATCCTAGTAGCTTTAGCTTCCACTAACTATGAACCATAATCAAAAATAAAAAAATGAAATCCTTAAATACATGGGAAGGGTTACAATAAAATTCATTCCCTATACATCAAGTATTTTTCAAAACCACATGGGTCTTTTATGATTTTCATTTTTTTGTGATATTTAAAAGAAATAATAATTATGGAAACCTCTTATAAAATTAACACACATCCTTGAAAAGTGTTTCCTAGTATAATCTAGATTTTGAATCGTTTGTTGTAGTTTTATTGTGTCTAATGTGAACTTCAAAATTTATTGTGTGATAAAATTTTAACAATGTTTTACTTTTTTGTAGGAATATTTTATTCAATTTTTTCACTACTTATTATCAATAGATATGGATCATACCACACATAGAACATTTATTAAACCGTTAATATTATAATTTGTTGTTGTATGAGTTGTGAATGAACTTGGGCATAAAAGGTCAGTTTATTATGTCAGTATACAATGGAACTTAAACTTCAATTAGAATGATTTTACCTCTTAAAATATGTTCATTTATGGGTTTTTAATTTAAATTTCTACATCATTAGTTTTTATTATTACACTCATGTGGTTGACCAATTGGTTCTATGTTCTCAGTTGAAATTAATACAAATATTTCACTTATTAATACCAAAAAAAGTCTCACAATGTCAATATTATCTTTTTATTTATTTCACAAAAGTTACCAAAGTGAAGTATGATATGAGAATATTGTAAATTTCATTCCAGAAAAATTATTATATTAATTTCTCAAAAATGATAAACTACTATATGAAACTTCATCCAAGTGGTCAAATAGTTACTACAACATGAATACAGTGAATTTGAGGTAGAAAATATGGCATGTATGTTACCATTAAAGATTTTTATAAGTACTTATCATATTAATACATTTTATACATCAAATACTGGCAGTAAAGTGTGTTCCTAATATCTTGGTTAGGTCACTCGAGGTGAAATAAACTTAATTATCAACCGTTCAAATAATTTTTTTGTATGAATCCAAAAAATTAACCTAATGTATTTTTGAATAAAATTAGATGGTGGGAAGGTTATATTACATAGACCATATATAAATTTCTTATAAATACATTTAATAACTAATTAAGAACTAACATGATTCAAAATAGTGGTGTATCAAAATTTAGTAACAAATTGAATATTTTAAAAATCCACTTCAACTCATATTAAAATTTCATTGATGAGGAAAATTATCTTTCCAACCCATGAATTTAACTTCATATAATATATCACAAGATGCATTTTCTTGTATATTTTATAAATTTTTCCATATTTGATAATTACTAATGAAATTAATTTTAAAAATAGTTACTTTAGGTAAGATCACTTCCGGAAATTATTCAACCGAATCATAGAATATAATTACTATAAAACATTGAAATGTTACAGGGTAATTGAATAATCAATATAGAATCTTATTTTATGAAAAAATGAAATAATGATAGATGAAAGTGGTCTATCCATATCATGAGTTGCAATGAGTATCTAAAAATACCATGATAAACTATCAAAGAAATATTAAGTTGGTTTTCCATAGACTCCTTCATGGATGTTTCCTATGAATAATATTCTAAAATTGTACTTCATGGTTCATTGGTAAGATTTAAAATAGTAAATTTGTATCCTCTAACTATTTATCTCAATCATAGGGAACATATTTTTTTTATTCTCGATAATGGTAAATACTAAATTTTTTCAAAATATTAAAACGGGACTAACCCAATTTATGTCTTATATTAGTATATGGTTCAATCTTCTATAAATTTATCACTTTTATTTTTAACTAAATATATCATGGTTATGTCAAGTATTATTTACGATTGTATTTCCTATATAAAATAATTTTAATGTAATATTATTTTTATAAATATTATAGTTTTATGATCATGTATGTCACCTTGAAGCTATCCTATATCATTTACATTTATTATGAAAATTTAAATCTATTATTGATGGTATATTGAAAAGTAAATAGAAATGATAACTTGTAAAAATACTTCCCCCATTAAGTACATATATTTTAATATTTGAGGAAATGATTTTAATTCTAGTTTGGTTTTCTGAATTTGAGGAGAAAAAATTGTGGTTCACATAACATGGTGAAATATAGTTTCTAGAAAAAGGGTGAAGTATTTGATCCATAATTTGAAAATAAAAATAAAAATATATTAATGAATTTGGATGTTATATCATCATATATTTCACGAAAGTGATTTTAGGGTATTCCAAATATATTCCCACTAAACTCTCAATTCTCAACATATTACTTAGATTTTAAATTGCTTTTAACAAAAATACTACTTATGTACTATTGGTTCCATCTAGTGTATAAGATTTTAAATTGAATTAAAATCTAGTTTATATATAATTGAATAAAAAAATGCTGAAATTAACAATTTTCCCCAAATTATGTGGTCAACGTACCACATATATATTGATGATATCCCATGATATCTTCTGGAATGGTTTTCCTCTAATGATTAGTCTTTGGGAAACTACTCTCTCTTAGTCCATATTGTAGAAATATAATTCATATATAAAAATTAGGTTATAGTCTCTAATAAGAAAAAGTTGAGTGACTATATTTGAAAATATAGTAGGAATATTATTTATCTAATGTATTATTTTTTTGGGCTAAACTCTCCAATCAGGAAGGATGGAAATAAAAAAATAAAACCTTACATTTATTAAATCTATTCAATTACATGATTTTTTATAAAGAAAATGATTCTAATAGTGCATGGAATTGAAAAATATACTGGATTATTTTATTTTATATACAATTGGGGTGGTAATAGTGGTAAATTATTTCTTTCTAAACATATTATTTTATTCCCTTATAATAACCTATTATTGGTGTATAGTTACTTAAGAAAATTTTTACACTTAATAATATTTTTAAGGGATTATAGAAGGGTTATAATGATTTCAAATTTCAGAAATGTTTCTATATTTTACCACTAAATTTATTATTTATTAATTTCCTATGATTATATTATCCTTGATATAAAAGGTAGTATAAAATTATAATTATCGTTAGATTGTTTCATGGATTGAGTTATTGATTCCATTACATTAATTTATAAGGTTTATACAAAAATTCACTAGTTTACATGGAATATTATTGACTTGTTATTGGGTATGGATGAATTGAAATACCACTCTTATTGGTTACCAAACTCACATTGTTTTTTGATCAATTAATGTTTCAGTTGTAGTTTTCCTCTATTTATAGTCACCAATTCAACTAGAAATCCTATATAGGTTTTATATTAATTCACTTCAAATTTGAACACTCTATTGTTTGGGTTTTTTGTTATTATTTTTTGGTTAAGAACTTGATGAATGTTTATAATAGTGTTTAAACATCTAAAATATTACATAATGGCATGTCTATTGGTATCCATTCTTGAAATTTTGTTTTAAGGGAGGTGTTTGATTGATTTATTATTAAAATTATATAATTTCATGGTTTCACTATTATCAAAATCCTTACTAGACAATTGATTTTTTTCCACAGCCTTATTTTATCATGGTCTATTTAAATGGTCATTATTTATACTAAGCGGCATAACATTTGGGTTTTTTTGAAGCAATACACTAGTAATTAAAACGATTCGAAGAAGGGAAAAAGATACATACCTTAATATGGGTTGGTTTCTCATTAGAATGCATAATATATATATTTCTAACTAAATTGGTTTGTTTTTAATGATTATTTTCAATAAAATATCATTCATATTTTTTTAAATCATTTACTACTCTATTAGTAGTACATGTTGTTTTGAATTATTTTGAGTTTTGTTTAATATAATTTATTATTAAATTGGTTTACCTCGTGATTTATTAATTAGTGACTGTTCAAATGATCTATCTAAGGTATTTCAGTTGTTATCAAGAAATCATTGATAATGATTAAATGTAATGTGATGTTCTTCAAAAGATTAGTGTGGATAGATTTAAAAAAACCTTCATGAAAATCTCTCTAAATTCATTTAGTATATCTCTTATTAATTTTATGACTATGTAGATCCTTTAATTCTAATTATATAAGGTAGTGATTATGAAAGTAGTAAATAATTTTTGAAAGCCTATTATTTCTCCCCTTTTGTGGAAACAATCACATTAGAGAATTCTTTCTTTACTACACCCCTTATGTTTAAATGTGTGAATTCTATATATAATTCACTAATGTTATTGCATGGAAACATTCCTGATACTCTATAGAACTCAGTTAATAATGGATTATTTAGTATTTAATTCCAATTAATCTTTTAATTTAGGGAAAATAAAATGGTTGTTTTAATTAATGAAGTTTGTTTTGGGTTCCATTATAGAGATGAACATATACATGATTGTGGATAAATTTTCAATCTTAATAATATTATTGAGTTTAAAAAAAACAATGATGAATATGGTAGAAGAAAATAAATATTAATTCACTTATTAACAATATATTTTTGTAGATTTTTTAATATAATAATAATTAATGAAATAAACATGAAATAATAAAAAATCTACAGTGGTTCAGATCAAAAATATCATTAGTACAATATATAGAACCCATAAACTAAGGGTATAGAAATACACTATATATACATATATACATTTTCTATATTTGTAGGATAATCAAAATCAATAAAATGCAATTGCATTGAACTTAAATTTTGGTAAGTATTTGTAACCTATTTTCTTTTGTACACCTAGAGGAAAAATAATAATCCTACATTAAAAACACTATAAGGAACATCTTAGTTAAGTTATTTTAAGTAAGGTAAGTATAACCATGAAATTTACCATTTAATGTAGGTATATCAAGTATTTTATTTATATGTATAACATGATAATTTATATTAAAAAATTAATTGGTAATTTTTAATGAAAGACTAGAATATAGAATCAAATATAATGTATCACATAGTGTTATTGGGGTGGAGTTATTATTTTAACGCCCTGACCCCAGTTACCCACAGTCAGTGCATTATTACATAACATTGGAATGATCACAAAAAATATCAAGTCTCTAAATACCGATTAGTTTAGTAGCCTTGAAAACACTAGATATATTAATAAGTCTTATATTAAATCATAAGGTAAAAAAACTACTACAACATCTTGTCTTCGTATCCCCTCATACTATCCCTACAGGTCATTCATAAATTACATCTTCACATCCTGGGAAAAATAAAACATTGAAATGGGTGAGATCATATGCTCAGTAAGGATAACAATATAACAGAAGCTTTCATAGATAAGCATAAACACTTAAGGCAATGCATGAATAAAACAAAATCCTTTTAAACTTGAACTTCAGAATAATATGGCAATGATAAAATGAAATAATGCCATTTACATACTCACATGGATATCCTACCAGTCTAAGAATCACATGAAATATCAATAACCACTTTCATAAAGATGGAATGTATAATTCCATACTATCATAACCACGTAGCCAAGGCCTCGTGTCAAGACTACAATTAAGATTTTTTCAAGGCCTCATGCCAAGATTCTAGTTTGTCTCATGAGACCTACCGATGCATCGAGGACCTATAGCGGGCTCCCCACATCACTTACTAAGTCCAATGCATTCCCCATATGAAAAGTTTGAAACATAACATAAACATTTGTATTAAAACTAGCGTACGAAATATCAATACTTATCCACAAACCATGAATGGTATAAAAATAGCACATCCACAGTCAAACATAACTCATTCGATACAATACGAGAGATTGTATTGTATCATATTAACCGTAATCAAGAATAATTAAGGATATTGAAATAGATGAAAATAATCATCAAAACTATTTGAGAGAAATATCCCCCTTTTTCATGAAATCATTTAAAATTCATGTTGAACCCTCTGGGAATTGAGTTGCTTTATTATATTTTCGATAATCCCAAATATATTTTATTTATATCTTAATTATGTTTGATACATCTCAAAAATGCTTTATTATATGTTGTTACTTTCAATTATGCTTAATATAATTCTTTTTGATATATGAACTCTGACCTAACACATTCTGCCAATAGAATGATTAAACAGTTTATAGCTACCGATACAGAACAGTAGCTGCCGTTATGACTTAGAGCTACCGATATCGAATAGAGCTACCGATACGGAGTTCACCGATACATCATGTTCACCGGTACTCTAAGTTCACCGCTACATCAAAGTCTACCGATACGGTACAACAAGTCTACCGATAGAGTTACAGTTACAAGCTCACCGGTACTCAAGTTTACCGCTACATCGAAGTCGACAGCTACCGATAAAGAGCTACTGATATGCTGAAGTCCACCGATATGCAAAGTCTACAGATACATCAAGGAATCTGCAGATAGGGACTTACCGCTACCGATACAAGGTAGATCCACAACTACCGTTACAAGTCCACCGCTACTGATGTGATCAAGTCTACAGTTGCAGCTATCGATACCAAGTCTACCGTTACAAATGAAGTCTACCGATACAGACACCTACCGTAACACAAGTCAACCGATATCAAGAGCTACCGTTCCAGAGACAGAACACGACACTGCTTTAATTTGTTTATCTTTATTTAATCTAACCAATGGTCATATTAGGAATATTTTAATGCTCTGTCATTTATTTAATGAAGGTTGTTGGATGTCAGGGAACCGTACCTCGTACCTGAAAAAAGTAAATCATCTTTTTCCGGAGCTCGTGCTTTAAATAAAGGATGGATGTACTACTACAAAGAGATCATGAATAGACGAATACATAGAGACATTCCTACCACGAGGTGTGCTGGAAGAACAACTGAGAATGAATGAAATGAGACGACTGAACTTACATGAAGAACTCATTCATTACTTCATACCAGTGAAGATCTGAGAACGAGAACATAAAACAAGAGCTTCATCGACTGTCTCTACTCCTAGAAGTCAAGGAAAAATACGATACTCTGTTACCTAGACAAAAAACCAGAAGAGGACTCAGAGCGAATTCTGATCAATCAAAGGAGTCCAGAACTCCACGACAATCACTAGAGCCATTTCTAAACTCTAAATATTTGCTCTGTGATTTATCTTTTTACATATTGAGCAGTGTGTGTTATTTTCTGTATTTAACATACACACTATCTCATGTGCTTTAACTGGAGGATTTGTAAATCCTCACTCAACACTGTTACATCTTTTATTTCCCACTGGGATAGTGGTAGAGGTCGTGTGACCTAGATAGCTGGTTGCTGTTGTTTTTGTTTCCCACGGATAATAGTGGTAGAGGTCATTTGACCTAGACAGTTTTATACTGTTGTTTATCCCCGATCCAGGGGGTGGATCAATTTTATATAAAGTTTTGAGAGGACTAAGTCTCAGCTTGAGACTGAACCTCTTGGTTAAATCTGCTATGCTTATTTATATTCAATTTTCCTTTTTATTCTGCTGATAATGACTTTAAAACCAAAACTATTTTAAAGTCACTTTGATAATTAGACTCGCAGGTGTTTATATGAGTTTTAAATCAGTAAGTTAGTTTCAAAAGTTAATCACATCTTCTGATTTGATTAGCTGGGAAATAATCAATCCCTTGAGAACCTAACAGAACCTTTACTTTGGTATAAATTCACTACAGTTTAATTTTGTATTTTAATTGGGGGATTTTAAGACAAAGTTTTTAAACAGAAATTTCAATTGGAACTCAATTCACCCCCCCCCCCCCTTCTTGAGTGTCCACTCTGACCAACATTTGGTATCAAAGGATTGTATAAAATATTTTGTACTCTGTTTTTCAACTGTGAATTTAGTTGTATATTAATGTTCTTAAAATTTATGTTATTTATAAATTTTTATCTCTTTAAAATCTTTTCTTTAAGTAAGATATCATGGATAATATACTTGAAGGTGTTGCTACCAATAGATCACAATTTTTCAATGACACTATCTATGCTCAGTGGAAAATCAAGATGAAAATTCATTTAGAGAGCATGGGTTTTGATATTTGGACTGCTATAGAATCAGAATATAAAATACCTACTACTGTTAGATCTACGTGGAATGAAGCTACTAAGACAGCCTACAATAATAATTTCAAAGCTATGAATGCCTTGTACTGTGCTTTAGGAGATGAGGAATTTAATATAATATCTACTTGTAAAACTGCTTATGAAATTTTGGATACCTTAGTTGTTTCACATGAAGGAACAACTAATGTTAAGGAAATGAGATTGAACACTTATACTATTAAGTATGATAATTTTAAGATGAAGCCTGATGAACCCATTTCTGACATGTATCTCAGGTTCAACTAAATTGTCAACACAATGATCTCTCTAGGAAAGGATGTTTCATCAAAGGAACAAATTATGAGAATTTTGAGATGTCTACCTGAAAGATGGAGAGGAACTTCTGTCTAAATTAGAGAATCGTGTGATATTGGTGAACTGCCAGTAAAGGAATTAATTGGAAAGCTGATGATGTATGAAGAAGTACTCAAAGTGAACAAAGAAGAAGAAGATGAACCAAGAAGGAAGTCTGTTGCGTTCAAAACTTCAACTTCAAAGAACAAGGATAAGGAGAAGCTTCAAGCTATAAATGAAAGTTCAAGCTGTGAAGACATTGAATGTGCTTCTGATAGTGATGATGAGATTACTCACATTGCAAGAATGTTTAAGAAGTTCTATAGGAAGAAGATGTTTTTCAGAAAATCAAATTATAAAGGTAATTATGATAACAAGGGACATTGGAAAAAGGATTGGAAGAAATATGACAAAACGGATGAGGTTGTCTGCTATGAGTGCAAAAGAAAAGGACATATAAAAGAGGACTTTCCAAAGCTTAAGTACAAGAATAAATATGATTACAAGGACAATAAGTACAAAAAGGCTATGAAGGCTAATTGGAGTGCTTCTAAGGATAGCTCCAGTGAATCTGAAATTTCTGAAACTAAACACAGAAATAAGGAAAACATGTTTTTATGACAAACACACCTGAGGTAACATCTGAAACTCCTGCTTTAAATTCATATTATTCTGAAGATGATTCTGACTCCTAAAACATGTCAAAATATGAAATGTTTGAATATTGTGATATGTTAGAAGAAACCTGTAATGAGTTGAAAGACAAATACAAAGGTTTAAAGAAACATTATTCTTTAACTGTTAAACATAAATCTGATCTTGATATTGAAATGGAAAAGAATGCTGAGTTACATAAAGAAAAAACTGAACTGAAATTGTCTAATGAGCAACTTAAGAAAGACTTAGAAAAATTTACAAATGGTAAAGATACTCTTACTCAAATTCTAGGAAAGAAAATAGCACCTGGACACACTACTGGTATAAGATACCAACCTGGACAAAGGAAAATTACCAAAACTAAATTCATTCCTAAATCTGGACAGAATGTAGCTTGTTCGGAAGCATCATTTGCTTCAACTAGTTATATTCATAGTTACGGATCTAATAAGTTTTATCTTTCAAAATCTGTTGATTCTACAAATTTTATGAGACCCATTAGACAAATTTGGGAACCTAATGTTTTATTGGCTAACCTGTCTGGACCCAAGAAGATCTGGGTACCAAAATCATTTCCTATCTAAATCTGTTTTTTAGGGAACCTGCTTAAAGAGATCCTATAGAAAGACTTTGTATTTGGATAGTGGATGCTCAAGACATATTTCAGGAGACTTCTCATGCTTTAAAAGCTTAGTCAGAATTGATGGAGGTTTTCTCACTTTTGGTGATAACTCAAAAGGAAAAATCATCGGCTTAGGCCAGATTGGTAACACTGACTCAGTATTAATTTCTAAAGTTTTATTTGTTGATGGACTTAAATATAATTTTTTATGTATTTATCAGTTATGTGATGATGGTTTTTATATTAAATTTGAAAACGATTCTTCCAATGTTTTTAATTCTAATTTTTTTTAGTGTTTTCTGCTTTAAGAAATGAAAATGTTTATTCTGTTGATTTAAATTCATTAGCTAAGCAGAATATTACTTGTTTAAATGATTTTCATAAAGAGTCTTGGCTTTGGCACAGAAGATTAGGAAACTGCAATGTACATTCACTTAGAAAACTTGCTAGGAAGAACTTAGTTAGAGACCTACCCAAACTTGAATTTCCAGCAGACAAAGTTGGTAATCCCTATCAAAAGGGAAATAAACATAAAGTTTCTTTTAAATAAAAGAAAGAAGTGTCAACTTCTCAACCTCTCGAGTTGGTTCACATGGATTTATTTGGACCTTCTAGAGTTTCAAGTTAAAATAGGAAGCACTATATCTATGTCTTAGTAGATGACTTTTCTAGATATACGTGGGTATATTTTCTAGCTCACAAAAGTGAAGCTTGTTCTTGCTTTATAAAATACTCCAAATCTGTAGAGAACCATAGTGGACATAAAATTAAAACCGTGAGATGTGATCATGGCCGTGAGTTTGAAAATCATGAGTTTGAATCTTACAGCTCACATAGTGGCTATAGTCACCATTTATATGCCCCTAGGACACCCCAATAGAATGGTGTAGTGAAAGGAGAAATAGAACCCTGCAAGAAATTTCTAGGACTATGCTTAATGAGTATGACCTACCTGTTTACTTTTGGGTTGAAGCTGTAAATACAGCTTGTTATGTTATTAATAGAGTCTTGATCAGACCTGTTCTTAAGAAGACCCCTTATGAGTTATGGAACCATAGGAAACCCAAGGTTAACTACTTCAGAGTTTTTGGATGCAAAGTCTTTATTCTTAATACAAGAGATAATCTTGACAAGTTTTCACCAAAAAGTGATGAAGGAATTTTCCTAGGCGACTCTATAACTAATAAAGACTATAGAGTTTTCAATAATAGAACCAAATGTGTGGAGGAATCTGTTTACATCAAATTTGATGAAACTGATCCACATGAACCTAAGACCTCTCATGAAAATCTTGAAGATGATCTATCTGTTTTGAACCTTAATGATAAGGACATTAGACCTGTAGTGAAAACATCCAGTTCTGGAAATTTTCCAGAACCTGCTTCTGTTGATTCCCAACCTGTGGATGAACCTGAAATTTCTAGTCCTACCTTTACTCGATCAACTAGAATTCTAAAGAATCATCCTTTAGATGATGTTCTAGGAAATGTTGATAGAGGGACACATACTAGAGCTTCTCTTAGAAATCAGGTTGAACTTCAAGCCTTCTTGTCACATCTTGAACCTAAAAACATTGATGATGCTATTAATGATGAATTTTGGGTAATGGCTATGCAAGAAGAAATAAATCAATTTGAAATAAACAATGTCTGGAAATTAGTGGAAAGACCTAAGGACATTTTAACCATAGGCACAAAATGGGTGTTTAGAAAAAAAGTTGATGAATCTGGTAACATCATTTGAAATAAATCTAGGCTAGTTGCACAAGGTTATAATCAAGAAGAAGGAATTTACTATGAGGAATCCTTTTCACCTGTAACTAGATTAGAGGCCATTAGGATCTTACGTGCCTTTGCATCACATCTGAATTTCAAGTTATATCAAATTGATGTGAAAAGTGCTTTTTTAAATGCTTTTATTGTTGAAGTTGTTTTTGTAGAACAACCACCTGGTTTATCAAATCCTCATTTTCAGAATCATGCCTTCAAACTTTCTAAAGATGTATATGGTTTAAAACAAGCTCTGAGAGCTTGGTATGAAAGACTTTCAAACATTCTTATTTCAGAAGGATTTACAAAAGGAATTGCTGATCCCACTCTTTTTATAAAAAGGATTTCAAAAGATGTTTTAATATTACATATCTATGTTTATGATATTATTTTTGGATCTTCTAAGAATTCTTTATGTATTGATTTTTCAAAAATAATGCAAAATGAATTTGAAATGAGCTTAATGGGAGAGCTTAAATATTTTCATGGTTTTCAAAATTTTCAAACTAAGGATGGAATTATTTTAACTCAACGTAAATATACTAAGGATTTTTTAAAACAATTTGGCTTCGATATTATTAAGGAAAGTGATATACCTATGAGTACCACCTGTAAATTGGATATTGATGAATCTGGGAAACCTGTTGATCAAACTAATTACAGAGGTATGATTGGGAGTTTACTTTGCCTTACTGCTAGTCGACCAGATATTATTTTTAGTGTATTTATGTGTGCTAGATTTCAAGATAATCCTAAATAATCACACTTACTTGCTGTTAAATGGATTTTTTAAATTTCTTAAGTACACTGAAATTTTGGGTTTGTTTTATCCAAAAGGACAATCATTTGACTTAATAAGTTATTCAGATGCTGATTTTTCTGGTTGTAAGTTAGATAGGAATAGCACATCTGGAACATGTCACTTACTTGGAAAATCCCTAGTATCATGGTGTAGTAAGAAACAGAACTCAGTTGCATTATCTACTACTGAAGCAGAATACATAGCTACTGGTAGTTGCTGTGCACAGATTCTGTGGATGAAACACACTTTACTGGACTATGGATTTTATTTCAAGCATGTTTCAATTAACTATGACAACACTAGTGCGATTAAGATCTCAATGAATCCCGTGTCTCACTCTAAAACTAAACACATTGATGTTAGACACCACTTTTTAAGAGATAATTATCAAAGAGGTGATATAACACTTGAGTTTATAGGCACTAAACATCAATTAGCTGATATTTTCACTAAGCCATTATGTTCAGAAAGAATAACTTTCATTAGACATGAATTAAGAATGGAAACTTGCCCTTGAAACCGTTAGGAGACCTCACCATTAGGAGACCACACCGTTAGGAGACCTCACCGTTAGGAGACCTCACCGTTAGAAAATTCTCACCGTTAGAAAATTCTCACCGTTAGAAAATTCTCACCGTTATAAAATTCTCACTGTTAGGAGACCTCACCATTAGAAAATTATCACCGTTAGGAGACCTGACCTTTAGAAAATTCTCACCGTTAGGAGACCTCACCATTAGGAAATCCTCACTGTTAGAAGACTTTACCGGTACATCTCGTGCTGTTTTAACTTATGTAAATCCAAGACATCGATATTATATATATATATATATATATGATTTATTTTATTTGTGGATCCTAAATAATATTAAACCGAGTCAATATTTCACTCAATCTCACCGCAAACTCGTCTGTTCGAATCCCTCCAACCTAACCCTCTCAAGCCAAAAAACCCTAAACCTCGAATCTGTAATGGACCGCATCAAGAGACCTCAGGTTACAGATGGGAGTGATGAGCCGCAAGCGAAAAGACAGAAAGTATCGAATGCTAGTACCAGTAGAAGTGGAAGTGTAGCTCGATGGAATCCAATAAACCTGCATCTCTCAAAGTGAGAAATTTTCATTGAGAAAGAGGTGTGTGCAGAATGGCTCATGGAGAGAAAGTCCTTGGTTCATAGAGTTATAGAAGAACAAGGTTGGACGGAGTGCTTCGTGAACAACAATGGACCTTATTACCGAGGGCTGATAAAACAGTTCAATGAATTCATTCGTTTTGAAAAGTCTGAGGAAGAAAGAAGAATGATTTCTTATGTGAATGGACAGGAAGTTTCTTTTACTTCAGTAGAATGGGCTGGGAACATGAGAGTTGCACATGAAGGAGATTATGCGTTTTATTCAAAATTTGTACCTTCAACCAGTGATGTGTTTAAATATGAAGATGATTTGCTGGAGATTACAGGGAATTGGACCCCTATAAAGGTGATTGCTATAGTGATGGTAGGAGAAGATAAGCTGTTGTTTAAATTTATTCAGCATGTTGTTAGTCCGAGAATAGGAGACTTTTCCACTTTGAGATTCCAGGATATATATCTATTATAGTTTCTGACGAAAAGTGTGAGAATCAATCTATGTAGACTAATTATGGTTCAAGTGGAAGAGATGACTAGACCGAAGTCCAAATCAAATGCACTGTTTTTCTCAAAGATGATTTTTTTGATGCTAAAAGTGAAAGAGGTTGCTAGACCTCAGGATGAGCTGGTAGTGGTTAAGGACAACTTCTGTATTAAAAGAACTATCTTTAAATACATTAAAGTCAGTTGGAATCCTTAGATGAAATCATGGGTGAATGATGATGGAAAAATCAATGACAAGTATACTCATGTGGATCATCCTTCTAGACCAAAGGTTGTGAGGGATCCTGGTCTTCGACTAGCTGAGCCAGAACTGGTCTACATTGATGATGATGCTGAGGAGGAAGAGACATCAATTGAGGAAAGAGGAGACCCAGAATTACCCCCTAGTCCTGTGCATCAAGTTATTTCTTATGGAGCAGCTAGCCCTCCAAAAGAACTACTACAGAGAGAAACTGTCTTGAAGGACAATGATACAGAGACTACAGAAGAAGGAGAAGAAGAATTCCGGTATGTTTTCAAGGACATCTCTGAGGAGGATGAGGCAACCGAATCAGATCATGATGTCAATGGAGAAAAGGAGGCTGATGGTGAAGTAGATGATGAGGAAAATGTTGAAAAAGAGCTCAGTTTGAGTCCTCTAATAGTCAGTACAGTCAGGACAGTGCCTGATCAAGAAGACGCATCAGCAGCACCTGTTGATGAGGGAGTCATTAATGACTCAGAACAAATGGCTATTGAATCTGTTGTAGTTGTAGAGGAAATTACAGAATTACCTCAGGAAGAACAGTTGGAAGAGATACCTCAAGAGAATGTTCCAAGTGAGGGGGAGAATCTTGGATCAGTATCAGTGCTCTATGACATTGAAGGTTGGACATCAGATCCATGATATATCATTCTTGGACATTCTTATGAAGATTCTGATGAGGAAGACCGAACCCAAAAGGAATCAGTTACCCTACCCACTATGGCTAAAACTGTGGCAACCAAGGAGGACCTTGAGTCCTTAAAAGCTAAATTGAAATAAGCAATAAGGGAATCGGTGCAAGATATGAAGAAAAGTATGGTTGAAGATATGAAAAGCATGGAGAAATACCTTGAGTTATCCATTGGATGTGGTGTGTCTAGTCCTGTGAGAGAAATGATGGATGAACTTAAAGTGTTCCACACTCAGATTGAGAGTTGGAAAGGAGTTGTAGTTCCCTTGAGACAATCGATTGCTTCTCTGACTACCATGAATACCTCTCAAAATCAAGTAACCTATGACATTTGATATATCAAAGAAGTGGTCAAACAGTTTGTGGAAGTTTTTGAGGCCTTTAAAAAGTCAGTTAAAGAACATCTGAAAAGCCAGGATGAACTTGTTCCGAAGGTCGATAGCAGTCTGACTCAATCCTTCAAGGAGACAGTGGCTTTTTCAATGAAACCTCTTCCCTCATCCAGCTCCAGTGTGAACCTTGACCAGATCCACAATGTTATTCAGGAAGAATTGGCTAAGGCCAGTCCCAGTGGTTCATCAGATACTCAGATTCTTGCTACCACTAGGGAAGTTAGTAGTTTTGTTCGTGATCACCTAAAGGCAGCTACTTCTTCTCAAGAGGCAATCAAGAATAAGGTGGATGCTTATTTTGAAAAGGTTTATACCAAGAACCAAATGACAAGCCATTTCAAACTCTTGGTTAAGAATATAAAGTTACATCCAGTTAACCAAGCCTTCAGAGAACAGGTTAGTAAGCTCAGGGAGCTTACTCCTGCTTTGGACAAATTCATTGAAAATAGGGATGATTTTGTGTCTGCAATGGAGAGAGGAGAAATCATTATAATGGATTTCCGAAACTTGTTTCTCCCCTTCCTGCATGTGGATGCCAGACCAGTGATTGTACCTCCTTCCATTCCTGCTTCTGCCTCTGGGAGTACTCCTCAATTGACTCCAGTTCAGGCCATCATGAGCTTAACACTGATGATCACCCAGACGAGCTCAGATTTCATATCCGGTACAGTTTCTGTAGCTGAACCACCAGTTGTGCCTTCAGCTATTCCAAAACCCTCTGCTGATCCTAATGGAAATACACATGTTCCAGAGGAGGATTGAGTGTTTCGAGATATTTTTAGTAGGATTCACTTGTATTTTTTTGTTCTGATTTAATCAGTGTATCTTTTGTATTAATGACATTCCTCTTCATTCTGTACTTTACTGAGTTTCTGTTACTTTTTCCTTTATTCTCTGCTAATATTTATCTTTTCTCTGCTACCATTATTTTTGTTAATCACAAAGGGGGAGAAAATGAGAACATGAGAAAATGAGAGCCAATAAGAAATGATACCTAAGAGTTAACAAAGGGGGACGAACACACAAAGGGGGAATGAGAAACTGAGACTTGAGGAACTAAGACTTTAAAGGGGGAGGAATATGGAAGTTTTGTTCAAAAGAACTTTTTCCCCTGATGCAAATTTCTTTTCCACCTTTTCCTCTAATACTATTTCAATATTCTTGGCATATTTTGTGATTATCAAAAAAGGGGAGATTGTTGAACCCTATGGGAATTGAGTTCCTTTATTATATTTTTGATAATCCCAACTATATTTTATTTATATCTTAATTATGTTTGATACCTCTCAAATATGGTTTATTATATGTTGTTACTTTCAATTATGCTTAATATAAGTCTTTTGGATATATGTAATCTGACCTAACACATTCTGCCAATAGAATGCTTAAACAGTTTATAGCTACCGATACAGAATAGTAGCTACCATTATGACTTAGAGATACCGATATCGAATAGATCAACCGATACGGAGTTCACCGATACATCAAGTTCACCGGTACTCTAAGTTCACTGCTACATCAAAGTCTACCGATACTGTATAAAAGTCTACCGATAGAGTTAAAGTTACAAGCTCCCCGGTACTCAAGTTTACCGCTACATCGAAGTCGACAGCTACTGATACAGAGCTATCGACATGCTGAAGTCCACCGATATGCAAAGTCTACCGATACATCAAGGAAGCTACCGATAGGGACTTACCGCTACCGATACAAGGCAGAGCCACAGCTTTCGTTACAAGTCCACCTCTACTGATGTGATCAAGTCTACAGTTGCAGCTACCGATACAAAGTCTACCGTTAAAAATGAAGTCTACCGATACAGACACCTACCGTAACACAAGTCTACCGATATCAATAGCTACCGTTCCAGAGACAGAACCCGACACTTCTTTAATTTCTTTATCTTTATTTAATCTGAAAAACGGTCATATTAGGAATATTTTAATGCTTTGTCATTTATTTAATGAAGGTTGTTGGATGTCAGGGAACCTTACCTCATACCTGCAAAAAGTAAATCATCTTTTGCCGGAGCTCTTGCTTTAAATAAAAGAAGTATGTGATACTACAAAGAGAGCATGAATAGAAGAATACATAGAGACATACATACCACGATGTGTGCTGGAAGAACAACTGAGCGTGAATGCAAAGAGATGACTGAACATACATGAAGAACTCATTCATTACTGCATACCGGTGAAGAGCTGAGAACGAGAACATAACACAAGAGCTTCATCGACTGTATCTACACCTGGAAGTCAAGGAAGAAGACGATACTCTGTTTTCCAGACAAAAAACTAGAAGAGGACTCAGAGTGAATTCTGATCAATCAAATGAGTCCAGAACTTCATGACAATCACTAGATCCATTTCTAAACTCTAAATATTTTCTCTGTGATTTATCTTTTTACATATTGAGCAGTGTGTGTTATCTGCTGTATTTAACACAATCACTATCTCCTATGCTTTAACATGAGGATTTGTAAATCCTCACTCAACACTCTTACATATTTTATTTCCCACTGGGATAGTGGTAGAGGTCGTGTGACCTTGACAGCTGGTTGCTGTCGTTTTTGTTTCCCACGGATAACAGTGGTAGAGGTCGTGTGACATGGACAGTTGTATACTGTTTTTTATCCCCGATCCGGGGTGTGGATCACTTTTATATAAAGTTTTGAGAGTACTAAGTCTCAGCTTGAGACTGAACCTCTTGGTTAAATCTACTGTGCTTATTTATATTCAAAGTTCTTTTTTATTATCCTGCTAATTACTTTAAAACCAAAACTGTTTTAAATTCACTTTGATAATTAATCTCACAAGTGTTTATATTAGTTGTAAATTAGTAAGTTAGTTTCAAAAGTTAATCAAATCTTCTGATTTGATTAGCTGGGAAATAATCAATCCTTTGAGAACCTAACAGAACCTTTACTTTGGTATAAATTCACTACAGTTTAATTTTGTATTTTAAATTGGGGATTTTAAGACAAAGTTTTTAAGCAGAAATTTTAATTGGAACTCAATTCACCCCCCCCCTCCTGATTGTCCACTCCGACCAACAAGTCACACTATTTGTCAAGATGCCATTTAAAAATAGATTTTTGAATCAAAGTGTCCAATACCACTTTGAAACTTTTAAAAGGAGTTTTAATTTTAAAACATTAATGTCCATATAAATAAATCCTTAAAACCATTTTTAAAACATGGACATTAATGAGAAAGATTAAGAATAATAAGTCTTTAAAACATTTAAAAATGGTATTTTAGTTAGATTTTCTAACCAAAAGAGGGACACTTGAATAAAAATAGTTGAGGTAATCAAAACATTGTAATAACATGAGAATAAAGGGATTCATTATATACTATGTCAAAGTACATTATATACACCACATAAAAGTGATTTGGTGTATAACAACAAAGAAGTCTCAATGGAATGTAAATTGAGATGAAATCCCTCATAAAGTCCATATCTTTAGGTTAAGGATAAATGAACGACATAATTATTTGTGACAAATATAAATACACTAAATATGATTGGATATTCATTGTAAAACAATCAAAGGACATTAAGACATATTCTTGTAAAAACAACACCAATGAATTAGATGTTTAACTCAATAAAATCAATATTTAGTAAAAATTACTCTTATCAAGTTCATACCGATGACTTGAGAATTTATTAATGGAGTTATTATGTGTATAAAAAGTATATCCACAGAAAGGGGAGTGGAAATTATGACATAATAAAATGAATAGTTATTCCACACAAAATCTTGGAGTAAAATAATCAATGAAGTATGTGTAAAGCCGAATGAGTGGAAATTGAAATTTAAAATTCCCTTATCGATTTGGTAACTTATGAAACATGCACCCATGAAAGAAGGATAATACAATGATGATGTAAATATCCATAAATTAATGTATATTATACAATGAATACAATCATGGGTAGTACAAACACCACCTCAAATAAATAAGTGGTGAACAATGGAAATCTCACGGAATTAAAAGTAAGATAAGAAACCCCTTACTTTGTAATTTTTCCTTGGTAGACGGTAGATTAACATCCTGTATAACGGTTAAATAATTGTTATTGAGTTATAAAAAAATCATTTACATTAATATGATATCATATGTGATCTTTTAACATTGATTTGTTAATAATATCTTAGTATTATCGTCTTTTCCAGTGTTAACGGATTCATTTTTCATTATATTATTTGTTATGCGAGCCGTATTTGTCATGGGTGGGATGTATATTATTCATATCCATAATAATATCATGTCTATAAAAATTATATTTAATCATAAAATTAGAATTAGACTTGAATGGATATGATGGGGAATGAATCTCATCGCGTTCGTGGAGACGATAGTCCGTCCGTACGCACGAGCGACAATATCATTCTTTTGATATTAAAATAATATATAATTGGATGGTATATCATATAGAAAGAGTCATTATCATTTTATATTTACTATTTACACGAATTAAACATCATTATTATACCCATCCAAATAATAATATATTGAATAACAATTACACCACGACGTGGAGACGGTAAGCCGTATGTACGCACGTATGGTGACATGTCATTCAAAGGATGGATATAATATTGAATATAATTGAAAAATATTTATAATAACATCACAGTATATATAATATACAACCGTTAATATTTTAGAATGGGAATAACAGAGAAAGAAGAAGTTGAAGAAGAAAGGAACTTGAAAGAGGGTGGTGAAAACATTACCTCTTTTTCGGGTTCTTCCTTATGATTTGATCAAAATGCCTCCTTAGGTTGAATTTATGATAAATATAAGGCCTCTAGGTTGATTTTAGAAAAGTTGGGAGGATATTTGGGTAGAGGTTGGCCGAGCCCAATGGCTTTGAAGGTGTGAATTAATGAGAAGGGGAAGTTCCCTTTTATAAGAGGGGTGAGGGGCACCTTTGGAAAACCTAGAAATATTATTTTATAATAAATTAATAATCGGTTTATAATGGCTCAAAAGTGTATAATTTAAAGGTTAAGGTGGGGATGGGTCGAAAACCACTCAACCAGTAGAATTTAGTCAGGTTTCGGTCATTATATTAACCTTATCGTTTAGATTTAACTCTAAGTTAATTAGTTTGACACTTACCATGTCACTTTGTATTTTTATATTATATAGCTAATAAACTTATTATATGCCTCCAATCGACCCCCAAGTGGTCCATTAATGATGGAACTATCATGATATAAGTCTCTTGGCAGATCCTTAGATTTTTAGGAATTTAATATTAATTAATAATATAATATTTGTTTTAAAAACTCTTTTATGTCAATTTTGACATTATTGGGTATTTCATTTTTGATAAATTCATAAAAGCATTATTACTTCGAAAACAATTTATATAATCAATCCTAATATGTCATATTCACCTAAAAAATTAGTGGAATTCATAAAAAGTCTCAAATTACATTTATTTTGATATTTATAATATCAATTTTTTTAATAATTCATTAATAAGTTAATTACTGCATCACCATTGTGTCATAAATAAATAAAATTATTTAATGTCTAAAAATTATAATTAAAATACAATTATGTAGGACATCATTTTATATTTCTAATGAATATTTAAAATAGATTTTATATTATGTATATCCTTATATTATATATTTATTAGTAAATAAACATTGATTTTAACTCTTTTAACTCTTATTTGAAATAAATAATAATAAATGTCCTAATCTAATTCAAGTGGACCTAAATGATAATATTTTATTCATAAGTTTGTTTTTGGTCGAAATACACTTGTTCAATAGAATTAGGACATTTTTTAGGGTAATATTAATATCATTTTTACCCTTAATTACCCTATTTACTTTTACCGTGGTAAATAAAAGTAAAAAGTTACTATTCACCAAAAATTATTTTCATCTCATTGAACCACATTTTACTCCTTCATATTAACCGTGTCTCTCGGATTTTTGAAATTCCACTCACAGAAGTGGTAAAATTATGTTTTATGTGAATTTCCAAATTCCCCTAGGAGGTGGGTAAAAGACGGTGAAAAGTTCAATTAAATATTTATATATCTAAAATTATTCTAAAATAAATCCAATGAATTACATTGAAATTATATAGGTATTATGTATCTATTTTTACCTTAATTAAATTTAAATAAAATAAATAATTATTTAAATTAAAATTCGGTTTTAAACTATAACTCAGTATTTTTCACTATTCATCAAAAATTGAATGTTTTCAGAAAAATACCAAAAATTCGGCCTAAGCTATATTTGATATTATGAATTAAAAAATGATGTCTATTTTACCAATTTAAAAACATATAATTTTCATTAATTAATATAAAAAATTAATTCCCGTTGTCAAAACAAATAGCGTGTTTTTAAGAAATAATAACTATCAAAATATTGACACTTGTTTATGTCTGGTTTAAATGTGAAATTACGTACAATGAAAAAAATTGTATTAAATGGTAAAAATATATTGTAAATATACTTTAAAACCACTCAAATTTATTATTTATCACTATTAAATATTTCTATTAAAAAAGTTGTTTTTAATTAAAATTTAGTAATTTTCACTATTCATCAAAATATGAATGTTATCCGAAAGGTACCAAAATTTCACCCTAAGATAACTTCAATATTCCGAATCCAAAAATTAAGTCCATTTTCAAAGATAAATTGTATAAAATTTCCAAAAGTAGGTATTACTATTCATAACAGCTCGTTTGATTGGTTGTGGTGTGTTAGAACTTGAAGTTTCGTACAACACACGCTACTGTATTATTCAGAGAGAAGCGTACCGTGGAAGCTTGGGTCTTACATTCTCCCCACCTTCAATAAATTGCGTCCTCAAAATTTTTAAAATTGGGCTTGGGAAAATAATTTAAAGTCCCACATCGGAAAAAGAGTCAATAAAACTATCACTTTAAAAGAAAGAAAAAGAAGTACAATGGTCACCCAAGATAACCTATAATAGGATTCCATGTAGAAAAACATGGATATGTATGATAAAATAAGTTTCAAGTTATGATGTATAGGTATAGAGAACATGATCATGATAAAGTTAATAATACAAAAACCACAAACTTGTGATGGGACAAACGGTCATTAGTTTCCCAGTATGAAAATTAAACGAACAACATTTTTTTTGTTTTAAGTTACATTACATAAAGATGAGGAATTCATTTATGATATTGACTAAGAACATAAAGAGATATACTTACTTTTTAAGTAGAGTTTCATTCTTTAATTAATTTCTACCACTAACTCATTTTTTTTGAACAATGAGTATTCAAGAAGACTTGGTCACACATGAAGAGCTAGAATAAAATTCTATAGAATAACTTGATCCACATAGAATAAACTATATATTTTCCTTGTCTTTATAGATTATTCAAAACCAAAACCGTTAGTATAATATCGGACGATCCCCGAATTGGATATTCCAGTAGAGAAAAAAACTAATCTTAATTTCTAAAATTAATCCAACAATACCCCAAAGTTAGATAAATACCATTCAATAATCAATTGTATTTTAACTCCTTCAATATAATCCAAACTAATATTGAAACCCAAAACATATAATAATTTGGTTATGTAGTCTTCCACATTAAATTGTATCTCTAAATGACATCAACTACTCTTAAAGTAACATACTTAAAAGTAATTAACCTAATCACATATTCCTTATTATAGGTTAATAATTTCCATAAATAACCCAAATCACTATAAATAAACAATAAAAAGGTAGATAAAAATCCACCATTACTCCTCAAATGAAATCCAATAGAATTATATTTTCCTTGGGCATATAGTGTTCCCAACAAAGAGAACATCTTTCAAAATAACAATCATAACTTAATCACAAAATCATTTTCTTATACTAAGGGTATTCATTTGATAAGACATCAGATCCCAAATAAACTTATCATTGATCAAAAAAATCATTAAACTAAAAAATAATAGTCAAACTAACCAGGGACTTCACGTAGTCTAGTGGTAGGTGATAAATCCCAATCGCACATGGTTGTGGGTTCGATTCCCACAGCTTTTTCCGACGCGACGGGTTGTCACACAGTCTGCGTGTTGTCCTCTTTCAAAAACAATATTTTATAACATTTCCAAAATGAGATAAATTCCTCAAAATAACCATAACATAATTTAACCACAAATGTTATCTCATACCTTTCATTTTCATCCGAAATTATAATAACTTTTAATTGCCTCAATCCCAATGATCATATAAAACCAAATGGTTATTTATAACTTTATCTAAAAGAGAAAAGATAATTCTTCCTCAAATATCATTCTCACATGGAAAACTGTAGTGTTACAAATACAAGAGAAAATTATTCCAAAGTAAACTCATCGACAAGGAGCACTAATACATTATAAACATTTCTCCAACCATTTATTTCTACGTATATTCTTTTTTGACCAAGAAAATGTCCTATAGAATAGGGTATTCTCTCAGGTAATGTCCAGGCCCCCTACATTTACAGAAAATGACTGTAAATGGATTCATGGGACAAGTTTTATCTTCTTCCATAGTACTCTTCATTTTTCTTCGGTAATTCTTCACTTTATGTCCTTCCTTCCCGAATGTAAAGAATTTTTTTGTCCCATTAATTCACTTTCCTGGGTGTCTCCTTCCACATTTCCTGTATGATGGAAATTGATGATTCATTTCTCTATGGTCTCCAATGCTGGAGAACTTATCATTTATCACCATTCTCTTCTTTGTTGAGTCTAGGAATTGGTTAATATATATATTTTTTATCATATTTTTTGGAGATTTTTTTTGGAATGAAGACGATATCTTTTACTCCTATCAACATTCCATTTTTTTTGCTCATTGCAACCACCATTCCCACCTTGTACATCATTCTCAAAGTCACTATGACTTCCTTGGAATCCAGCCATTGACTAAAACCAGAAAGAATTGTGTTAGTAACAGTAGTGATAAAATCATTTAGAGAATATCATGTCACCATCTTCATAATTTGAAGCACATTAGGATTAACCAAGGCCATTTACTCTCATCTTATATATAATATTTCAAATCGGCTTGTTACGAAAATGTAAATTATCCTAAGCATATCCCCTGAGAGTGTCGTAACCAAGAGTGCAGCAGGGCCCGTTATCGTGCACCAGTTCCCGTTCGAGTCTAGTACAAATCAGTGTTTTCGGGTTTTACCCCTAGGTACATCTGTGCCAGAGCTGCCTCAACCTGCTCGTATCCAGACAGGGATGTATTGCACGGAAAACTCCCAAAATCTCTATAATACCAAAATTATAAGATGTTCTTCTATACTAATCCTCAAATTCTATCTTAGGGCTATGTGATCTAATCAGAGTTTATCTAAATCTTCCTCTCAAGGTTTGTACTAAACTTACTCTGATACTAACTATAACGCCCCGACCCCAGTTACCCAGAGTCAGTGCATTATTACATAACATTGGCATGATCACAAAAAAGATAAAGTCTCTAAAGACAGATTAGTTTAGTAGCCTTGGAAACACTAAATATATTCATATGTCTTACATTACATCATAAGGATAAAAAAATACAACAAAATCCTGTCTTCATATCCCCTCATACTATCCCTGTTGGTCATTCATAAATTACTTCTTCACATCCTGGGAAAAATAGAAAAATGAAAGGGGTGAGCTCAGATGCTCAGTAAGGATAACAATATAGTAGAATCTTTTATAGATAATCATAAACACTTAAGGCAATGTATGACTAAAACAAAAAACTTTTAAACTTGAACTTCATAATAATATGGAAATGATAAAATGAAATAATGTCATTTAATTACTCACATGGATATTCTACTAGTCGAATAATCACATGCAATATCAATAACCACTTTCATAAAGATGGAATGCATAATGCCAGACTATCATAACCACGTACCCAAGGCCTCGTCCCAAGACTATAATTAATATTTTGTTAAGGCCTCGTGCCAAGACTCTAGTTTTTCTCATGAGACCTACTGATGCATCAAGGAGCTATATCGGGCTCCACCCGTCACTTACTAAGTCCAATGCATTCCTCATATGAAAAGTTTGAAACAAAACATATAATTCGTATTAAAACTAGCATACGAAATGTCAATATTTATCCACAAACCATGAATGGTATAAAAATAGAACATCCACAGTCAAACATAACTCATTCGATACAATATGGGAGATTGTATTGTTTCATATTAACCTCCATCAAGAATAATTAAGGAGATTGAAATATATGAAAATACTCATCAAAACTATTTAAGAGAAATATCCCCCTTTTTCTTGAATTCATTTAAAAGTCGCACTATTTGTCAAGAAGCCATTTAAAATAGATTTTTGAATCAAAGTGTCCCATAACACTTTGAATATTTTAAAAGGAGTTTTAATTTTAAAACTTTAATGTCCATATAAATAAATCCTTAAAGCCATTTTTAAAACATGGACATTAAAGAGAATGATTTAGAAGAATAAGTCTTTAAAACATTTAAAAATGGTATTTTAGTTAGAGTTTCTAACCAAAAGAGAGACACTTGAATAAAAATAATTGAGGTAATCAAAACCTTTTAATGTCATGAGAATAATGGGATTCATGATATACTATGTCAAAGTAAATTATATACACCACATAAAAGTGATTTTGTGTATAACAACAAAGAAGTCTCAATGGAATGTAAATTGAGATGCAATCTCTAATAATGGCCGTATCCTTAGGTTAAGGATAAATCAACGACATAATTATGTGTGAAAAATATAAATACACTAAATATGATTGGATATTCAGTGTAAAACAATCAAAGGAAATTCACACATATTCTTTTAAAAACAACACAAATGAATTGGATGTTTATCTCAACAAATCGAGATTCAGTAAAAATTACTCTTATCAAGTTCATACCGATGACTTGAGAATTTATAAATAGATTGATTATGTGTATAAATAGTATATCCACAGAAAGGGGAGTGGAAATTATGACATAATAAAATGAATTGTGATTCCACACATAATCATGGAGTAAAATAATCAATGAAGTATGCGTAAAGCTGAATGAGTAGAAATTGAAATTTCAAATTCCCTTACCAATTTGGTAACTTATGAAACATGCACCCATGAAAGAAGGATAATACATTGATGATGTAAATATCCATAAATTAAAGTATATTACACAATGAATACAATCATGGGAAGTACACACACCACATGCAATAAATAAGTGTTGAACAATGGAAATCTCACAGAATTAAAAGTGAGATAAGAAAACCCTTACTTTGTACTTTTTCCTTGGTAGAAGGTAGGTTAAACTCCTGTATAATGGTGAAATAATTGTTATTGAGTTATAAAAAATCATTTACATTAATATGATATCATATGTGATCTTTTAACATTGATTTGTTAATAATATCTTAGTATTATCGTCTTTTCGAGTGTTAACGGATTCATTTTCCTTTATATTATTTGTTATGCGAGCCGTATTTGTTATGGATGGGATGTATCTTATTCATATCCATAATTATATCATGTCCCTAAAAATTATTTTTAATCATCAAATGTGAATTACAATTGAATGGATACGATGGGGAATGAATCTCATCGCGTTCGTGGAGACGGTAGTCCGTACGTACGCACGAGCGACAATATCATTCTTTTGATATTAAAATAATATATAATTGGATGTTATATCATAGATACATAATAATTATCATGTTATATTTATTATTTACATGAATTAAACATCATTATTATACCCATCCAAATAATAATATATTGAATAACAATTACACCACGACGTGGAGACGGTAAGTCGTACGTACACACGTATGGTGACATGTCATTAAAAGGATGGATATAATAATGAATATGGTTGTACCATATTTATAATGACATCACAGTATATATAATATACTAGAGTTACTATTTTAGAATGGGAATAACAAAGAAAGAAGAAGTGGAAGAAGAAATGAACTTGAAATAGGGTGGTGAAAACATTACCTCTTCTTCGGGTTCTTCCTTTTGATTTGATCAAAAGGCCTCCTTAGGTTGGCTTTATGATCAAGATAAGGCCTCTAGGTTAAAGTGATGTAAGTTGGGAGGATATTTGGGCAGAGTTTGGCCGATCCAAATGGCTTTGAAGGTGTGAATTAATGATAAGGGGAAGTGCCTTTTTATAAGAGGGGCGAGGGGCACCTTTGGAAAAGCTAGAAATATTATTTTATAATAAATTCTTATTCGGTTTATAATGGCTCCAGAGTGTATTATTTAAATTTTAAGGTTGGGATGGATCAAAAAACACTCATCCAATAGAATTTAGACAGGTTTTAGTCATTATATTAACCTTATCTTTTAGTTTTAACTCTTAGATAATTAGTTTGACACTTACCATGTCACTTTGTATTTTTATATTATATAGTTAATAAACATACTATATAACTCCCATAGACCCCCAAGTGGTACATTAATGATACAACTATCATGATATAAGTCTCTTGGCCGATCCTTAGATTTTTAGTAATTTAATATCAATTAATAATATAATATTTTTTTTAAAAACTCTATTATGTCAATTTTGACATTATTGGGTATTTTGTTTTTGAGAAATTCATAACAACAATATTACTTCGAAAACAAATTATATAATCAATCCTAATATGTAATATAAACCTATAGAATTAGTGGAATTCATAAAAAGTCTCAAATTACATTTATTTTGATATTTATAATATCAATTATTTTAATATTTCATTAATTAGGTAATTACTGCATCACCATTGTGTCATAAATAAATTAAATTATATAATGTATAAAAATTATAAATAAAATAACATTATGTATGAAATATTTTTATCTGTATAATTAATATTTACAATCAAATATATAATATTTATAACCCTATATTAAAAATGCTTTAGTAAATAAACATTGATTTTAACTCTTTTAACTCTTCTTTGAATTAAATAATAATAAATGTCATAATCTAATCCATGTGGACCTAAATGATAATATTTTATTCCTAAGGTTGTTTTTGGTCGAGATACACTTTTCCAATAGAATTAGGACATGTGTTAGGGTATTATTAATATCATTTTTACCCTTAATTACCCTATTTACTTTTAACCGTGGTAAATAAAAGTAAAAAGTTACTATTCACAAAAAACTATTTTCATCTCATTAAACCACATTTTAATCCTTGATATTAACCGTGTATCTCGTATTTTTGAAATTCGACTCACAGAAGTGGTAAAATTATGTTTTATGTGAATTTCCAAATTCTCCTAGGAGGTGGGTAAAAGACGGTGAAAAGTTCAATAAAATTTTTATATATCTAAAATTCTTTTAAACTAAATCCAATGAATTACATTGAAATTATATAGGTATTATGTATATATTTTGACCTTAATTAAATTTAAATAAAATAAAGAATTATTTAAATAAAAATTCGGTTTTAAACTATAACTCAGTATTTTTCACTATTCATCGAAAATTTAATGTTTTCAGAAAGATACCAAAAATTCGGCCTAAGCTATATTTGATATTATGAATTCAAAAATTATGTCTATTTTACCAATTTAAAAACATAGAATTTTTTTTAATTAATTTAAAAATTAATTCCCGTTGTCAAAACAAATAGTGTGTTTTTAAAAAATAATAACTATCAAAAGATTGACACTTGTTTATGTCTAGTTTAAATGTGAAATTACGTCCAATGACAAAAATTGTATTAAATGGTAAAAATATATTGTAAATATACTTTAAAACCACTCAAAATCATAATTTATCACTATTAATTATTTCGATTAAAAAAGTTGTTTTTATTTAAAATTTAGTAATTTTCACTATTCATCAAAATATGAAAATTATCCGAAAGGTACCAAAATTTCACCCTAATATAATTTAGATATTTCAAATCCAAAAATGAAGTCCATTTTCAAAGATAAATTGTATAAAATTTCCAAAATTAGGTATTACTATTCATAATAGCTCATTTGATTGGTTGTGGTGTGTTAGAATTTGAAGTTGCGTACAACACATGCTACTGTATTATTCAGAGAGAAGCGTACCGTGGAAGCTTGGGGTGTTACATTCTCCCCACCTTAAATAAATTGTGTCCTCAACATTTTTAAAATTGGGATTGGGAATATAATTGAAAGTCCCACATCAGAAAAAGAGTCAATAAAACTATCACTTTAAAAGAAAGAAAGAGAAGTACAAAGGTCACCCGAGATAACCTATACTAGGATTCCATGTAGAAAAAAATGGATATGGATGATAAAATAAGTTTCAAGTTAGGATGTATAGGGATATAGAACATGATCATGAGAATGTTAACAATAAGAAAACCACAAACTTGTGATGGGACAAATGATCATTAGTTTTCCAGTATGAAAATTAAACGGACAACATTTTTTTTTGTTTTAAGTTACATTACATAAAGATGAGGAATTAATTTATGATATTGACTAATAACATAAAGAGATATACATACTTTTTAAGTAGAGTATCATTCTTTAATTAATTTCTACCACTAACTCATTTTCTTTTGAACAATGAGTATTCAAGAAGACTTGGTCACACAGGAAGGGCTAGAATAAAATTCTATAGAATAATTTGATCCACATAGAATAAACTATATATTTACCTTGTCTTTAGAGATTAATCAAAACCAAAACCGTTAGTATAAGATCTGATGATCCCCAAAATAGATATTCCATTAGAGAAAAAACTAATCTTAATTTCTAAAATTAAACCAACAATGCCCCAAAGTTAAATAAATACCATTCAATAATCAATTGTCCTTGAAATCCTTCAATATAATCCAAACTAATATTGAAACCAAAAAGTTATAATAATTTGGTTATGTAGTCTTCCACATTAAATTTTATCTCTAAATGACATCAACTACTCTTGAAGTAACATACTTAAAAGTAATTAACTTAATCACATATTCTTTATTATAGGTTAATAATTTCTATAAATAACCCAAATCACTATAAATCAACAATAAAAAGGTAGATAAAAATCCACCATTACTCCTCAAATGAAATCCAATAGTATTCTATTTTTCTTGGGCATATAGTGTTCCCAACAAAGAGAACATCTTTCAAAATAACAATCATCACTTAATCACAAAATCATTTTATTTTACTAAGGGTATTAATTTGATAAGACATAAGATCCCAAATAAACTTATCATTGATCAATAAAATCATTAAACTAAAAAATAATAGTCAAACTAACCAGGGACTTCACGTAGTCTAGTGGTAGGCGATAAATCCCAATCGCACATGGTTGTGGGTTCTATTCCCACAGCTTTGTCCGACGCGACGGGTTGTCACATGGTCTGCGTGTTGTCCTTTTTCAAAAACAATATTTTATAACATTACCAAAATGAGATAAATTCCTCAAAATAACCATAACATAATTTAACCACAAATGTTATCTCGTACCTTGCATTTTCATCCCAAATTATAATAACGTTTAATTGCCTCAAACCCAATGATCATATAAAACCAAATGGTTATTTATAACTTTATCCACAATAGAAAAGATAATTCTTCCTCAAATATCATTCTCACATGGAAAACTATAGGGTTAGAAATACAAGAGAAAATTATTCCAAAGTAAGCTCATTGACATGGAGCACTAATACATTTTAAACATTTCTCCAACCATTTATTTCTACATAGATTCTTCTTTGACCATGAAAATTTCCTATAAAATAGGGCATTCACTCGGGTAATGGCCATGCCCCCTACATTTACGGAAAATGACTGTAAATGGATTCTTGGGACCATTTTTATCTTCTTCCATAGTACTCTTCATTTTTCTTCGGTAATTCTTCACTTTATGTCCTTCCTTCCCGAACGTAAATCATTTCTTTGTCCCATTAATTCTCTTTCCTGGGTGTCTCCTTCCACATTTCCTGTATGATGGAAATTGAGGATTCCTATCTCTATGGTCTCCAATGCTGGAGCACTTATCATTTATCACCTTTCACTTCTTTGTTGAGTCCGGGAATTGGTTAATATATATATTTTTTATCATATTTTTGGAGAATTTGTTTTGCATGAAGATGATATCTTTTACGCCTATCAACATTCCATTTTGTTTCTCATTTCCACAACCATTCCCACCTTGTAAATCATTCTCAAAGTCACTATGACTTCCTTGGAATCCAGCCATTGACTAAAACCAGAAAGCATTGTGTCAGTAACAGTAGTCATAAAATCATTTAGATAATATCATGTCACCATCTTCATAATTTGAAACACATTAGGATTAACCAAGGAAATTTACTCTCATCTTATATATAATATTTCAAATCGGCTTGTTAAGAAAATGTAAATTATCCTAAGCATATCCCCTGAGAGTGTCGTATCCAAGAGTGCAGCAAGGCCCGTTATCGTGCACCAGTTCCCGTTCGAGTCTAGCACAAAGCGGTGATTTTGGGTTTTACCCCTAGGTACATCTGTGCCAGAGCCGCCTCTACCTGCTTGTATCCAGATAGGGATGTATTGCTCGAAAAACTCCCAAAATCTCTACAATACAAAAATACTAGGAAGTTATTCTATACTAATCCCAAAAGTCTATCTTAGGGCTATGTGCTCTAATCAGAGTATATCTAAATCTACCTCTCAAGGTTTGTACTAAACTTCCTCTGATACCAACTATAACACCCCAACCCTAGTTACCCAGAGTCGGTGCATTATTACATAACATTGTCATGATCACAAAAATGATCAAGTCTCTAAAGACCGATTATTTTAGTATCCTTGGAAACACTACATATATTTATATGTCTTACATTATATCATAAGGAAAAAAACTACAACAACATCTTTTCTTAATATCCCCTCATACTATCCTTGTAGGTCATTCATAAATTACTTCTTCACATCCTGGGAAAAATAAAACAATGAAAGGGGTGAGCTCAGATGCTCAGTAAGGATAACAATATAGCATAATATTTCATAGATAAGCATAAACACTTAAGGAAATGTATGACTAAAACAAAATCCTTTTAAACTTGAATTTCAGAATAATATGGAAATGATAAAATGAAATAATGTCATTTAATTACTCACATAGATATTCTACTAGTCGAATAATAACATGAAATATCAATAACCACTTTCATAAATATGGAATGCATAATGCCAGACTATCATAACCACGTTTCGAAGGCCTCGTGCCAAGATTATAATTAAGATTTTGTTAAGGCCTCGTGCCAAGACTCTAGTTTTTCTCATGAGACCTACCGATGCATCAAGGAGCTATATCGGGCTCCACCCGTCACTTACTAAGTCCAATGCATTCCTCATATGAGAAGTTTGAAACAAAACATAAAATTCGTATTAATACTAGCATACGAAATATCAATACTTATCCACAAACCATGAATGGTATAAAAATAGCACATCCATAGTCAAACATAACTCATTCGATACAATATGGGAGATTGTATTGTTTCATATTAACCTCAATCAAGAATAATGAAGGAGATTGATATAGATGAAAATAGTCATCAAAACTATTTGAGAGAAATATCCCCCTTTTTCTTGAAATCAATTAAAAGTTGCAATATTTGTCAAGAAGACATTTAAAAATAGATTTTTGAATCAAAGTTCCCCATAACACATTGAAAATTTTAAAAGGAGTTTTAATTTTAAAAATTTAATGTCCATATAAATAAATCCTTAAAACCATTTTTAAAACATGGACATTAAAGAGAAAGATTTAGAAGAATAAGTCTTTAAAACATTTAAAAATGGTATTTTAGTTAGAGTTTCTTACCAACAGAAAGACACATGAATAAAAATAATCGAGGTAATCAAAACATTTTAATGTCATGACTATAATGAGATTCATGATATACTATGTCAAAGTAAATTATATACACCACATAAAAGTGATTTTGTGTATAACAACAAAGAAGACTCAAGGGAATGTAAATTGAGATGAAATTTCTAATAATGGCTGTATCCTTAGGTTAAGGATAAATCAATGACATAATTATGTGTGAAAAATATAAATACACTAAATATGAGCGGATATTCAGTGTAAAACAATCAAAGGAAATTCAGACATATTCTTTTAAAAACAACACAAATGAATTGGATGTTTATCTCAACAAATCGAGATTCAGTAAAAATTACTCTTATCAAGTTCATACCGATGACTTGAGAATTTATCAATAGAGTGATTATGTGTATAAAAAGTATATCCACAGAAAGGGGAGTGGAAATTATGACATAATCAAATGAATAGTTATTCCACACATAATCTTGGAGTAAAATAATCAATGATGTATGCGTAAAGCTGAATGAGTGGAAATTGAAATTTCAAATTCCCTTACAGATTCTGTAACTTATGAAACATGCACCCATGAAAGAAGGATAATACAATGATGATGTAAATATCCATAAATTAAAGTATATTAGACAATTATTACAATCATGGGAAGTACACACACCACATGCAATAAATAAGTGCTGAACAATGGAAATCTCACAAAATTAAAAGTGAGATAAGAAAAACCTTACTTTGTACTTTTTCCTTAGTAGATGGTAGGTTAACCTCCTGTATAATGATGAATTAATTATTATGGAGTTATGAAAAATCATTTACATTAATATGATATCATATGTGATCGTTTAACATTGATTTGTTAATAATATCTTAGTATTATTGTCTTTTTGAGTGTTAACAGATTCATTTTCCTTTATATTATTTATTATGCGAGACATATTTTTTATGGATGGGATGTATCTTATTCATATCAATAATTATATCATGTCCCTAAAAATTATTTTTAATCATCAAATGAGAATTACACTTGAATGGATATGATGGGGAATGGATCTCATCGCGTTCGTGGAGACGGTAGTCCGTACGTACGCACGAGCGAGAATATCATTCTTTTGATATTAATATAATATATAATTGGATGGTATATCATAAAGACAGAATCATTATCATGTTATATTTATTATTTACATGAATTAAACATCATTATTATACCCATCCAAATAATAATATATTGAATAACAATTACACCACGACGTGGAGACGATAAGACGTACGTACGCACGTATGGTGACATGTCATTAAAAGGATGGATATAATAATGAATATGGTTCTACCATATTTATAATAACATCACAGTATATATAATATACTAGGGATACTATTTTAGAATGCGAATAACAAAGAAAGAAGAAGTGGAAGAAGAAATGAACTTGAAAGAGGGTGGTGAAAACATTACCTCTTCTTCGGGTTCTTCCTTTTGATTTGATCAAAATGCCTCCTTAGGTTGGATTTATGATAAAGATAATGCCTCTAGGTTGAATTGAGGGAAGTTGGGAGGATATTTGGGTAGAGTTTGGCCGATCCAAATGGCTTTGAAGGTGTGAATTAATGAGAAGGGGAAGTTCCCTTTTATAAGAGGGGTGAGGGGCACCTTTGGAAAAGCTATAAATATTATTTTATAATAAATTCATATTAGGTTTATAATGGCTCCAAAGTGTATTATTTAAAGGTTAAGGATGGGATGGATCGAAAAACACTCAACCAATATAATTTAGACAGGTTTTAGTCATTATATTAACCATATCTTTTAGTTTTAACTCTTAGATAATTAGTTTGACACTTACCATGTAGAGACCCGAAGCCTAACGTACATGGACATTACATTACATTTGCGGAATACTTAGTACATAACAAAAACACACACACAAGGATCGTAATAGTTTAGTGTCTTTGGAAACTCGGAACGTATTCTTCTAATCGTGGTGAAAGATCTTCAATATCTCCCATAAGGATCTTCCTTTTTTTTTACCTAAAAACCTTTCTTTATATCCTGGGGAAAAGAAAACATAAAAGGGTGAGCTCAAATGCTCAGTAAGGGTAAACAAAAGAAATATCAATCACATCATATACATAAGAACATAGCTTTTGGAAATCATAACCTGCAAAAGAGCTCATAATATCATAACATGGGATAAATCATAGAAGTGAAAATGAAATCATAACTTAAAACATTACTCATTGTGGCATACACACATAATCATAGAGAATCATTTCTTGTTAGTCAAGACTCATTGCCAAGACTATCTTAGTGGACAAAGTCCCTTTCTGAATCGAGTAATCCTCGTTTCAGTCCTGTTTCACTGAACCGGTATAACCTACCATTCCAGCCATGTCTATCTCATGAGATATAAAATCTTTACCCAATGGATTGGAGGGAGATATAGGTCCCACCCATCTCTTAATGAATCCTTTCTTATGTGTGCCACAAAATCATAAATCATACATCATTTCATAACCCATGTATTAAAAATGGGATTCTTAAAACAACATGACATCATAAAACCATTCAAATAAGATAAAGGAATTCATAAACATAATTCCATCACAACATAGTCAAATCAATGTAAAAATATGGATAGAAACAGAACCCTTTATTATCTTAGATGGAAAATAATTTTGATAAAACACTTGAAATGAATTCTTGAGGAAAATATCCTTTCTTCTTCAAAATCAATTACTTTTCACAAAACATCATGCAATTTTAAAAGAAAGAGATTTTATTAAAAATAGTCATGAAATCATTTAGAGGAAGCTTCATGAAAATAAGGCTTTATAAAACAGTAGAAATCCGTTCGTGCCGTATAAGTTAAAAAAAACATTCTTCGTACTTTTGTCGGAAAAGTCAAAAAGTACCTCGTACGAAAAACGACAAAAGATTCCTTTCATACGTATTACTAAAAACTCACCGAAGGGTAAAAATGGATTTAAAAAATTTTAGGTGGATGGAAATAATATTACATATTGATAAAACATAGATGTGGATGATAAAATACACCCCAGTAAATACTTACGAATAAACAATCTCGGATAAAAATGAGATTGTGATATTTCCCTTACCTTAGGTCCGACTTGCTTTGTAAGTGTCCGAACCTCCTGTATAATGATTTAAATCATGTTATTGACTTATTCCAGAATAATATTCATTGTTATGATGTCATATATGGTTCACTTATAACATTATATTACCCGTTCTTTTGTAAATTCCATGTTAAAGAAGCGTTTTGGGTAAAATCGTTTCATTTATCTTAGGTGTTTTGACTTGTTGTTCTTGACATCATTATTACTTATATCATGATTTACTTACTTCCAGAATATAAAATATGATTTATATATCATATATATTCAGTATATATATATATATAATATATAGATAAGTAAAATGAAAAACACCGTTCATGGAGACGGTAGTCCGTACGTACGCATGAACGCTGTTTTACTTTCCTTATTGTCTTGAAATGGAAGTAAGTAGATGACATACATATGTATATATACATAAATCCAGTAGCTTTATAATGTCATATATTTCATTATTATTTCTTATATATACATTATAATCATTCTTAAATGGTTAACATGGAGAATGAATCTCATCGCGTCGTGGAGACGGTAGTCCGTACGTACGCACGAGCGATGATATCATTTCCATAAATATTGAACTGAGTTGAAGTGGATTATACAATATATCAGAATCAATATGATGTTGTAATAACTATGTATAGTTATTATTTACACCATTATACCCATCCATGTAAGGTGGTGGTGGAAAATAGATTACACCACGGCGTGGAGACGGTATTCCGTACGTACGCACGCGCGGTGATTTCTTTTTCCGTAGGATGGATAAATGGTGAAATAGGGTTGTTTCATACTTATAATAACATATCAGTATATGAGTGATACTGATGTTATTACTTCATAATGAAACAACCTAAGAAGAAGAAGTGGAAGAAGAAATAAAGATGAAATAATTGGTAACGGTAATTACCTCTTCTTTGAAGTGCCTCTTTGAGACCTCCTCTTAGGGCACTTGAATTGGTCTTTGAGGAAGACCAGAACCTCTAGGATGTTGCTAGGGAAGTGGAGAAGAGATTTTGGCAGGGGTTGGCCGATCTTGAGTGCTCAAATTGGTGTGAGGAGGAAGGGGAGGAGGTGTCCTTTTATACGGGAGGAGAGGGTCACCTTAGGAATTCTTAAAAATATTAATTTATAATAAATCTAACCCCACTTAAAAACCTCCAAAAATGACTCATATTCGAAGATTAGATGAGATAGGGTTGTAATATCATCAACCAATCAAATTTAGACATGTTTGGATATTATTTTAAACCTTATCAATTAGATTTAACTCTATGTTAAATAATTTAACTTTTACCGTGTCTTTTTGTTTTCTTTCACTATATGGTTAATACACTTACTATAACATGCCAAACGAACCCCAAATTGTTTATTATTAATATATATATCCTTATCTAAGTCATTTGGCCGAACCTTAGATTTTTAGGAATAAAATAACAATTAGTAATATAATATTTGATTTAAAAACTATTTTGTGTCAATTTTGACACTATTTGATATATGATTTTTGTGAAAGTCATAACAGAATTAAATGTTCGAACCAAGTTGATTAAATCAACATTAATATATCATAGTAACCTAGAAAATTAGTGGAATTCATAAAAAATCTCAAAGTACATTTATTTTGGTGATTATAACATCAATTATGTCAATATTTCATTAAAAAGATAATTACTGCATCATCGTTGTGTCATAAATAAATTAAATTATTTGATGTCTAAAAATTACAAATAAAATACCATCATGTAGGAAATCTTTTTAGCTTTCTAATGAATATTTACAATCGAATTTATCTTATGCATAACCCCATATTAAAAATGATTTACTTATTAAACTTTGATTTTAACTATTTTAACCCTTCTTTAAATAAATTAATAATAAATGTCCTAATCTAATCCAAGTGGGCCTAAATGGTCATATTTTATTCCTAAGTTTGTTTTTGGTCGAATTACACTTCTCCAATAGAATTAGGACATGTGTTAGGGTAATATTAATATCATATTTACCCTTAGTTACCCTATTTACTATTAACCGTGGTAAAAAAGGTAAAAAGTTACTATTCACCAAAAAATTATTTTCATCTCATTGAACCACATTTTAGTCCTTGATATTAACCGTGTCTCTCGGATTTTCGAAATTCCATTCACAGAAGCGGTAAAATTAAGTTTTATGCAAAAATTCAGTTTTTAACCTACCACTTAGTAGTTTCACTATTCATCAAAAATTGATGTTTTTCAGAACAATGCCAAAATTTCATCCCAAGCTATATTTCATATTCCGAATTCAAAAATGAAGTCTATTTTACCAAATTCATAACATAAAAGTTGCATTAATTAATTTTATAATTAAATCCCGCTGTTAAAACAAATAGCGTGTTTTTAAGAAACAATATCTATCAAAAGTTTGACACTTGTTTATGTCTAGTTTAAATGTGAAACTACATCCAATGACCAACATTGTATTAAATTGTAAAAATATATTCTAAATATACTTTAAAACCACTCAAATTAATGATTTATCACTATTAATTATTTCGATTAAAAAAGTTGTTTTTAATTATAATTTAGTAATTTTCATTATTCATCAGAATATGAAAGTTATCCGAAAAGTACCAAAATTTCACCTTAGGCTAAATTCGATACTCCGAATCCAAAAATAAAGTTCATTTTGAAAAATAAGATTTACTGGATTTCAAAAAGTGGTTATTACTATTCATAAGGGCTAGTTTTAATAATATTTTTATAGCATATCGTTGTTTAGTGAAACTCGGTATTGCGTACTACACACGCTATCGAGGAAGGTCGCGATTGCGTGTAATGCAAGTCAAGTCAAGGATGTGTGTTGTGCAAGCTCCTTTTGGTGTAGCGTACAACACAAGACATTAATAAAATTAAAAGAATATTTTTTTATAAAATCTTGGGCTGTTACATTCTACCCCCCTTAAAATGAATTTCGCCCTCGAAATTCGTCGGGGTTATAAATGGTTTACTATTTGAAAGTTTCTTTAATAGAAACCCACATCGTAAAAGGGAATACCAAAACTTGGCTTTAAAAACTAAAGTATGAAATGTAACGATTACCCAAATAAACTAATCACTGGGTTTCCACATAGGTGAAAATATGGATATGGAAGAGAAATCTAACCATCATGTTCTGATGGAGAGTGGTAGAGAACATGGCTATGGAAAATCCAGTAATCACAAATCCATAAATTTGTGACGATCTAAGGTACCATCTAATTCATCAGGTATAAGATCACTAGGACAACATTTTTTGTTTTCAAGATCATTTCCCTAAAGTTGAAAATTTGAATTAGAATAAATACTTACTTTATTTTGATACAATATCACTGTTGTCCGTGCCTTGAACAATTTCCACTTCATCTCTTAAATAAATGAAGTTGAATTTGTTATTCGTGAAGTGTTAGCAGATCATGTGATAGAATGACGGGTCATTCCATCTGTCTCAAACAAAAGGTAAGCAAAAGTTATTAAATATACATAAGTCATTATATAGTGAGATTAATCATATATAGTTCCTAAAATGGACTTATACTTCATATATCATACTGCTTAATATAATAAAACTAGTTTCTACTAAACAGGGACTTCCTGTAGGTCAGTGGTAGGCGATAAAGGCCAGTCGCACTTCGGTTGTGGGTTCAATTCCTACAGCCTTGTCCGAAGCGATGGGCTGTCGCTCGTCCTGCAGGTTGTCCCTTTTTCTAAAACTACGTTACTATAACATCCCATCAATAATATCGAAAATCTTCTATCCTTAAACAATACTAACTTATGTCCAACATAATCCAGTCTAATCTTTAGGCTTATACATAATACTGCAGTCCACTCTCATAATATAGTGACAACGATTACCAGAGATTTAATACTGTCGTTGATCCCCACATATCATAAGATATGTCTTGTTGGTTACATTCCAAACATTCAAAGTCCTTAATCGTGTATTCTCTTGAATACCTTAGTGAAAACATGAATGTAGTTAAAAGTTAATACTTTCCATATACCAAAATCCTCAAAATTCTATATACTCAAACCATGATATCACTTAGTCCTTATATCAATCATGAGCTCATGAATACTATCAAACATTTAATTTTCTCCTTATCCCTTCATTATGCGCATATCATCTACATTCCAAAAATATCTGAATAACCTTTCATGGATAGTGGTACTATTAATCATACACTTTCATAACTCAAGGAAAGACAACAGTGTAACAATCCTCAGATGTCTCTTTATTCCATAGTACCATGAGATTTCTTATACAACATTACACATGATAAACATGTAATCATTCCACAACATTCTTAAACCATTGACCGAGCTTCAACAATTCTTTCATCTCACATATCATTTGTAGTCTCTTCATCATCATCCACATAAATACTACCCATATGACCATATTGATTCTCTTCATGAGTCTTTCCCTTAGGGCATTTGTTTGCATAATGCCCATACATTCCACATTTAAAACACTTAACCATTTTTGATGTCGTAGCAATACCATTATCCTCATCCATGGTGTTAACCGACCCTTTTCCTTTGCACTTACTTGCTTTGTGTCCTTCTTTTCCACACCCAAAGCATCTTCCAGTTCCCTTGAAACATTCTCCTTGATGCCTCTTCCCACATGATTTACATAGGGGAAATTGAACTTTCTTTCCTCTATGATCATCATGGAACTCCATCTTTCTCTTATTAGTCGAGTCAGGAAACTTACCAAATTTTACTTTATTGATCATATTGTGAGATTTCTGATTTGGCAAAATAATGATGTTTGGACATCCAAATCCCATTTCATTTGGTTGCTCATGAAGAATATCATTCCATTGTCCATCATATCCTCCATTATTGTGAATCATCTTGTTTCCAGCCATTTTCTAAAACCCAAACAGAATAGTGTTAGATGCAAAAATCGTAATAAAGGGGGAGTAACTTAAATATCTATCATCTTTGGTTTAATCTAATATCGTTACCATAGTTCTAGAACTATATCCTATACGTATACTTATCCTTAGGGGCATCCCTAGACATACCTTAGAAATATCTCTAGGGATCTTACTAACGTTTTCGCGTCCTAGTTTCCAAAGGTTGACTAAACCTTTCCTCTGATACCAACTGTAGAGACCCGAAGCCTAACGTACATGGAAATTACATTACATTTGCGGAATACTTAGTACATAACAAAAACACACACACAAGGATCGTAATAGTTTAGTGTCTTTGGAAACTCGGAACGTATTCTTCTAATCGTGGTGAAAGATCTTCAATATCTCCCATAAAGATCTTCCTTTTTTTTTACCTAAAAACCTTTCTTTATATCCTGGGGAAAAGAAAACATAAAAGGGTGAGCTCAAATGCTCAGTAAGGGTAAACAAAAGAAATATCAATCACATCATATACATAAGAACATAGCTTTTGGAAATCATAACCTGCAAAAGAGATCATAATATCATAACATGGGATAAATCATAGAAGTGAAAATGAAATCATAACTTAAAACATTACTCATTGTGGCATACACACATAATCATAGAGAATCATTTCTTGTTAGTCAAGACTCATTGCCATGACTATCTTAGTGGACAAAGTCCCTTTCTGAATCGAGTAATCCTCGTTTCAGTCCTGTTTCACTGAACCGGTATAACCTACCATTCCAGCCATGTCTATCTCATGAGATATAAAATCTTTACCCAATGCATTGGAGGGAGATATAGGTCCCACCCATCTCTTAATGAATCATTTCTTATGTGTGCCACAAAATCATAAATCATACATCATTTCATAACCCATGTATTAAAAATGGGATTCTTAAAACAACATGACATCATAAACCCATTCAAATAAGATAAAGGAGTTCATAAACATAATTCCATCACAACATAGTCAAATCAATGTAAAAATATGGATAGAAACAGAACCCTTTATTATCTTAGATGGAAAATAATTTTGATAAAACACTTGAAATGAATTCTTGAGGAAAATATCCTTTCTTCTTTAAAATCAATTACTTTTCACAAAACATCATGCAATTTTAAAAGAAAGAGATTTTATTAAAAATAGTCATGAAATCATTTAGAGGAAGCTTCATGAAAATAAGGCTTTATAAAACAGTAGAAATCCGTTCGTGCCATATAAGTTAAAAAAAACATTCTTCGTACTTTTGTCGGAAAAGTCAAAAAGTACCTCGTACGAAAAACGACAAAAGATTCCTTTCATACGTATTACTAAAAACTCACCGAAGGGTAAAAATGGATTTAAAAAATTTTAGGTGGATGGAAATAATATTACATATTGATAAAACATAGATGTGGATGATAAAATACACCCCAGTAAATACTTACGAATAAACAATCTCGGATAAAAATGAGATTGTGATATTTCCCTTACCTTAGGTCCGACTTGCTTTGTAAGTGTCCGAACCTCCTGTATAATGATTTAAATCATGTTATTGACTTATTCCAGAATAATATTCATTGTTATGATGTCATATATGGTTCACTTATAACATTATATTACCCGTTCTTTTGTAAATTCCATGTTAAAGAAGCGTTTTTGGGTAAAATCGTTTCATTTATCTTAGGTGTTTTGACTTGTTGTTCTTGACATCATTATTACTTATATCATGATTTACTTACTTCCAGAATATAAAATATGATTTATATATCATATATATTCAGTATATATATATATATAATAGATAGATAAGTAAAATGAAAAACACCGTTCATGGAGACGGTAGTCCGTACGTACGCATGAACGCTGTTTTACTTTCCTTATTGTCTTGAAATGGAAGTAAGTAGATGACATACATATGTATATATACATAAATCCAGTAGCTTTATAATGTCATATATTTAATTATTATTTCTTATATATACATTATAATCATTCTTAAATGGTTAACATGGAAAATGAATCTCATCGCGTCGTGGAGACGGTAGTCCGTACGTACGCACGAGCGATGATATCATTTCCATAAATATTGAACTGAGTTGAAGTGGATTATACAATATATCATAATCAATATGATGTTGTAATAACTATGTATAGTTATTATTTACACCATTATACCCATCCATGTAAGGTGGTGGTGGAAAATAGATTACACCACGGCGTGGAGACGGTATTCCGTACGTACGCACGCGCGGTGATTTCTTTTTCCGTAGGATGGATAGATGGTGAAATAGGGTTGTTTCATACTTATAATAACATATCAGTATATGAGTGATACTGATGTTATTACTTCATAATGAAACAGCCTAAGAAGAAGAAGTGGAAGAAGAAATAAAGATGAAAGAATTGGTAACGGTAATTACCTCTTCTTTGAAGTGCCTCTTTGAGACCTCCTCTTAGGGCACTTGAATTGGTCTTTGAGGAAGACCAGAACCTCTAGGATGTTGCTAGGGAAGTGGAGAAGAGATTTTGGCAGGGGTTGGCCGAGCTTGAGTGCTCAAATTGGTGTGAGGAGGAAGGGGAGGAGGTGTCCTTTTATACGGGAGGAGAGGGTCACCTTAGGAATTCTTAAAAATATTAATTTATAATAAATCTAACCCCACTTAAAAACCTCCAAAAATGACTCATATTCGAAGATTAGATGAGATAGGGTTGTAATATCATCAACCAATCAAATTTAGACATGTTTGGATATTATTTTAAACCTTATCAATTAGATTTAACTCTAAGTTAAATAATTTAACTTTTACCGTGTCTTTTTGTTTTCTTTCACTATATGGTTAATACACTTACTATAACATGCCAAACGAACCCCAAATTGTTTATTATTAATATATATATCCTTATCTAAGTCATTTGGCCGAACCTTAGATTTTTAGGAATAAAATAACAATTAGTAATATAATATTTGATTTAAAAACTATTTTGTGTCAATTTTGACACTATTTGATATATGATTTTTGTGAAAGTCATAACAGAATTAAATGTTCGAACCAAGTTGATTAAATCAACATTAATATATCATAGTAACCTAGAAAATTAGTGTAATTCATAAAAAATCTCAAATTACATTTATTTTGGTGCTTATAACATCAATTATGTCAATATTTCATTAAAAAGATAATTACTGCATCATCGTTGTGTCATAAATAAATTAAATTATTTGATGTCTAAAAATTACAAATAAAATACCATAATGTAGGAAATCTTTTTAGCTTTCTAATGAATATTTACAATCGAATTTATCTTATGTATAACCCCATATTAAAAATGATTTACTTATTAAACTTTGATTTTAACTATTTTAACCCTTCTTTAAATAAATTAATAATAAATGTCCTAATCTAATCCAAGTGGGCCTAAATGGTCATATTTTATTCCTAAGTTTGTTTTTGGTCGAATTACACTTGTCCAATAGAATTAAGACATGTGTTAGGGTAATATTAATATCATATTTACCCTTAGTTACCCTATTTACTATTAACCGTGGTAAAAATGGTAAAAAGTTACTATTCACCAAAAAATTATTTTCATCTCATTGAACCACATTTTAGTCCTTGATATTAACCGTGTCTCACGGATTTTCGAAATTCCATTCACAGAAGCGGTAAAATTAAGTTTTATGCAAAAATTCAGTTTTTAACCTACCACTTAGTAGTTTCACTATTCATCAAAAATTGATGTTTTTCAGAACAATGCCAAAATTTCATCCCAAGCTATATTTCATATTCCGAATTCAAAAATGAAGTCTATTTTACCAAATTCATAACATAAAAGTTGCATTAATTAATTTTATAATTAAATCCCGCTGTTAAAACAAATAGCGTGTTTTTAAGAAACAATATCTATCAAAAGTTTGACACTTGTTTATGTCTAGTTTAAATGTGAAACTACATCCAATGACCAACATTGTATTAAATTGTAAAAATATATTCTAAATATACTTTAAAACCACTCAAATTAATGATTTATCACTATTAATTATTTCGATTAAAAAAGTTGTTTTTAATTATAATTTAGTAATTTTCATTATTCATCAGAATATGAAAGTTATCCGAAAAGTACCATAATTTCACCTTAGGCTAAATTCGATACTCCGAATCCAAAAATAAAGTTCATTTTGAAAAATAAGATTTACTGGATTTCAAAAAGTGGTTATTACTATTCATAACGGCTAGTTTTAATAATATTTTTATAGCATATCGTTGTTTAGTGAAACTCGGTATTGCGTACTACACACGCTATCGAGGAAGGTCGCGATTGCGTGTAATGCAAGTCAAGTCAAGGATGTGTGTTGTGCAAGCTCCTTTGGGTGTAGCGTACAACACAAGACATTAATAAAATTAAAAGAATATTTTTTTATAAAATCTTGGGTTGTTACATACCATGTCACTTTGTATTTTTATATTATATAGTAAATAAACATACTATATAACTCCCATAGACCCCCAAGTGGTCCATTAATGATACACCTATCATGATATAAGTATCTTGGCCGATCATTAGATTTTTAGTAATTTAATATCAATTAATAATATAATATTTGTTTTAAAAACTCTTTTATGTCAATTTTGACATTATTGGGTATTTTGTTTTTGATAAATTCATAACAGCATTATTACTTCGAAAAAAAATTATATAATCAATACTAATATTTCATATAAACCTATAAAATTATTGGAATTCATAAAAAGTCTCAAATTACATTTATTTTGATATTTATAATATCAATTATTTTAATATTTCATTAATTAGGTAATTACTGCATCACCATTGTGTCATAAATAAATTAAATTATATAATGTATAAAAATTATAAATAAAATACCATTATGTATGAAATCTTTTTATATTTATAATTAATATTTACAATCGAATTTATAATATTTATAACCCTATATTAAAAATGTTTTAGTAAATAAACATTGATTTTAACTCATTTAACTCTTCTTTGAATTAAATAATAATAAATGTCGTAATCTAATCCATGTGGACCTAAATGATAATATTTTGTTCCTAAGGTTGTTTTTGGTCGATATACACTTGTCCAATAGAATTAGGACATGTGTTAGGGTATTATTAATATCATTTTTACCCTTAATTTCCCTATTTACTTTTAACCGTGGCAAATAAAAGTAAAAAATTACTATTCACCAAAAATATTTTCATCTCATTGAACCACATTTTACTCCTTGATATTAACCGTGTCTCTCGGATTTTTGAAATTCTACTAATGGATGTGGTAAAATTATGTTTTATGTGAATTTCCAAATTCTCCCAGGAGGTGGGTAAAAGACGGTAAAAAGTTCAATAAAATTTTTATATATCTAAAATTATTCTAAATTAACTCCAATCAATTAAATTTAACTTATTTAGGTATTCAGTATCAATTTTTACCTTAACTAAATTTATATAAAATAAATAATTATTTAAATAAAAATTTGGTTTTAAACTATAACTCAGTATGTTTCACTATTCATCAAAAATTGAAAGTTTTCAGAAAAATACCAAATATTCGGCCTAAGCTATATTTGATATTATGAATTCAAAACTGATGTATGTTTTATCAAATTAAAAACATATAGGTTTCATTAATTAATTTAAAAATTAATTCCCGTTGTCAAAACAAATAGATTGTTTTTAAGAAATAATAACTATCAATAGATTGACACTTGTTTATGTCTGGTTTAAATGTAAAATTACGTCCAATGACCAACATTGTATTAAATGGTAAAAATATATTCTAAATATACTTTAAAACCACTCTAATTATAAATTTATCACTATTAATTATTTCTATTAAAAAAGTTGTTTTTAATTTAAATTTAGTAATTTTCATTATTCATCAAAATAAGAAAAGTATCCGAAAAGTACCAAAATTTCACCGTAGGCTAATTTTGATATTCCAACTCCAAAAATGAAGTCAATTTTGAATGATAAAACGCATAAAATTTCAAAAATTAGGTATTACTATTTATAACGGCTAGTTTGATTGGTTGTGGTGTGTTAAAATTTGAAGTTGCGTACAACACACGCTACTGTATTATTCAGAGAGAAGCGTACAGTGGAATCTTGGGGTTTTATACTTATAAGATTCCATTTTATTATGTAATTTAATGATGTATAATTAGTATACTAGTAATTATGAAGGAAATTAGAATGAATGATTGTAAAATAATATAGCGATGAAATGTATCAATACTTCTATAAATTCTATTAGAAGAGTATATCAATATCTCATAACATTAAAAGTTATATAGAAAAAATTTAATAAAAAATTCCATATTTATAATACAAATGAAATTTAACATTTATGTATTCAACGATCAGTTAAAGTGAGGCCTTAACTTATTCATGTTTCTATAATTCAATTGTAATAAATACAAACATATAAAAATAAATAGTTACCTACATTTAAAATATCAAGTTTCATATATTTGTGAAATCTGATGCTATGGGTATTTATGATACATTATAATTAAATCACAGTATCTCAATATTTATTATAATATGTTATCTTAATCTTAACCTCGTAATAGAATATAGTAATATTTTTTATATGACATGTATGTGTGGATTTATCTTAACAATCCATTTAATTATTTGACATATTTATGCACTTCACAACATGATAAATGTTAGCCTCAATTATTATATTTCATGAACTCACTATATGACATTGATGATAACATTGTCTCAATTATCATCCTTATATTACATTACATTTGAATTTTCAAAACCCAATGTCATTAAGGGTGCCTGGTTTTGAGTAAAGTTTTAGTTTTCAACATATAGAAGGGTCGTATTTTCTACAAGAATTTAGATTTAAATTTTGAGTTTTTGAACCTGGTAAAGGAGTTGTTTTGAAATTAAAATGTAGTTCTCTACATGGTTCATAATTCATGGGTCTGTTTGGAAAGATCAAGAGGATAACAGGGAATACATGTATTTAGATTTAGTTCCACTGACTAAATGGTGGCCTTCTAGTCAAGTAGTATTCCTACATTGGATAAATATTTAGACGACAAGCCATGAATTTCCCTTTCAGCAGGTTCTAGGTGCATTTTTTGAAAAAAATGTGGAAAATGGTCATGTCACATCTTTTCGCTCATTTATTCATAACTCAAATTTAGAATGTTTTTTTTCAAATTCTATGACTGTAGGATCCCTCCATCCCTTATTCATTTATATAGTGGACGACCCCAAATTATTGATCATTTTTCTTACTTTTGTATGCATTAAAAAGCTAAAGTGAGTCCAATATTTCACCTACATATTTTATTACTTTTACTATCAATTGTTAATACACCATTTACGTGGGTTGTGATCTATTTTCAGAGCATTTGTTTATTTCATCATTTTTGGCCATTTTTTCTCTAACCGAAGGACAATATTGAATATATGGGACCCTCTCTGTTTAAGGTTGGTGGAATAAATTATTTACCCAAATAGTCTCCCAATTGAATTAAATTTTTGTTTTTGAAGTCTCACTGGATCATCAAAAGCATGAATTAAAACTTGGTTTTTATCCCCTTAGAGATTTTTGAGAACCAATTTTGACCTCAATAAACATATTAATAGGGTATAGACATTAATTAAACTATTAAGGGATTATAAATAGATTTATCCTTAGGAATTGGTGAATGAGTCAGGTTGGTTTTGGTATTACCTTGTTAATGTAGTCGATTAATTTGGAATGTCAATTTCCGAGGATTATCCTTGGGAAAAATAGTGTTTATGGCCTTTGAAATTATTGATGAAATCCTAAAATTTTTTAATGGTGTTTTCAAATTAAAATGTGAGAGATATTATGTGAAATCGACCAAAGTGTGTAATCCTGGATTGAGAGGTCAAATTGTTTTATTTATGATTTTTAATACATACATGTGTGATTTTATTGGAATTTAATGTTAGTGTGGAATGCTTTAAGAATATTTTTGAATTCATTATAAAAGATGTGTATATTTCTATAGAGATATTCCTTGGATTCCTTATTATATTTATTGAAATAGATTACACTATAGTAACCATTTTAATGCTAGGATTAATGAATTTCAGGGATGAAATGATGTCCAATGCTATGAAATGTTTTGAATGATCAGATAGATTATTTTGAGATTGATCACCATAAATTACAGGGGGTGGATCACCACTATATTCAAGTGATGTATACATTTATTGATTGTTATATGTTAGTTTTATTTATTCTTGAGAGAATCTCATATTGAATTTTGTGGGATAAGACCCCAGATTTAACTCAATTATTATTTAAAAAGAATTTCTTGGATATGAGATTTGGATTCTAATTTTTTCATTATTCTAGATATTAAGGGTGGATCTTTGAGTTCATACTTGACAAGAAGTTCTTTAAGGAATTAATGGGAGTTAATGCTCATATGAACCACATGGATTACTCTCTAGCTACTTCGATATAGTTACCTTGGTGATGCACCTTGGATCTGATTTTTACATGTCACTTACACAATTTTTTGAGACTCTCTTTGTCCAATACAGGTACTATCAGTCTGGGTTATCTACTAGTAGCCTGAGGCTCATCATTTTTTTTATATTTTATAGATTATTTTTATTAATGATTTAATTAAATATTTAATTACTTTTTTTATTTATTCATCCATGATGGATTTGTAGTATACAACAATAGTGGTGGCCAACTCTGTGGTACTCACACCTTGCTCTGGCTTCCCTAACATTTTGGCACTCGAATATATGCCACCTGGTCAGAGGATACTGGTTCAGGGTATGGCCCGATGTTTATGCATTGTTGTATGTATAGTATAGATATTGTGAGATAGGAGATGGGATTGAACCTGAGATTCCAAAGATTAAGCTTTCTTTTGTTCATGTTCCTTTATTTTCTATTTCTCTAGCTATTATTGAATAAATTATTATTATTTTACCTAATTTTGTGTAGCATCATCGTAATACTGTGTGGGATGTATTTTGGTAATTTATAACATTTATTTATTTATCTATTTTGTTATTATATATAATAATTCAAAAATATACTTTTATGTTGTTCACATATTTAATGAGGAAATATCCCCCTCACATAAACCTCATAGTCCCTTTCCACTAGTTGGTATACACTTGACTACTAGGAGGAACACAAGAGAAAATTCATCATAATGGTACAATTTCTTCCTAGACGGGGCTTGAAAAAGTGGTATGGGAGAGGTATTTTCATTTTTATACTATTTAACAAAGTCAGAAAATATACGAGAATTTTTTTAGGGCTTGGTAATGAGCTCATGTCTGGGTGACACAACCACATATATAGGAGACAATTCCTGATTCCGGGGATGAAAGTTATTGTTCATTACTTTTGATTTTATAGTTGAATAATTTCTACTTTGAGTGGTGGTAATGGGTGTGATGTTATTGATTTATGGGATTTTTTCTCTTGGTCAGTATGACATGTGGTTTTTTATTCATGCATCATAATAAACATATAATATTTATATATCATACATATGTTTCCTGTGATTAATATTTTCATATTATTCACATATTCCAATGTTTTATATATTTTTTATGTATTATATCTTCTTATAATTTATATATCCCTTTGTATTTAAATAATTGAGAGGTGATGGTTAATTAAAGTGGATATATCCATTTATACGGTGTTTTCACAAATTAGTTTGTGGTTCCATTATACCTAGCCATTTCTTTTAGTGATCCCTTGTAATGTTTTTGAATCAATTAATGGGTTATTAATGTAATGGATTTGTATTAATACAACCCAATTAAGAAAAATATAATGTGTTTTCCTATATATGATATGGATGAAAACAAATATTACCAAACTAGAGGATATGATATATAAATAAATGATCAATTAATAATTCATAGAATCATGTTTAATAGAGATATGGATTAAATTTGAATCCTTGAAAATAATGAGGTATTACATTGGATTGTGAACAAATCTCAGTAGGGTTCCCAATTCTTAATAATTATGGTCTGTATTGAATGTGGTTTCACTTATATTTGGGTTTAAATTTTTTGAATTAGAATTGGTTTCAGTTAAATGGGGTTCCAATCACTACATTAAGATAATTTTCCTCTATAATACATTATTAAGACATTATATAATGACACTAAGGTGGTATACTATGAATTTTTAAGGGAACCAAGATATTTTTAAATGTCTTAAGTGTTTCCATATTTGATACATGGATTAATTAAATGATGGTGGCCGTTAAATAAATTTCATTAGAAAATCTATAAAGTTTCTTTCCTCATAACGTTTCATTGAAATCTTTTTCAAACCACCTATTTAACAAAATAATGCTTTCCTTTGGAATTATGAGATCTATAAATAGTGAGAAAATATAAATCCTTTCAGGGTAGTGGTATTGTCCCTTAACTAAAATGGTGGCCAAGGGATGTTTTTGTGTTATAAAATTGTGTAAAATGTGTTAAATCATTTTAATGGTAGGTTATACTAGAGAGAGACCCAGAGTTTTGATACATTATGATTTGTGTGTTTTCATGTGTAGACTCCTTTAAACGAGTGGTTAGTTTTGGATAGAGAGGAACCGTTTGACCCTAATACATGGGTGATGATTTTTCATGAGAGATATGGATTGATATTTTCTAGTTTTTGGGATAGTTTGAAGGACAAATTGACAATTATAAATTACTTTGTTATTAAAAAGTTAGCCCTCAGAGATCAGTAACGATGTCCCTCATGGGGGTCAACCAATTATTGTGTGTTGTTGAATGTGCAATTCATGAATAGAATTTTCATTATTTGGTATCAGTGTATGAGATGTGATATCAAGTGTTTGGTATTGGTAAATTATATGAATAGGGTTTCATGAGAATGATTTATTAGTTTTCTAACAACCTTATCCTTAAGGTCTGTTTATAATGAATGATCATTCAGATTCATAGTGGGTTATATTTTTTGGTAGAGTTTTGATGACATAGTAGGTGAAGACCCTATGTGGGAGTTCCATGGTTAGTGAATCCAGTTGAAACATTATAGTTTGTAATTGTGGAATAAGAAGTTAATAGAATAATTCAGTTTATGAATGGAATCTCTTGGAAACTCCTTGAGAAGTGTTTGGGGAAGGCCTGCGATTTAACATATCATTTGGGGTTTGGGGAACCTTTAGTGTAAGTTATTGTGGTTTATATGATAAATGAGAGGGTGACATCAGTATGATATTTATCCCTAGGTACTTTTAATGTGTTATGTTGTTTTGTGTGGAAACTATTATGATCTATACTATAAATGAATCCTTAGTGACAAGTGGTCAAGGGGATGAGTAATGATTTTGTCAACTGCATGACCTAAAATGTGATTAGGAGCCAATGTAATATGAACTAAGGGATCTTTATTCAGATTTTAAAATTGTTACATGGTATGTGTTTTATCCTTGTGAGGAAGAAAATTTGATTTCGAAAGATCCCATTGAATGGGAGTGGTGTCGTCGAGGTGACGTGGTCGGACTGATTGAGAGCGAACTGCCATTATTTTTTCATATGATAAAATTGGTAGACATGGGCTACACACAAGGTCTGTTGGATCTAAAAAATTTACTTAAGTAGGATGAATTTTGTTCCTTAGTAAATATTTAAGGTCTTGGAATATCTTTATTGATGCGATTGTGGTAGTGTCATGTATGAAGTGGGTTCATGGATTCTCTATGGAGAGTCAGGGAACCATAATTGTTTTTATTGGAATTTTCTACTTTTAGGGAGGTGACTAAGAAATTTATGATGATTTCTGGTATGACACTCTAAAACTTTTGATTTGGTATTATATGTCTCCACTAACTTCTTGGTGACACATTTTATGACTAAGGTTAATTTTCATAGTTGATCCTAGTTACTCCTAATAGAGTCATCAGTGGTCAATGATGTGGTAGAGAATTGATCTAAGGGAATGGAAACAACCTAGTTTTTGAGAAGTCTATCAAGTATCATTTAGAGGGATTTATAAGTAAATCCATGTTATTGGGAGTCTATCATACACAACCATAGATACGAGGATTGGATACACATGATTTTATTACTGATAAGCAGAATGTGCTGATAAAAGTCGCTCCATTATCATCAGTTACTAAAATCAATGATAAAGGTGTATGCATTACCATAGATTTTTAGTGATCATAAAGGACATATTTATCAGGTCTATTATTAGCATTGATAATAGTTTTTTAATAAAGAAATGTTATCAATATATATATAATTATTATATTTATATTCAAAAATAATGTTTATTTTTATTCATTAATTAATAACATAATGTTTATAATTAATATATTTTTTAGTAATTCCAATTTATATATAATCTTATATAAAAGTATTTGAAGTATTATAAATTATTATATATTTTTAAATAATTATATATTATCATAATTTTTTAAAAATGAATATATTTATTATATTTATAATTATTTATCAATACATTATAAATATATTTATTTATAATTATGATTACTAAAAATTTATTCATATCAATTAATATATAACTCCAAAAAAAATTCATATAAATATAAATATATGTATATATATATCCAGAGAGAATTATGATATTCATGGACATGATTGGTGTTATTTATATTTATACATTGATGTGTGAGTATGTATAATTGATGTTATATGATCATAAGTTTAGTTGTGGACATTATTATGGCTTGCTCTATTCCAAATTTTACGATTACCTACATTATGATGAGTCAAGCATATGTTATGTATTTATGACCCATGAATGTTATTTTTACATTGAAACACTTATTAATATTGGTTTACATATAAATAAATGATGACTCATTTTTGAAATTTATACCTTATTAGGTTTGATTCATTCATGTTATACCCTTTAAATTATTATGTTCCCATAAATACTTATAAAATTACAATAAATATATTTAAATAATTAATATATTTATTAGAATTATAATTAAAAAAATAAATTTTAATTCAATAAAGTGATCTGGTCTTGGGATCACTTTGCAGGTGATTCCCATGGAGATCTCATTTTTTTCAAGTGATAGATTCAAACTCATCACCCCTAAATCTAGTGAAGCTTTTTGGATATATGATTTCTAGATTTGTCACTATGATTCCCCCTTCTTTGAAAAGGGATCCTAATTTGTATTGGGTAAACTCCCTTCTACCAGAATTATTTATAATGATAGAATTTGTATGTAACCATTTTCCTAAGGAGGGTGTTCTTGGATATGGTTCTCCGAACCCCAGTTTTATTCCTATCAATATGAACTAGGGTTAAATATATGTTGTTTCTTCTTCATTTATCTATTAAAGTCGATTTGATGCACTCATGGTGGGGTTTCCTCATCCTGTATGCATAATATAGAGGTGGGATTGACAAGAATTACATAACCCCATTTAAATTAGGTTGATTATCTTCTGAAATCGAAGGAGATTCAGGTGGGGTTGGATCTGGAATCCCCCAGGTCTTGATGGATGACAAGGTTACTGTTTAGGTGGTAACCCCTCTGCTGGTTGCCAAAAATGACACTTCAGCAAGGGTTACTACCAGTGTCTCCAATCACACTCATGAAATCCTATCTCATCCACTGAATTCATCCAAAAAGTCTTTTGATGGGATTCGCGGTAACACAGAGCTCTTACATCAAAAGATCATGAGAAAGAAGATATGATATTTGTTGAAGCTGCATCTATTATTCTATCAGAGTAGATCAGTGAATGTAAAAATTAAAATTTTTCTCATTTCTCTCTATCAAGAATGTATTTCATGAACTTATCTACGCTTTAGAAGTGGATTATTGACTCTCGGGGATTTGATGAGTCAAAAATGAACTCTCTTGGAAGAGGATACTTTCAAATTGTATTTTCATCAGATCATATGATAAAAAAAGCCCCAGGATATAGTTCCATTAATATTAACCCGGAGATCCTAATAATTTTAGAAATGAATCCATATTTTGATCCCATAAATGTCATAAACAAGATCACCAAAATGTGGATAAGGGTTTATGGTTTGAGTTGGTTCCAGCAGCATCCTCAAGTGCTATAGAAAATTGCATTTTTTATGGGATTTCCTTATTAAAATTGATACAGAAACTGAGAATTCAAGATATGGTCACTTTTCTATGATATAATATGAATTTAATCTGATATTACCTTTGTTTATGTCCACTATGTTGACAGAATATAGAAATATATTTTATTTATTAGTTAAATATGAAAAAATTTCCTAACTTCGGTAAAGGATATAACAAGTTAATACAAACTTTTGATTTGTTTTGTAGAAGGAGGGTCATCAACATTTGTGTAATAAAAGGCTAATCTATTTATTATTTCAAAATGAAAGAGAGATCTATAGTAGATGTGGGTGTTGATACTACTGTTGAGTCTAAAATTTATTATCTTGTGGAACCTACTTTTACAGGTCATGAGAAAGATCTTGTCACTGTTTTAGGGAACAACACTTATGTTGATGTGAACAAGACAACTACTAGCGATCCCCCTGCTGGTGGCTCCAAGGATTCATGAGAGGAGATTGAGATTAATTATAACGAGAAGAAAAAAGATGATGAGTTTTTTATTATTCCAGTAGCAACCTCTAATGATTTCAATGCTTTGGAGAATCTTCAAAATGATATTAAAATTGAAGTGGAAAGAGAATTGATCTACGAATGTGATTTTTTCCCTAGTAGGAAGGGTAAGGATACGTTGACCCCACTTTATTATATGAAGATTGTGGTGGATAACAATTCATATGTAGTATAGGTTATTACCTCAAATAAATTTGATGTTCTTGATCTAGTGCATCTAGTAACTATTGTTAATGATCAACCTCTCTTGGAAGAGGGTATTTATGAGTTTTGGAGGGAAGTGTCAGAAGAGGCTTGGAAAAAACTTATGACATGGAGGCAGGGCCTTCATCTGAAAAATCATTATCGTGGACTGATTTGGGAGGATTGGGTTGTTGAGTGAGGGTGTGGCCAATGCATTGTTTCTAGGACTCAGCTCACCCCAGACCATGAGAAGAACAAAGAGACATATATTGAGTTCTTTAATCAAAATAAATCCATGTCAGAGTAGAAGTCCGTCATTGATGTTGAAGATCCTAGTCATGACTCTGATCAAGATTATATGGACTTTTGACATGTCGTTTCTTTCTATTGATGTGGTCATGTCCATATGTCTCACCCCTTCCTTATTTTATCAGGTTTTCTTTAATTTTTATTAATTTAATAAATGGACAAGAGCATCGGCTTCTGGATACACCTTATTTGTAAAAATATTTATTTATAATTTTAATTTTAAATAATTAAATATTTAAATAAGTGTAAAACTATAATGAATATATTTTATATATATATAATTTTATAAATGTATATAATTATATAAATATATGTATAAATATATAATAATATTAATAATTATCAATATTAATATATATATATATATATTTCAATAATTATAAAATTATTATAAACATATTTATTATATAAAGTTTTATAATTAAAAATATAATAAATATTTTTAATTTAAAATTATAATTATAAATAAAGAAATATTTATTTATATATATATTTATAGTTTTTGAATTATATATAATAAATAAATATATTATATATATTTATAAAATTATAAATATAATAAATATTTTTTTTATAATTATGTAATTATTTAAACAAAATAATATTTATTTATAACCATAACTATAAAAAAGTATTTATTTTTTTATATTATTAAATTATAATAAATATATATTATATATTATAATTTTATAGTTATATATAATTATATATATATATATTAATAAATACATTGATTATATATAATTAAAAATAAATAATATTTATTCATAGTTATAATTATAACTAAACAAATATATATTTATTATATATAAAATTTTATAATTCATGTAATAATATAAATAAATTATGACCATTAAATATTTATCAATGCTAAAAAAGTGCTGAAAATAGTATTCTTAATCAGTGCTAAAATAATAATACTCACAAAAACATGTTTTATGGACACTTGTTTATCCTAATAAAGGGTAATCTTAATCAGTTCTAAAAAAGAACTGATAAAGAGTATTTGTATCAGCAGTTTCTATATTAGCATTGATAAAACTACTCTCTTATCAATGCTTTTTTGAATGTAACAGTAAAAACCATACATATTCTTTTAAAAATCTCTAATAGATTTTCCTATTCCTTGCATCCTCATGCATTGAAAGAACCACAGTGCCACTGCTGGCTCTCCACTTCTCTAAAACCATTTAAACCCTCGACTTCACTACCACTCGCCTTTAATTTCTTCGCTTACAATCGCCGCTCACCAACACCACTCACATTTTTTGTCGTTGTAGCTCCCTACATCCATCACTACCAACCATGAAAGCAGTACTCTTTAAAAAATTACACCACTTCTATAAGGAATAAGATATTACTTCCCATTAATAGAGTCATTAATATTTGTATTCTTGTACTTTTTGGAATTTTTTTTATTTGAAAACGTTTTGGCTGGATCACTAATTATACTTGTGAATTGGGAACCAATCAGGGTGTTAGAGGTTCCAATGTAGGCTAGAAATTGAGTCTCAAGAGTGTATCCCTTTTAAGGCTCAGTTTACTACAATTTTTCTACAGTTGGAATATTTATAAAAATTGTGTATGTGGTGAAAAGGGTTTCGATTTTTTTTTGGGTGAATAAGGTATTATTTTTTGGTTTTAAAAACATTTTTAAAATTTGGATTTGTCAAAATCCATAAACATGAAAGACAAATATAATACATATGTGGTCTGAATGTAAAAATTTACATACTAGAATGTTCTATGAAAACATTTCTCTAATCAATTATTTGAAGTACAAGAAGAAGATAACTCGATGGTGATGATGATTAGGATGGTGTGTTGTAGACAATGGCCATATGTAGGGGTCCCATATATAAAGTACCATATACATAAGAGTCTCATTTTTTTCTGAAAATTTAGTGTAAAAAGTTTGGTTTTGAATTTCTAAATTATGGACAGAATGTTTCTATGAAATATAATGAGGTTTTAGGGAATTTTTCTACAATATATCGATCATTATTTTAAATACTCTATCATTACTAATTACTTATCCAACTGATATATTCATCAAATATTTTTAGAAAATCATGGAATTTATTGCGGGTAAAAACCTTTGGTATGTATTGGATTCATTGAGTATTTATTCCATGGTTTCTCTCATTGTTTTTTATATTTAAGAAAATTAAATCCATTTTTCCAATTTTAATGGATTTCTATATTTTTCTTGATTTCATCCATCTATGACCTAAAAAACAATTGATATTCAATGAGAATAACCTAACATGAATAAAGTAGGTGTTCCCTATGTTATCCTTCATTGATACACTTGTTCTATGAGTTTATTACGCGTGTTCATGTCTACCTAATGTTTGATGGAACTAAAAATTAGATAAATAATATATATTTGTTTCAAGTAGATTTTTTTAAGATAGGATTTTTCCACTAATAAAATGAAATCTTAGATCATTGATGAATAATAAAGGTATTCATTGGAATAATGAGAATGGAATTATAGGAGGCAATTCAAAGGGTGACATAAGAGAATTATTTATAATGAAATTCATAAGTAGATTCCCCATGATATTACCAAAGATGAGAACACATTGGAATATGGATAAGAAATGTAATAAACCTAGTTGAATGCGGATATAGAACTTTGGTTGGGAATGTTCCTACTTATTTAATTAAATATTTATATTTTAAGCTAGGATGGAATTGTGACCTCTTTATAACATTATTATATTTTACTACAGATTGGGAACTAATCCATCATGATATTTTGATAATGGTTCTAGGGTAGGGTGTTATTCCCCCTTGGTGATAATAAAATTAAATATTAATATTGTTCATGGGTGGTGATCGCCTCCCACAAAGGCTGATGATATGAAATATTTATGATGTTTGGATCTCCAATACAGAGCCATTTTTCAGAAACCATGTAAATAAAGTACACTAATTTTTAATTATGTGTTTATATCCCAAAATTTGAAAAATAAAATATTTCCTTAGATATTTTCAAAATCATAAAATTCTTATTTAACTTCCTAAATTATTTAGTGAATTATTATTATCAATGTAAAATTAAACTTCAAAACCAAGTCTTAAAATTCAAATTTAATTATACACACAAAATTTTAAATCTAGTAACTTTTTAAATTTTAAAAACATTTTATCATATTGTTTTTTTAATTGCCTTGGGTCTCATTTAAGGAATCAATGTTTCTCAATGGTATGTATTATTTTATAAAAAATAAAACAATTAATCTTTGATTTGAGAAACTATTATTATATTCAATAGACTTATTTTTAGTTATAAAAAGGGTTTTCAAATATTAAATAATTCTTTAATTTATATTATTACAATAATTAGCATAATTTAATCAATTTTTTGTAATGTAAATGTGAATTTATACATCTTTTTTACGCATACAAAAGGGGTATGATAATTAAAAAAAAGTGGTAATTATTTTTTAAATGTGAAATCTCAGCCATTATATTTATATATTTCCTTTAATATGTTTTTGTTTTTGATCATGTGTGATGATTAACCATTTATCAATAATTCCATTTTCTTTCAATAAATTCATGAGATCAATCATTAACTGAACATATTTTATGTAATTATTTTGTAATATATTAATATTGATAAATAAAATATGATTGATATGAATAGAGAATGGGCGAATTCTAATCATAAAACAAATGAATATAAAGATGGGGTGATAGAGTTCATGATGTTTTCAAAAGATCAAGCATATGAAACTTATCAAATCCTTTGTTTTTGTTTTTTCTATTGTTTTTCAAGATATATTAATCCATAGGAGTTGTAAGAACACTTTATATTTAATTTAATTTGTTGAAGATATAAATGTTGGAATAGACATGATAGAAAAGAGAATGTATCTAGTGAATGGTATAATACTACATTTTATAGATCATCTGATATGATTAAAATTAAGAACAGTAAAGAAGATTGTATCATGGATGTTATTACTAGTGTGAATGATACTGAAAATAATATTGAGAAAATGACAATGATAGTTGAATAAAAACTTCAAGATTATCCCAAATAGTTTGAGAATTTAAGGAGTTGGGTAAAGACATAATTTTATGCTTGTTGAACTAAATATATCGAATTATCAACCATACTATAGTTGTATAATTTTAAATAAGAAAATATATAGAGTGACCGTAGTTTTATTTTACTAATTTCTCCCTTGAATTTTATAACCCTAGAATATAATGAGATAAATAAATGAATATAAGATACAAAATATATTCTACATTCAATGGGTACGATCTTTGAAAGAATACATGACTACAGAAATAATTTTATAATTTTTCTTTAAGACAAAAAATAACGTAATGAATTCTTAATGTGTAGTGATTTTAGATAAAATAAAGTTGAATTTGGTCTTATTAAAGTTTTCTAGTACATTACAACCATTCCAAGGTTTATGAACCTATATGGATGTGAGGATAATGTAATGAAATTGATGTGTCATGGATATACAAGAAATAAATGTGTGAGACATTGTCACCTAAAAACTCTAAAAAAGTATAATAGAATTGATCATGAGTGTCCAGAATTTGGAAATGTGCGGAGAAAGATTCATATTGCATTATCTATAAATCGAGTGAGCCTTTATAGTTAAAAATGATACAGTCACTTAAAGATAAGATATTGCACTCATATTTTCTTGATAATTCATGATATTAATAGATATGTATTTTGTGATGTGTAGGAATTAGTCTCGCATCTTACTGACACACAATGTGACTAATATGAATCAAAGTGTGTGTTTACTATTAAAATTTTCATTTTAGCAAAAAATACAACTGACCGACTAAAAAATAAAAAAATGATATTATATTGTTTTGATACATTAGGGAAAAGATCCATAAGACATTTGAGATATGTATTATATTTATTCAATTTAATAAAACTCATAGTGTGACTAGTATGACTCAGTGTCTATCTTTTTTTATTTAGAATTGAAATTTATTTTAGAGAAAAAATGAAAACTGTCATACTCAAAACAAAACTAATAATATTTTATTATTTATATGTTTTAGGAAAAAGACACAAATATCAATTAGGATTTGTATGAATCATACTCACCTCAATATAATACACAAGGTTCCTATTATGAATCAAAGTGTCTGTTGTCAATTTAAAATTGACAGTTTAGTTAAAAAAGTGTCTGTTAAAAAAAACTAAGAAAACACACTTGGAATTTTCTAAAAATTTAGGACAATGATTCATATGTCATAGTTATTGTATTGGAATTAGTATCATGTCAATGTGACATTATATGTGACCGGTATGACTCAGTGTGTGTGTTTCTAGTTTAAAATGACATTTATGTAAAAAAGAAAAGTGGTAGATTGAAAAGTGAGAAAATGTGATAGGATTGTTTTGATAATTTTTTTAAACAATCCATATATCATTTGATACATATAAGAATCAACCTCACCTCAATTTGAACCACATTGTGACCGGTATGATTCCATGTGATATATTAATTAAAATTGACATTAATATTAGGCATAATGACTAAAAAACATACTAAAAACCAATAAAAAACCTTCATGTTGTCTGATAATATAGGAAAATAATCTATAAGTAATTTTTTTACATGTATGAATTATTCTACCCTCATTCTGATAAAGTATGTGACAAGTATGAATCAATGTGCTCATTTTCATTTTGAAATTAATATTAAAGTTCAAAAAAAACATCACTAACTAAAAACCAAGAAAACATGCTCATACTGACATGATAATTTTGGAAAATGAATCAGATGTCATTTTTGACATGTATGAATCAGTATCACATCGAACTAAAAGACAATGAGACCAGTATGAACCAATGTTTTTTATTCCCATTTAAAATGCAATTTTATTAAAAATACAACTAATGAGCTCAAAAAATGAGAAAAAGAATTCTGAAATTCATGATACATTAATAAAATGATCCATAAGTCATTTGCGATGTGTAAGAATTCATTCAACATCACTATAATTCATGATGTGACCAATATTAATCCATGTATGTATTTTTATTTACAATTGACATTAATTTTACTACAAAAGAAAATTGATATACTCAAAATTGGGTTAACACATTATGATTATTTTTATAATTTATGAAAATGATCCATATGTAATTTTTTAAATGTAGTAATTATCCTCATTTAAAACTTATACACTATATTCCTAGTTTGACTCAAAGATTACACTATCAATATATAATTTACAATTTAGTTCAAAAGTAACAGTCGCTAAAAAAAGAAGAAACAACAAACTGATTTTCCTAATAATATTGAAAAATGATACATAACTTATTTCTGACATTTGGGATGTAGTATCCTATCAACCCAACACATTATGTGACCCCTATTACTCAAATTACATGTTTCAAGTTTAAAATTAAATTTTATTAAAAAACACATGTGATATACCAAAAATCAAGAAAACACATTCGAATTGTTTTGATACCATAGAAAAATGACCCATAAGCTATTTTGATGTGTAAGAATCAACCACACCTTAATATGACACATGGTGTTACACTTATAATTCCAAAGTCTATATGTTTATCTAAAATTGACATTAATTTTAGGAAAATTTTATGTGTCATACTGAAAACTATGAAAATTCATTCAGATTGAATTGATAATATTGTAATATAATTTATCAGTCATTTATAACAAGTAGGAATAAACACCACCTCAATCAGATGCATGGTATTACTAGTATAACTCTTAGTGGGTAATTTTATATAAAATAGACATTAATTTTTGTTAAATTAGTATGTTACATACTAAAAAAATAAGACATGTTTTTAATGTTATGATACGTTAGTAAAATTATCCAAAAGACATTGTTTTACATATAGGAATCACCCTCACCTCAATCTGTTGCATGGTGGGACCTTCATGAATCAAAGTGTATCTTTTTATTTATAATTAAAATTAATTTTTTTAAATGAACTAGTGACATACAGAAATAACGAAAACAAATTCAAATTGGTTTGATACATTAATAAAATTACCCAAGAGTCATTTTTGATTTGTAGCAATTAATTAATCCATATTCCATTGAATGATGTGACTGGTAAGACTCATGGTATGTCTTTCTATATAAAATTTACATTATTTTAAATAAAAAACATATGAAATACTGAAAATTGAGAAATCATATTTTGATAGTTTTGATACATTATAAAAATGACTTATGAGTGATTTTGACAGGTTAAAATAAACATCATTTCAATCAGATTCATGGTGTGATTGAAATGAACCAAAGTGTGTCTTTTTATTATAAATTGACATCAATTATATAAAAAAATAATTGACATACTAAAAACTATGAAAACACATTAATATTGTTTTAATACATTAGGTAAATGATCCACAAGTTATTTTTGATGAGTATGGATCACCCGTACCACAATATGACACATAGCGTGACCGATATGATTCAATTTGTCTATTATTAGTTTAAAATTTCTATTTTAGTTCAAAACGTGTGCCAATCAATTAAAATAAATTAAATTCACATTTATTATCTTTATAATTGAAGATATATATTCATAAGTCATTTGTCATGTGTTGGAAGAAGTATCATGTAAATCTGTTACACAATGTGACCGATATAACCCAATGTATATGTTTCCAAGTTGAAATGACATTTCAGATAAAAAACTGTCCTAAGAAAAACTGAGAAAAAAAATGTGGTTTGTTGTGATACTTTAAAAAAATGATCTATATGTAATTTTTGACATTTAGAAATCAAACACACATCAATTTCATTCATGTTTTGACTAGTATAACTCCACATTTATCATTATTTGAAATTCACATTACATTTATTAAAAAGAACAATTGAAATTCTCAAAACCAAGAAATTTAGATTGTTTTGATACATTATGAAAATAATCCATAACACATTTCTGACATGTTGGATTCAACTGCACCTCAATACGACGCATGTTGTGATAGGTATAATTCAATGTGTGTATTTTTATTTAATATTGACATTTTTAAGGTATTATTTCATATTAATTTTTAATTTATTTATTTATAATATAAAAAAATTAATATAATTTTTCTTATATAAGAGGATTATATTTTTCAAGTTTAGGTGATTTTTTCAACAACTGATAACATGTGCATACTTTTTTGAGATGGGATCATGAGTTCAAAAGATATTGAAACATTAATGTATTTAAATGTTTGTGGATAATAATTGTAAATTTAATTATAAAAAATTTTATTTGAAATTTATATAGTATTTTTTGTATTTTGATATAAAATTTATTTCAATTAAATTATATATTCTTTGTATAGTTTACGAGTAGCTGCAGTGTTCTATTATAAAAACAACAAACATTAGTATATGAGGCCCTTATCAGTGATATTTACAGCATTGATAATGGTTTGACATAATCAGTTATTTTTTAATACTGATAAAGGACACACTCATTAACATCACTAATGATAAAAAAACTTTTTTAACATTGTTAAAATACATTTATCATAATGTTAAAGGACATATCAATAGTAGTTAAAGAATGGTCAGGGATGAAACCATCATTAAATAAATTTTTTTAATGGATTATGTGTATGGAATTTATTTAGATCAAAGATGTGAAATGATTTTTAGATCACATCTTGCACTTAGGTTTGATATAGACGTGTATGTGTGATTTTCAGGTTTAGTGACTCTAATTGATGGAGCCTTGATGCTTTGGATATAGCCAGACGAAGATATCAGTTGGTTAGTGATTTAATTGTAGAGATTCACTAATTTTTAATGTAGGTCATAGTTTGGTTTTTTATCATATTTTTATAGAATATATTTGTGAAAAAAGAATCTTGTTTAGGTTCTTTGGTAATGTGATGGTTCATAAAACTTATCATTCGAGATAGTTGACCAGTGGAGGTTCAATTGTTTCTTTCAAAAAGAAATATCACTCTAGAAACTAGTTTTTTTGGACATCGAAAATGGGAATTGATGAGATTCAAATGTTAAGTTCATGTTTCAGAAGAAGGATTTGTCCCAACCATTTTAGAAGTGTTTCATCTAAGAGTTGGATGTCATGTGAGGGAATCATGTTGTAACTATATAGACCAAGTGTTTAAGGGTTCTCATATGTAGGAAATAAGAACACCCTGTTATGGTGATCTGACCATTGATTGGGGGAGAACATGGTTTTCATTTAAAATCATTTTTAGAAAATAATAATTAAGATCTCTTGAAGAACCCAGAAGTAGATGGTTTGGTTTTAGGAGAGAACATAAGAATGGGTGTTAGTGGTTTAGGCTTAGTTGTATTAAGTTGGTTTGAGGCTAGTGACAAATAGTTATTTAAATGGGGTTAATTGTATTCACCAATTGTATTTATTAGTTGGTAACTTGGTTTCGAGGTCTGGTATATGAGGTTTCAGTGTATTTTGGTGATTTAAAAATATTAATTTCGAGATAAGGCCTCATGAGTTATGTAATCTTTGAAGGGAGGTAATATGTTTTTATGTGGTTTTGGGTTGCTATGGTCTAGTGTAAACCGTGAAATCAAAATGTCAATATTTTATTTTAATGAATATATATTTCTAGGATACTGCTGATATTAGGGAATCATGTATTTTTTGAGTGCATGATTAGCACAATTGAGAAGTGGACGATGGGTTTTTAAATAGTGGAGTTTGTTTGTACGATTTTAGTCTAATAAAAATTGGTGGAATGTGCATGTTTCATTCATGGTTTTACTGTAGGTTTTTCTCAGATGTATAACTCATTGATGAGCTAGAATTTGGTGTTGAGATTGTAATACCCCATGTCTATATGAATGTTCATTTTTTACGAATGTATGAGTTTTCTGTTAGTTGAAATTTCAGATTTTTTATCTGAAGTTATATTCAAATTTAGAGGGTTGAAACACACAAATATTATTCTTTCTGGGATTAAAATGATTTTTTAGGGGTTTGGGAGACTAATTTGTTTTTTGGAACCTTATGAGGAGAATGGGGCCAGAAAGAAAGGGGATTCAATCCCATAATATATTCAGTTAGAGGCCTCATACTAGTCTCTTGGATTCCATTTGGGAATCTAGTCTTCCTGGGCTAACCGACATGATTTTGGGTTCTAGTTTATTTTTTTAATGTGGTTAAATTGGTAATTTCACTTATTCAACCCACTATCCATATAACCACATTTTTTCACTTTTAGTCAAATTCCATGAGAAAAGGAGTCCTCATTCCCATATCATTTTCCATTGTGGATCTCCTCTAATTCCTTTTCATTTTCCTTCCCATCAAAAATTTAGAAGGATTGAGGATAGTCTTACATTACTCTCCCTTTTTTTATTTCATTCACTATCATGTTTTCAGGTGGAATTAATGTGTATCATGCCTTATTTTCATGGTGCTTAACTAGTATTTATTTTTTCAAATTTTTAATTGAACCGAAGGTTGATTATGAATGTGTGGGTATCTTATGGGTTAATTTAGGTTGTTTAAATTATTTCCCCAAAATGTATCACTGTAATGTTGAATTTTGTTTTTAAAATTTGTTATGGTGATTTAACACATGAAATTATTATTAAATTAAATGGTTTGGTTCCATAGATATGTCTTGACAAACCCTTCACACCATGATAAAGGTTTTGGATTAGGTTGTAACATCATTAAATTATTAATGCAACAGAAATGTCTTCTGACCTGGGTAAGAGTGAATGAATCAGAGTAGTTGATAGATTCCCTGGGACATGTATTGACATAATTTAGAATACGTGATTCCTAAGATGATCCTTATGAATATATATTTTATATGAACTAATTAATTTAAAATAAAATTAAGATTTTGTATTAAATTGTGTTTTTGGCATAATGTATTAAAGAAATAATTATATGAAATTTACCAATGTTGTCAATCTTGGATTGATATGTTAAATTTTTTTATATTAATTTCTGAATAATGACTTGTTTTATATTATTTTGATTAAAGGTTAGTCTAGAAGGACCTTGGAAATATCTTTTATAACTTATAAAAAGGACGGGTTTGGAATTATATTGAGTTATTTATTAGATTCATCATGATATATATTCGTGTGGAATTCAAAAAATGAGACTTGGATACAACTAGGGTACTCATATGAATTATAGGTGTGAATAATTCCTTATATTTAATAATTTTAAATGATATTGAATTCTTTGAGAAAACCAATAGACTCTATATAGATTCATTATCATAAATTCCATGAGGTGGCTCCCCTTGGATACATCTATTGTCTACATTTGTTAAATTCCACATATCAATGTAATGGATTCTTGTGGGTGTACATTGTTGAAGGTCGTGAAATGATCATTGAAGAATATGATATAATATTTTTGGTAATGAATACCTCCACTATAAAACTTCTATTTCAATATAGCCACAATTATGAAGATTAAGGGTTGCCCCTCGAGTTCTGAAATGAATAGTAGTTTTTCAAGGAATTCAAGGACCTACATGGATTACTCACAGGATACATGGATAGTTATACTTTAGATATTTTCCATGTAATTGATTTGAGACAATGTTATTCCTTCATAATTGATGACCTAAATTTTCCAGTGAAGGTACCGTCGGGCTGAGTTGTCCTCTAGAGACATATGGAATGAGTTTTTTTCTAGTTATTTATACAACTTTTTTATCATTCCCGCTTCATTTATTTACTAAACACCTTTATATTTTTATGACCACAATCAAGATTTTCCTTAGAGACCTTGGATGGTATCCTACTGTGTTGTACTCACATCCTTATTGCACTCTCGTGGATCTCGGGGAACCGAGAAGATACTGCATGGTCCCAAATTAAATGATTATGTAAATTCCTAATGTTGATGATTGGTTGTATGGATATGTGAGACAATGAGTGCTAGGATACAGGCTAGAGCTCCAGTCTCCTAGTTTTATGGAATCATTTGGTCCAATTAATTTCATAAATTTTCGTATAACTACAACTGGATTGATTGTTATATAATTCCTTACCAATAATGTATGTAGAATTAATTGTAATATTAAATGGTATGAGGATTTATAATTTATCACCAACCATTATTTATTTTGTGTGTGATGATATATAGGGTTGTTTTATTTAGTTATGTACTACACACTCTAGTAACAAGTTAATATACCCCCGACAATATATTAATGTTATAATCCATCGCTTCTAGTTAGTATCCTCTGGAATTTGAAGATATTATCTTGAGTATCTATGGTTAATTTGATTGGTTCATTAGTATAGTGGATTCCATGTCAAGGTATTACATGCTACTGTCTTAACCCCAAAAAAATTTCATTAGAAATGATTGAAAAATAGAGTATTATAATACTCATTTGATTAACTGATGTTCATAATCTCATGTTTATTTTTTAGTTAGTGATGTCATAATATCACATCATGTAGATACATTACATCATATCATTTGTTTCTTTGTAACCTCTATTTCTATCAGGGTAATGTATTCCTGAGGTTATTGTAAGTAGAGGATAAACTTATGGATTCATTACCCATACATCAATGTATAATAAACAACCATATATTTCTTTCCTATGAATTATATACATAAATTTTTATGCACTCATTCTAATATAAAGATAAAGTAATAAAATATATAGTAATTATAAAGTGTTTTAAAGTGGGTCATTATTCTCACATAGATTCATTTTCCATGAAGATATCTCAGTAAGTCTCTATTTATTCCAACATATAACTATACTCATTGAATAATATATTACACAAATCATTAATAAATTTTTCCTCGAGGGGATTATTTATAAAAATCATTAATCCTCCATGCATAAAACATTTGGTATTTTCATATATATAACTATAGATACACATATTAATCTTACAAAGAATAGGAAATCATTAATTGAAAATAAAACATGTATATATCATAGAATGAAAATACAATATACATTTATAAACCACAATTAATTTGTTAAATAATTAAATACATATAAATATAATAACCAAATTTAGGGATAATTAATTATCAAAACACATAAATCAAAGTGGTATGGACCCACTCAACATTCTCTAGTAATTAGATAATTACCAAACCCAAAAATCTATCATAAATCTGTAAGGATTGAAAAATTAAAAATATAGAGGATTAGAAATAAAAAAATTGAATTTAAAATTATACAATTAAACAAATATTAATATCCCCTTTGTGAAAAAATAATTCATATTAAATGGTAAAATATAATAGTAAATAATAAAAGATAATCCACTAATGATATAAATAAAATAAATGTTAAAATTAATTCTAAAATTTAAAAGAAACTCTGAAAAATAATGTATTATAATATTGAATATCAGTTGTTATAGAATAAACATGTATTAAAGAAAAATCATAATTTAATACCCAATAATCTGAGCAATCCCCTTATATTAATGATATGGTAATAAATGGTCATCATCTAAACTCTTTCTTTATAATAATAATATCTAAACTAATCCATAGAACAAGTTAATAAATTCAATAAATTATAAAATATATTTAAATAATTTAGATAAAAATAAATATTTTAATACCTGAATTTAAACCAAATAAAAAAATGGTAACTATATTCCAACTATGTAAAATAAAAACTCATATAATAGTTCATAAAAACACAATATTTGGTATAACTATAAGGTTAAACATGATGGGAGTTTCAAAACATACTTACTTTAGAATATATAATAGATTATTTCTAATAAGATTAATAAAAAATATGTTATGAACCTAATATATAGAAGGATTGGAAAATTTATGTTATAACAACTAGGTTAATACCCCGAGAGGTGGGAGTTAATAATCAAATGACAAATTAAAATTACTTACCCTCTGGATCTTGAATTTTTTTGTTAAAAACAATATTCTCTCTATTTTCCATAGAAATTTATGAGTAGAAATTAAATAATGCACGAGACACACAAATTTTTCTTCATTCATCCAGACCAAGATACGTCCAATGAGAATAAAAAGACATTGTGCATATGTACTAAATAACCTATTATTCACAACTGTTACAATGTTTGGAATGCACATACTACCCTTCATGGTTTACAACCAATCATAATGAAAAAGATCACTAATATCCCAACTAATGTGTTCCCATTAATCCTCTAAATTATTCTTCTTTTGAACAGCTGAATCAATATGTTTTACACCTCATTTGGTGCATCATTACCTTTCAAATATATGTAGAATGGAAAAATGAATTTATAATTCTCACCATTATCAGTCATGGAAATAGTATCTTCCAACATTAAATTTTATTGAGATATAACATGATTTATCTCAACCAAATTTAAATGATCATTCTCCATCATCTAATAATAAACACCCTTATTGAGTATGTTATTATCAAAATTAGTCAACTTATCTTCTAATTAATTAATATTAATCTTAAAAACAAATAATGACCATAATTAGTACCCATTTCATTAATATCACTCATATTTTCCATTAGAAAAATATTTCTAGTTTCACATTCTAACTCTTCACTTGAATATTAATAATTATTACAAGTCCATCTTGTGACCAATGCACTATTCTATTTCATTTTTTATATTTTATCCTTTTTTATTTTTCAACACTCCACATTCAAATTTACTATAAAAGTTATTCTTATATTCATAACTGTTGTACCTACTTTTTTAATATACTTTTTATAAAAATGTTTTAATAAAAATAAAGGAAATATGGATGATGTAAATATGTGGAGAATAAAACTATATGGATATAGAGTGTAGTACTTATGAATGTTAATGAGAATATGGTTTGCAAATTTTTTATGCTAATATTTATTAATCCACAAAACATTAATTATGATTTGAGATGCACCATAAATCTTAGATGATGGTTTTTATCTTATAGTTATACTATTAAATAAATACATGTGATATGAATTCATATTTTAATGATGATGTAAGTGAGATGTTGAAAACTAATATTATATTATATCCATTCAAATTTAAAATAATGAGAAACATTATTTTTATTCTATATATATTTTTTACATAATAATATTAATATAAGTGAAATTTGATGTTGTGTTCCATATTGTGTTATATTTTCCATAATTTATATCTCTACAAAGAAGATAACTGTGAATAATTATATTATATTTATTATAAATCTTGAATAATACTATATTACATCAAATTGCATAGAAAATATCTAGGGAAGATTTGATGGTTTGAATATAGTGGATTATAATTAGAATATTCTATTTATTTTTTATTTGATTGATATGATTTGGAATTATTTATGTAGTGGCTGAAGTTGATTAGATGTTATTGAAGATTAATTTTAAGTGTTAGAGTTGAGTTACATCCAATGGAGATGTGTATTAAATTTCAACATTTTAGGGTTTTAAAGATCTCTCTATATATAATACCTAATAAAACTCTCAGAGTCAACCAAATACATATAACCTGATATTAAGAGGTTACATAAGATAATTATTGAGTTATAGAGGAATAATAATTCATAGGTAACACAATTATCATTCTCAGACAAAAAAAATGAAATGGAATTCATATGTGAGTTATTTTTATGGGATCTAAAAAGAAATTATTTAATTTTGGATAATTACTGAGAGGATTCCTAAAATAGAAAAGGAAATCTGTTACCCTATATATATGAGAAAATTTTGAAATAATGTATAACATAATTACTAAGGTGATGTTAGAAAAATGGAAATCGTAGAAAAAAATATGATATATAACATGTTTTTCTTGATACATAACATAGTTTCATAAAACCCCAAAATTTGAAAATATTATAATCCAACAACAAGATGCAGAATAAAATTTTGTTAATGTGATTGAAAATTTAACAAATTGATTTATAGAAAAAAAAATTCAGATAATGTGTATGAATTTTTTTTATTACATACGAAGATTTCATCACTAAGAAATATATAAAAGGGAAGAACTCAATATGATATGGAAAATAATTATTTATCTTATTTATGTACTTACACATATATAAAATTGAGTTTCAAAAAGAATACTGATATTATGGAATGAAAACCATTAATGAAATGATTAAAATATGTTTTGATGTTATTCAATAATGAATAATCACGATGCATTTATAAATTATCCATTATTCAAGCCACGTTTAATGGGAAATTTAGTGAAGAATAATTATATTTTAATGAGATGGAAACATAACCTGATCCATGGGTAGATCTTCCATGTCATGAAGAATAACGAGAAATGAAACCCAGATGAATTTGGTTTTATAATTTCATATATATTATTCCAATGATTATATTACAATATAATAATACAATAGTAAGTAAAATAGTGAACAAGAGATTTGTACAACATGAGGACCCACAATTTCAACATAATCACCACATGTATTTATGTTTTTGTGAATGAATTAATTACATGGATCTGGTAGAGAATAAAATAACAAAGTGAAGAAATGATAAATCAAATTATTATATGAAATTATATATATTAATAATTTATAAATTTAAATATTAATATACATGGGTTGTTTACATATATATTTTATGAAGAAAAAAAATGAATCACAAATTTAAATTAGAAATATTATTTGGGTTCAGTTAATATAAATGAGAATGACATGGTAAAAATGAGTAGAGAATCTGAGTTGTTATTATTTTATATATTCTATGAGTTAGAGAGGTATGATATAGAAGATAGCATAAAGATATTCTATGTGGAAGAATAAAATATTATCCAATGCTACTGTTAAAATTCAACCTAAGTGAATTAAAAGGGAATAATATAAGAAGTGTGAGAATCATGTTTTTCTACTATTAATAATCTTTGCCATGGAAGAATATATTAGTTTTCATCCTATAAAAAATAAATTTTAATGACATAATAAGTCTTAATTTACCCATAATGATTTCTACCAAGAAGATTCGGCCATGGGTTCTAAACCCAGGCCCCAAATTTATTCAAAAGAAATATAGTAAAGATACAACATAAAAAGGGGGTTCTTACATGCATAGAACTACACCATAATCCAACACAAATTCACACCACATGGTTACCTCTTCCTAGGCCGGCCATGGCCCCTGGATCCTCCCCTGTTATGACGCCCTCTTTCCCTTTGCATGCCTTCATTCTCCATCCTATTAGAATCAGAATCTTCATCAGAGGGATCCCTATCCTGTCCAGGATCATTCGGATTTACAGAGGGGTGATCATGCTGGTGATCCCCTTGCACTAAATTAGTAGCCTGCACTGCAATGGGATCCTGCTCTTGCAAAACATCCACATGAGGCCCCTCTGTGATCTGCACTGTTTGAACATCAAACTGTGCAGTAAACTCCTTCTCCTTAGATCCCTCCACATCTTCTTCAGTAGTAGGAATGAATCTGTTGTTACAACCTTCATTCCTCAGACCTTCAAGATTTAGAAAATCAAACTCAGGGGTGTTAATAGTTTTTAACATAGAAAAAAATTGGCAGCTGGTTTTATTGACAGCTCCTCTTTATTTTCTACCAGCCTTGCCTCATCAGCATCTCTACTCTCCATTTGATCCAAGGGAGAGTAGACAGGGGAATTTTCAATGCCCAGCTTCACGAGGGCCGTTTCAGCTTCATGATTTCCTGCCTTGTGAGAAGGAGATCCAGGTGGACAAGCCACCCCTGGATCACCTTGAAAATTTCCAGATTGATGGACCAAAGGCAGATTTTCTACCTCATCATCAATCTGCACTTTTTCCTGGGAATGTTTTACAGCCCTCACCTTTTTGTGCATCACCAACTGAAAGCCCTCATTATCAAGGGAAATATTACAAAGGGAATTCTTTTTCATATTACATACTATAGTTTATAAAGATTAATCTATATCCATCATTTAGTAAATTAAGGATTGGTTGGTTTCTAAGACCAAAATCATTAATTTGATTATTTTATTGTATATTTTTTTGTTAGAAGAATATGGGCCGAAGGATATCTTCACACATGAGAAATTATTTGTAATAGGAAGAGATGTGTGTGGGTGGGATTAAAACAACCATATATTAGGTACATAGTAATTCATATTATTGGGGAATCTTGTTAACAAGTCATAGATTTCATTATTTTTATTTATTTATTACAATAGCGTGAATGATGACCAAGGAGTAAATATAATGTGAGAAAACCATTAAATGAATATATAATAATGTAAAAATAGATATGTTTTTAATTTATATAATAGTCACCAATACTGATTCACCCCTCTCAGTATTGGGAATATCCCAATGGTTCCTAACAATGGGTATGAAAGAATAATTTAAACCTTTAATTAGGTACTCAAATATCTAAAATATCCATGAATTTGAAGTATTTTAGTTTACCTTATAATTTAATCATGAATTTAATACTTATATGATATGGTTCTACGTCTATTATTAATTCCATATCTTGTTTGAATTTAGATAATTTTAGGAAGTTCTTTTGAAAATAAGAAGAAGAAGGATACCCAATTATCCAAATATAAAGTGGAATATATCTCCCCTTTATATAATACTTATTAAAACTAACATGTTATGCAAAAAAGATGATTTTATGGTTATATAATTTACAAATGATATGGAACATATTTTTGCATCAAAGGTTAAAATAATTTTTTTAACGAAAATTAGGCATCAGATATTTGTTAAAAAATATTTCCTTGAGAAGAACCCATAAAGAGAGAAATATCGCATTTATTATGATTCACAGAATTAATTATTATATTTTTAAAAATATATCCCACATAATTGTCAAAAGGATATAGTCACTTATGTTTTATACTATTTTAGACACTTTTATAATGATATAAATCATTTCAAAAAATATTTTATGATAATGGATAAAGAGACATCATATAAGTATATTATGAGTGTAGATCTACCCAAGGAATTCAAAAATAAAATTTTAAAAAATATGGATCATTAAAAATGATGCATCAAAATTAAAATGGAATGTTTTTTAGTAATTCTGAATAAAAATTAATCTATAAGAATGTTTTAATGGAATTTCCATGCATTTTAGAAAAAGTAAAAAATATCATTGATATCAATAATTATAAATTAGAGATAAAATCCAACAAGATAAAAGATTTTTTGTATTTTTTAATACAATCACAGAATGATTAATTTTTTTAGAATCGCTTTTTATAGGTTATAATGGTTTGTGATAAAAAATGATGTCCATAGAGGATTAATAGAATTTCATATTTATAATGTTTCTTGAGAGAGAAATTCAATTAGAAAATCTTAATGAAACAAATTTTTTTATAATAAGACACAAAAAACAATGCTACTACCACCTATTCATCTAACGAGGATCTCTATTAAAAAGTATTATGTTTAATGGAAAATGAAATGGAAATATTTAATGACCACACAATAGAATTTTCTAAAAAATTTAACTATCCACACCAATGAATAATGAATATCACATTATATATTTATGTATAGTACATGTTCCAAATAAAAAAAATTAAGAAATTGTATAGTGAAAAGTGATGAGAAACACATCACTACATGAGTGGTGAATTCAGAAAATTGTGGTATCAGTTCCTTCCATGAAAAATCACATCTTGTGGGTAAATAGATATAAAAAATTAATAATATATATTATTGTGAAAATGCAGTGGTCATGATTTGTTTCCCATTTATATTACTAAGGCAGATTGGGGTACAAGTCTCAAACATGTTGGAATAATATGTCTACCTATAAAATTATATTAGTTACCTCATCAAGGTTGATTATTTTGATCAATATTAATTAAAAAATGGTAATTTTTCTCAAACAAATGAAGATGTATTGATGATTTCTTTTGAAGATTCACTAAAAGTGGCATCGTGAATCTGTACGGTTTCAAAAATTAACCAAGAATATTTCTAAATATCCTGAAAATAAAATACTAAAAAAATATATTTCAAAGAATTAATCTAGTTAGTAAGCCAGTGATTTATATATAATTAATATTATATTAAAACGACACTAATTAAGTAAACGATTAATGCATCAATAAAATAAATAAACCTATTCTTTTATGGTGATGAGGAAACACATTACATCACTTAAAATAGTCCATGGTAATCAGCATTTAAGGAGGCATGATTTAGTAAAAAATATTTTAAATAATTTTTTATATAAATTATTTATTTTTTTAAGAGTGATATTAAAAAATGGATTGTAATACTTAGAAATAATATCGAAGAAGAATTCATGTTTTCCACAAAGCAAAAATTGAATGCAATGGATGATTATTGAAGTTCAGATGAAATTATGAAGCCTATTTTTCTGAGGAAACCCAATAATAGAATACATAAACGTTTCATAATTTTAGTCTTTAAAGACTAGAAATATAATAACATTACATCAAAAAATATCTTCTATATCTTTCACAAAATTCCTCCCATATAGTACCCTTCTTTGGAATTTCATACTTAAAACATTTCATTACATCTTTGGGAAAATAGATAAATAATAAAGGGTAAGTTTATATTCTCATTAATGATATAAATTAGAGATATGATTCATATGTGAGAATATGATTATTATGAGGTAATTATAACATAATAAACTACATTTTCTGGACATAAATGATTCTTACCAAGAAAATTATAGACAAGAAAATCTAAAATCATCTCATAAATAGAAGCATGATTAATAATGGTATAGTATTATAAATCATCATTCATAATTCATAACATATTAATGTGGCATAATAATCATATAAAAATACAAATCTTATGTGGATATATTTCACAATATCTTCTATAAATAATCTTGTTAGCATAACCAGAAGTAATCATAATCATGCATCAAAATGCGAACATAACTATTTTCAATTGTGTACAATCTTATCATCATAATATAATTATATATATAATAATACCTAATTAATTATAGGAATTTAATATAATCACCCAAAACATGATGAAAACTATACATATGTGTGCTATATGTTCAGGAAACATTCATCCTTTCATCATAGAATTATCCATAAAAAAAGAAACAAAAGGAATGAAAAATTTATTATCAAAAAATCATAAGACATTCATAGAATATACATGGATAGTATTGTTATATAATGTCCTATGTGAATAACTAGAGACATAAAATATTTTTTACATTGATGATAAATACATTTACTTTTGTATTTGAACATTTTTTAAAATATTGGTAAATAAAGTTTTCCTTAAGTATATTTAAGACAAAAAATTTAGAGAATATTGAGAAAATTAATTTCTATGAAAATAACCATGGAAAAATGTAAAATAATTTTCAAAACAAAGAGAAGTTATGAAAATAGTAAAATCTATTCATGTGGTAAATGTTATAGAAAATATTCTATGAACACTTTTAGTGAAAAGTCCCAAAGTACCTCGATCTGAAAATGAAATGATGATTCCCTTAAAAAAATAAAAAAATTAAAATATGGTCGAATATATATTTTTATAAAAACATGATCATAGATAATAATATTCTAAAATTCATTTTAATGAAAAATTAAGTTGATGAAAATGTTTATCTACCAAAGAGAAGATAAATATTTATTTTCATGGAATCATTTTCAATATAATTGAATATATTGAGGTGAGGATAATGAATGGTAAAACTAAAAAACCATAGAAATATACATAGTAGAATAAAATATATAGGGTTTAATTGATATGTATCAAATTATTTTATTAATTAAAATTAGACATAATTAAGGTGGAAAAATATAATATATTATCATAGTTCCCTCACCTTATGTTTTGTCTTAATTTATATGTGTTCTAAAATACTATATAATGAATATAGATTTAATAAAAATATATACCATAAATCTATTCTGATATATATTACTCTATATAATTCCCTTATCATTTTCAATTACAATTTTTTTATTATTCATCCTAAAAATCACATTTTGGGTGAAAACAGATCTATTTTCCATACATTGTTTTGGTTTAGGTGTTCATGTTCTTGAACATTGGTCAGAGTTTTATCATATCTAAAATATAAAATTTTCTATAAATATAATATTTATTCATTATATAATAATTTATTTATATTAATTATAAGTGCTGGTGGAAAATAAATTAGATCACATCATTGAGACAGTAGTTCGAATATATGTATGAGTGATGTTTCCAATATTAAATAGATGAAATTAAAGAATGGTAAATAAAAATTTATCTTTAAAAATAACTATATTATCAAAAATAACATAAATATATTCATTAGAATATAAATATTTCCATATATGTGAAGAAAAAATGAAAAATGAATAACATCGCTTCGTAGAGGTGGGAGTCCACCCTTACACCTTATCCATGTTATCTTTTTTTGATGAATCTAATGGAAAAAAGTTAGAAAATATATTATAATTATAGAATCATAATTATTCCATAAATATAATATATAATAGTTAAATCCCACATAATAACAAACCATGAAATATGGTTATGGAAAATTTAATACATCATTTCATGGAACATAAATTCATATGTATGGACATGTGTTGCTTCCATTTCCTATTGAATGATAAAGGATATGGAAAATATAACCCTGAACTCACACTTCAAGATAATATTCTAAAATAATAATATTTTCATTTCATTCTTTGATAATAATAATCATAACCCAATTTTATCTATAAAAAACATACAACATCAAAAAAAATATTGTATCGATTACATACCCAATGACCTTTTAGGTTTCAGGTTTTAGTCAATCATGAAAAAATCAAACTAAAAATACCATTAAACTTAAGAGATCAATTTTTTTTAACTATTCCCATATTTCTATATAACACATTAATTATACATCATCTCTTATAGGAGAACCTTTTAAATATTTCTTACATAATATCTTTCCTTATAACCTGAGGAAAACTAACACAAGAAGGATGATCTCAAATAAAAAGTAAGGGTTAGCATTGGCATTAAAAAATTAATTTATTCACTGAGAATAAATGAGATTAAGGGTATACGAACATATTCAATTTTAATGATCATTACATAAGAGAATACATACTATTCAAACCCATGATCATTGAACATGTGACATTGTATAAAGCTTTAACAAATTAATGAGTCATAATAATCAATAACCATTAGGCATGTTGTCTCAGTCTTGAACAAATGAACAATTTAAATGATATAGAAAGAATATAGAAAATTATTTTCCTTAAAAATAACCAATCAATATTTTTTAAACAAATTATTTATAATAATAGTTATGATGGTGGAAAAAGTCATTCCTTTGGTAAATTTTTAAACTAATATACCTTTATTATTTGGTGAAATAACCAAAAGTGCCCTATTAGGAAAATGACATAAGATTTATATTAAAACTTTTTGAAGAATAAAAAACATTTGATTAAAATGAAAATAATTAAAAATCTATTCAAAAAAATACTATTACTGAACACTTTTTAAAGATCATATACGAGGAAGAAAAAATATTCTCTATAAAAATGATAAATAACATTGGTTATTTAATAAGAATTAACTTTTTATCCCCATAAATACATGGGAAGAGATTATAAAAATAAATAAAGTATTCCTCAAAAAATAACCAAAGGAGATAAATATAAATGTGTTTTAAAAAATTAAGATCGTAAAATTTCCCCTGAAGGAACCTTAAACATGAATAATCCTAAAAAGAAATGAGATTATAAAAGAAATCATTCATTTATTTATTAAATAAAGAATCAGAATACAATTATATAATAAATATTATATAAATCTCAAAATAACATTAATTATAAAAGTTAATATGTTAAAATATGTTCATGTTATTGTTAGTACACATTATAAATAAATACTTGTGGATGAAATGAAACATACAGAGAACCATTCCTCTCATACATATACATTAAATAGAATTTGTGGATCATTAACTACATAACAAAAACACACACCCATATAACACATCATTTTAGTGAACTTGAAAACATGGAAACAAAAAATAGGTATATAAGTGAGCTACATTATCTTCCACTAGGTTCTCCATGACTATCTCCATTTTAGACTCATCGTACACAATACATATCATCATAATAATGGGAAATGAAAAACAAGAAAGGGTGAGCTATGATGCTTAGTAAGGTTAATCAAGAGAGATATGTAAGATAATACTGATATTAAAGGTATGAGAACAATATCATAACATTATAAGACCATACCCAGCATAGTAATGATCATAATCAAGATTCAGAAAATAATAATAGTATTTTGTAAGACTTGAATCATAAGTGAATAAATAGAATAATCTGTAAAATCATATCATATGAATAACATAAGTAATTTTGGCTAACACGTAATCATATAAAATGATTTCCATAGTAGTTTAGGATAATTTCCAATCCCAAAATAGTGGAATTAGTTTCCTCCACAAACCATCTTAGTAGTCATGGATCACTCACTATACCATCTTAGTAGTCAAATTATTTTACTAAACCTAATTTAATACCAATCAAAACCATGTTTATATCATGAGGTATAAATCTTTACCCAATGCATTCGATGGAAATACATGTCCCACCCTTAACTAATGAAATCATACATACATATGCCACATGATCATAAAAAATCCTCATATCATAACCCATGAACTAAAATTGGAACCCTAAACTTTTCATTTTATCATAAAAAATGGAAAATATATAGGTTTGAAAATTATTTCATCATATAATAACCCTTTAAAAGAAGTTTATTTCATACATAGGTATCATGTTAAAACCAAGGGAAGAGAAATGTGTTTCATAAACAATATATCATCAAAAGTATAACAATTCAGAGAAATAATAAGAATGGAATCCTTGGATCATAACCCTAATAAATAGTAAGTATAATTAATATATTTAGTCTTAGATAAAAATAATGTATATATATATATATATTATAAAGACACTTCATAAGGATAATATCCTTCCTACAAAGAAAAATAATTTTTAAATCATAAAATATTTTTGAAAGAATTAAATTTGAAAATAACATTGAAAAATTATAAAGAATCTTTGAAAAACCCCTCTTTTATAAAACATAAAAAAAATTGAATTCATTTTCCAATAAATATTAAATTAAAATAACCTTTAAAATTATTATTTTCTTTTTGAAGAGATGGTTTTTGAATAAAATTATTTTGGACCAAAGAGTTAAATAAGGTCATATTATATTAAAAACACATTCTTAATTATCAAATGTGTAAATGTGTTACAAAATAGTACTAATATGTGAATATATCATGAAAAACAATATGATAATAAAAATAATGGGAATTATTTATAGTTATACCCTAATATTTAATCAATGAAATCATAATCACAAACAATCCTGATAAATGAGAAGATTATAGAAATAAACTAATACAACTTTGGTAACATTGAATCATGATACCAATGAGATAATTAAATTAAAATAATCTTAAAATATTGTGAAAATATGTATAATCACTATAAAAAATTTCAATGGTTTGTATATACACCTTATAATATATTATATGTTCATATCATAACTTGTATCTCAATGAAGAAAAAATTTGACAAAAATGCCCTAAAAATATGGTAACATTTAAACCGTAAACCCAATGAAATAAAGTTAAAAAAATTTATAATTAAATACCCATAATGTATTCTATAAAAATCATAAAATACATTAATGGGTAGTATAAACTCCACACAATAGAAACGACTTGTGAATAAGGCATTAGTATCCCAGAAATAAAAATGGGAGTAGACGACCCCTTACATTATGTCTTGAATCTAATAGTACTAATTAAAAAATCTATTATAATAAATATAATTTCATTAGAAATATATTTTAGAACAATAATTAATTATTTCATACAATATATTATTTTATTAAGGAATTTCATTAACTATTTAATAAGAATTCCATGTTAATGTTATTTTTTGGTTAATAACTACTTTGTTTTTCGCATGTGTTATGAATTGATACATTTTGGGTGCTCTTAGTTATATCCTACTTTTATAATCTATATAATGTTAATCATGAAATAAATATCATATTTATTCAGAATATATGTATTTATAATAATTTATGAAATATAGAAATGGGAAATGAGATACACCGTTAATGGAGACGATAGGGCGTATGTATGCATTAATGATTATTCCATTTTATCATTGAATTGAATAAATGAAAATTAATATATATATATTATAATTAATGTATAATTATTTTTTATATAAATCACATATGATAATTAAGCTCATCATTATTCAATTCTATGTAACTCATGAATGAATCACATCGCTTTGAGGAGGTGGTAGTCCCCACATCCACGAACATTGTTATTGTATTCTCACAAAATGAAAATTATAAAGGTATGTGTTATATAATAATTTAATATGCATAAATAAATCATATATATCATATAGATCATATTGAAATTGTAAATATGTTATTATTTCTGACCTTGTGATGTGGTAATGGAAGAATGGACAACATTTGTTCATGAGGAAATAATCTTCTATACCCACAAACGATAATTGTGTATCCCATTTTATGAAAATGTGTATGAGTGAAGGTAATAACATTAGCATAAAAATATTATTTTACTGATAATAATTCTTTGATTATATAATAATGGAATAAAAACTTATGGATGTAGAGAAGGAAATAAAACCAAAGTACTTGTTGAGGGATGTTACCTCTACTTTGGGTAAATCCTTTTGGATTGCACTAAATAGCTTCTTGGGTTGGATTTATTCTCATTGTGAGGAATCTAGGATTGAGGGAGGTAATTTGGAATGATATTTTGATTTTTTTGCAATTTTTGAATATTAGAGGGGGATGAGAGCCCTTTTTATAATGGAGGAGGAGTTCCATCTTGGTAAATATAACAAGGAAAAACCTACTGAGAGGTATCTCGTACGAAATATGCATAAAATAATGATAAAGGTTTAATGAAACAGTGAAAAAAGAATAAATATTTCCATCCAATGGATTTTGGACATGATTCTAGGTCATATATCTGTTTAATATTAAAATATAACCATCATGTAAACTCATTTTAACATCAATTTCTCTGAATAATTTTAATATCTTTCAATAATATATTTGGTAAAAAATAATTTGACCATATTTGATCTTATAAATTATGATTATTCGAAAAATTAAATCTATTTTTCTGAATTCTAATTAGAGAACTGGAAGACATTAATTTAAAATTAATTCCATATATGGGATGAGATGAAGTTATTTTGAAGTGAAAAGGCTAGAAAAATTCCATTGCATTTATATCAAATTTCAATGTGAAATTTGGTAGAACGAACTATATTTTATTAATTTATTTATAATTTATATAAATATACATTAAATCCCAATTAAAATATAATTTAACTCTATAAATAAATTAAACTAAAAACTTCTTTCAATTCAAATTCAGTATTTATAACTAATAACCAAAAAAGTAAATATTTTAGAAATATCCCAAAAATTCACCGTAATATAATTTTGACACTAGGAAATGAAAAATTATGTTTATCCTATCAAGTTAAATTTCTAAATCTGTCAAAAATTAATTTTATTATTGATTAAAAAATGATATTAAAATCAAATCTTTTGAGAAAATAGTATTTTCTAAAACATATGGGCTTCATAAAAAATTATTTATTTTAAAAATATTTTTTTTTATAAATATGTTTTATTTACATAAAACAATTATAAATAATGTTTTAAAAGTTCTTTTTAATATTTATATTTCTATGTTTAACGTCTTGGTCATAATTGTCTTGATTAAATAATTATAACAATAAAATGTGGTTTCAATGAAATTTAGTGTTGCATGTAATGCATGATTGGATAATGTTACATTAGCACAAGATTAACTTGTTATAGAAAAAGAAAAAGGTTTAACGTGTTGTATAGTTCAATGTAAGAAAAGAAAAAAAATTATTAATTCCAAAAAAGGATCATAAAAACTCGTGTGGTTATATTCTACCCCCTTAAAAAGAATTTCACACTCAAAATTCATCATTATGATACAAAAAAATGAGGATAATTCTACTTCATTATGTCCTAAAATTCCCACATAACATCCCCTAATTTTTTTATACAAAACATTGACCTGGTGAGTGGTCTTGTTTCACAAAACATTCATTGTATGATCTATAATTTCAACTAGTTATTCCACATAAGAATAATCCTTCTCCTGTTGTATGACCTATATGATTAGTATATGTGAAGGTCCATGTGTGTACTTCCTCACGATAGGTAAATTGTACAAATCATGTACATGAGAGAGATTTGATTGAAGAACCAAGTCATAGGATAATGTCCCGAAAATATCAATTATTTCAAAGTGACTGATATACCTATGGATTAGTTCCCCTTTCTTACAGATTCTCATAACCTTTTTCCAGATAAAAATTAATAGAAACGCCTTATGACCAACATCAAATTACTGATTACATAGTCTATTATCAGCATAATTATTTTGCTGACTTTGAAATTCCATGATATTTTGCAGATTGGATCTAGCCAAAATGGTTATTTAATTTATTCTCATATGACCTAATAGCATAATTTTCCAAAAAATCATTCTAGCACATTATAGAATTATATTTTCCCATATAGGGAATAATAAGGATCCATATTAATTCGTTTGTTAAATACATTATTGTAAGAAAAATAAACTAGAGGAAGGTGTTGATACCAACCATCTTTTAAATCAAATGAACATGATCTCAACAAATCACATTGATTTTAATTGTTCTTTATGAGTAACCATCAATTAGATGATGTTATGAAGTGGTGAAACTCAATTTTATATCAATTTCTTTTGGAATACCGTACCATAACAATGAGGTAAAACTTTTATCCTGATATAATACAATTGAAGGTGGAAATCTATGAAACCTTACCACTTATTCAATGTATATCATGTAAATATGATCTAGAGAGAAGTCTTCTCTAATAGAGATGATGTGTGTTTTGTTAGTAAGATGCCCAAATACCACCCATATAGAATTATTCACTACAGATTTTTTGGGTATTCAATCAAAAAAACCACTGTGATGTTCTCCCAATTCCATTCTAGTATGGATAATTGATCCTTTATCTCCTTATAATTATCTCTTTTAGCCTTAACTTGATGGCTTACTAATCACCGAGATACAAACTCTTTAATATCTCTCTTCATTCCATCCCACTGAAAGTATTATTTCAAGTCTATATACATCTTTGCTAATTTAGAAATAATAGATAATGAAGTAATATTAGCATCCTCAAACTGTTTCTTCTTGAAAACCGGTATGGATGGAATACACACACGACACTTAAACCTTATCATTCCATCATCATCATAGATAAAATCTTGAACTCTTTTTTCCTTATTCTTTAGTTTAACTTCTTCCATCTATCCCTCTTTAATCTTCACTTGGATAGAGGGTTGAACATTCAATTTAGTAAGATAATAATTTTTAGTAGGTTTATGGTTTCTGAATAAATACTTTGAGAATACATAAATATTGGATCTTTTTTAATTCTCATCATGAATAAGATAACATGATCTTTTCAACTCAAAGCATCAATCACCTTGTTCGCATAAGCTCTAACCATCACCTCCAGCATATGTTCAACTCCTACTATGTGAATATATACATAATTTTTTTGATGTTAATATATCACACTTTTCTTTATAAATATAATTCCTACATATCTTAAATTCAAAAATTACCATAGATAATTCCAAATCATGAGTTGGGTAATTTTTCTCACGATTCGTCAATTTTAATGAGGCATAGCCTCACTATGGAATAAATGAACATTTTTGTTGGGGGGGTGTGTAAGGACCCATCAAAAAACGTTTGTTGAGAAATGCACGCCAAATAGCCAGGATGAATATTTGTGAGGGGTTCCTAATCCAATAGAAAATCCCTGAAGTTGGTTTTTAGTATTTGAGATGGGATACATGTCCCAATGAAAATAGTATGTCGTATGGTTCCCATTTGTGATGAGGGCCATCCCAAATAACATTTTATTGACTAACCATAATTAATGAAGGCAATATGCATTTTCGACAAGTCCCATCACAAATTATTTAACCTTTATATACCCCATTTGTTTTGCCTCTCATTCTGCTCCTTTCTAATCGTATCTTACTATCTTTTCTGGAAATTTTTCTTCTAAAATTTTTCATAGTTTAATATTTTATATCTGAACGTAATTCGTGGCTTTTATACTTCAAATTCTTTAGATTCAAGCTATTTATCAATTTTTTATTGTTTTGTAAATTTATTTTATTTTAAATTATTTATAATTTTTGTTAATTAGATGCAATTAAATTAAATTAGAAAAAGATTTACATTTTTTCAATATTTATTTTTATGAATGAATATGTCAACGTGTTAATTACAAATAATTAGTAATATTTAGAAATAATTAGTAATAATTATTAATAATTAGTAACAAATTGTAATAATTGTAAACAATTAGTAATAATTAGTAATTATTTGTAATAATTTGTAATAATGAGGATTAATTTGAAATAATTAAGATTAATTAGTAATAATTTGGATTAATCATTAATAATTAGTAATAATTAGTATAAATAAGTAGAAATTAGTATTAATTAATAATAATTATTAATATTTAGTATTAATTAGTAATAATTATTAATAATTAGTATTAGTTAGTAATAAATATTAATAAATTGAAATATTTAGTATTATTTAGTAATAAATTGTAACAATTAGTATTGATTAGTAATAAATAGTAATAATGATAAATAATTTTTAATAATTAGAAATAATTATGATTAATTAGTAGTAATTTGGATTAATTAGTAATAAATTATAATAATTAGTATTAAATTGTAATAATTAGTAATAATTTTAATAATTAGTAATAAACTGTAATAATTATCAATAATTAGTAATAATTAGAATAAATTAGTAATAATTAAGATTAATTAATAATAATCTGGATTAATAAGTAATAATTAGGATTAATTATGAATGATTAGGACTAATTGGTAATAATTTTGATAAATTATCAATAATTAGTAACAAATAATATTTAATAATAATTAGTAATAATTAGTTACAATTAGTAATAATTTGAAATAAATAGTAATAATTAGTAATAATTAATATTAATTTGTATTGATTTGTAATAATTAGTATTAATTAGTAATAATTAGTATAAATTAGTTTTAATTAGTGATAAATTCTAATAAGTAGTAATAGGTTGTAAATATTTGTTATAATTCACAATAAATTGCAATAATTAGAAACAAATTATAATTATTATAAATAAGTTGTCATAATTAGAAATATATTGTATTAATAAGAATTAAAAAGGAGTAATTAGATATAATTAGACATAGTTAGTAATAATAAGAAAAAATTACTAATAATTAAAAATAATTAGAAATAATTTTGATAATTAGAAATAATTATGATTATTTAGTAATAATTAGTATTAATTAGTAATAATTATTACTCATAATAATTAGTAATAAATATTAATAATTAGTAATAATTAGAAATAAATTGTAATAATTATCAATAATTAGTAGTAAATTGTATTAAATTATAATAATTGGAAAAAATTGTAATAAGTAGTAATATATTTGAATAATTAGTAATAATTAGTAATAATTAGTAATAATTATAAAATAATTTGTAATAATTTGTAATGTTTAGTAATGATTGCAAAAAATTATTATTAATAATAAATTATTAAGAATAATTAAGGATAATTAGGATTAATTAGGATTAATATGTAATAATTAGGACTAATTATTAAAATTTAGGATTAATTAGTAATAATTAAGATTAATTAGTAATAGTTAGGACAAATTAGTAATAATTTGGATTAATTAGTAATAATTAGGATTAATTAGTAATAATAAGTATTAATTATTAATATTTGTGATTAATTAGAAATAATTTGGACAAATTAGTAATAATTAGTATTTGTTAGTAATAATTTAGAACAATTAGTAATAATAATGATAAATTAGTAATAATTAGGCTTAATTAGTAATAAATTGGAATAAATTAGATTATATTGTGATAACCTAGCACAATTTCAAGTGGATTGGAATCATTCCTTTTGATCGACACCTCATATCCTTGCTACTTTCTCCCACTGAAACCAGAATTAAAATATGATCTCACGTACGATAGAGATTATTTTTCGTACTAATTTAAGACGGAGAATGTTTCAAGGAGGTGAGGCATCATAAAAAAGATATTATTTGTAACGTCCCGGATCTGGGTGCCACTCAACTGGTTCCCCTAATCCGGTTAGGCGCATGACCTCAAGCTCATTTCCCCAAACACCAGAGGCTTCCGACTAGCAGTGAGGGCCTAGGTTTGATAGTGGGGAATTTATGCCTCATTTGTTAATGAGTAGTGCAGCGGAACAAAATACAAGCGTACAAAAGCATAAGTAGTAAAAAATACTAATACTGAAAAGGACATAGTATTGAAGGAAGGAAATGAAAAACAGTTATAAATATTGATGCAATTTGTCCCTAAGTCTATGAAAACAACCAAAACAGGATACACTACAATATGAACAATACAATACAAGGGAAAAATATAGCAAATCAAAATAAAACAACGCAGTTGGAAATTAGCTGCATCTCAAGCCTAAGATCGGCCACATTCTCTGCAACTCCTCTGCAATAATCAAGTACTTGTATAGGGAACCTTTACCTTTTCTATTCATGTAGCAATATAATCTATTTGGGAATAAGACATGACCAAAACAACATGTGAGAAATAAATCACAGTAGGCCACCACCAATGGCCCATGCCCAACTGTTAGTGAATTTGTGCAACAACAGTGTGCAGTAAACTAGGAAGTACTCAAAGTAACCACTCCTACCATTTCTATTTCCATTTAATTATGATATAACAATTCATGATAATTGAATTATAATTTCTCAAGACTCAGCCTCAGCTAACAATCTACTAAACAGTGCCACAGTAAAACAACAACAAGTTATCTAACAGGTACATGCTAAAACAATACCAATCCTGTGCTTTAGCATGGAAATTATGACATGGGAAATCACCACAGTGAATATACAAGTAAACAGAGTCCTTAAACATGAAAAACCTTACACTCAGGTATTCAGAATCATGCCCTCAGGCTAATCAGAATTGAAACCCGCAGGTGATTTCCCTCAAGAATAATGAATATTTCCCTCAGGTGTACGATATAATTCCCTCAGGTATGGAAGTAGCTTCCCTCATCCAACAATATCCTAAATAGTGCCACAGTAAAACTACCAAAATCTATCTCACAATTATATAGTAAAACAATACCAAGATTGTGATTTAGCATGGCAATTATGACATGTGAAATGGCCATAGTAAATATACAAGTAAACAGAGTCCTTTAACATGAAAAACCTTATCCTCAGGTAATCAGAATCACACCCTCAGGCTAATAAGAATTAAAACCCTTGGGTGATTTCCCTCAGGAATAATGAATATTTCCCTCAGACGTACGATATAATTCCCTCAGGCATGGAAGCAACTGCCTTCACGCATATGAAACATTTCCCTCAGGCTAAATGAAACACATTCCCCCAGGCTAAAAAAAACACTTTCCCTCAGGATAAACCAAACACTTTACCTCAGGATAAAAAAACACTTCCCTCAGTCTAAGAAATTAACCAGGCCACGCCCAACACAGAGCAAGAAATTATATTAATTTTCTCTCAATAAAACTCAAAGCATGCTAAATCACGACATACCCTCAAGTAACCTAGACAAACGGGTAAACAAAGGAATGCACCCATAGGGTGTCCCTAGATCCATGAAATGATCCCAAATAGTAGTTACACATGTTTCATAAATTACCTATGCAATTATAGGATTTTAATCAGTCAAGGCCTCAGCCATATGACACCCCAAACATGGGTGAGTAGCACAAGGTACACAAAAACAACTTGATAGTTGGAAGTAAATATTAGACCACCTAACTTGATCTCCTCTGATCAATATATGTGAACGGTGTCTTCCGAAACAACCAAGAACGACATAGATCTGGGATAAACATAAACACATTCAATCCAAAAAAACATCCCCCTGAGAATGAATTGGAAGGAAGGGTTCAAGAAGAGTGAAGAACTCACCAGTGGGGGTTCAATTGAGACCGTCATCATAGGAATTAGAGTTCTGGTGTGCGGTCAAGAGCTCCTTCAAGCTCCGACCTTCTCTCCCAGTGATCCAAACGCATCCAATTCCCCCTCTACCGAATGAGGAGGCTACTGCCCATTTTATGAGAAAAAACAAACTACAGGGTGTGTACTCTTGAGTACACGATGTGTAGTTTCCATTTTTTTTAATTGTTCCTCTGGCGGCTACTTTACACCTCCACATTGTTCATCTATCGACATGAGTACACAACGTGTATTTCTGAATACACAATTTGTATTGTTGATCCGCTGGAGCTCAATCCACTGCCTCACTGTCCATTTTCCAACTGAGTAGATGATGTGTAAATTCCATGTACATGGTGTGTAGTTAGTTTTTACACCCTTCATCACCGACAGGCATACATGCCCAGTGTACTCATCCCACAAGACAAAAATACACTGTGTGTGGAAAAGTACATGGAATGTACCCCCAAAATTTGTGGTTTTCCCCATTTTCCTTATTTTCTAAAAAACCATAAAGAAAAAAGGAAAAGAAGAAACGTGTACCTTAAGAATAAGAATAGGGTTCTTACAAACTTCCCCCCATAACAAAATTCATCCCTGAATTTCCCTTCCAAGGGTGGAGAAGATAAATCTCAGAACAAATTTCACTATTGAGCATGTATGTTGGTCTCCCTCTCCCAGGTTTCATCCTGCACTCGTCCATGCTGTCGTAGCACCCGTACGAGAGGAACTGAACAGCCACGGAGAAACTTCATTATCCTATCAACAATACGAATCAGATGCTCCTCAAAGGATGCATCGGCCTAAAGCTCTACCTTCTCATGCAGAAAGACGTGAAATGGGTCTGACTGATAACGACACAAATGAGATACATGAAAGACATCATGCATGGCCCGATTCCTCTGTGCTAACTATAGCCGATAGGCAACCAGAACGACTCTCTACAGAATCTCAAACAACCCCACATACATCGGTGGAAGTTTACCATGTCTCTTGATCTGCCTATGTCCCAACCTTGGTGAACCATTCAGGCAAACCTGATCCCCGACCCTGAACTCCAAGGGTTTTCTGCAGTGATCAACATAAGATTTCTGTCGAGACTGTGCGGTATCCATCCGCATCTGAATCTAATGGACCTGCTCTAAAGTCTTCTGCATGGGACGTGGTCCCAGTAAAGGTGCTTCATCCACCTCTAACTAGCACAAGGTTTATCAGCATGGCCTACCATATAAAGTCTCATAATGTTCCATCTCAACAGTCACATGAAAACTATTATTGTAGGACAACTTGACCAATGGTATGTGCTTCTCCCAAGATCCCCCAAAGTCTAGGATGCATGCACGAAACATGTACTCAAGCACTTGTATCATATTCTCCCACTAGACATCGGTATGAGGGTGCTAAGTTGTGCTCAGAAGCACCTGTGTACCCATTACCCTCTGAAAACTCTTAAAAAAATGATACGTAAAGAAGGCGTCCCTATCTAAAATGATAAAACGTGGAACCCCATGAAGACATACCACCTCTCAAATATAAAACTTTATTTTCTCGTCAACACCGAAGGTCTCCTTGATCAGCAATAATTGAGCTACCTTTATAAGTATGTCCAGAAAAACCCACACAACATCATTTCCTCGAGGTGACCTCGGAAACCCAGTAACGAAGTCCATCGTGAAATCATCCCATTTCCACTCCGGAATGGGTAACTATTTTAACAGTCTAGCTGGCCTCTGATGCTCCACCTTCACCTGCTGATAGGTGAACATCTCTCAATAAAACTAGCTACCTCTCGTTTCATTCCCGGCCACTAGTACTGACGTTTCAAGTCACGGTATATCTTGGTAACTTTTGGATTTACCGCCCAAGAGGAATCATGAAACTCCCACATCAAATCCTCATGTATATCCCCAAAAACCCACACTCATCCATGGATATACAGTACCTCATCATTTCCTATCGTTCAATCGGGAAGAGGGTCCTCACTTTCCACTGACTCCCATACAACTAGGCCTTCCAAATCTGATATATATCTCATCCTCACTCAATCTAGGAGGGTAGAAGTCATAGATTAGGAAGAAAGATAAGCTCGCCCCTAACTATCTAGTACATCCAAATGCATCTCAGAGAACAAAGCCATAACATGCCACACACCACTGGCCTCCTGCACTGCTTGTAACTGAGTCCTCATACTCAGTGCATCATCAAAAGTATTACCCTTAGTAGGTGTATATGTAAGCTCAATGTCTAAGGACTGAATGTATTCAACCCACCTTCGATTTCTCAGATTCATGTTACACTGGGTGAAGATATATTTAAGACTTTTGTGGTCCGTGAACACCACCAAACGTTCTCCCAGGAGATAATGTATCCAATAGCATAACGCATGAACAACTGCAACCAACTCAAGATCATGCGTCGTGTAATTCCTCTCATGTGGCCTCAACTGCCGAGACCCATATGCAACTACTCAATTTCCCTACATCAACACTTATCCCAACCAAATATCTAATGCATCACAGTAAACTATATAGCTCTTCCCTTTCTCTGGAAGTATCAGGACTGGTTCTGATGTCATCCTTCCCTTCAACTCTTGAAAGGATGTCTCTCAAGATTCTGACCAAATGAACTTCACACCCTTCTTAGTCAAACCCATCAACGACGCTTCTAAGAGGAAGAAGTCCCGTATAAATCTCATGTTGTAACCAGCCATCCCCAGGAAACTACGTATCTCAAACACATTCTTATGATTCCCCTAGGACACTACTGCTCTCACTTTCTCTAGGTCTACCACAACTCCTACCTCTGAGATGATATGACCCAGCAAGTGAATCTGGTCCATCCAAAAGATACACTTTCAAATCTTAACATATAGATGATGCTCTCTAAATGTACTTAGAACAATCTCATAATGGGTAGCATGGTTGTGTCGAGTGTGAGATTACACCAAGATATCATTCATGCAGACTACCACAAAAGAATCCAGATAAGCATGGAACACACGATTCATCAGAGCCATGAAAACTACTGGCGCGTTTGAGAGTCCGAACGGCATGACCAAGTACTCGTATAGACCATATCTGCTCCAAAAATCTGTAAGAGTTATATCCAATGGTCTAACGTTTAAATTATGATATCCGGATCTCATGTCAATTTTCGATAACACTCATGCTCCATGAAGTTGATCAAAAAGATAGTCAATCCTCGACAAGGGATATTGGTTCTTGTTCGTCAACTAGTTCAACATCCGATAATCCACACAATGTCTGAGGGTAATATATGCCTTATTAGAAAATAGGATAGGCGAACACTAAAAAGAAGTAATGGGTTGGATGAAACCCTTTTCCTGCAATTGCACCAACTACCTCTTGGGCTCCTTCCACTCCGATGTAGCCATCCTATAAGGTGGAATGGACACTGGTGATGCTCCTGGAACTATATCAATAAAAAAATACACCTATCGCTCTGGAGGTAGACCTAAAAAGTCATCCTAGAAGACATCCATGAAACGATCAACTACTAGAGGGAAAGCCATCTGACATGTTCCTTTCTCATCTGGATACAAACTCACAATATGGAATATCACTCCACCTCACCCATGATGCCCTAGTCCATCTCGGCTTTCCTTGACATCCCATTCACCCTTGTATAGAAACTCTCTGCCCTCTAGTGACGTGAAACTCACCCCGAACAATTGAAATCTACAAAGGATTGAAAGGGTACCAACCAGTCCATCCCGAAAATGACGTCATAGCTCATCATCTCTAAGACATAGAGGTCCCATAGAATGTGACACCCACCAACCTCTAGGGGAACTCCCTGTACTGATGCACACTAGGCGTTCTAATCCCCAACGGAGTGTCTAGCGTCATGATATCAAAATAAGAAGAAACATAGTGCCCAAGGCTCTCCACAATGGGCACAGATATAAAGATATGAGTAGAACTAGTATTGAAAAGTACGAAAGACAAAATATAATCTGCTAGAATAGTACCTCTGATAGTGGAAGGTCCGGGATCCCTCTCTTGTTGGGTATATTGCACTGTATACGCCTGCCCAGTGCCATGACCCTGCGACACAGCCTCGCTACCCTGAGCTGGCCCACCCTGTTGTCTCTGAGATCCAGGTGTCTGGCTACCAAGACCATGATCACCACCTCAGCCTGAACGTCCCAAAATGTTCCAATTCCCTGACTGGAAAGAAGCTGACGGCCCTGCTCCGGCATGAGAAGCCTGCACATACCCTCTATCACTATCCACTGGTGGGAATTCCCTACAAAATCGCAGTAGATGACCCTTGTTTTCACAAGATCGGCACTCCACTGGGTCACGTGGACACTACAATCTCTTGTGCCCCTCTTTACCACACTGGTAGCACCTCACTGGGCCACCTGAAAAGTTCTTCTGGCTAGTACTTCCTTAATGAGAGAAATCCATCTGCCTATTCCTCTTACTGGTAGAAATAGTACCAGAAACTAGTAATGAACCACCCTGACCTACACCACTAGCCTCCCATAGGTTACTCTCATTAATCTGTTCCTGGTTCACAATAGCATGCACTGAAGGCATCCTGAAAACATTCACCAGGGCTTGGATGTCATATTGAAGACCATCTTCAAAGCATTAAGCTATCAATGTTCATCACCCCCAGAACAGGTGCAAAGAGCTGTAGCTCAGCGAAGCGGGTAGAATAATGCATCACTAACATGGATCCCTGATGTAGATTCATGAACTCTTGAGCTCAATCTTCCTTCAGGGTATCTGAGAAGAAAAAATTCATAAAATACTGCCTAAAAATCATCCCATTCCATGTCTCTGTGATGCTCTGTCTAGGTGGTAACATCCCACCACCTCTTGGCGGAATTACGCCGCATGTACATAGCGAGCTTGACCCTCTTCCCTGGAGGCATCTCCAGATGCTTGAAGATAGTCTTCATAGAACCCAGCTAAGACTCCGAAACCTATGGTCCACCATCCCCTAAAAATGTAGGTGGATGCTATTGCTAGAATATACGAGTCAGCTCTTCCATAGATGTGGCAACCGGTGGTGTTCCCTGGAAGGTATGCATAAACCTCATGAAGCCTTCACAGAACTTCACCTCTGCACTTGTGTCTGGTATAATGGTTGGCGCCACATCTGGCACTACTGGAGGATCCATCGGTAGCCCATGGCCTACCGTCTCTGAAGAATAATTGTTGCCACTCTCCTGGAGAATAACTCATGGTTGTCTCAGTGACATGACTCTACAAGGTCAAACACACACCATAGATGAAGACCATCAAGGACTAGAAACAAGGAGTGTAAGAAGGGAACAGGATAAAGAAAACATTCATGTTTTACAAAACAAGACTAAAGGGCATGTATAAAAACTACAGTCTGTGTTCCATTAAGTCCTTCACAAGGGAGTGTACTCTGCCAGAATCGGTCGTGTAACACCCCAAACACATGGAGTGTTGTCTACACACATGACATGTACCTGAATTTTCTTCTGTTCCTGAGTCCCCCTACAAGGCTTAGCCACAAGAATCTCATCTGAACGAGTCTACAAGGTTTGTATACGATCTACACTATGTGTACTGGAAGAGATTCACGGACCCGTGTTGTCTGTTACACGGACAGGTACACAGCTCAGATGACACGGCGTGTTCCAGATAGACACGACATGTACGTCTTAAATTCCCACTACCCGTGTTGTTAGTGACACGTCTAACTACTCAGCTAACACTACACGGCGTGTTACACCCGTACACGACGTGTACACCACCACTTTTCCCCATTCACATGGCCAAGTCCATACAACCTTTCCCCAGTCAAGACTACTCATCATTTCCCTCAGGTACACGATGTGTACTAGAGGAACTTCACCCACCCATGATTGTCAGAGACATGGCCGAACACAAGGCTCACACTACACAGCGTGTTCCAGATGGACACGATGTGTGCAAATAAATAATTACACCGAACCGTGTTTGTTAGTTACATGACCAGATTCCCATGTTACACTACACAGCGTTTTCGGCATTGACATGATGTGTATAAGGAAGATTTCCTCCGTCCGTGTTGTTAGTAACACGAGCGGACATAGGGTCAACATGCACGGCGTATAAAACCAGTAATCTGCGTGTTCCCTCTAGAACACCTCCATCCTGTGTATCATCCCACATGACCGATGACACAGTTAGATACTACAAGACTTGTTCTTTGGGTACATGACGTGCAGTTAATTTTTTTTTCTTTTCTTCCTGAATAGAAGAGTACGTGGCATGTAGTCCGAACTACACAGCGTGTATTCTTTTTTTTTTCCTAACATTACTCCTTAGAAACTACTCTAGAACCCAAAAAAACATTTAAACCAACACCTATGTGCAAAATACCGATCCTCGAGTTCCCATACACCTCGCAAATCAAAGATTGGCATCTCATACGTGTTATAACAAGGTCAAAAAGTTGATTATCCACCAAAATCTGGTAGACGAGGGCCCATAATCCTTAAAAACCAAAGTTTTTCATTCATTATTAAAGATTTACATAACAATAACCTATAAAAAATTGGTATTTTATCAAGACATCTATCACAATAGCATGAATTTTCTAGAATGACATCTATTACAACAACATGAAATTTATAATGCACCTACATGGAATGGAAACTATGAATGGCATGGGATTATAATATTTTCTTAAATGATTCATGAGAGGGAATACCCTCATATCACTGGGTTGAAACTAAATATAACCCAAGTATAAAAATAAAAACAGCACACAACAAGTGTGTCACCCAACGGTGAAAATCAAATCAGTTGTAAAATTTCAAAATCAGAAAAATTGCAACACGAGGTAAATTGAATTTTTCCTATACACGGGCTAGCTACTCCCAGGAACAACTTATTTCCATGTACCTATTCCATCCTATACATGACTATAGGATCCAAATAGCAAGTCAAGAAGAAAATAACCCCTTTGATTCCACTTTGTAACATCCTAGATCCGGGTGCCACTCAATGGGTGCCCCAAACCTGGTTGGTCACATGACCTCAAGCACATTTCCCCAAATGCTAGAGGCTACCGACTATCAGTTAGGGCCTAGGTATGAGTGTGGGGAAACTGTGCCCTCATTTATCAAAGTGTAGTGCAACAGAACAAAATATAAGCATACAAAAGCAGAAGTAGTAAACAATACAAATGATGAAAAGGGCACTGTACTGAAGTAAAGAAATGACCAACAATTATATATAATGATGAAATATGTTCCTAAGTCAATAAAAGAAACCAAAATATGATACAGTACCGTATGAACAATATAATACAAGGCAAAAATATAGCAAATCAAAATAAAATAGTGTAGTTGGAACTCATCATCATCACAAGTCTAAGCTCAGTCCCATACTCTCCAACTCCTTTTCAACAATCATGTACATGTATAGGGACCCTTACCATTATCTACACCTGCTGAAATATAATCAATTTGGACACAAGACCTGGACCAAATAAGGGGTGAGAAATAAATCCCAGTAGGAAACCACTAAAGGCTCGTGCCCAATTGTCAGTGAATATGTGCAACAAAAATGTGTAGTAATGAAAATATAGTAAACTAGGAAGTACTCAAAGTAGCTACTCCTACCAGTTCCATATCCATTTTATTATTATATAAAAATTCATGATAATTGAATTATAAGTCTCGAGACTCGGCCTCAGCTGAAAATCTCCTAAATAGTGCTGCAGCAAAACTACAATAATCTATCTAACATGTACAAGGTAAAACAATACCAAGTCTGTTCTTTAGCGTTGAAGTTATAACTTGTTAAATCGCCACAGTAAATATGGAAGTAAACAGAGTCCTCAGATATGAAAAACCTTACCTTTAGGTAATCAAAATAATGCCCTCAGGCTAATCATAATCGAAAACCTCATGTGATTTCCCTTAGGCATAACGAATATTTCCCTCAGGGGTACGAGATAATGCCCTTAGGCATGGAAGAAACTCCCCTCAGGCATATGAAACATTTCCCTCAGGGTAAATGAAACACTTGCCAACATGATAAACAATTCACTTTCCTTTAGGCTAAAGAAAACACTTTCCCTCAGGCTAAACAAAACACATTCCCTCAAGCTAAGTATGTAACCAGGTCAATCCCAACACATAGCAAGAAATTATATACATTTTTTCTCAAGAAAAATCAAAGCATGATAAATTATGGAATACCCTCAGGTAACATATCCAAATGGATAAATAAGGGAACGCACCCATGGGGTGTACCTGGATCCAGCAGTGATCTCAAACAGTAGTTACACTTGTTTAATAAATTACCTATGCAATTATAAGTATTTAATCGATCAAGGCCTCAGCCATACGACACCCCAAACATGGGAGCATAGCACAACGGTACACAAAAACAACTTGACAGTTGAAATTAAACATTAGACCACCTACCTTGATATCCCATGATCAATATACATGAATGACGTCTTCCGAAACGTCCGAGAATGATGTTAATCCGGGATAAATGAAAATGTGTTCAAACCCAAAAAAACATTCCCTTGAGAAAGAATTGGAATGAAGGGTTCAAGAAGGGTGAAGAACTCACTAGTGTGGCTCAATCGAGACTGTCAGCGCAAGAATCAATGTTCTGGTGTGCAGTTGGGAGCTCCTCCAAGCTCCAACATTCTCTCCCGGTGCTCCAAACGTGCCCTATGAGTCCTCTACTGAATGTGGAGGCTAATGACCATTTTAAGTGAAAAAAACCAACTACACGGTGTGTACTCTCAAGTATACAGCATGTAATTTTAATTATTTAACTGTTCCTCTGAAGGCTACCTTACACCGCCACACTGTTCATCTATCAAAATGAGTACACGACATGTATTTCAGAATACACTGCATGTATTTTCACTCTGCTGGTGGCTACTTCCTCTTCCTTACTATTCACCTTCCAACCGAGTACATGGTATGTAAATACCAAGTACATGGCGTGTATTTTGTTTTTACACCCTTCATCACCAACTGGCCTACACGCCCTGTGTACTCATCCCACATGGCCAAAATATATGACATGTGGAGAATTACACAGCGTGTACCCACAAAATTTGGGATTTCCCCACATTTTCCTTATTTTCTAAAAAACATTAATGGAAAAATGAAAAGAAGAAACTCATAGCTCAAGAATAAGAACCAGGTTCTTACATTATTTTTCCAATGGACCATCTCCTTAGAACTTCTCTCATTTAATTCAATATGAAAATTATGTTCCAAGATATGGATATCAATTTTCTTATGAATGAGTATGGAAATAAGAGCCACGCGGCCTCCATGCTCTCCATCTTCTTGTATACTGAAATTGATATTTGTATGATAGAGTATAATTTTCATAGTGATTTTTGTCAAATAATTTTTCAAGGGGATGAGTTGTCGGGAAAAAGAGCTGATGCCAGTCCATGAGAAATAATTCCGCTGGTAAGTACCATTAACACATACACAATACATATTATTAATAATGATTATTGGTAATTACAATAATTTTTTATAAATGATTGTATATGAGTATAAAATCATAATTTTTTTTAAATAACTATAAAATAATATGATTCATTATAAATATCTAGATAACAAAATTTAATTCTCCTCTCTTTTTTGGATATTGTTTACATTATATCTAATTATACAAAATAAATTATTATTTCATATTGTTTAGAAAATATAGATCAAGGAATTCAACCACAACCATTATTAGATGATAATTCATTGATAAATCAGCATAAGAATCTGAATGGTTCTGGTTTAAATAATTTATATATTGGGGGTGTTCAAGCATTCTTATCATTTCACCATCAAAAACAAATTTTTTAGAAGTGAAAATTATGTTTCCTTGTGAAAAACGTTCTCTGAGGCCATATGACACATCTGACAATGTTGGAGGTCATTTATTTCATTTTCCTTTTCATCTTGATTATGTTTTATTTAGTATCAACATGGTGAACACAGTTTCAGTAAAAATACTAATAAATGGGTCCTAGATCCAGCACAGTTTCAAAATTTAGTACATGATGTGGCTGATCCATCTTTTAATCAAAATGAAACTCAAGATGATATGGATTTAACTCTTAAGTTGTAATTATCTAATTTATATGAGTTGTTGAGGTCTGTCGAAGATGTCGTATATCATAATTGAAAGAAAATAATGTTTGAATTAGTTGCTTAAATTATAGATATTAAATCAGATAATGGAATGTCAAATAGTTGTTTTGATCAGATATTCTCTTTTTTAAACACTACCAACAAATAGAAATGTGTTTCCTATAAATGTCTATGAGATAAAGTGGATTTTTAGTAATTTGGATCTTGGTTATCAGAATATTCATGCATGTTCAAATGATTGTATCTTATATTATGGAGAAAATGTGTCCATGGATAGTTTTCCTATATTTAGAAAATAAATTAATAAATATGCTCAACCTAGGTAGTATAGATTTATTCTTGTAAAACAATTGATAAATGTCCCACTCACACCGAGATTACAGTGTTTATTTTTTCTTAGATCACAAAAGCATTGATTTCATGGTACAAAACCTATATTTAAACCATTAAAAGTGTAAATCATACCTCTGATGGTGATTCAAGGAAAAACTGTGAATAAGTGCATCCATGTTTTTTATTATAATCCCGAAACATGTGATTGAATATTTATACTAACGATTTATTTCCATTTGGTTCTTAAATTTTCAAATATTCATATTGTCCGGTCATTATAACTTCATAAAATTTATGTCCATGGATGTTGATTAATGAGACATATATCTTGTAGATATTATTAATTAATGTTCATCCAAAAAAGATTACAGATTTTTATTTGAAACCATTGATTCATGAGTAAAATTCATTATAGAGTAATGGTGTCAGTACATTTTATGTTGCTACAAAACAAAAATTATTACTGAAAGATGCATTGATGTTGAAATTAGTTTCTTCCCATAATATGGTATGTTATTTTGATACAGTACAAATGGTCTGAAATAATGTTCGTATTGTATGATATACAATAAAGTGATGATGCTCATCAATGGAAAAAGAATTCATTTGTTGACTATCATCGCATATTCCTTCAAAATTATCAACCTTTTCAAAGTAACAAATATCATATCAAAAAAGGAACAATTAAAAAAATGAGACTCCAATAATGGTCTTAGGTACATAGTTAAAATTAATTTTCACTTCATTACCTCCAATCACATTACGACTAAAAATAATCCAAAAAAATTGATGGGTTTGGAAAAGTTCACAATTGGATAAAATGGAGTGTTTTTTGGGATGTAGCATATTGGTCTGATTTTTAGGTCTGTCACATGTTGGGCGTGCTGCATATTAACGATATATTTTTATATTTTATTCCCTACTATTTTGGATATACTAGGTGAGGCCCAAGATAATGTAAATTCATGATTTTATCTTGTCCAAATTTTCCAGCAGGCAGAACATGAACTATTTGAATTGTTAGATCACAGAAGTAAATGAATCCAAAAGAATATTGAAGACTATTCAAAGAGAGCTGCTTATTATTTTGTCAGTGTATTGAATATTTGATAATTTGAGGTGATTCTATTTCCAATTTGGGTATTTGTTTCAGAAATTATCATATTAGTAGATTGAAATTTGATGATTGAAATGCTTCAACGGAATGTCTTTTACTGATTAGATTAAGAGGTTTGTTAAATCCTATGATTTGGGATGTTCTAACAGACATATAATATTTTTTTTCGAGGATTTTTTTATCGACCACATACTAAGATGCAGTAAGTAAATTACAAGAAGATTTCATTTTAATATTGTGTAAACTAAAAATATTCATCCCTCCAGATTTGTTTTACTCAACAGAACATTTGATATTACATTTTCTGAATGAAAAAATTTGGAGCACTGGTACAGTTCCAATAGATGTTCCCACTTGATATATGCATGTAGAAATTGATAAAAAAATTACTTAACAAAGCATTAGTCGATGGACCAATTTTACATGTTTATTTACAAGAGGAAAATTCCGTTTTCTGGTCTCAATAATTCATTCTAAATATCCCTAGAAACACAATCTCATGGGTTATAATGAAGGAAATGATGACAAAAATATGAGAAATCAATTATTAGATTTAAATTGGCCAGAAATTTTCTTCGGTGGTGTTTTTGAATGATAGCATTTAAATGATGAACATCATATTGCTCATATAAATATTATCAACAAATTTGAAGAAATGAAACCATCTGTAATGTGAGTGCTCCTATAACTTATTCTATAATTTCGATAATAATACATTAAGCTTATCTAATTTTTATGTTATATGATAATCGTATCAAGAAATAGGTGTCCAAAATCACAACATTTACTCTTAAAGAACGTTGTCTCAAAAAAATCATACTGGTTTGAAAAATGGTTGACACAAATTAGTTTTTATTTCCCACAAAAAAAGAAATTTAATACTTGTTATAGTGATATTTGATTGACAAATTTTCTGGTAACTCAACATGGTGAAAAATTGATAATCAATTGTGTGTATCAAGTAACCCACCATAAAAAATGGTTAAATCGTATAATGAAATTGGGGCGAATGGTATTAGATTTTAAGTATGTGCATATGAAGAATCAAGAAAATAATAAATAGTGTTGTTTCGTTTTGAGGATCTCATCATAGAGAAACTTAAATTGACTTTTAGGGAATGTTGGAAGAAATAATTGAAATGTGTAATCTAGGAAAACATTACATAATGATGATAATATGTCAGTGTTTGGATACTGAGAGAGGCTTGCATGGTCATCCAATCCATGGAATCATTGATATTAAATATAAATACCTTCTTACTATAAAGGAAAAAATTTTATTGGATCAACAGGTGTATCAAATTTATTACAAATATTACTATTCTACTTCAAGGGAGTGGAGTTATTGGTGGAGAATAATAAAATATAAATTTTGAGAGAATAATTTTACTGAATGTGAATTTGGTTTCACTGAAGTGAATGGAATTTCAAATTTCCAAGAGACAACTCCAAATCTATATTATTCATGATGAGACATGAATATCATTGATGACAACCAACAGTTATGGGATGATGGGGACAATGATGTTAATTATGTTATAACTGAATTTTAAATGACACGAGATGATGAAACTGAAACACATATAGAAATTGATGATTCTTGAGGAGGAAGATTAAGACATTGACATCGACAACTATGACAATAAGGATGAATATGGACATTGACATAGTTGAATGATTTTTATAATCATATAATATATATATATATATAATAGTTTTTTTCAAATGTTTCCTAACAAAAATTATTTTGTGGTTCCGATAGACGAGGATTTGTATCATCTATTGTAGGTCGATAATTTACCATTGGATGAGTAGAATGTCAGATCATCTGACCTTCTAACCACTGCTGGTTCATGGGGCACTTAGAGGGAGAATGGTATTGCATGACAGATGATTCTTGACCCTATACTCAAGAAATGTCCACATCAGGGGTTCGATGCATGAATTTTGAGGTATGATTACCTATGTATTTTAATTAGTTTTAATTTACTTAGTTAAATTATCATTGATTGATTAAATTTTTTCTTAAATCATTACATATTTAGATGTTGGATAGGGGAGGGCTATATTATGAAATTATTTTTTTGAATCATGGGTTTCCTAGGATCAGATTCTCAATAATGTTCATCACCGCATGTTCGAGCATTGACTGGTATGTGAATAAATAATATTCCATTTGAAATTAATTTTATTAAAAACTAGAAATTATAAATTATATGTATATTTTATGGTATATGATAAATGATATCATATTTCAGGATATCTGTAATTCATGTTAGAGAGTTATTCCTCTTTGTTTCTCTCAGTTTTGGCAGAATTTGAAAAGGAAATAAATGGAGAAAGTAGGAGTTATAAAGTCTGATGAGACAAGTTTCATCCACCAACCTGATTATATTTCATCTCATATTTGGAATGGATTTTCTACACACTAGTTGAGTAGGCGGTTTCAGATTAGATCATTAGTAGGTCGGAAAAATCCAGGGGGACGGGAGGTGACACATCAAGTTGGAAGTCCTAAATTCATCACGCATAGGGAGCATATAGTATGTATTTTTTTAAATATTAAATATAAATTTAATTTTAAAATGATTATGTTTTATTCATATAAGTAGTCCCATAAACCAATATTACAGAGTGTGATGTTTATAGGAGGGTGTTAAATGATCCAACCAATAGAGAGATTATAGGTGGTCGCTAGCATCAGATTATGGTAAGTATAATTTTTTTGAGTTATAAATTGAACTCCAAATAACATTTTAACTATTTAAATTTTTAATTTCAATAGAATGTGTCAAATGAGCCTGCGACATCTGATACACAAAGTGAGATTCATGCGTAGACTGATGGTCAGACTAATTCCCCCTATTTGATGAGGAATCATGGATTCATGTGACCTAGTATGCCTTTGAGAAAGGCTGATTTGTTGGTATCAACTCTGGATTGACCATTGGGGGTTTTATGGAAACTCTACGATGTTGGAATCCAGATCAAGAGAAGATAATAGATATTCATCATCATATTATGCACAGAATCAAGAGTAGTTACAATTTCAGAGTGATCTTCTAGAGATTATGCATAGGGAGCTGGAGGTGATGCATTAGAGGCAGCTGTAGCAGTAGGATGAGTTCATACGACAACAGGTGCAACAACATGAGATGCAAGATGAGATATGTCGATGTAATCATCAGTAGGAGTAGGATCTAATGAAGTATATAAGACTTATGACTCATAGTTAATGGATAGAGTTACCTCCACCATTTCCTTCATCTCCTCAAGACGACCCTCCCGTCAATTAGTTTTTCTTTTATTTTTTAATGAAACATTTGAATGTAATTTTTTTGTAATTTTATCTGATTATTGTTTAAAATGGTATATTTTTTATATTGTTCTGAATATTATAGTTTTTTCATTTATTTAATGTTTTTAATATGTTTATTATTTTATTAATTAAAATATTTTTATATTTTTTCGAATACTACGGTAATCATTATATTAGTTATAACAATAATATTATTATTTCATTAATAATAATAATATTATTATTATATTATTTGGTTGTTTTATAACTAATTTATTTATAAATATTAATATTAATATTTGATTTATATTTATATAATATTATTATTAATATTATTTTATATTTTTTTAATTTTTTTCCACTATTTGCGATGGGCCCATTGAAAATACTAATTACGATGGTTCGTCGCCAAAATGTTTGTATTTAATTTTATTTCATTTTTACAACTATTTGTGATGGTTCGTCACAAATAAAAATTACAATGGTCTGTTGCAAAAAGGATTTCAAAAAAATGGGAAAACTATTTTCGGTGGTGGTCGGCTCGTCGAAATAGGGTTTTTAACAAACTCTCCGAAATTATTTGAGACAATACCACTACCCATCAGAGATAATTCCTTTTTCGATGGACTATCACAAAAGGTAATATTTGTGACTCTCTTTTTTAAAATGGTCTATTTTCGATGGGAACCCCTCACAAATATTCCGTTTTCAAATAGTGGATATAACCTTGTTATTCTACATAAGGACACATTCCAATCCCTTCATTTGTTCATCAAAATAAATTTGAAACCCTTCTCAAATGTAGTGTAATGTAATCATGGTTTAGATGAATAACCTTCTCTTTAGTTCCTTGAAACCTTCCTTGTATTCATCTATCCATATGAACATGGTACCCTTCTGAGTTAACTTGATCATATGATTTAACATTCATGAGATATTCCCAATTTTTTTTGATAATATCAAAAAAAACCATGAAAAGTATAGATATCAGTCAATGTTGTTGGTTTGGGTCAATATTCAATAGCCACTGTCATTGATGGATATACTACTATACCAGATCTTGAGAATGTATGATCCAAAAATGAAATCTTATGTATCCAAAATTCACTCATTTTAAATTGTACATACAATTTCTTTTTCCAAAGGGTCATTAGAAAAATTCTCAAGTCATCATCATGGTCTTCCTTACCCTATCAATAGATAATAATATCAGCTATAATGTCTACTATAAAATGATCAGGGTAATATCTAATGACTTTATAAATCAAATCTAGGATGATATAAGGGTCATTAGTACGACCAAAATGAATCAATATATATTAATAATTTACATACCATGTATGGAATGAACCCTTGGGTATATCCTCCTTCTTGAACCTTAGATGATGATATCCAAAATGAATGTAAATATAATAAAAGTAATAATCTCCATGCAGCTAATCCAAGAAGTCATCAATATGGTAATAGATTGATTGTTCTCAATCATAATCTTGATCAACTCTCAATAATAAATGTTGAAGCTCATCCACAGATCTTTTTTTTTTCAAAATATATGAACACATTCACTCCAAGGTTACACAATTGGACAAATGAATCAGTTATCAAGGTTTTCTTGGTGTTGATTCATTAATTCTTGCAACTCAATCAGGGATATTCTATTGGGAGTCATTGAAAATTTTGTGTAACCTGGTATGAATTCTATTGAGAAATCAGCTTCATGTTTTGCTGCAATTATATGAATCTATTCTAGAAAGATTCCCACAAATTCTCAGCCTATTGAAATATCATTGATGTCAAGTTTATCCCCATCCCTCTGAGACAAAAATTAATTCTAAATAAGATTCAAAACCCATATACATAATGAAACTAACATAGTCAGTTCATAATTATCGTTACATTGATAGAAGATCTTAGGTTGGTTTGAAATATAAAACTTCAATTCCCATGCCCAATAATTTATGCGAGTTTTATATAGAAAAATACATTCCATTACTAATATGATTTCAAATTCAACCAAAGGAAGAATGAAGTGATTTTTAGGAAGCACAATCCCACCAGTATCAATTAGAGTGGAAACATAGATGTTAAATGCAATAATCATACCAATAGGGGTTTTCACTTCTAATTCCTTATTTAATTATTTGGGTGTAATATTAATACCCATAGATCACTAGTGCAGAAAACGTTTTTTACGTCGGTTATTTTTTATTATTTACGTCGGTTTTTAGGCGACGTTAATACGGACGACGTTATAAATAACGTTTTTTACGTCGGTTATTTAAAATTGACGTAATATCCCTAACATCACGGTGGTTATCACGTCGGTTCATATAATAACCGACGTGATAAATATGCGCGGGGGGCTTTATCACGTCGGTTATTCCCTAAACCGACGTGATAAAACGCCTGGGATATCGTTTATCACGTCGGTTATGTCATAACTGACGTGATAAACCCTTCCCCTGGCCTTTTATCACGTCGGTTATTTAGGAAACCGACGTGATAAAAAGGCCTAGGAAACGTTTTGGCACGTCGGTTATCCAATAACCGACGTGGTAAATCGATTCCCAGGCCTTTTAGCACGTCGGTTATATTAAGAACCGACGTGATAAAATCCCCGGGAACGGTTTATCACGTCGGTTCTAGAAAAACCCGACGTGATAAACCCCTCCCGATTTATTTACCACGTCGGTTATAAAATAACCGACGTGAAAGGAATTTTTTTTTTAAATAATTGCACTGCTCTCACCAAAAAGCAACCAGAAACCAAACAAAAATAACCATGCCAGCCCTCCCCCAAGCCCCAACTGAACCCCACCCTCATCTATACCCACCTAACAACCTGGCCAGCCCTCCCCCACCACATTGGAGCCCCACCACAACCCTTGGACACCCCCCACCCCTTGGACAGCCCCCCCACCCTCATTTACACCCCCACGACCCCTAGTACAGCCTCAAACACCCATTGGACACCCCCCCCCTCATTTACACCCAACCGGCCCCTTGGACACCCCCCCACCCCTTCGACAGCCCCCCCACCCTCATTTACACCCCCGAACACTAGGACAGCCCCAAACACCCCTTGGACACCCCTCCCATATCCCTTGGACACGCCCCCACCCCTTGGACACCCCCACCCCTTGGACAGCCCCCCACCCCCTGGACACCCCCCCCCCCGACCCCTTGGAAACCCCCCTACCCCTTGGAAACCCCCCCATCCCCTTGGACAGCCCCAAACACCCCTTGGACACCCCTCCTATATCCCTTGGACACCCCCCCACCACTTGGACACCCCCCACCCCTTGGACAGCCCCCCCCCCCCCCCCACCCTCATTTACACCCAACCGACTCCTTGGACAGCCCCAAACACACCTTGGACACCCCTCCCATATCCCTTGGACACCCCCCACCCCTTGGACACCCCCCCCCACCCTCATTTACACCCCCCCGACCCCTAGGACAGCCCCAAACACACCTTGGACACCCCTCCCATATCCCTTGGACACCCCCCAAACACCCACCCACCCCCTTGGAACCTCTCCCCCCATACCAAAATCCAGACCAGAAAAACCATCAACAGTAGACCAAAACACGAAGTAGAGAAAAATTAAACATTCACATATATATCATTCAAAACTTACACTGTCAACTTCAAAAAAAAACTAAATCCAACCTAAACGACTACGAAATACACAATTACATTGACAATATTCAAAATTACATTTTACATTACAAACAACTAAAAGTCAATCAAACCTGTAAAATAATTTGACCACTCCACTTGTAAGTGTTTGATATCTTCAGAAGTAAAGGGTTGAGGGTCATCAAAAAGCTACAAAGGAAAAGGATAGTAGTCAACGTGTATAATGAATAAATCAAATTGAAATATTATGAGAAAGAGGAAATCTTACCAGGTCAAAACTCAGAACTGTCCCAGTTGTTATTATTTCATACATAAATCTTAACATGTAATATCCGCATTCGATGATGCCTTGTTGCTCATGACATTTCTGTATGAATGAGTGTAAATTCAATATATTATTTTTATGTAATAAATCAAAATGTACAAATTATAAATGGATATTTACCTTCGCATGTACATATTTGATCTTGTAATTCCTTTTCTTTGCGCTTTTTCGAAAGTGGACCCATGCCCTGTTAGAAAATAATACGAATGGGGTAAATTTAAAATTCATTATAATATATAAAACTATTGTGAAATTGAAACTTACGTTTCCAATATATTCTTAAAACATTCTCGCACATCATCATGGAGAGAGCATATCCAATAAAGTGTATTCTCCCTAGGGAAAAAACCCCTAACATCCAATGATCCCTGAGAAAAGGAAATTTAACGTTAGTGGTTTTTTATGTTAAAAGATAATTAACTCTTTGAGAGGGATGTGTTTCATACCTCTCACAAAAAGGCATCATCCAACACTGTGTGATTACATTCTTTTCAAATCTATCAGCAATATAAAGCATTCTTTGTTCCTCATCCAATGCACATGTTCAGGGGAAATCAATTGTGGGTCCACGAATCCATATACATCTGTCAGCTCATTCCTCTCACAAATTTTATACATATACCTAATACAAAGCAGACATAAGTATACATTTTTAATAAATATAACGCAAGGAAAAGGTGTTAAGACTTACATGATAAAAATTTGCACCACGTTGATGCCCAACTTATCTCCAGTGACAAACTCCATGATATCAGTTTTTATAATCCCCACACATAGTTCACGTCCACAGACATGAGCTTCCATTGTAAAGTCATAATGATCCGCCAACAAATTTGAATATCTTGACAATTTGTCAAGACTGCTAGTATCTGCATCTGATGTCATAGCTATCTGTCTTTGTTGTTGTCTATACAGTATTTCTTTACCTTTGAAGTATGCCTGTAAAAATAAATTGAAAAATATATTAGTTTTCAAATGATAAAACATTAATAAAAATATAAAATAAAAGATATAACATCCATACCTCTATGGTAATGAGTCGAAGAAGTCTGGATGGCCAAAGTAAAAAATGGCCGATACTATGTCCAACTGTCGTCACCTCATCTGTAGGTAATGGTATCCGAGCTGATCTATCTATAATATCCTGTACAGTGACCCTCTGATTCTCTACCTCTAACTGTTGATGATGAACTGTATCTCCTATACAATATACCATCCCATATGCAACTATATGATGTTGAGGATCATCAACATACAACTCACAATAAGTAGGTAGCTGCGGCAGAGGAGGAGGATCAAAAATGGGGTCCGCAGGCTGAGGTGGGGGAGTGGGAGCTACTGGGAGAGGTGGAGTGGGAGCTGCACCCTGAAATTGTCTTTGCAAGTCTGCAAACATTAACTGCACTGATGCTCTAATCTTGTCCTCCATTGTCGCATTAATATTATGGACTTCAGCCTCCAAGGATTCTATTTTTTTTTATAAACTCCCTCAACGTTAGAAGTTGAGGAACGTGGCAACACTTTTCTTACCGATACACCTGCCGGATATCCTCTTACACGGCTAGGATGTTCGGGCTTTCCCAATTCCACAGATAAAATATCTTCCCTCCCAGATGGTGTAAATGTCCCCTGTGAACTCTGCTCAATTAATTGAACATTTCTATAATGATTGGAAATATATGACGAAAATAGTAAACTTAAATAAATAAAATAGATATCATACAATCCTCTCAACTACGAGTCTCGATTCTTCCTAAAGATATTGTCCTTTATTGCCCTTCCGAGCTCTTTTCCATTTCTCATGTCTAGATGGAGGGGATGGAGGGGCCACCTCTCCAGAGCTTGAAGACTCAGCTCTTAGTTGTTGAAATTTTTCTGCCATCATTTGTTCTTCCAATAATGCATACCCTCCCCGAGATAAACTATGAGGGTATACATTTTTAGATTGGATCTCTTGATGAGCTTTCCTTGTTTGCTGTAAATTAAGAATAAGTAATCATTAACAAAACAATAATAAGATCATTTATATAAGAAAGCTTATAAAAGTTTACATTGCCCTTACCAAAAATGATTCTTTTCTTCTACTTTCAAAAAATTCTCTCCATGTGTCTTCATCTATAAAAGGATATATACGACATGGATTCTCACGACTCCTATGACCATAAATGAAATCAGATGAGAGGGTTGATTTGAAATCCCTCCATCTCCTAGCAGCCAACGATAAGCATTTCTTCCTGACTCCTCCAGTGTCAGGAATATCAAATGTCATCTGATAAAAAAGAGGTTAAAAATATTATATATACTAGAAACATTTAAAGAACAGTCAAACAATAGCAAAAGCTCTTACCAAAATGGTCTCCCACAGCTGAGAAATTATCGCCTTATCCACAATTCTCCAATCATCATAGAGAATGCTTACTTTGCTCTTAGCCTGAGTTGCTACAAAACCCTTAAAATCTTTAGCATTTGGACCTCTAGGATGATCATCATCATCAAACTCCACGACTATCCTCTCCTCCTTCGTACGGGCAAGTGATAATTTTGGTAAACCTGTGCACCCACGCTTACCAACCTTTGAACTCTTTTTCGTAATAGGAGCATGTGAATGTTCCTCCCCAGATGTATGACCAATATGCTCATCTCCAGAATCATGTGGCTGATCAACTGATTGATCTGTCATTTTCCTTCAAATCAAAAAAACAAACATTAGTTCACAAATAGAAAAGTGTACTAAATTACATAATAGTAAACATTGGTAATATGGTAAGCATGTTAAACAATGATAAACATGGTAAACACAGGCAAAAGGTTGCCAAGGAGTTGCCCCAAGAAAGCTGAAAAGTGGACTCACTGATGCCACCGGCCGGCCGCTGGCTCACCACCGGCCGGCCGCTGGTGATCCAGACAGAGAGGAAGGCTCTCTGTCTGGTCCACCGGGCGGCCGGTGGTGATCCAGCGGCCGGCCGGTGGACCAGACAGAGAGCCTTCCTCTCTGTCTGAACCACCGGCCGGCCGCTGGCTCAACACCGGCCGGCCGCTGGTGATCCAGACAGAGAGGAAGGCTCTGTCTGGTCCACCGCCCGGCCGGTGGTGAGCCAGCGGCCGACCGGTGGTTCAGACAGAGAGGAAAGCTCTCTGTCTGGACCACCGGCCGGCCGCTGGCTCAGCACCGGCCGGCCGGTGGACCAGACAGAGCTTTGTTCTGGACCACCGGCCAACCGGTGATCCACCACCGGCCAGCCGGTGCGCCCAGGACTTATCCTCTTTACAGTTTTTATTGTTTTATCGTTTTGGTTTGATACATATTTTAATAAGTAAAAAATTTACAGTATCTAACATTATATGAAAAAACTAAATGTAAACAAGAAATAAACTTGTGTTACCTGTAATTTTAGGAATGTACAGTTGGATTGTTTTCCCAAATTCCTTCGTCGTGATCGTTCCTTATGGCACAAACCATGTCTTCAACATACTCATCATTATGTTCTGTTAATCTTTCCATGGAAGTAGGGATCTCACATAAATCAGCATCTTCATCAAATTCATCCTCACCAACATATTGGTTTTTCCCTTGTAAAACAACAGCCCACTGCATATCTGATTGATCTACTACATAGAAAATTTGTTTGGCATGTGTTGCCATTATAAAAGAATCAGCTGTGTCTTCCAATCTATTCAGATTAACAAGTGTCATTCCAAATTCATCGTGTCTGACACTGTTGTTACCGATAAACCATTTACAGTTAAAAACGGGAACTTTAATTTTAAAGTAATCAGCCTCCCATATGTCTTCAATCACTCCATAATATGTACTTGATGCCGAAATTGGGTTTCTGTCCTTAGCACTCGAAAAATGCATTGCTTCTGCAAACACCATTACACCACTATTCTGAACTGCACTTCTGTTGTCCTGAGCTTTCGTATGAAATGTATAGCCATTAATGTCATAAGCGGACCATGTTATCACATTTAAAGATGGACCACCCACTATCCATTTTAATGTCTCTGATACATATGATCTACCAAGCAAGGTCTTTTTAAACCATGGCAAAAAAGTTTTGTTGTGCTCATTCAAAATCCACATTTCTTTCTTCTTTGGATGACATTGTTTCAACTCATTAATATGCAATGTGATATACGGTTGAACATCAGCTATGTAATTCAAGATGTATGATTCTAACTTCTTCATATGTTCAGCTGACAGTGATTTGACTTTCAAGCCACGAATCCCCTTTCCCTCATTATTAACCCGTTCATGGCGAGATGGAGGCAAACCTATGTGTTGCGCCGTAGCCAAGTAGCTAGTACAAAACTCTGCTACCTCCTCAGAAATATACTTTTCAATAATGGAGGCTTCAGGTCGATATGGATTTTTAACATATCCCTTTAATATTTTCATATACCTTTCAAAAGGATACATCCAACGAAGATATACAGGTCCACAAAGCCTTATTTCTCGAACCAGATGAATCAGTAAATGCACCATCATATCAAAAAAAGTTGGAGGAAAATACATTTCCAAATGACAAAGTATAAAAATTGCATCCTTTTCCAAAATGTTCAAAGCATTCACATCAATCGCCTTGTTGCAAATTGAATTGAAAAAATAACACAACCTCATTATAGTCTTTCTGACACGGATGGGCAATATTCCACGCAGTGCAACTGGTAGAATTTGTTGCATCATGACATGACAATCATGTGATTTCATACCTATCAACTTCAAGTCTTTCAATGAGACAAAATTTTTTACATTTGAAGAATAACCTTGAGGCACTTTGATATCATGAAGACACTGACAGAAGCTACTTTTCTCCCTCTTCGATAATGTATGACAAGCCGGGGGAAGAAATGTTCGTCTTCCGTTAGGAGTGGGAGCTAACTCCAAACGTATTCCCATTGACAGTAGGTCTAACCTTGCATTCAACCCATCTTTTGTCTTTCCTTTAATATCTAGCAATGTTCCGATCAAAGAATCACAGATATTCTTCTCCACGTGCATGACATCAATATTATGTTTGACTTCATGATATCTCCAATATGGTAGCTCAAAAAATATTGACCTTTTCTTCCAAATATGTCTATCATTACCAGATTTATGTGTCTTTCCCAATGTCACATCAAGGTTTTTCACCCTCTCAAAATACAATTCTGGGGATAAAGGTTGAGGAGCAGTATCAAATTCTTGTGATCCATTGAATGCCTTTTTTAGTCTTCTATAAGGGTGATCCATAGGCAAAAACTTTCGATGACCCATGTACACTGTTTTCCTCCCATGATGCAATTGACAATATGACGTCTGTTGTTCGCAAATTGGACATGCTTTATGCCCTTTAACACTGTATCCAGACAAATTTCCATATGCTGGGAAGTCATTTATAGTGAATAGAAGCACTGCATGCAGTTGAAAATATTCCATTTTATAAGAATCATACACCCTAATACCATCAGCCCATAACAGTTTCAAATCATCAATCAGCGGTGACAAGTATACATCAATATCATTGCCGGGTTGCTTTGGACCAGAGATCATGATACTCAACATGACATATTTGTGCTTCATACAAACTTCAGGAGAGAGGTTGTAAATTACCAATAAAACAGGCCATGAACTATGTGTGCTACTGAGGGTTCGGTATGGATTCATTCCATCTATGCACAAGCCTAGTCTCAGATTTCTAATTTCATTTCCAAATGTAGGGTACTGGGCATCAATTTTCTTCCATTGTGGAAAATCAGCTGGATGACGTATTTTTCCATCACATACCCGCTCATCAGCATGCCATCTTAACCTTTTTGCATCATGTGAATTAGCAAATAAACGTTTGAAACGAGGAATTATAGAAAGATACCAAAATACCTTTGAAGGGAGCTTTGTAATCTCTACATCAGCTTGTGATTTTTCTTTCACCTTATACCGTGATTTCCCACATTTAGGACACTCTTTCAGAAATTCATATTCCTTCCTATATATAATGCAGTCATTTGGACAGGCATGTATTTTCCTGTATCCCAATCCCATCGGGCATAATATTTTTTTGGCCTTATAATGTGAATCTGGAAGATCGTTATCTTTTGGAAGAATGTCTTTCATCAATTGTAGTAGCTCTGTAAAACTTCTGTCACTCCATCCATGTTTCGCCTTCAGGTAAATCAATCTTAACACCGCCGAAAAAACCGTAAAATCTGTACAACTAGGATATAATGGTTTTTCGGAATCACCATATAGACGTGCAACTCTCGGTTCTATCTCAATTTGTTCTGCTACAATATCGCGAATCATTTCTTCAATTCCATCGGAGTTAACATCTTGCGATTCATTATCATCAGTGACATTCTGTCCAGTTTCGCCATGCCAAATCCGAGGGTTGTAACTCGGATTGAAACCATGAAAAATCAGATGATCTTTTGTCTCTCTACTTTTCAACTTCTTCATATTCAGACATTTCAGGCATGGACAGAAAAAAATGTCACTACTTGGAACATTTCGTTTAGCAAATTCCAAAAAGGCATCAACACCTTCCTCATATTCATTGCTCATTCGATGTGCCGTAATCCAACTTCGACTCATTATTACCTATAACAAATAGCAAAAAAATATATATTTTTTAGATAAGACAAATATATGTTTATATGAAAAAAATCATAATTTGAATATAACAATTTTGAAATATAAAACAAATCGATGTGTAAACCCCCCTGGACACCCCCCGACCCCTCTGGACAGCCCCCCACCCCTCCTGGACACAACCCCCCACCCCCGACCTGCTTGGACACCCCCCTGGACACCCCCCAACCCTCTGGACAGCCCCCCCACCCCTCCTAAACACCACCCCCACCCCCTACCCCCTTGGACACCCCCCTGGACACCCCCCGACCCCTCTAGAAAGAACCCCCACCCCTCCTGGACATAACCCCCCACCCCGACCTGCTTGGACACCCCCCTGGACACCCCCAACCCTCTGGACAGCCCTCCCCCCTCCTAAACACCACCACCCACCCCCTACCCCCTTGGACACCCCCCCTGGACACCCCCCAACACCCACCCACACCCTTGGACAGCCCCCCACACCCACCCACCCCCTTGTAAACCCCCCTGGACACCCCCCGACCCCTCTGGACAGCCCCCCGCCCTCCTGGACACCACCCCCCACCCCCTACCCCCTTGGACACCCCCCTGGACATCCCCCAACCCTCTGGACAGCCCCCCCCCCCCACCCGGACAACCCCAAATACCCTCTGGAGAGGCCGCCACCCACCTGGACAGCCCCCCACACCCATCCACCCCCTTGGACACCCCCCTGGACACCCCACCGACCCCTCTGGATAGGCCGCCACCCCCTTGGACAGCCCCCCACACCCACCCATCCCCTTGGACACCACCCTGGACACCCCCCGACCCCTCTGGACAGCCCCCGACCCCTCTAGAAAGCACCCCCACCCCTCCTGGACACAACCCCCACACCCGACCTGCTTGGACACCCCCCTGGACACCCCCCAACCCTCTGGACAGCCCCCCCACCCCTCCTAAACACCACCACCCACCCCCTACCCCCTTGGACACCCCCCTGGACACCCCCCAACACCCACCCACACCCATGGACAGCCCGCCACACCCACCCACCCCCTTGTAAACCCCCCTGGACACCCCCGACCCCTCTGGACAGCCCCCCACCCCTCCTGGACACCACCCCCACCCCCTACCCCCTTGGACACCCCCCTGGACATCCCCCAACCCTCTGGATAGCCCCCCCACCCACCCGGACAACCCCAAATACCCTCTGGAGAGGCCGCCACCCACTTGGACATCCCCCCACACCCATCCACCCCCTTGGACACCCCCCTGGACACCCCACCGACCCCTCTGGACAGGCCGCCACCCCCTTGGACAGCCCCCCACACCCACCCATCCCCTTGGACACCACCCTGGACACCCCCCGACCCCTCTGGACAGCCCCCGACCCCTCTAGAAAGCACCCCCACCCCTCCTGGACACAACCCCCCACCCCCGACCTGCTTGGACACCCCCTGGACACCCCCCAACCCTCTGGACAGCCCCCACCCCTCCTAAACACCACCCCCCACCCCCTACCCCCTTGGACACCCCCCTGGACACCCCCCCAACACCCACCCACACCCTTGGACAGCCCCCCACACCCACCCACCCCCTTGTAAACCCCCCTGGACACCCCCCGACCCCAAATCCATGCACCTATGCCATGGTTGTGTGTGAATAAAGTAGTAACAACTGTAAAAGGTCAACCCATCCAAATGGACACGCCCCAACCCTCTCGGGGATTTATAGAAAACGATGAAAAATTAGTGAAATCATAAAATTACTCAATATTGCAAGTTGAACAAATAGATCTAGGGATGATAAATAAGATTATGGTGCCAAAACTAGTTAAAAGGGTTCGCAATCGAAGAATCTTAGCTAGTTTCAACAAAAAAATCACAACACATATATATTTACTATCCGCGAAAAAAAACGAACGAGTGGGAGGATTACCTGAGTGTTGCGAGTTTAGATGATTGATCCGAGGAGATTAAATATGAGAAACAATGATCGCAAAACGAATCTAAACCAACGAAATGGACGAGCCGATTCGGGTTTACGCGCGAGAGAGACGAGTCGCGACTGTCGAAGGTAAACTCGCGAATGACAATCCACGGGTCTGGGTAAATTTTTAAATGAGTTATCACGTCGGTTATTCAATAACCGACGTGATAATTGTTTTAAAAACATTTATAACGTCGGTTATTTCAATAACCGACGTAAAAACCTTCCTCCGATTCATTTTTGACGTCGGTTATTTTATAACCGACGTTATAAAGGGCTCAAAATCCGCGTTTTTTTACGTCGGTTATTCCATAACCGACGTCAAAAACATCTGCGGATTCTTTTTTTACGTCGGTTATTTTACAACCGACGTAAAAAAGCCTTCAAAAACCGCGTTTGTTACGTCGGTTATAAAAATAACCGACGTAAAAAACGAAGCCGCGCGATTAATAACGTCGGTTATAAAAATAACCGACGTGAAATGTGTACTGAACACAGGTTTTTACGTCGGTTAAGAAATAACCGACGTAAAAAACCTCGTTTTACATATTTTGACGTCGGGTTTATATAACCGACGTAAAAAATGGTGACGTAAAAAACGTTTTCTGCACTAGTGGATAATTATTTTCATATGAAATAGTGGGTAGATCTAGAATAAAATAATACATTTGCAGTTCTAGAGTTCCTGGAATGTGCACCTTTCTACATGTCATTATCACACCCCCTGTCAGAAACAATGATCACATTAAATTTCCCATTGTCCCATATCTTACGTGGTTTCTAATTCCAATCATAATCATTAACCATTTTGTTTGGGAAATGGTTATAATATTTTTACTTTTATTACATTTTATTAACTGATGTGAAGAAGTGAATTCTATGGATTTTTCTCTCCATTCTCATTGTTTACTAACTTCATCCCATAACATCATCAATTATATGCCTGATAACTATTCCATTTACAATTAAAACATTCATTATCCACCTTATTAAAATTTAATCCATGTTTCTTCCAACAATTATAGAATAAATTAAATCTTATCTTCTTCTCCCCATGGTTTTTAGATTTTCCATTAGACTCTATCTTCTTTTTTTGCTCAAGTTTGATATTTATATTTATCTCAACATCCATTTTATCCTTGATTTAAAGACACAATATCTCTTCAGAGATATTGAAGTCTCATATGGATAACTCCCTTATAGGACCTGGGTGTATGACACTAAATAACAGTTCAACCATAATCATATGTTTGATAAGAATTCAAGAAGCATACCTCACAATCCTTGTAAAATTGGCATCACAGGTACCAAAATATTCATCACCAATTTGATTTAACTCATGAATTGGATTATACATAATCATATGATGGATAAAATTAACGTACTTATGAAAAAATAAGTTATTGAACTCATCCAAATCATTGTTGTGAATTTCATCCTACTACGTAATATTCTCGATTATATTCCACCACTAGTTTACCTTCCCATCTAAATGATATATAGCTAGAATAGCATTCTCATATTACAAACATTAGTGAATGGAAAATAGATTTTCTATGGTAATGATCAATTTTTTACCAACTAGTGGATTGGAAGACCCACTAAAAATCGTGGACATTACCTGATGAATTAATCAACAAAACCTTGTTCCCTCCTTTTTATCATTTGAAATTTAGCAAGATTTATTGGCTGAGAAAGATTTGTGATCATAGAAACGAGTTTTTTAATTATAGATTACAAACAATTTGGATGGTCAAGAAGAAAACACTTGCATTTTCCATCATACTCTTCATTTACATGGATCCTTCAGGTTACATCCTTTAATTAAAACCAAAAATCAAAGGGCAAGATAAAATAATCATAGTGGGAACCACCTAATCATAGAATTACATGCTGGATACATATGTTGTGGAACATTAATTAAAATATGAAATCTTGGGTTTATCATTGGTTATTCATATCCTAATTCAATTTAAATCAATCATTATGGTTCATGAACAGTTCATGAATTTCCCATGTATATGACCTTAGAGTGTCAAACTTGTTATGAAACAAGCACTATTTTCATGCACCAGTTCTCAATAAAGTAAAACTAAATATGTGTATTTTGGTGTTATTTCAACTATATATATATATATATTCTTCATCCATATCAACTTTTAATATCAATATATAGTGGTATTTCTTGGATAACCACTCACTATACCCATAACTAAAATTCAAAAACATTTTCTTATACATTTTAGCATCCTTAGTGTAACAACCTGATATTTTATGATAAGTATTATTTTTAATTTATTTAATGTTATGTGTTTTATGCTACAACAAGATTATCTTTTGTTATACGCAGCACCGTATTAGCTTGCAGTATATGCAACACTATTCTGAGATTGTGTTACACACAATTTCAAGTTCATTTGATAATAGTCATTCTACGCAACATTGAGTGTATATATATATATATTCAATTTCAAAATAAAATATGGTTTGATTATGTTATATGAAACAACATAGGAGTCTTGCACAACACGCAACCCTAACTTGGCTTTCATTACACGCAATCGCGACCTTCCTCAATAGCGTGTGTTGTACGCAATACTGGGTTTTACTAAACAACAGTATATTATTATAATATTATTATGAACTAGCCTTTATGAAAAGTATTAACTAAATTTTAAATTTTATAACATTATTATTCATCTTACACATTTTCTAGAACATGGTATAAGAACAAAATAAATTTTTCGGGTAAAATAAGTATTTTTAAAAAAATGCAGTTTTGCAGCCGTTTGTTGGCGCACCCACATTAAATCTAGTTTTTGACATGTTTATAATTTCAATTTGACAAAATAAAATTCTACTCTTGAATCAAGTTATAAAAAATTACATTGGATAATGTTTTGATATTTTTCTAATAACTTTCATATTTTAATGAATAGTAAAAACACGCTATATTTTAATTAAAAACAACTTTTTTCATCGTAATAAATTATGTGGTTAAATTATAATATTTAATGGTTTTAAAGTATAAATAGAATATATTTTTACCTTTTAATATAATTTATTTAATTATCATTGATTTTACATTGAATTCGTAGGTTAAATCAATTCAATCTTTTGCAATGTTTTAATTAAAAACCCATTTTCATTCGACAACAGGATTAATTTTAATTTAATTTCTGAAACTTATGTGTTTTAAATATGAAAAAATTGATTCCATATTTGGAATCAGTGGGTCCAAATTATGTTAATAGGCTACTTTTTATTTTTGAAAATTATGAATAATAACTACGGTAAATTTTATTTACTATAGTTAAAGGTAAATCGGGAAATTAAGGGTAAATATAATATTATACAATTACCGTAACACATGACAAAATTCTATTGGATGGAAAAACGTATACCCATATCACCCAATGGTCGGATTAGATTCATTTTATGGACTTTTGACCTTGAAAATAATTTAATTATTATTAAAACCAAAGAAAGTGACAACATGTCACTCTCTTAAATCTTATAAGTATATTAATTTTAATTTAGTGATAAACATCATAATACATAGAACATGAATAGTCTACAGAAATATAATAAAATTGTCTACATCATGATAATTTATTTATAATTTTTAGGGATTAAATAATTTTCATTAATGGTGATACATTAATGATGCAGAAATTATTTATTAAGTGAAAAATCAGTAATATAGTTCTTATTGAAATAATAATACCCATTAAAAGGCCCAAAAACCTGACCAAAACTTATTTTTAGTGTATATATCCACCTTAATCATCTAATTAACTAATATATAACCGTTTTGAGTTTTATAAATGTGATTATGACACTTATAGTATTTTATTTTAAATGATGCCAAAGTGGTCACATTCATAATTTAATAAATATAAGAATTTAAATATTGTGATTTTAAGAAGATAAATTCGAGTTAAATTATTATTGTGAACTGTAAAAGATTTAGCTTCATCATAGGAGTTTATTTTTAATTTTTTGGCAACAAATAAGTATATTAAATAATTATACAGAAATGTTGTAGTAATTATTTTATTAAGAGATAATTCAAATAAAGGGTATTAAAAATAATAAAATAAATATTATATGAACTATTTAATGTTCTAAACTAATTTTCTAGATACCTATTACCTTCTATTAATCTATTAAATCTTTTAGTTCATACATTTCTTCTGTATATATTTTATTTAAATTCAAATAAATGAATAGTGTCAAAATTGACACTATTGTTATTTTATGAAAATAAAATATTATAAAATTGTTTAAAAATCACAAAAATATTTAAAAATTATAAATTAAACATTATATGGTCTAAAATTTCATAAAGTGTCAAATTATTTAAAATACTCAACACATATGTAATTATTTATAATAATTTAAAATTTTGAATATTATTACGACAAATAAAATTAAATTGATTAAATAAGGATAAATCAAGTAGATAATGTTTAAAATAATTTCCTAACATGTCTAAATTTTATTGGTTGATGATATTAAAACCCTATCTCATCTAATATACTAATATGATTCATTTTTTGAGGTATTTAAGTGGGGTTAGATTTCTTATAAATTAATATTTTTAATATTTCCAAAGGTGCCCCTCCCCTCCATTATAAAAGGGCACCTACTCTCTCTCTTCCGCACAGCAATTTGAGCCTTAAATCTCGGCCAACCCCTACCAAATTCTCTTCTCCACTTCCGTAGAAACATCCTAGAGGTCCTGGTCCTCTTAAAAGACCAATTTTAGTGCCCTAAGAGAAGGTCTCAAAGAGGCGCTTCAAAGGAGAGGTAATGTTCCTTACCGATTCTTTCAACTTTATTTCTTCTTCCACTTCTTCAACTTTATTTGTTTCATTATGAATTAATAACATCAGTATCACTAATATACTGATATGTTATTATAATTATGAAACAACCCTATTTCACCATTTATCCATCCTACGGAAAACGAAATCACCGCGCGTGCGTACGTACGAAATACCGTCTCCACGCCGTGGTGTAATCTATTTTCCACCACCACCTTACTTGGATGGGTATAATGGTGTAAATAATAACTATATATTATTATTTTAAAGTTATATTGATTCTTAAATATTATACATACACTTCAATACAATTCCACAATCATGGGAAAGATATCATCGCTCGTACGTACGTACGGACTACCGTCTCCACGACGCGATGAGATTTATTCTCAATGATTAACCATTCATGAATGATTATAAAGTATATATAAAAAGTAATCATGAAATATATGACATAATAAAGATACTGTATTTATGTATATATATATATATATATCTGTGTGTGTGTGTGTGTGTGTGTGTATGTCATCTACTTAATTCCATTCAATTCAATAAGGAAACGAAAACAGCGTTCATGCGTACGTACGGACTACCGTCTCCATGAATAGTGTATTTCATTCCATTTATAGATCTATTATATATATTTATTGTAACAGCCCGAGATTTTATGAAAAATACTTTTTTTTAATGTCTTGTGTTGTACGCTACACCAAAAGGAGCTTGCACAACACACATCCTTGACTTGCCTTGCATTACACGCAATCGCGACCTTCCTCGATAGCGTGTGTAATACGCAATACCGAGTTTCACTAAACAATGATATGCTATTAAAATATTATTAAAACTAGCCGTTATGAATAGTAATACCACTTTTTAAAACTCTGTAAATCTTATTTTTCAAAATGAACTTCATTTTTTGATTCGGAGTATCGAATTTAGCCTAAGGTGAAATTTTGGTACTTTTCGGATAACTTTCATATTCTGATGAATAGTGAAAATTACTAAATTTTAATTAAAAACAACTTTTTCAATCGAAATAATTAATAGTGATAAATTATTAATTTTAGTAGTTTTAAAGTATATTTAGAATATATTTTTACAATTTAATACAATAATGGTCATTGGATGTAATTTCACATTTAAACCACTTATAAACAAGTTTCAATCTTTTGATATTTATTATCTCTTAAAAACACGCTATTTGTTTTAACAGCGGGATTTAATTATAAAATTAATTAATGCAACTTCTATGTTATGAATTTGGTAAAATAGACTTCATTTTTGAATTCGGAATATGAAATATAGCTTAGGATGAAATTTTAGCATTGTTCTGAAAAACATCAATTTTTGATGAATAGTGAAACTACTAAGTGGTAGGTTAAAAACTGAATTTTGCATAAAACTTAATTTTACCACTTCTGTGAATGGAATTTCAAAAATCCGACAGACACGGTTAATATCAAGGACTAAAATGTGGTTCAATTAGATGAAAATAATTTTTGGTGAATAGTAACTTTTTACTTTTTTTTACCATGGTTAATAGTAAATAGGGTAACTAAGGGTAAATATGATATTACTATTACCCTAACACATGTCCTAATTCTATTGGATAAGTTTAATTCGGCCAAAAACAACCTTATGAATATAATATGACCATTTAGGCCCACTTGGATTAGATTAGGACATTTATTATGATTTAATTCAAAGAAGAGTTAAAAGAGTTAAAATCAAAGTTTATTTACTAAAACATTTTTAATATGGGGTTATACATAAGATAAATTCGACTATAAATATTAATTATAAAGCTAAAACGATTTCCTACATAATGATATTTTATTTGTAATTTTTAGACTTTAAATAATTCAATTTATTTATGACACAATGATGATGCAGTAATTATCTTATTAATGAAATATTGACATAATTGATGTTATAAACACAAAAAAATGTAATTTGAGACTTTTTATGAATTCCACTAATTTTATAGGTTACTATGATATATTAGTGTTGATTTAATCAACTTGGTTCGAACATATAATTCTGTTATGACTTTCACAAAAATCATATATCAAATAGTGTCAAAATTGACACAAAATAGTTTTTAAATCAAATATTATATTATTAATTGTTATTTTATTCCTAAAAATCTAAGGTTCGGCCAAATGACTTAGATAAGGATATATGTATTAATAATATACAATTTGGGGTTCGTTTGGCATGTTATAGTAAGTTTATTAACCATATAGTGAAAGAAAACAAAAAGACACGGTAAAAGTTAAATTATTTAACTTAGAGTTAAATCTAATTGATAAGGTTAAAATAATACCCTAAACTTGTCTAAATCCAATTGGTTAATAGGATTTCGACCCATCCCCACTTTAGCTTCGAAATAAGACCATTTGGAACCATTATAAACCGATTTTGACTTTAATATAAAATAATATTTTGAGATATTCCTAAGGTGCCCCTCTCCTCCCCTATAAAAGGACACCTCCTCCCCCTCCTCCTCACACCAATTTGAGCACTCAAGCTCGGCCAACCCCTGCCAAAATCCCTTCTCCACTTCCCTAGCAACATCCTAGAGGTTCTGGTCTTCCTCAAAGACCAATTCTAGTGCCCTAAGAGGAGGTCTCAAAGAGGCACTTCAAAGAAGAGGAGGTTCAGACACTTACAAAGCAAGTCGGACCTAAGGTAAGGGAAATATCACAATCTCATTTTTATCCGAGATTGTTTATTCGTAAGTATTTACTGGGTTGTATTTTATCATCCACATCCATGTTTCCTCAATATGTAATATTATTTCCATCCATCTACAATGTTTTAAATCCAATTTTACCCTTTGGTGAGTTTTTAGTAAAAGATATGAAAGGAATCTTTTGTCGTTTTTCGTACGAGGTACATTTTGACTTTTCGACAAAAGTACGAAGAATGTTTTTTTAACTTATACGGCACGAACAGATTTCTATTGTTTTATGAAGCCTTATTTTCATGAAGCTTCCTCTAAAATATTTCATGACTATTTTCAATAAAATATCTTTCTTTTAAAATTGCATGATGTTTTGTGAAAAGAAATTGATTTTGAAAAAGAAAGGATATTTTCCTCAAGAATTCAATTCAAGTGTTTTATCAAAATTATTTTCCATCTAAGATAATAAAGGGTTCTGTTTTTATCCCTTTAATTACATTGATTTGATTATGTTGTGAGGGGATTATTTTTATGAAGTCATTTGCCTTATAAGATTTATTTTATGATGTCATGATGTTTCAAGAATCCCATTTTTGTTACATGTGTTATGCGATGATGTATGATTTATGATTATGTGGCACACATAAGAAAGGATTCATTATAAGATGGGTGGGACCTATATCTCCCTCCAATGCATTGGGTAAAGATTTTATATCTCATGAGATAGACATGGCTGGAATGGTAGGTTATACCGGTTCAGTGAAACAGGACTGAAACGAGGGTTACTCGATTCAAAAAGGGACTTTGTCCACTACGATAGTCTTGGCAATGAGTCATGACTAACAAGAAATGATTTTCCATGATTAAGTGTGCATGCCACAAAGTTTCAAGTTTCATGTTATGATTATGGTGATCTTATTTTCACTTCTATGATTTGTTCCATGTTAGATATTATGATCTCTTTTGCAGGTTATGATTTTCAAAAAGATATGATATGATTTTTATTTCTTTTGTATACCCTTACTGAGCATTTGAGCTCACCCTTTTATGTTTTCTTTTCCCCAGGATATAATGAAAGGTTTTAGGTAAAAAAAATGGATGACCTTTATGGGAGATATTGAAGAACTTTCACCACGATTAGAAGATTACGTTCCGAGTTTCCAAAGACACTAAACTATTACGATCCTTGTGTGTGTGTGTTTTTGTTATGTACTAAGTATTCCGCAAATGTAATGTAATGTCCATGTACGTCAGGCTACAGGTCTCTACAGTTGGTATCAGAGGAAAGGTTTAGTCAACCTTTGGAAACTAGGATGCGAAAACGTTAGTGAGATCCCTAGAGATATTTCTAAGGTATGTCTAGGGATGTCTCTAAGGTTAAGTATACGTATAGGTTATAGTCCTAGAATTGCTCTAACGATCTTAGAATTTAACCTAAGATGTTAGATATTGAGGGTACTACCCCTTTATTATGTTGTTTTCCCTAGCAAGATTTTTGCCTCTCACACTATTCTTTTGGGGTTTTAGACGATGGCTGGAACCCGAAGGAACCGTGTTGATCAATGCAATGGACAATGTAATGATTGTACCCCTGAGCAACCAAACGATATGGGATCTGGAATGCAAAATCTTGTAGCCATGCTCACACAACTTTCTCAAGCTATGAATCATGCAGGACTTCCAAACGAGCAAAGGAAGGAGCAACATTCTGTTGAATCCTTCATGAGGCAGCGTCCGCCTTCTTTCAGTGGGTCTACTGATCCATTAGTTGCTGAACAATGGATTAGTACTACTGAAAAGATATTTTCAGTTCTTCAATGTTCTGAACATGATAAAGTCATCTTAGCAGTATATCGTTTGGAAGGTGAAGCTGATCAATGGTGGAATCTTATCAAGAATACGAGGCAGAGAGATGAAATTGATTCCATGGAATGGGACGAGTTCAAGAACTTGTTTTTCAGTAAGTACTTCCCTCGTATTCTTCGAACGAAGATGGAGAAGGAGTTTCTTGAACTAAAGCAAAAGGATGATGAATCTGTTGGTATATACGAAGCGAATTTTACAAGACTTGCAAGGTATGCATCTGGCATTATCATCCAACCTGAAAGTAAAGTTGATCGATTTTTCAGTGGCTTAAAACCAAGTCTTCGAAGGGCATTAGCTATAAGAGACTTCAGTAGCTATGAAGAAATTGTGCGTTGTGCTATCAAGGTAGAAATGGAAGTTGGTGTTACATATCCATCTCATGGTTTTGAAAAGAAACGAAAGATGGAGTTCAAGGAGAAATCTCAGAATAATGGTGAAAAGAAGATGAATGTTTCCTTATGCACAAAGTGTGGAAAGAAGCATGGTGGAGATTGTCTTAAAGGGACTAGAAAATGTTTTAAGTGTGGAAAAGAAGGTCATCGAGCAGCTGAGTGTCGAAGTAATGGAAAAAGGGATTCTAATGAAGTGAATAAAGCAAACACTGCAGAGAACGCACAACCAACACTTTAATGCTTCAAGTGCAAGGAGATGGGACATTATGGCAATAAATTCCCTAATCCAAGGGTTAGTGATGATCGACATGAGCAACCGCTTATGGCAAAGGACAAAGGGAAGTCACATGCGATCACTATTGGCAATGTTGAATATGACAACGATGTGGTGGAATGATTAAGTTTTTATGTAATGGGATTCCAAAATAATGTTGTATCATGGAATATTGGAATATTTATGTATTGGTCTAATGTGGTATTCAAAGTGATTGAGATATTATGCGCATAATGAAGGGAAAACGAGAAAATGAAATGTTTAACAGTATTCATGAGCTCATGATTGATATAAGGACCAAGTGATATCATGGTTTGAGTATATAAAATTTTGAGGATTTTGGTATGTGGAAAGTGTTAACTTTTAACTGCACTCATGTTTTCACTAAGGTATTCAAGAGAATACACGATTAAGGACTTTGAATGTTTGGAATGTGACCAACAAGACATATCTTATGATATGTGGGGATCAACGACAGTATTAAATCTCTGGTAATCGTTGTCACTATATTATGAGAGTGGACTGCAGTATTATGTATAAGCCTAAAGATTAGACTGGATTATGTTGGACATAAGTTAGTATTGTTTAAGGATAGAAGATTTTCGATATTATTGATGGGATGTTATAGTAACGTAGTTTTAGAAAAAGGGACAACCTGCCGGACGGGTGACAACCCATCGCTTCGGACAAGGCTGTAGGAATCGAACCCACAACCGAAGTGCGACTGGCCTTTATCGCCTACCACTGACCTACAGGAAGTCCCTGTTTAGTAGAAACTAGTTTTATTATATTAAGCAGTATGATATATGAAGTATAAGTCCATTTTAGGAACCATATATGATTAATCTCACTATAGATCGACTTATGCATATAATTTTGCTAACCTTTTGTTTGAAACAGATGGAATGACCCGTCATTCTATCACATGATCTGCTAACACTTCACGAATAACAAATTCAACTTCATTTATTTAAGAGATGAAGTGGAAATTGTTAAAGGCACGAACAACAGTGAGATTGTACCAAAATAAAGTAAGTATTTATTCTAATTCAAATTCTTTAACTTTAGGGAAATGATCTTGAAAACCAAAAATGTTGTCCTAGTTCTCTTATACCTGATGAATCAGATGGTACCTTAGATCGTCACAAATTTATGGATTTGTGATTACTGGCTTTTCCATAGCCATGTTCTCTACCACTCTCCATCAGAACATGATGGTTAGATTTCTCTTCCATATCCATATTTTCACCTATGTGGAAACCCAGTGATTAGTTTATTTGGGTAATCGCTACATTTCATACTTTAGTTTTTAAAGCCAAGTTTTGGTATTCCCTTTTACGATGTGGGTTTCTATTAAAGAAACTTTCGAATAGTAAACCATTTATAACCCCGACGAATTTCGAGGGCGAAATTCATTTTAAGGGGGGTAGAATGTAACAGCCCGAGATTTTATGAAAAATACTTTTTTTTAATGTCTTGTGTTGTACGCTACACCAAAAGGAGCTTGCACAACACACATCCTTGACTTGCCTTGCATTACACGCAATCGCGACCTTCCTCGATAGCGTGTGTAATACGCAATACCGAGTTTCACTAAACAACGATATGCTATTAAAATATTATTAAAACTAGCCGTTATGAATAGTAATACCACTTTTTAAAACTCTGTAAATCTTGTTTTTCAAAATGAACTTCATTTTTTGATTCGGAGTATCGAATTTAGCCTAAGGTGAAATTTTGGTACTTTTCGGATAACTTTCATATTCTGATGAATAGTGAAAATTACTAAATTTTAATTAAAAACAACTTTTTCAATCGAAATAATTAATAGTGATAAATTATTAATTTTAGTAGTTTTAAAGTATATTTAGAATATATTTTTACAATTTAATACAATAATGGTCATTGGATGTAATTTCACATTTAAACCACTTATAAACAAGTTTCAATCTTTTGATATTTATTATCTCTTAAAAACACGCTATTTGTTTTAACAACGGGATTTAATTATAAAATTAATTAATGCAACTTCTATGTTATGAATTTGGTAAAATAGACTTCATTTTTGAATTCGGAATATGAAATATAGCTTAGGATGAAATTTTAGCATTGTTCTGAAAAACATCAATTTTTGATGAATAGTGAAACTACTAAGTGGTAGGTTAAAAACTGAATTTTGCATAAAACTTAATTTTACCACTTCTGTGAATGGAATTTCGAAAATCCGACAGACACGGTTAATATCAAGGACTAAAATGTGGTTCAATGAGATGAAAATAAATTTTGGTGAATAGTAACTTTTTACTTTTTTTACCACGGTTAATAGTAAATAGGGTAACTAAGGGTAAATATGATATTACTATTACCCTAACACATGTCCTAATTCTATTGGATAAGTGTAATTCGGCCAAAAACAACCTTATGAATATAATATGACCATTTAGGCCCACTTGGATTAGATTAGGACATTTATTATGATTTAATTCAAAGAAGAGTTAAAAGAGTTAAAATCAAAGTTTATTTACTAAAACATTTTTAATATGGGGTTATACATAAGATAAATTCGACTATAAATATTCATTAGAAAGCTAAAAAGATTTCCTACATAATGATATTTTATTTGTAATTTTTAGACTTTAAATAATTCAATTTATTTATGACACAATGATGATGCAGTAATTATCTTATTAATGAAATATTGACATAATTGATGTTATAAACACAAAAATAAATGTAATTTGAGACTTTTTATGAATTCCACTAATTTTATAGGTTACTATGATATATTAGTGTTGATTTAATCAACTTTTTTCGAACATATAATTCTGTTATGACTTTCACAAAAATCATATATCAAATAGTGTCAAAATTGACACAAAATAGTTTTTAAATCAAATATTATATTATTAATTGTTATTTTATTCCTAAAAATCTAAGGTTCGGCCAAATGACTTAGATAAGTATATATGTATTAATAATATACAATTTGGGGTTCGTTTGGCATGTTATAGTAAGTTTATTAACCATATAGTGAAAGAAAACAAAAAGACACGGTAAAAGTTAAATTATTTAACTTAGAGTTAAATCTAATTGATAAGGTTAAAATAATACCCTAAACTTGTCTAAATCCAAATGGTTGATAGGATTTCGACCCATCCCCACTTTAGCTTCGAAATAATACCATTTGGAACCATTATAAACCGATTTTGACTTTAATATAAAATAATATTTTGAGATATTCCTAAGGTGCCCCTCTCCTCCCCTATAAAAGGACACCTCCTCCCCCTCATCCTCACACCAATTTGAGATCTCAATCTCGGCCAAACCCTGCCAAAATCCCTTCTCCACTTCCCTAGCAACATCCTAGAGGTTCTGGTCTTCCTCAAAGACCAATTCTAGTGCCCTAAGAGGAGGTCTCAAAGAGGCACTTCAAAGAAGAGGAGGTTCGGACACTTACAAAGCAAGTCGGACCTAAGGTAAGAGAAATATCACAATCTCATTTTTATCCGAGATATTTTATTCATAAGTATTTACTGGGGTGTATTTTATCATCCACATCCATGTTTCCTCAATATGTAATATTATTTCCATCCATCTACAATGTTTTAAATCCAATTTTACCCTTTGGTGAGTTTTTAGTAAAAGATATGAAAGGAATCTTTTGTCGTTTTTCGTACGAGGTACATTTTGACTTTCCGACAAAAGTACGAAGAATGTTTTTTTTAACTTATACGGCACGAACAGATTTCTACTGTTTTATGAAGCCTTATTTTCATGAAGCTTCCTCTAAAAGATTTCATGACTATTTTCAATAAAATATCTTTCTTTTAAAATTGCATGATGTTTTGTGAAAAGAAATTGATTTTGAAAAAGAAAGGATATTTTCCTCAAGAATTCAATTCAAGTGTTTTATCAAAATTATTTTCCATCTAAGATAATAAAGGGTTCTGTTTTTATCCCTTTAATTACATTGATTTGATTATGTTGTGAGAGGATTATTTTTATGAAGTCATTTGCCTTATAAGATTTATTTTATGATGTCATGATGTTTCAAGAATCCCATTTTTGTTACATGTGTTATGCGATGATGTATGATTTATGATTATGTGGCACACATAAGAAAGGATTCATTATAAGATGGGTGGGACCTATATCTCCCTCCAATGCATTGGGTAAAGATTTTATATCTCATGAGATAGACATGGCTGGAATGGTAGGTTATACCGGTTCGGTGAAACAGGACTGAAACGAGGGTTACTCGATTCAGAAAGGGACTTTGTCCACTAAGATAGTCTTGGCAATGAGTCATGACTAACAAGAAATGATTTTTCATGATTATGTGTGCATGCCACAAAGTTTCAAGTTTCATGTTATGATTATGGTGATATTATTTTCACTTCTATGATTTGTTCCATGTTAAGATATTATGATCTCTTTTGCAGGTTATGATTTTCAAAAAGATATGATATGATTTTTATTTCTTTTGTATACCCTTACTGAGCATTTGAGCTCACCGTTTTATGTTTTCTTTTCCCCAGGATATAATGAAAGGTTTTAGGTAAAAAAAAGGGATGACCTTTATGGGAGATATTGAAGAACTTTCACCACGATTAGAAGATTACGTTCCGAGTTTCCAAAGACACTAAACTATTACGATCCTTGTGTGTGTGTGTTTTTGTTATGTACTAAGTATTCCGCAAATGTAATGTAATGTCCATGTACGTCAGGCTACGGGTCTCTACATGTATATTCTGAATATATATTATACATAAATCATGTTTTACATTCTAGATATAACTAACCCTGATCTAAGTAATCATATGAATAATCACAAGTTAAAACACGAACGACAAATGAAACGATTTTACCCACAACACTACTTTAAAATTAATTTACAAAAGAATGGGTAATATAAAGTCATAAGTGAACCATATATGATATCATGAAAATGAGTATTATTCTTTAATAAGTCAATGACATTATTTAAATCATTATACAGGAGGTTCGGATCCATATTAAGCACATCGGACCTAAGGTAATGGATAATTTTGCAAATCACATTTTTATCCGAGATTGCTTATTCGTAAGTATTTACTGGGGTTATTTCTATCATCCATGTCCATGTTTTCTAAAAATGGTTTCATGTATTTATAATGTGCTTTTTAGCCATTTTTTACTTTTACTACATGGTATGTATGGAATCGTTCTTTTACGAGGCACTTTTTGACTTTTCTGACAAAAGTACGAAAAGAATGTTATTTTTAACTTATACGGCATGAAACGATTTTTACGGTTTTATAAATCCTTATTTTCATGAAGCTTCCTCCAAAGGATTTCATGACTATTTTCAACAAAATCCTTTTCTTTTAAAATTTCATGGCATTTTGTGAAAATAAAATGATTTTGAAGAAGAAAGGATATTTTCCTCAAGAATTCATTTTAAGTGTTTTATCAAAACCATTTTCCATCTAAGATGACATTATTTCACATTTGTATGTTTCAAGTATAATGTCTCTATGATTTACATGGTTTCAATTTTCTTATTATGAAATTATATCCATTTATTTTATATAGATTATGTGATGATGGGATAATGTTTATGAAACCCATTTTATTTATTGGGTTATTATGAATGATATATGTTTATTTTGTGGCACAAGTAAGAATGATTTAAGTATGAGATGTGTGGGACCTATATCTCCCTCCAATACATTGGGTAGAGATTTATATCTCATGAGATAGACATGGTTGGAACGGTAAGTTAATATGATTCAATGTTACAGGACTGAAACGAGGAGTGAACTCGATTCAGAAAGGGACCTTGACCACTAAGATGGTCATGTCAGTAATGCCTTGGCTATTATGGAAATAATTACATGTGCTTAATGGATTACACAATTAAATGATTTATTCCTATGCTATTTTATCATGATTTTTGTTCCATTATGATCTATGCCTTATGTACTACCATGTTTTATGTCATTGCTCAAGATTCTGATGTTTAAATATTATGTTCCTGTTTTTAAGTTCAAATGTATATGGTTTGTTTTATTTTTCCATGCTTACCCTTACTGAGCATTTGAGCTCAACCTTTTTATGTTTCTTTTCCCCCAGGATTAAAATAAAGGTTTTAGGTAAGGAAACAAAAAGGGGAGGATCATTATGGGAGATGTTGAAGATATTTCAACATGATTAGAAGTTTATTTTCCAAGTTTCCAAAGACACTAAACTATTATGCTCCGTGTGTGTCTATTTTTGTTATGTATTAGATATTCTGAAAAAGTAATTTAATGTCCTTGAACGTCAAACTTCGGCCCTCTACAGTTGGTATCAGAGGAAAGGTTTAGTTATCCTTTGGAAGCAAGGATGCGAAAACGTTAGTGAGATCCCTAAAGATATTTCTAAGGTATGTCTAGGGATGTCCCTAAAGATAAGTATACATATAAGATATAGTCCTAGAACTACGGTAACGGTCATATAATTTAAACTATGATTTTAGATATTGATGGTATTTCCCCTTTACTATGTTTTTTTCCCTAGAATTATTTTTGCCTCTCACATAATTTTTTTTTTGTGTTTTAGTCAATGGAGAGGAGCAGAAGGAATTCGGTTAACATTGAATCCAATGGACAAAATGGTGACTATGAGCAAAAAAATTCCGTAATGCCTAGAGAGAAAGATATTGTGATTATGCTGAATCAGTCATCACGATATATGATTAACAAGGTGAAATTTAGTAGTATGCCTAATTCATAAAATAAGAGGAAGGTAGACTTTTATGCATGTTCGCATGTTGAGGAGCATAAAGAAAAGAAGATTGAGATTTCTATAGAAGGGAATAAGAACCTTGAGGAATACCTCAAATGGAGGGGAAGATGTTATCTATTTGGAGAAAAGGGTCATAGAGTGACAGACTATTATGGATTTCAATGTCTTATTTGTAGAGAACATGGGCATTACCCAACTCAATGCCATGACATAAAAAGTTACTTCTAAATCAAGGAAGGACATATTTCAGGACAATCATTGAAGAGGATAGACTGGAGTGTTTATGTATTTGTATTCAAGAATAATGTTGTTGAGGTACTTTTATGGTGTATTAGAATATTTTTCGTATTAGTATATTATGGTTTTCAATATTTTTATGGTACCCGTAACCATGAAAAGTGATTCAAATATTTTGGAAAGTAGATTATATGCGCATAATGAAGGGATAAGGAGAAAATGAAATGTTTGACAGTATTCATGAGCTCATGATTGATATAAGGACTAAGTGATATCATGGTTTGAGTATATAGAATTTTGAGAATTTTGGTATGTGGAATGTGTTAACTTTTAACTGCATTCATGTTTTCACTAAGGTTCAATGGGTATTCATTTTTCAATAGAATACATGATTAAAGCCTTCTAATGTATGGAATGTGACCAACAAGACATATATTATGATATTTGGGGATCAACGATGATATTAACAAGCTTGTTATATGAAATATCTGGTAATCGTTTTCACTATATTATGAGAGTGGAGTGCAGTATTATGGATAAGCCTAAAGATTGGAATTGATTATGTTGGACATAAGTTAGTATTGTTTAAGGATAGAACATTTTTCGATATTATTGATGGGATGTTATAGTAATGTAGTTTTAGAAAAAGGAAAACCTGCAGGACGGGTGACAGCCCATCGCGTCGGACAAGTCTATGGGAATCGAACCCACAACTGAAGTGCGACTGACCTTTATCACCTACCATTGTCCTACAGGAAGTCCCTGGTTAGTAAAAACTAGTTTTATTTTATTAAGCGGTATTATATATGAAGTATAAGTTCATTTTTGGAACCATATACGATTAATATAACCATAAGATGGACTTATAACTTTTCCTAATCTTTTGTTTGATACAGACGGAATGACCCATAATTCTATCACATGATCTGCTAAAACTTCAAGAATAAAAAATTCAACTTCATTTCTTTAAGAGATGATGTGGAAATTGTTCAAAGAACGAACAACAATGAGATTGTACCAAAATCAAGAAAGTATTTCTTCTAATTCAAATTCTTCAACTTTTGGGAAATGATCTTGAAAACCAAAAATTTTGTCCTAGTGCCCTTATATCCAATGAATCATATGGTACCTTAGATCATCACAAATATATGGCATTGTGATTTTTGGCCTTTTCATATCCATGTTCTCTACCACTCTCCATCAGAACATGATGGTTATATTTCTCTTCCATATCCATATTTCCACCTATGTTCTCCTATGTGGAAACCCAGTGATGAGTTAATTTGGGTAACCGTTACATTTCATACTTTAGGTTTGAAAGTTAAGTTTTGGTATTTCATTTTACGATGTGGGTTTTAATTAAAGAAACTTTCAAGTAGATAACCATGCATAACCCCGACGAATTTTGAGGGAGAAATTCATTTTAAGGGGGGTAGAATGTAACAACCCGATATTTTATGATAAGTATTCTTTTTATTTTATTTGATGTCATGTGTTTTATGCTACAAGAAGATTATCTTGTTCCATACTCAACACTGTATTATCTTGCAGCATACACAACACTATTCTTAGATTGTGTTACACACAATTTCAAGTTCGTTTGTAATTGTCATTCTATGCAACATTGAGTGTATATATATATATATATTCAATGTATAAATGAAATATGGTTGGATTCTGTTATATAAAACAACAAAGGAGTCTTTTACAACACGCAACCCTAACTTGGCTTTCATTACACGCAATCACGACCTTCCTCGATAGCGTGTGTTGTACGCAATACCGGGTTTTACTAAACAACGATATATTATTATAATATTATTATGAGCTAGCCGTTATGAATAGTATTAACTAAATATTTATTTTTATAACATTATTATTCATCCTACACATTTTCTAGAACATGGTATAAGAACAAAATAAATTTTTCGAGTAAAATAAGTATTTTTCAAAAAAGGCAGTTTTGCCACTTTTTGATGGCGCACCCACATTAAATATAGTTGTTGAAATGTTTATAAGTAAAATTTGACAAAATAAAATTCTTCTTTTGAATCAGGACATAAAAATTTACATTGAATAATGTTTTGATATTTTTCTGATAACTTTCATATTTTAATGAATAGTAAAAACACGCTATATTTTAATTAAAAACAACTTTTTTCATCATAACAAATTATGTGGTTAAATTATAATATTGAATGGTTTTAAAGTATAAATATAATATATTTATACCATTTAATATAATTTATGTCATTATCATTGATTTTACATTGAATATGTAGGTTAAATCAATACAATCTTTTACAATGTTTTAATCAAAAACTCATTTTCATTCGACAACGAGATTAATTTAATTTAATTTCTGCAACTTCTGTGTATTAAATTTGAAAAATATGATTCCATATTTTTAATCAGTGGGTCCAAATTATGTTAATAGGCTACATTTTATTTTTTGGAATTATGAATAGTAACTACGGTAAATTTTATTTACCATAGTTAAAGGTAAATCGGGCAATTAAGGGTAAATATAATATTATAAAATTACCCTAACACATGAAAAAATTATATTGGATGGCTAAAAGTATACCCATATCACCTAAGGGTCGGATTAGATTCATTTTATGGACTTTTGACCATGAAAATAATTTAATTATTATTAAAACAAATGAAAGTCACAACATGTCACTCTCATAAATCTTATAAGTATAATAATTTTAATTTAGTGATAATCATCATAAAACATCGAAAATGAATAGTCTCCAGTATTATAATAACATTATCTACATCATGATAATTTATTTATAATTTTTAGGGATTAAATAATTGTCATTAATGGTGATACATTAATGATGCAGAAATTATTTATTAAGTGAAAAATCAGTAATATAGTTTTTATTGAAATAATAATACCCATTAAAAGGCCCACAAACCTGGAAAAAACTTATGTGTAGTGTATCTATACACCTTAATCATCCCATTACCTAATATCTAACCGTTTGGAGTCTTATAAAATCGATTATGACACTTATATTATTTTATTTTAAATGATGCCAAAGTTGTCACATTCATAATGTAATAAATATAACAATTTAAATATTGTGATTTTAATATGATAAATTCGTGTGAAATTATTATTGTGAAAGGTAAAAGATTTATATTCATCATAAGATTTTAGTTTTAATTTTTATGAAAAAAATAAGTATATTAAATAATTATACAAAAATGTTGTAGTAATTATTTTATTAAAAGATAAACCAAATAAATGGTATTAAAAATAATAAAATAAATATTATATGAACTATTTAATGTTCTACAATAATTTTATAGATACATATGACCTTTTATTAATCTATTAAAGCTTTTAGTTCGAACATGTCTTCGGTATATATTTTATTTAAATTCAAATAAATGAATAGTGTCAAAATTGACACTATTGTTATTTTATAAAAATAACATATTATAAAATTGTTTAAAAATCACAAAAATATTTAAAAATTATATATTAATATTTATATGGTCTAAAATTTCATAAAGTGTCAAATTATGGAAAATTCACAACACATATGTAATTATTTATAATAATTTAAAATTTAGAATATTATTACCACAAATAAAATTAAATTGATTAAATAAGGATAAATCAAGTTGATAATGTTTAAAATAATTTCCTAAAATGTATAAATTTTATTGGTTGATGCGATTACAACCCTATCTCATCTAATATTCGAATATGAGTCAATTTTGGATGTTTTTAAGTTGGTTTATATTTCTTATAAATTAATATTTTTATGATTTCCAAAGGTGCCCCTCCCCTACCTTATGAAAGGGCACCTCCTCCCTCTCTTCCTCACACCAATTTGAGCCTTCAAGCTCGTCCCAAAACTAAAAAATTCTTTTCTCCACTTCCCTAGAAACATCCTAGAGGTCCTGGTCTTCTTCAAAGACCAATTTTAGTGCCCTAAGAGGAGGTCTCAAAGAGGCGTTTCAAAGAAGAGGTAATGTTCATTACCGATTCTTTCAACATTATTTCTTCTTCCAATTCTTCATATTTTGTTGTTTCATTATGAATTAATAACATCAGTATAAATAATATACTGATATGTTATTATAAGAATGAAAAAACCCTATTTCACCATTTATCCATCCTACGGAAAACGAAATCACCGCGCGTGCGTACGTACGGAATACCGTCTCCACGCCGTGGTGTAATCAATTTTCCACCACCACCTTTCTTGGATGGGTATAATGGTGTATATTATGACTATATATGATTATTTTAAAGTGATATTGATTCTTAAATATTATACATACACTTCAATACAATTCCACGATCATGGGAATGATATCATCGCTCGTGCGTGCGTACGGACTACCGTCTCCACGACGCGATGGGATTCATTCTCAATGATTAACCATTCATGAAAGATTATAAAGTATATATAATAAGTAATCATGAAATATATGACATAATAACGATTCTGGATTTATGTATATATATATGTATGTCATCTACTTAATTCCATTCAATTCAATAAGGAAACGAAAACACTGTTCATGCGTACGTACGGCCTACCGTTTCCAGGAATGGTGTATTTCTTTTCATTTATAGATCTATTATATATATGTGTATTCTGAATAAATATTATATATAAATCTTGTCTTAAATTCAGGATGTAAGTAACCATGATGTAAGTAATCATATGAATAATTACAAGTTAAAACACGAACGACAAATGAAACGATTTTACCCAAAACACTACTTTAACATTAATTTACTAAAGAATGGGTAATATAAAGTCATAAGTGATCCATATATGTTATCATAACAACTAATATGATTATTTAATAAGTGAATTACATTATTTAAATCATTATACAAGAGGTTCGGATCCATACGAAGCATATCAGACCTAAGGTAGGGGATAATTTTTCAAATCTCCTTTTTATCCGAGAGTGCTTATTCGTAAGTAGTTAATGGGGTTATTTCTATCATCCATGTCCATGTTTTCTAAAAATGGTTTCATGTATGTATAATGTCCTTTTTACCCATTTTTTACTTTTACTACATGGTATGTATGGAATCTTTCTTTTATGAGGAACTTTTTGACTTTTCTGACAAAAGTACGAAAAGAATTTTATTTTTAACTTATACGGCATGAAATGATTTTTACGGTTTTATGAAGCCTTATTTTCATGAAGCTTCCTCCAAAATATTTAATGACTATTTTCAACAAAATCATTTTCTTTTAAAATTGCATGGAATTTTGTGAAAATAAAATGATTTTGAAGAAGAAATGTTATTTTCCTCAAGAATTCATTTTAAGTGTTTTATCAAAACCATTTTCCATCTAAGATGAAATTATTTCATATGTGTATGATTCAATTATAATGTCTCTACGATTTACATGGTTTCAATTTTCTTATTTTGAAATGATATCCATTTATTTTATATGGATTATGTGATGATGGTATGATGTTTATGTAACCCATTTTATTTATTGGGTTATTATGAATGATGTATGTTTATTTTGTGGCACAAGTAAGAATGATTTCATTATGAGATGGGTGGGACCTATATCTCCCTCCAATGCATTGGGTAGAGATTTATATCTCATGAGATAGACATGGATGGAATGGTAAGTTAATTTGGTTCAATGTTACAGGACTGAAACGAGGAGTGAACTCGATTCAGAAAGGGACCTTGTCCATTAAGATGGTCATGGAAGTAATGCCTTGGCTAATATGGAAATCATTACATGTGCATAATGGATTCCATAATTAAATTCTTTATTCCTATGCTATTTTATCATGATTGATGATCCATTATGATCTATGCCTTACGTACTTCCATTTTTTATGTCATTGCTCAATATTTTGATGTTTAAATATTATTTTCATGTTTTTAAGTTCAAATGTATATGGTTTGTTTTATTTTCTCCATGCTTACCCTTACTGAGAATTTGAGCTCACCCTTTTTATGTTTCTTTTCCCCTAGGATTAAAAGAAAATTTTTAGGTAAGGAAACAAAAAGGGGAGGATCGTTATAGGAGATGTTGGAGATCTTTCAACATGATTAGAAGTTTATATTCCAAGTTTTCAAAGACACTAAACTATTACAGTACTTGTGTGTATATTTTTGTTATGTATTACATATTCCGCAAAAGTAATGTAATGTCCATGAACGTCAAGATTCGGGCCTCTACACTTAGACATATTCTTAGTAACATGTATTTTCGGATCGCACTAAGTTTATCGTATCCTAGTTTTCAAAGGATAAATAATCAATCAATATTAATCCAAATATAGAAAAAATAAATTATGATAATTTTTATTTAAATCACTTTTGAAGAAAATTTAAAAATTTACAAAAACACACTCCCAAGGACGGTATTGGTTTCTTTACTATAATAATGGAAATATAAATACTGGTAAATAATTGAGCTAGATTATCTCCCACCAGGTTCTCTAAGAGTTTAACCCTTATTAGACATATCATACATTAAAAATATCGTTATAACATGTGGAATGAAATCATAAGAAATGGAGATGTCTGATTTCTCGGTAAGGGTAAAAGGGAGATATTTATAAATAATCCTGATATAATGGTTTGGGAACATGATTATAACATTATAATATCATAAAATATATATGAATGATAATAATCAAGAGTGAGGGACTAAATATTGGAAATTCATAATATATTACTCCTAAGGTAATAAAGAGCATAATCCTTGAAATCATAACATAGGAATACGATATAGAATTGTGGTAGACACATAAGAATATTAAAATTATTAACATAGTAGTAAATGATGATTTCTGAGGCCATCTTAGTGGAATGGGTTCACTCCCCAAACCATCTTAGTAGTCAAGGATCACACCTATGACCATCTTACTAGAAAAAGTAGTTTACCGAACCAAGATCACCCTACTTTCTTGCCATGTATATCTCATGAGATATAAATCATTACACAATGTGTTGGAGGGACATATTGGTCCCACATCTCTTATAATAAAATCATACATACATTTTCCATAAGATCATATTAAATCATTATATCATAACACATGAAATGAAATGGGTATCACAAAATTTTCATCATATCATAACCTATTGAATTTAGATAAGTTTAATAATAATTTAATCATTAAATGACCCCTGAAAAGAAACAGGTTTCATAAGCATGTATTATGGAATAACTCATGAAAGAGAAACTAATTTTATAAACCCCATTTCATAAAAATCATAACCATTCAGAAAAAGAATATGAATGGTATCCTTATATCATAACCCCAATAATTCATTGGTAACTTTAATAGTTGTAATATTATTTGTAATATAATTTCAAACTATCGTTAAATGATAATACATAATGATAAAATACATTCTTCTTTGAGAAATTCATTATTGAACAATTTTTTTTGAAAATACATTTGATTGAAAATATCTTTTTGCACTTATAATGGAATAATTTAATACCATTTTACACACTTATAAAATATAAAACATTCTCAGAATCATTTTTTCTTAAAAACGATCTTCAAATATAATTTAAAAACATTTTTTTTAAAACATAGTTTTTCAATAAAATATATTTCTGAACAAAGAGGGATATAATGTCAAATTTTAATAAAAACACACTCTTAATTATATTATGTACCAAATAGTGTAAAATGGTACTAATAAAATAATATATAATGAAAAAATATGAGAAGAAAACTCATTGTATTTATTGAGATATTAATCATAATATTTTATCAAATGAATCATAATTATAAACAATCCCAATAAATGACGAGATTGTAGTAATAAACTCTTACCACATTAGTAGCTTGGACTCATGATTCAGATGAGATACTATAATTAAAGGAAATGTAAAATATAATTAAAATAAGTATATTCATTATAAAACATGTCATTTGAGGTTATATAAACGTTCTATAATATAATATGTTCATATCTAAACATGTGTCTTAATGAAAGAAAATTGATAAAAAATTACTTTACCAATTTTCTATGTTTTTAACTGTAAAACCCATGAAATATTTGTAATAAAATTGAAAAGTAAATAAGAATAAATATAATATTAATAATCATAGAATAAAATCTTGGTTATTATATTCTCCCCACAAAAATAAATGAGTGGTGAATAGGATATAAGTCTCACATAAAATAATTTGAGGCTAGAAATCCCATGAACAATTGTCTTGACTCTCGCCATACTCAATCGAATAATATATAAACTAACTATGATATTATTATACATATATTAAATAAAATTATCTAATTATATTATATTATATATGATTTTGTTATTAAATTTTATTACACTTTTATTATTAATTCTTTGTAATGTGATGTTTCGGGTAATAACTTATTTTTTTCATGTGTTTCGATATGTTATATTTTTAGTCCTATTACATAAATCATGATTTAATTATCTCCATAATGAGAAAAGGATATAAATATATTGTATATTCAGTATATTTGTACTTATAATAGTATATAAAATATAAGTATTTGAAATAAATACACTATTCCAAGAGACGGTTGGTCATATGTTTGTATGAAAGTTATTTCCATTTTCTTATTATATTGAAATATTGAAAATTAAATTATATATATATATATTATCTTTAGAAAAGAATAGTTTTTTATTTTATACCACATATTTCTACTAATCGAATCCTTAATACATTCCATGTAAAGCTTGAATTAATTGCACTAGTTTGAGTATAATGTTGTCTATAAATACCCAAACGATTTTATCTTATTATCAAAAAATGAATATTATGAATGTATGTGGTATATAATAATTATAAATCATTAAATAAATACTAATTATAATATATATATATATCATATAAAAACAACAATTACATCATTATTGGTAATGACTCAAAGATTCATGAATAAAATTCCATTTCTTTTAGTGCCTAATGAATATAGAAAACACATTCATTTTTTTATTTGGTTTAAACAACCATTTAGTATCATTAAATTTTATAATATAGCCATTGAATAGTGGTCACATGACTAGTATATATATAGGGTTTTAACAAATCCATTTGACCCAGAAAAAGTAAATAGTAGCCTCAACCAGTAGGATCCTTCCCTTTGAAGCCCATTTATCATATCTTTCTAGGGAGATAGAATTTCTGGGAATTTCCCTAGACCAATAAAAAGACAATATCTAATAACATATGAATGACCAAAACCATTTTCAATCGAATTTCATGCTCATCCAGATCACGGATATAACCATGTTCATCGAACAGACCCAAGAAAGCCCCACCATTACACACCACACTCTTAGGGAATATGCTGTTGTAATAAATGGATATGTAACAAGATCCTAGCATTATTTTTATTTTCTTTATATTTTTATAGAATGAATAATATACATTAATTTTAATATTGTTACTTTGTAAATGGTTTTTAAATCATAAATAGTAGTTTTAGTTAATATTATAATTCAAGTAGAAAATTTATTTTGATAAATTAATGGATTTTTGAATTAAATAATAATTTTATAATATATTATTACTAAATTTAATTTTATTAAATATAACTGATTGTATAATGTTTATGAATTCAATTGTAATTTTTTATAATGGTTTGAAAACTGTTTTTATCAAAACCCATGAATAATCAGTAAACTTTGGTTCTTATTTTAAAATTGAAAATTAGAATATTTGGAATATTATTTAGATGAAATGAATATTATTTTTGGAATCAAGACTTTGAAATTATCCAATAATGAATTTAACCTAATTTTCTTGAGACGGTCAATTTTTTTGGATAAAATTAAATACCTTATAAATATATAATTTTTTTATGACATCACATTGACCTAATACTGAGGTAATAAAATTATAAAAAGGGGATATTAGGACAATATATTCTTTACCTTTAATATAATATTATTTTATATTTGTTTTTTTAAATTTTCAATGCCTTATTAGACCCTCCAATGATTATAAAATATTTTAATATTTTAACATGATTTCTATGAAAGCGTGACTCACTTCTTCATAAGGAATCCTATTATTTTAATATGTATCTAATTTGGACTTATAATATATTTTTTTAAAATCTTCTTTGGAAAAAACATGTTAAAGAACCATGGAATGGTTTTTAGTTTTGAATATTTAATTATATAGATTCCAAAACCTATGTTTGGGAAATAATAATGAATTTCCCACTCATTTCCTATATAAACCCACACAATATCCCACTTCTATTCCCTAAATATCCTTATAGAACATCCCTACTCTCCCCTACTCTCTCTATAAACCTCCCAAGGCACCCCAATCTCTCAAAAATCCACTCCCCAAGCTCTTGAAGTCACACACTCAAATAAGGAAACCTTACATTCCTCTAATCCTTTCAAATTAAAAAATCTTATTTGAAAGTATTTCTTTTAATTTTTAATGGTTATAATGTGTTAATTTAATAATAATTCTATTTGTGTAAAATTTATTTTATTTTAATGAGGTATTATTTATCCTCCCTCATTTTCAAATATACCTAATATGTTACTATGCAAAATTTTCACAAGGGATTTCACTATTCTCATTTCTATTCAAGAAACCCTTTTACATTATGCTTCTTATGCTCCTTATTTATATTTTAGGTTATAACATTCCAATACACCCCATACTGTTTAATTTATGTATATATGTTTATATATTCCATTCACTCTCATAAATCTCCCCTACGATCCATTAAGCACACTAATTGCTATGCTAAAATTACAAAGGGGGTCTTCCACCCTCCTCTTTTATCAAGCATTATTTTCCAGTTATTTATTTGAATTTATTTTATTCCTTTATTGGAATATGTTATTATAGATACACATTACTTTCCATTTCATGTATAAATTATGATATCCCCTTCCACTCTCATTTATCCCTCTTGTGAACCCTTATGTATACCGATTACCATGCCGAATTTCAGTAAAGGATTTCTTTTATTCTCATTTTTATCCATGTTTCTTTTTGTTTATATACCATTTTATTTTCAATTTTAAATTTAGTTATATGACTTAAAACCTCTCTTATACACCCCTCATTGTTTTTGAATGATGATAGACCTATTTCTATCTCATTAATCCCTCCCATGTACACCTATTAGCGTGCGAATATTTCGTAAGAGTTATTTCAGTTCTCCTCTTTCTTCATGTTAATTTATTTTATTATGCATTCTATTTCAAAATTCCATGTTTTCAGACATGTATTTATAAGACCCATTTACTCTAAATTTCATGTAAATATGATTATATTCTACATTCTCTCTCACCAACATTTTTTATTAATTTTTATGTCACGTCATTATGCAGCCGAATTTTCACCATGATTTTCCAATCCAAAATCATAGTGTAGTGAATACAATACACATTCCTTTGTCAAGGGAATTCACATTTCTTCAACTATACATAATGATGGGTATTTTCATGTATGTATTCCACCTTCATTTATCATTGAATAAATGGTGATGTTGAATGATTCCATGTTATTTGATCTATGTTCCACACTTATACATGATATGAAATGTTTATAAAAGGTTTTACCTGATAGCCCTCCAATGCATTGGGTAATGTTTAGTATTATGATAAGCCATGAAAAATGAGGGTTTAAACATGATAATCCATTTTTAATGAGGTTTTACTCATTCTAATTCAATTTTAGTGAATTTTTACTCATGCTAATCCATGTGAAATGAGCCTTGGCTCATGCTAATATAATGTTAAATATTGTTGCCACATGTCTATATTATGATAATAATTCTATATAATGAAATTATTTTCATGTTTTATTATGCTCTATTTATATGCATATTTCTTAACATGTATTGTATTATTCATGTTATTCCTTTTTTACTCCCTTACAGGGCTTTATATCACACCCTTTTCTTATGTATGTCCTCAGGATAGCGCATGCAATGCTATGTAAAAAGGAATATTGTGGTCATGTAAAATAAGTTTTCAATAAAGATGTTTTATTTTATGTCTTATGTGGTCATTTCATATTTATAATTTCTTAATAAACTAGACCTATCGATCTTTTATGTTCTCTTAAGTGCAAATTTATGTAATAAATCTTGTTTAAATATATAATAATGACCAGGGTTGTAATAGTAGGTATCAGAGGGATGTTTACTTATTTATGGGATTAGGATTAGAAAAACCTAGTGGAATATTTAGGGATAAGAGTTATAATAAGATAAAATCACAAAATTTTGGTGAGTATATAGTAATCAGTTTATCAATAAAATACATCCTTGCTTGGATATGAACAAGTAGAGGTGCCTCTGACAGATATGTATCAAGTGGTAAAACCAGAAAACACAACCTTGATCTAGACATAAATGGGAACTAGTGTATGAAAATGGATCTTTCTTCACTCTTGGTTTGACACTCCTGGGGGATATGTTTTGGTAAATTCATAGGCTTCTTATGTACCATTATAAAGGGAAAATTTCCTCTAAGATTATATGTTGTGAAGTAGATTCCGAATTACATTGATTGAAGCCTATATATTTATAAGTTAAGGAAATAAATGTAATTTATAAAATATACCTTTTTTCTTTGGATTCCCCTTTATGTGTGACCATAACATTACTTTTATTCCATCCAATGGTTGGTAATAGGATGTTTTAGGCTAACAACCGATGAGAAGATCAATGTGATGATTATTCTAATGAGATTCCCAATCTGATGAGAGTGTGAATCGAAAACATTATCATGATACTCTCTTAGTTAAATCATGTTTTTAATAGATACATGGATCAATAAGAATGTCTAACCCCCCATAATAAATAAAAATTCTTAATCAAGAGCTTCATGAGACAATGAACTCATTCTTTTAATGGATCATGTAATCCCTCAATTTCCAAACAGTGGATCAACTCCATTGAGAAGACGTTCTCCATACATCAATGATCCGAAAAAGAGAAGGTTCTTATAGATGCTTATCATATGGAGGGTAATTCTAATCAATGGAGGACATTGTTTAAAAATACGAAGCCTTAGGAAGATATTGAGGCGTTGTAATAGAAGAATTTCTGGAAAATATTGCTTTGATAAAAAAATTCCTCACACCCTCCAACTTAAGATTAAAACGTACTTCCTTTCCTTCTATCAAAAACATGGGGAAACCATCATAGCATACAAGGAAAACATCACAATTCTTTCAGGATATGAATTTGTCTTTGTTGTTACCCCATAATTCAAGGTTCACCACTTATTTGGAGGGGTGAAACCAAGCCTATGGAAAGACCTAGAGAACCTTGACTTCGATAGTTATGAGAAAATTTTCCAATGTTCCCTCAAAGTCTAAATAGAGATAAAATAGTCTCAGGGGTATCATGGGGATAATAATTGGAAAGTACAATTTAATTTTGGTAGTCCGATGGATAAATCCAATGGTTCTATAAAATTTCATCACCCCACATTCTGGCAGTGTGGAAAGAAGCACCCCAGAAATTGCCAAAAGGGAACAAGGAAATGCTTTAGATTTGGATGTTATGGGAAACTTCCCATTAATTTCCAATGAGAAAAACCCACTACTGTGATATAGGATAAGAATAATCCATTCAACCATCAGTGAATTGTTCATGGCATCAACTGCAAAGAAGTAGGGCACTTTGGAAACTAGTTCCATATGCCAAGGGTTTTCAGAGCCAAGCAACAAACTCTAATGAATTAAGGTTGAGATTTTTATGTTACTACTACTACAAAAAATCTAGATAATTAAGTGGTGATAGGTATACTTGTTATTCATTCATGAATATAGAATTTATGTTTTGATTCTAGTTCTTTTTATTCTTTTATATCTTGAAAGTTCGGTATAACTATCCCTACACCACCACAAATCATGGAAGAAGATATGTTGGAGAGAATGGAAGATGGGGAAATTATTGAAACCTAGAAATATAACTCCTCCACTTTCACAATTTTTGGAATGAAATTAATAGTGAACCTCATCATACTCCCTTGGGTGGAAATTGATGAAATTATTGTCATGGATTAGCATTCCGTATATAGAGCCAATATATATTTCCATGAGATGCAAATTGCCCTCTATATGGAAAATCATCCCCTGATTCTGTACAAGTGCTAGGAGGAGGATGAATCTTCATTATCACCATAATATCAAGAATGTATATTACATACCTATGAGCACATATATCTTGCTCATATGATTAAGTTTAATGAGGGGACCAACCAGGAAGGCATGACTTTTGAACGGGAATTTGATGATGTTTTTCTAGAGGAATTTCAGGGTCTTCCTTCTAAAAGAGATGTTGTCAAATTGATTAATATTATACCTAGGTCATAGATAATATATAAGACTTTATATATAATAGTTTTTGCGGAGCTTGCGGAGCTAAAGAAAAATTACAAGAGAATCTAGATAATGTTTTTATACTCCCAATTGCTTCACCAAGGGGTTCACCCGTCCTCTTAGTCAAGAAGAAGGATGGGTCAATGTGTCTTTTCATTGATTAACGTGAGATCAAAAAAATCAAGGTAAAGAACAAGTATTCTTTACCACTAATTTATGAGTTGATCGATCTACTATGTGGAGAACAATACTTATCCAAGGTGGATATGTGGTTAAGATATTATAATATAAGGGTAAAGAAGGGGGATATCCCCAAGACTGCTCTTCCTACAATGTATGAGAACTATGAATTTATATTAATGCCTTTAAAACTCACTAATGCTCCATAAATCATCATGTACATGATGAATAGTGTCTCTAGATATTACCTTGATAAATTGTTGGAAGTATTTATAGACTATAATCTAAAATTCTTCAAAAACCACGGAGTAGAATGAAGAAAATCTAAGCACTATACTAGATACCTTGTGAAAAGAGAATCTCTATGAAAAGTATTGAAGGTGTGAGTTATGGTTAAAGGAAGTCTCATTAATGGGTCATAAGATCACAATAAATGTGATATATGTGGATGACTCTAAGAAAAATGAAATTGAGGGATGGATAAGCCCAACATCTGTAACATATATACATAGCTTCCTTGGATTAGCTTGTTATTATCACCAATTTGTGAAACATTTCTCACAATTGTAAAATACTCTTTTCAAGATAACATGGAAAGCAGTTATGTTTTCATGTAGTGATGAATGTGAAGATAGCATCATTGAGATGAAAAGGAGGATTATCATTATGCCCATTATCACACTACCCACAAGTGGAGAAATTTCTGTGGTATTCAGTGATTCATCAAAGAATGTTCTGGGATGTTTGTTGATGAAAAATGAAAAAGTCATTGCCTATGATTAAATGAAATTGAATGTTTATGAGGAGAAATATTTAACACATGATTTGGAGTTGGCATCAATAATATTTTCTTTGAAAATTTGGCAACATTACCTATTTGGGCAGAAGTGTGAAATATATACAGATCACAAAAGAATTAAGAATATATTCACATTGAAAGAGTTGAATATGATCCAAAGAAGATGAATAGATCTAGAATGATCAACACATCACCATCCAGAGAACACAATTAATGTGGAAGACTCTCTAAGAAGAAAGGATCCATCCACTCTTTAATTGATGAGAATTGAAAAGGATCCAGTATTCTTGTATTTGATGAAGATGGATATGGGAATCATAAAGAAGGGAACATCATCAATCCATGCAAAAATTATTTCACAACCACCTGTTTTAAAAAGGTTAAAGTATGCTCTGAAATGATGATGTGGTAATTTAAATGAAAGTGGAAAGTATCAAAGTAGGTAAATCCTCAATGTACATTGATAATGGATAAATAATTTTGATATTTTGGTGTTGACTATGTGTTTCACAAATTCTGGAGTTAAAGATAGAACTTTCGGATAACGCACATAGTTTTAATTTCTCCATTCACCTTGGAATCACAAAGATGTATTGAGATCTCCAATATAATTATTTTTGAGATTACATGATGAAGAAGAACACTATGTATACAAAAAAGTTCTTTATATGTCAGAATGTGGAGGCCGAGAGGTAAAATTATAAGGGGAGAATTCAACTATTACCCATACCAACATGGAAATTAGATAACATCACCATGCTCTAATTAACCAAACATCCAAATACATCCTAAGGAAACAATTCTAGTTGGTAAGTTATGGATCATCTTACAAAGTCTCCACAATTCATTGCAATTCAGAAGGATTTATCATTGGATCAACTATCTTGGATATACAATAGAGAAGTGGTAAGGCTGCATGGAGTACCACATTCAATTGTATCTGATCGATATAAATGATTAAACTCTATGTTCTGGATCAGTCTCCAAGAGGACATAACAATTAAAATGAACTCCATTATGGCTTATCACCCTCAAACTAAGGGCCAATATGATAATACTATCCAAGAACATGAGGACATGTTGAGATCATGCTCAATAGAAATTAAATGAGAATGAGATCAACATATTACTCTAGTTGATTTATCTTATAATAACAATTTTTAGTCAAGAATACAAATTGGTCCTTATGAAGACCGTTATGGGAAGAGGTGCAGAACATCGACATGTTGGGATGAATTTGTTGATTGAAATCTCCTAAGTCCAGAAATGGTAAAAGAAATGGTGGATAAGGTTAAAACCATCCAAAAACACATTAAAACTCCTCAGAGTCAAGAAAAGATCTATGCTGACAATCATCGATGAGTCCACGAGTTTGATGTTGGAGACATGGTATTCCGCCACATAAAAATGTGGAATAGAGTTATGTGATTTGGGATGAAGGGAAATCTTAGTCCAAGGTACATCATCCCTTTTGAGATGGTTGATCATATTGGAGTAATGTTATATCGACTAGAACTCCCACTGAACCCGTCTTAAGTACTCGATGTGTTCCATATATCACTCTTGAAAAATTTCATACCTGAACCATCGCATAGACTCAATCTAGAGTTGGTACCATTATAGAATGTCTTATTTTATGAAGAAAATCCTATGAAGTTCTTATATCATAGGGAAAATGTTCTACAAAATATGACAATACCCCTCGTCAAAGCGTTGTGAAGAAACCACATTTTTGATGAATAAATGTGTGAATAAGAAGAAGTTATGAGGTAGAGTTACCCACATCTGTTTTAGTGTAGGAAAAGTAAACTTCAAGGGATAAATTTTTTATGTGGTTATTTTTATAATGACAAAAAAAATCATGAATAAAATTCCATTTCTTTTAATATCTTATAAATATAAAAAATACATACTCTTTTTTATTATGTTTAAATAACGTTTAAATATCATTACCATTTATAATATTTCCATTTTATAGTGATCCCATGACTAGTATATAAATAGGGTTCTAACAAACCCATTTTATATAGACAAAGGAAGTGATAGCCTTGACCAGTATGATCATTCCATTTTAAGCATAGTTATCTGTTCTTAATGGGGATATATAATTTCAGGTATTTTATCTAGACCAAAACACAAGGTATGATCAAAAAAATTCAGCATGATTGAAACTGTTTAAGGGAGATGTTCAAGCTCATCAAGATCACATCCCAAAACATATTAACCTAACGAACCCAAGAAATACCCACCATCACAAACCATACACTAAGGGAATATGCTAGTGTGATAAAGGGATAGGTAACAAGACCATATCATTATGATTATGTGTATTATTTTTGTATAGAATAATGAATACACATTCTTTTTTATTATTTTTACATTGTAAATGGTTTTAAATGCACAAATCGTTTTTATGTTAATATTTATATTCAATTAAGAAATACATATTGATGAATTAATGGTTTTTTAAATTAAATAATATTTTAATAAAATATAATTACAAAATTAATTTTTATCAAATATAAATTATTTTATAATTTTTATGAATACAATTGTAATTTGTATTAGGGTTTGGAAACTTTTTTTCAAAACCCAAGAATTTTCAATAGACATTGGTTTTTATTTTAAAACAAAAAATTTAAATATTTTAAAAAAAGTAGATAAAATTAATTTTATTTTTGGAATCAGAAAATTGAAATTATACAATAGTTATGTTTTCATCTTTTTCTAATACAACATAATTATTGTTTGAAAATTAAATACCATATAAATATATAATCTGTTTTATAACATCATAATGTCCCAATATTGATGTAATAAAATAATATAATATGTATATTCTTCTATTATAAGTTTTAACATTAAAATAACATGATTTTATACTTGTTTGATTAATTTTACAATGCCTTAGTAGACTATCCAGGACTTATAAAATATTTTAACATTTTAAAATGATTTCCGGAGAGTGTGGATCACCTCCACATAAAAACTATAGTATTTTATTAAGATCAAAATTTGGCCTTAGAAAATAATTTTATCCACTCCCCTTTGTAAAAAACTATTGTAAAAAACCATGGGATGGTTTGTGGTTTTTAATATTAAACTATATATATTACAAAACATATGTTTTTGAAATATTAAATAATTCCTCTCTCATTTCTTATATAATCCCACCAAGATCCTAATTATCATCACTAAAAATCCTTGGTGATGGTCCCTACTCTATCATATTCTCTTATAAAACCTCCTGAGGAACCCAAATCTCTCAATTATCCCCTCCTCAAGCTATTAAAGGTACACACTCAAGTAAGGCATCCTCACTTTCCTCTCCTTCTTTCAAATTCAAGCACCTTATTTGAAAGTAGTTATTATAATTTTTAATGTTTATAATGTTATTATTTTAAAATCATTATATTACTGTCAATTTGATTTTTTTAAGAAGGGGTTATTTATCCTCCCTCATTTTTACCCTTACCGAAGAAAATATTATGGAAATTTTTTGTAAGGGATTTCATTCTTCTCATTTCCATCCAAGCTACTATTTTATATTATGCTTCTTAAGTTATATATTTAAATGTTTGTTTATGATGTTCCAAGACCCCCATACAGTCCATTTTATGTATATATGATGAGATATTCATTTAAATCTCATAAATACCCTCTATGTTCTTTCAAGAACACATATTACTATGCTAAAATTCCATAAGGAATCTTCCACCCTCCTCTTTTATCAAGCATTCACTTCTGGTTATTTATATGGATGTATTTTTTTCTTATATTGTGATATTTCATCATATATCCTCCTTAAATCCCAATTTTTGTATAAATTATTATATCCACTTTAAATCTCATCTATCACTCTTATGAACCCTTATGTATACTTGTTCCCCTAGCGAATTTTCATACGGGATTTCTTCCTTTCTAATTTTTTCCAAGTTTCTTTATGTGGATATAACCTTTTATATTCAATTAAAAATATCGGTGTATTATTTTTAATCTCCCCCATACAACCCTAAATATTTTTTAATGATTATATACCTTTTTATATCTCATTAATCTCTCCCATGTACACCTATTACCATACTGACATTTCGTAAGAGTTATATGATTTCTCCTCTTTATTTATGTTTCATTATTATTTTACGCCTTCTATTTTAAAATTTAATGTGTTAGGACATGTATCTATATGACCCAGTTACTTTAAATTTCATGTATATATGATTAGATACCCCATTTCCCTCTCATAAACCTTTTTTATGAATATTTATGTCACACTGTTATGCTACTTAAATTACATAGTGATTTCAAAGCCCAAATCATTATGTAGAAAGTACCATACCCATTTCTATATCATATTTATTCCCCCTTACTAACATATACATATTTAAGGGTAATTAAATGTATGTATTACACATTCGATTAGCATGTAATAAATGGTGATGTTGAATGATTCCATGTTATATGATCCATGTGGAACACTTATCAATGAAATGAAATGTTTATAAAGGGTGTTCTATAATAGCACTGTAATGCATTGAATAATGTTTAGTATCATTATACACCCTGTGAAATGAGGTTTTACTCATGTTAACCAAGTGAAATGATAGTTTACTCATGCTAATTGATGTGAAATGAGTATTTACTCATGCTAGACCATGTGCAACGAGACATGGCTTAAGAAGATATCATGTTGTGTGTTGTTGCCATATTTAGAGGTTATTATAATCATGGTGTGTCCTGAATTTATGTTAATGTTTTTCTTTTCACCATTTTTATGACTATTTACTAACATATACTGTATTCTCTATGTTATAAATTGTATACTAACTTTTCGGGCTTTATAGTGCACCCTTTTTTATGTATGTCCTTAGGTTATCTCATGAAATGTTATGTATGAAGGAATTTTGTGGTCATGTAGAACTATTTTTCAATAATTATTTTGCATTTTTTCCTTAAGATTTCATGTAATGTTACAAATTTTCCAAGACACTAGACCTATCGATCCTAATAGTTATCTTATGTGCATATTTATGTAATAAATCATGTTTAAATATGTAATAAAGGGAAGGGTTGTCATATTATTCTAAACTTTGAGAGGTGGTAATGGAGGAATAAACTACATCTATTTATGAGGAGCTAGTCTGATGTACACATGAACCATGATCCTGTATTCCATTTGTTGGGATTGTGTTTGTGTAAGTCATATATTTAACAAAAAAAAGTATATGTATATTTTTTATACATATTTTATTATATAATATTAAAATTACAATGATTTATTGGGAGGATAATTAAATAAAACCAAAGTGTTTGTTGAATGGGTTTACATTTTCTTGGGAAAACTCCATCTTGGTTGCACCAAAGGGCTCCCTTGTTAGTATTTGTGCCTAAATGGAGGTATATATAATGAAGGGAGGAATTTGGAAGGATATTTATACATTTTTTGGTTTTTAAAAATCTATTTATAGGAGAAAATATCTGAATTGGGGGGGTTGGTGGGTGATTTCACTTTTTATAGTGGAGGAGGAGTGACATTCTAATAAATATAAAATAGTAAACACTTTTAAGAGGACTTACTTATATAATCTTCATACAATAATGATCTATTTTAGATAAAACATGGTAAATAGAATAATTATATCCAACCAATGGCTTGTGGAAGATTTTATAGTGCATTTATCCTTTTATGATTATAGTTTGACAACTAATTAAACTCATCTTACCTTAATCATTGTGACCAATTTTAATATATTTAACTTTTATTTTTGTAAAAAATAAAATTTAACTTATTATAAATGATAATTATCTAGTATTAAAAATATTGAAATAATTTTTTCAAATTCAAATCACCAAGGTGGCAGAAATTAGTTAAAAATATATCTCACAGACAAGATTATGCGATGAGTTTTTAAAGTGAAAAAGATTAAATGGTTGAATTTTTTTATATAAAATTTCAATTTAAAATTGGTTATAGTGTCATTTATTAAATAAATTGATGTATACTAGATATAATTATTCTTTAATACCATATTAAATTTTAATTTGACTCTAAAAAAAATTAAAATAGAGATGTTGTAAATTAAAATCTAGTATTTTTCATTATTCGTCCAAAAAGGAAATATTTCTAAACCAAACCAAAAATTCACCCCAATGTAAATTTTAAATTATTAATTAAAAATTAATTTGATCATATCTGATTAATTTTCTAAAAGTATCAAAAATAAATTTTACTATTATTTATAGAAGGGAATAAAAAGTTTTTCTTTTGGGAGAATAGTATTTTTAAAAACACATAGCCTTTAATAAATATTATTTATTTTATTATCAATTTGTTTTATTTATATAAAAATAAATATATAATATTTAAAAATTATATATTAATATTCATATTACTAAGTTTAACAACATGGCTATGACTTTATTTTTTTAATAACTATAATATTAAAATTCTTTTTCGTATAAACTTAATGTTGCGTGTAATGAAAGATAATCAAATGTTGGGTTTTGGAGAATATTAAAATGTTTTAATGTAAAAATTAAATCTAAATTTATGTATCCTGAAAAACAATACATCAATAAAATTTAATTTATTTGGAAAAAAATTCACAAAAACTCAGGGTTTTGGAAAACATGTCCCACGAAAATTTGATTGAGACAAAGAAGAACCTTATAAGATCATAAAATTTGAATTGACAATTAATAAATGAATTGATTAGGTAGAAATATATAAATAAATTAAAATTGGAAAGAAATAAAAAAATTATATATCATTTTCACAAATAATTAATGAATTATTAAGTCCTTGTAGATTTGGTATAACCTAGTGAAAGTAAATTTGGTTAGTGGACCCCTTACATTAGGACCCATATTTTTAGTAATGTACTTTAACTATTATATTATAGACTTATATTAATAATTTAATTTTTAACAACAGAAATTTGTATTATTTAAAAATCATTATTAAATTTATTTTATTTATTTCAATAATTTATTTAATTACTCATCAGTGTATCCCATGTTAGGTGTTTTGAGGATTTTTAGTTCATAATTTAAAAATGAATTTGGTAGGTATACTATGGTCAAATGGGTTATTCTTTCATAATATAAAAAATAATACCCATGAATTATTTTTCATTAAATATAATTTTATAATATTATAAACATTTTTTATGTGAAAATAGAGTCATAAAACATTGTTGAGGTAGTATTCCACATGTACACATAAAGGAATTTGTAATTTTTTGATAAGTAGAAGGGTAAGATGGTAAGTAATATCATATATTTATAAAATAATTTATATTTCATGAATATATTATATATTTATTAAATCTAAAATAATAACCATCCATATGTGGCGGTGATGAAAAATGAAACACATCACTTCTTAGATGTTGTTCTCTATGTGAATGTATGGACAATTTTATATTTCCCTCTAATATGTAAATATAGATGAATATAGTTCCTAAATTTACAAAATAACATATAATATTTTTTTGTAGAAACCTATATTATTATATTTTTATGGTTAGGATAGAGTTAAAATATTTAGGTTAAGAATTAAAATGAAAACACTCGGTTAGGATGATCAACTACACTTTGAACAACCTCATTCAGACCTCTCTTTAATAACCCTAGGGATGGTCTTTTAAGATAATAGAGACAACATGAATTTATCCCAGTAAGTGAATAGAGGTAATTTCATGGGTTGATTGAGTTAAGTTGACTAATAAGTGAGAGGAAGAGTGTAGATCTAGTTTCTATATATAATATAGAATTGTGGAACCCCTTGAATCCCTTAAAGTATTAAATTAATTTAAAATATTATTTTGTTCATGTGGATAAAAATTCATTATTTATTATCTAGAATGTAGGTAAATATAAATTCCCACAACTAATAAAATTTAGAGAGTCTTAGGTTATTTTTTACCCTTATCTCTTAGTTTCAACGCCCCATTAATCATTTCAATGATTAACGTGATTAAAATGTATTTTTACTATTTAGGGATATGAAAATATAAAATGAAATGTGATCCAAAAAATGATTTAGGATTGATATTATGGAACATATCCCCTCAAATTTTATGAAACAAATATTTTTATCAATTTTAATTCATTAAATAAATTATTCTGTACAAAAAAACTATAATTAAAGTCATATAATGACTATTCACATAGTTGAATTAAAAAAATATCTAGAAAATTTGGTTTTTACGATATAAAATTTTAACACATATCTAATATATTATTTTTATAAAAAACATTCACAGAACATAATAACTCACCAAAAATTATTACTTTTTTATTTTTTATATCATTTAGTTTATTTTTCTATTACTAGAATAGGTATGATACTGGCTTGGGGACATATGACGGATGATGCAGGGATGAAACTATAATGAGCATCTGAGAAATGTTCATGGGCCACATGGCCATGGACCTATGGGCTACATTATGGGTGTCAAGATACCAATGTGGAAAGGGGTCTTTTATTTGATAAAAAAATAAGGATTCATTCTAGAATTATAAAATGGTATTATGGTCTATACTATTGAAAAATGGAAGAAAATTTCAATTTTACAAAATATGTTATGTATTTTTAGAACTCTATTCCACAAGAATATTAAAATAATGTGTTAAGTTTATTTTATATCCTTTTCAAATTATTTCTGACTATAGTTAACCCGATTAGACCATTACAACGATGATAAATATTTTTCATTGTTTATATTAATTATGGACATAAATTAATTTGATCTATTTACAAAATATAAATATTATAATTTTAAATATTAAATAAATTTTATCAAATTCAATTCTTATAATTTGTATAAATTACTTTTCATGAAGAAAATTATTTTTGGGGAAAATGGTTTCCCAGAATTATTTTAAGTATTTAATTTTTTATACCAATATTAATAATAATGTTAATTTCAATGAAATTAATTAGATTCTGTTAATAAAATGGATGTAATGAAATTTTATAATAAATTTATAAATAACATTGACATTATAATTAATTTAATGTAAAAGATAGTTTAAAAAAATAGAACTTTTCACAACTCACAGAATCCGTAATCCTATTTGAAAAATACCAAAAATTAAACCTATGATAATTTTTGTATTTTAATTTTAAAAATTATACAAATTTATAAAATATAATTTCTAAAAGGTGATTAAATTAAATATAAACATTTCTAAAAAAAATAGAAACCACTTTTGAAAAAAAAATACTGATTTATAAAATAACGAATATAAATTGATTGCTTATTTAGTAATAATTAATAAATATAATTTTATGGATTATGACTTTAATATATGTAGTCAATATTGAAGTAATATATATTCATAACCTCTAATTCAAGAGTTGAGTTATAGTGATCATTTTTAAATAATAATATTTTTCGGTCAATGAAGCTAAGTGATGTGTGTCATGTATAGTATCTATCTTTATATTAATTTAAGATAATGGTGTATTACATTTTCCAGCACATTAATAAACTTATTTATAAAAATTTTACCTTTAACATTGTCATTCAGGGGTTAAATATTTTAAAATACCTTTGTTGAAATATCACCACATAAAAATGATTAATAAAACATCCTTTTGAAAATTGGTTAAGGGAATATAAAGGTCATCTAAAATAAAACATATCTTGGTTTACAAAATGGTGAAAATTAGTGGTAATTAAAAATACATAAATCGAAGAAAAATTAAATATTGAAATAATAATGTATTTTGAAAAAGAACATTGATAATTACAAATTGATTGATCATGAAAATGTTAATGACCACCAGACCATAAATCAATAAGGGATTAAAACGACAATAAAAATAATAGAAATGATTATAAGAAAGGATTTTTATAATTTTTAGATATTTATTATTTAAATGTGAGTTATAAATTTAATGTTATGACAATGAACTTGAGAAACTATACTTACTGTCTCTTATACAAATATATAAATTAAATCTTATAATTTTGTTTCATGTTCCAAAATGATTTCACCTCTATCTCAACCCATATACCATGAAACGAGTATCCATGATGAATAATTATTATTCCTAATACATAAACCATTAGTAGATCCTAACATCTAGATTATTATTGAATGATAATCATATTGACTTTATTAAAACCATAATTTTTATCACAAAATAATATGTAACACCCTTAAATTGGGAAAGAATAAAATTTTTATTCAATAGTAAGCATGACACATAGAACTAAGTGTATAATGTAACATAAAATCCTGAGATATTATTATGTATTTACCATTTTAAAGAAATTAAATATATTCTATACATTACAATGTATACCACACTATGTTGCCTTTTGTTTCACATCATACCAAGTGCCTTCAATATCTTGCATTACATGAAAGACCAAATTTTACTAGACTACAATATACTAATAATAATATTATTTAATACAATAGTAATCAAATTTCCATTATAATTGAATGAATGAAAATTATTAACTAAATTTATAAAACATTGTTTATAAATTTTTATGTAATAATTAGGAGACCAATTAATTTGAAATGAATATGGAAATAAATTGAATATAAATTAAGTGTTTTTATAAGAAAACTATTTTATGCATCCCAAGGAATTTTATCTAGAATAATTTAATTAATTACCACTATTAAATTATTATAATGAAATTTATATATTATATATATAATTATATTTTTGACATTCATCAAATATATTTTATAGGCATAGGATAAAAAATCAAATTTTATGCTTAAAAAGTTTTTATTTTAAAGGAATATTTTGGGTCATTTAAGGGAAGAATTGTTTTAAAACTATGTTAATTCACATTTATAAATTTTACATTAAAAAATAAATGTCTTTTTTTGATATTTTAACATAAAAATTATCCTAGGTGGAATTTATGGTATTTTTTTGAGAAGATTCTTTTTTGAAGAATAGTGGAAACAACTGAATTTTATTTGAAAATATATTGTTCATCTAAATAATTAACAACGATAAATTATTTTTAAAATTATTAAGGTAAAATTAGGTAAATTAAAAATATATTAATACAATTTAGTCCATTAAAATTATTTTTACTTGAATTTAGATATAAACACTTATTAAACTTTTGATCATTTTTACTATAAAAACATGCTTTCTCATCCCATCTGGATGATTGATGTTAAATTAATTTTGTCCACCTATATTATTAGAGTATTTAAAAATGTATTGTATTTTTCAAAAAGAATAATTTATAATTTCTAGTAAGGTAAAAGTATTTTTATATCCAAAAAATTAATGAAGGAAAAAAACTTTAATTATATCTATAAGGTAAAAACGATTTTACTGGGTAGTTCAACATTAATCTTAAGGGAAGCATATCCTAGAAACCTTTCAAAAAACGAATTTATGGACATATTTATACCATAAAAACTATTTTATCAATTTGTTTACATATGTGTAGAAGATTATTCAAGGGAGAGCTCCAAATATTGTTTACCTTTTCATATTTATAATAATTCCACTCCTCAACTATAAAAAGGAAGTCACCCTCTCATATATTCACACATATCAGGATTTTTATATTATATAAACCCTTAAAAAAATCTTACAAAATCCCTTACCTAATAATATAATTTTATATTTTTTCAGAAATCAAACCAGGAATGTCTTTTACTTTAAAAAAAATGAGTTACCCAAATAAATGTTTCATTCTTCAACGAACAGTTTTGTTTTATTTCACTATCCATCCCGTAAATTGTTATTATACCTTGATTATATAACAAAATATTTATCTTTGATATATTCATAATTTTTTTATATTAATGGTATGACCTACACGTCCACACACTTCCTTTAAATTGGATACACTATCATCATTCGTTTGTATGGTGGAATACCTTCTCGTGAACCGATTTCATTCGTTCTTCCATTAACACATTTCAATAGAAGGAATAATTATAGATTTATTGTTTATATATTCTCTATATTATATTTGTAATTTAATTATTTATTTGGAATTATTTTATAACCTATAACATCATTCATTCTATTTGGTGGGAATACGATAACATCGTTTGTGGATGTGTGGACTACCGCCTCCTCAAAATGATGTGATTCATTCAAACATTACATGAAAGGTAGTAAGGATGGGTTTCGAAAACATATGTGATATATATGATATATAAAATACACTTAAATTATAATGTACATAGACATATATATATCATTTGATTTTTTCATTCATTATGATATGAAAATAGATACAATGTTCATGTGTACATATGACTTACCCTCTCTAAGAACAATGTTTTCCAATTACTATCACTAAATATTATTGATTACTCTTAATATATATACTGTATACATATGTTATGAATGAAACCATTATAAAATTCATTACATAATTTAATTTCTAAAAATATAATATTGGAATATTATTGTTACCCTTTCATACACTGAAAAAGTGATAATGTTATTCATGGAAGTGTGGAAGATTACCTCCTCAAAGTGATGTTATTCATTTTAAATACAAATAATTAAATATATAATTATATAATATGGTATAATTTTGTATTTATAAAAAAATTATCATTCTATAAAATTAAATACTACTTATGTTATTTCTATAATGATCATTGTAAAATGGAGACATTACTCATGCATACATACATCTCACCATCTCCTAGATTTTAATGTTAGTTCATTTATCATAACTAGTATATAATATTGGTTTTTAAAGTATTATTTACGTATAAATATGATATATATTTCATGATTAATTTTCATTATATGCTTAAATAAGGATCCCTTTGATGTCTGTTAATGTACCAATGTCATTTTTTGACATATAAACTGAATATGGTCAAAGCACTTAACCTAAACATAATTGACTATGAAATTTTATATATCATGTTAATAGGAAAATTAAATGTAATGGTAAAATTTAATTTAATTTAAATAATTTAATAATTAAAACAGTTTTATTATTTTGGAAGACAGAGGCCCATGTGACAAGTCGGATTCAAGGTAATGGATTTCATCTCAATTTACATTCCATTTAGTCTTATTTGTTATTAGAAACCAATTCAAATTGTTCTAGTATATATAATACTTTTTATTAATTACATATCATGATTAAATCATAATTCATGGTATTTAATGTCTCACTATGAATAATTCAATCAAAGTGGTTTTGAGTTGAAAATTACCATGTGGTGAATGTTATCCTAAAATATCATTTTTTCAATGTTAAATTTCACAGGAAATAATAAATTCCTTATGATAATTGTTTTATTTTACACTTAATTTATATAAAATAACCCTGATATAATTTAGTTTATATTATTATTTCCTAAACCATATACCATTTTTACATTCGGGGTTTACTTTGAATGTTATTTGTTAAATGGGGGAAATGTTGATAAATCCATATCATTATCTCAATATGGATATTTAATAAGGAATATTGTTTATGAAGTAAATAAATTAGTTGATATAGGTGGAATTATTTGGATATTCATGACATGGGTTTGGGATTAGTTAAGGTGGGCCACTTGATGCATCGATAGTCTCATAAAACAAATCGGTTAGTCAAACCAGAGTAGTTTTAAACTATATTGAGAATAAAGCTTGATGGTAATGGTTTTATGTACCTAAAAAACTTGTTTTCAAGTATTTAGGAAATTCCTTCATTTGATTTTTAGTGATTATTAATATATGGATTTTCAATATGACAATATCCATGGATGTATTTCATTTTTAGTCGATTGATTATATATAATCTGTTTTCTATAATCTAGCAATCTATATTGTTTATGCCTCATTTATTTATATAAATTGAATATGTGTTTTTTATCTAGCTTTCAATATTGATTATTAGTAATTCATTCATGATAGCCTCTATTCCCTTTCACCCTTAATGAGAATTTGAGGTCACCATTATTTTGTTTCCTTTCCCCAGGTTATAAAGATGTCATATTTGAATTAGTTTTCAAGGTGGAATTTTATAAGATTGGTTATGTATTATGTTTTATTATTTATTCCCAATTTAAAAAGGATATCATGTTTGTATATATTTTACAAAACATCTTAAATGATTAGTTTGTTGAGAGTTGAATCATATATCTATTAAAATGTAATATAGAAAATGTCTCCGAGCTATTGATTTTTGGGTTATTATAGTTGGTATCAGATCAAGTTTAGTAAAAACCCTGAAAAATATATTTAGGAAGACATGGATAATGTAATCCTATAATATTTTTTAGCGATATGTATCAAAGAACATGCAAAGGAAAACATGTTTTTGATTATGAAATTAGATATGAATAAATATTTCTTTCTATGTTATCTATTTTTGTAAAATTGGTAATATACATTATGGTTCATAATGATATGATAAAATATATTGTATGTCGTTATATAGAAATGGAGAATTGAAGGTGTAATTTAAAACACCCCAATGAAAATGATTTAAAGAGTAATAAGGATCATATATTTTATGGTATTAATCCAAAATTTTGAATGGGAATAGTCACCCAAACATTATGATTATATGAGGACATAATTTTAGGTGATCATTAGATAGGTAAATAATTATATAATTATATTTTCTTGAGAGGGATGTATATGATCAATAGTTTGATAGATGAAAAATAGATAAAGTGATCCAGGTAAAGAAAGATTTTCCAACATGTGGAAATTGTGGATGGAAACACCATGGTATACAACTAATAGGTAATGGATTTTTCTTCAAGAGTAGAGAAAAATGTCACCATGATCTTTATTTCAAGTCAGGATAGAATTTTCCAATAATCAAATATTCAACTATAAGTTTATGGGCCACGATACAATTAAATTACACAAGAATCAAAGGAATACACCTCAAAAGAAGATGCGGGATCAAGGACAAGATTATTCTATCTATAAAAATAAATTAGAATGATTAATGTGCCAATGTATTAGGATCTATGAGTGTTGTTGTACATGAATTTTATCAATGAATATTAGGTCATATGAATTATGACATATATATATATATATATTTTACTCCTATATTTTTTTTAAGGATTTTAAAGAGTTTGTTGAGAGGTACCAATGACTAAAAATAATGATTATGTGGAAACATGATCTCCATAGAAACAATTAAATGAGGGTAAATTTTACCAAAAATATGTTCTTAATTTTGAGATAATGATTTCTGGATAATGAGATGATTTATAGGGATAAATTAAATTGTATAGTACTGATTACCTTGTAATTGATTAATGATTTATTGAAATATATATATATAGTCCTTGATAGAGTTTAAACCATATTTTTATTTATGGAATATATCCAATAATCTATTTTTTATTTAAGTAATAAGGAATCTTGCATGTTTTCTATAAGTTATTATTGTAATTACCATGTTTTAATAAAATAACTGATATAGGTATTCACAGGTTTGGTATGTTGTAAGAACCCGGATCTTCGTTCAGGTATGTTTTTCCTTTTTTCTGGAGTTTTTAAGAAATATGAATATTCTAGAAATTTTCAAAGTACACGTTCTGTAATTTCTGAGTACACGCCATGTACTCTGATCCGGCTCGAAGCCATGTGATGGTCGTGCCCGGGCCACACAAACGGTGTGTAGGGGTGACGTGGATGTCGATTTTGGAAGAGTACGGAAAGGACCCAGTACACGCCGTGTACTCTAAAAGTACATGACCTGTACTTTCTTTCTTTTCATTAAATGGACCGGGGTCACGCCTAACCCCTGATTTCATCTTCTTCTCCAGTTTTCGTTCGTAAGAAGCGACCCGTACGACCGAATCTTCCCCGAGCTCCTGCCTCGTCGTCCGTTCTCCGATTCTATCACGGTCGATTGCGTTGGAAGCGCAGTGGTGAGTTCTTCCTTCTACTTCAGCCTTGTTTCTTGATTCCTCCTTGATTCCATGACATCATAGGTTGAGAGTTTTGTGTGTTTTCTCAGATCTACGTTGTTATAAGGGGAATCTTTCATCATGGTTCACATATATCAATCTCCTAGGATGGAGATAGGTGGTTTGTGTCTTTCTGTAGAAGGTTTATGAATATTTTGTGCAAATTCCACCAATACCATTGAACAGGGTATTGTGTGTTCCTGTTTTTACCTTGTTGTATTGCCTACTTTTATTGATTTCTAGAGTAGATATTTTGCCTGTGGTTATGGTAGATTTACTGTACCTTGAATGTTTTCTATGCTTGTTCGGCCTATTTGGTGTTTTTCCAGTTGCCATGCCTAGTTTTTGGATTGTGGACTGCTGCCTTGTTTTGCTACTGAGCCTTAGTTGATAGCCAAGTAGTTTTTGAGGTTACTTGGATGATGCACATGCATTCTGAGCATGTTTAGTTTCACTCAGGACTGTGATAACCTAGATTAGTAGACCAAAGGGTGAATTGACCGAAGGGATTCTCCAGAGTGTCTTTAATTTACGATAGGAGACCATAGTGGGAATTGACAGTGAGTGCTTCCCCAGAGAGTCTATTATTTTCATAGGTGAACCAGAGGGGTGAGACTGCATGTGCCTTATAGAGGGTTGCTGGTACATATACGTTGAACCATAAGGGTTAGGTTGTGCGAGATACCCAGAGGGTTACCTATTTTCTTCATGTTGCTGGCTGCTTACTTGTGTACTTTATTTGTTAGAACTATGGATTGTAGCTGCTTTTGCTTTCCTATTACTGCTTCTTGTTTTATTACTTGCCTTATATTCATTGACTGTTAGGCACAAATCTTTGGGTGATTGCCTATGGGGATTATATCCCACACCCTGTTTGGGCCATGATTTTGGGCACAATCAGACTATGTTGCTACAAGTATAGATAAGGGAATGTTCCCTTCTACTTTGGGATCTTGATTGCACCGGAGCTGGAGAGCATGGGACCGAGCCGGGGCTCAAGATGCTGAGGAGTTTATTTTGTTTTCCTTTTGAACTAGTTTTTATTTTTATTCCAGAATGTTGTTGTGTTTTCTTCTTTACATAGATACATGTACCTGATTCATCATTGTCATCATTGCTATATAAATTCATTGCTTCTGTTGTTTGGATTCTGCTATTATGCATGTTGTTACTACTTCCTCAGTTGACTATTTGTTTTCACTATATACCTTAACGAAAGAGGGCATAGTTTCCCTCTGACTCACAAAGTCCCTCGCTGCTAGTCGGCAGCCTCTGGAATTTGTGGAAATGCGCTTGAGGTCATGTGGCGAACTGGGTACGGGGCACCAGTGGAGGGGTTCCAGATTCGGGTCGTTACAAAGTGGTGGATCGCATCAGGGATGTCTTTCCAGAGGATTTTTCAGGTTTGCCTCCGGAGCGTGAGGTATACATCTCTATTGATCTCCTGCCAGGAGCGGCACTGGTGTCCATTCCTCCATATAGGATAGCGACACCTGAGTTGCAGGAGCTCAAGAAGCAGTTGCAGGAGCTACATGCTAAGGGTTTCATCCGACCCAGTACTTCTCCTTGGGGTTCGCCTGTCCTGTTTGCAATGAAGGAAGACGGTTTCCTTTGGCTTTGTGTGGATTATCAGAAGCTGAACCAGTTGATGGTCAAGAAATGATATACTTTGCCGAGAATTGACAACCTTTTCCGATCAGCTTAGAGGAGCCCGGTTTTTCTCGAAGATCGGCTTGAGGTCCGGTTATCATCAGTTGCACATTAGACCATCAGATATACCTCTGACAGCTTTCAGGAGCAGGTATGGTCTATACGAGTATAGAGTCATGTCGTTCGGTCTCACGAACGCGCCTGTAGTTTTTATGGAACTGATGAACTGAGTGTTCCATCCTTACTTGGAATCTTTTGTCGTGGTCTTCATGGACGATATCTTAATGTACTCCCACACTTGACACGACCATGCCACACTTCTTGAGATCGTTCTGAGTACACTAAGAGAGCATCGGCTCTATGCTAAACTCTCGAAGTGCCACTTCTGTATGGATCATATTCACTTCTTGGGTCACGTTATCTCAGAGTCAATAGTATCAGTGGACCTAGAGAAAGTGAGAGCTGTAGTTTCCTAGGAGTATTCAAAGAACATCTTTGAGGTACGTAGTTTCCTAGGGCTGGATGGATACTAAAGACGCTTAATTCAGGACTTTTCTCATCTAGAAGCACCTTTGATATGTCGGATCATGAAGGGGGAGAAGTTCTTATTGTCAGATTCATGTGAGTCAGCCGTTCAAGAGCTGAAAGGGAGGTTGAAGTTAGCACTGATACTAGACTACCCAGAGCCAGGAAAGAACTACCCTGTTTAATTTGATGCTTCAGGTATCAGTCTGAGATCTGTGCTTATATAGGGGGATGGAGTCATTGCGTACGGGTCTCGGCAGTTGAGGCCACACGAGAGGAACTACCCGACACACGATTTGGAGTTGGAAATTGTTTTTTATTCCATATGGTGTTGGGAACACTATCTGTTGGGAGAGCACTTTGTGGTTTTCACTAACCACAAGAGTCTCAATTACATTTTCCCTCAGCGGGATCTGAACCTGAGATAGCGCAGGTGGGTCGAGTAACTTCAGTCCTTTGATTTCGATCATGCCTATACACTGGGGAAAGGCAATGTAGTGGAAGATGTGCTGAGAAAGAGAACTCAGATTCAGGCAGTTCAAGAGACTAGCAGTGAGTGGCAGTTGATGGCTCTGTTCTCTGAGATGCATCTGGAGTTTCATGACAGATAGGGAAAGACCTTCCTATATTCTGTAGTTGTTACCTCAACACATCTTGATCGGGTACAGATGAGGCAGCTATCAGACTACGAAGGCTTAGTTCTACGGGAGAGTGTGTCAGGAAAGGACCCTCTTCCCGGATGGGCAGTGGGCAAGGATGAGATCTTGTAGTTCCAGGGACGTGTATGGGTGTCAGATGACATACGCGAGGAGATGATGCAGAATTTTCATTCCTCAATTTGAGAAGTTCATCCTGGCATCACCAAGTTTTATAGGGATCTTCTTCGCCAGTACCGGTGGCCAGGTATGTAGAAGGATGTTACTGGTTTCGTCATGAGATGTTCTACTTTTCAGCAGGTGAAGGCAGAGCATCAGTGACCAGCAGGCCTTTTACAGTAGCTACCAATTCTGGAGTGGAAGTTGAAAGACGTCGCGAGGGACTTCGTGACTGGGTTGTCGAGGTAACTTCAAGGGAACGATGTTGTGTGGGTTGTCATCGACAGCCTTTTGAAGTTTTCACACTTCATGCCAATTAAGGAGATATTCAGTGTTGATGATCTGGGATGACTTTACATCCGTGAGATTGTTCGTCTGCATGGAGTTCCACACTCCATTGTTTTAGACAGGGATGCGCGCTTTACCTCTCGGTTTTGGCAGGGAGTTCAGAAGGCCTTGGGTAAACAGGTACTTTTGAGTACAGCATACCATCAAAAGACTGATGGTCAGTCCGAGCGCACGATCCAGGTGCTTGAGGATATGCTCCGAGCTTGCATTATAGACTTTGGAGGTTCTTGGGGGAAGTATATTCCTCTGGTGGAGTTCTCATACAACAACAATTTCCAGCTGACCATTCAGATGGCACCATACGAGGCTTTGTACGGTAGTCCATGCCGATCACCCTTATGCTGGCTGGAGGCAGGAGAGGCAGCTTTTCTAGGACCTCGTCTCATTCAGGAGACCTTAGAACAGATAGAGTTGATTCGGAAGTAGATGGATATGGCACAGTCTCGACATAAGTCTTATGCTAATCAGCGGAGACGACCTCTAGAGTTTGAGGTCAGAGATCAGGTGTTCCCGCGTGTCGCAACAAGGTTCGGACATAAGGGGATTCAGAGAGAGGGTAATCTTTCACCGCGGTACGTCAGGCCGTTTGAGGTCATGGAGAGAGTGGGGTCGGTCACCTATCGGTTGCAGCTACCTTAGAGGTATCGGGCCATGCATGACGTCTTCCACGTCTCTCAACTCTGACGTTACTTTTGAGACCCGTCTCACACCTTTCTGCCTGAGGAAGTCCAGCTTTAAGCAGATGTGTCATTCGAGGAGCATCCTATCCGGATTGTCGATCGCGGTATGAAGGTCCTCCGTGGGTGTTCTGTTCCTCTGGTACGAGTGTTGTGGCAGCATGAGCGAGTACAGGTTGAGACCTGGGAGAGGGAGGCCGATGTACGATCACAGTGGCCGGAACTGTCTGGGGATTCTTCTTCTACACCCCGTTAGGGAAATTCGGGGATGAATTTCTTTAAGGGGGGAAGTTTCTAAGAACCCAAATCTTTGTTCAGTTTTTTTTCCTTTTTTCTAGAGTTTTTTAGAAAAATGAATTTTATGGAAATTTTCAATGTACTGGCCGTGTACTTTCTGAGTACACACTGTGTACTCTTATCCGGCTTGGAGTCGTGTGCTGGCTATGCCCGGGCCACAAAAACGGTGTGTAGGGGTGACGTGGAGGCCGATTTTGGCGGAGTAAGGGAAGGACCAATTACAGGTCATGTACTCTAAAAGTACACACTGTGTAATTTTTTTTTTCATTAAACGGACTGGGGTCACGCCTAACCCCCGATTTCATATTCTTCTCCAGTTTTCGTTCGTCCGAAGTGACCCATACAGACGAATCTTCCCCGATCTCCCACCCCGCCGTCCGTTCTCCAATTTGATCCCGGTCGATTGTGTTGGAATCAAAACGTTGAGTTATTCCTTATACTTGAGCCTTGTTTCTTGATTCCTCATTGTTTTCATGATATTGTAGGTTGAGTGTTTTGTGTGTTTTCGTAGATCAACGTCGTTCTAAGGGGAATCTGTCATCATGGTTCACAGATATCAATCTCCTAGGATTGAGGTAGGTGGTTTGTGCCTTTCCGTAGAAGGTTGATGAATATTTTGTGAAAATTCCACCAATACCCTTGAACGAGGTATTGTGTGTTCTTGTTTTTCCCTAGTAGTATTTCCTTCTTTGATTGATTTCTAGATTAGATGTTTTGCCTGTGATTATGGTAGCTTTAATGTACCTTGAATGTTTGATATGCTTGTTCTGCATGTTTGGCGTTTTTCCAATTGCCATGCCTAGTTGTAGGATTCTAGACTGCTGCCTTGTTTTGCTGATGATCCTTAGTTGATAGCCAAGTAGTTGTTGAGGTTACGTGGACGATGCACATGCGCACTGAGCATGTTTAGTTTGACTCAGAACTGTGAGAACCTAGAGTAGTAGAACAAAGGTAGAATTGACGGAAGGGCTTCTCCAGAGTGCCTTTAATTTGCGATACGAGACCACAGGGGGAATTGACGTTGAGTACTTCCTCAGAGAGTCTGTAGTTCCTTGAAGCGGTCCACAGGGGAAATAGATATTGAGTGCTTCCCCAGAGATCCTTTAGCATGATACGAGACTATAGGGGGAATTGACAGTGAGTGCTTCCCCAGAGAGTCTATAATTTTCATAGGTGAACCAGAGGGGTGAGACTATGTGTGACTCCTAGAGTGTTGCTGGTACTTATAGTTTGAACCATAGGGGTTAGGCTATGGGAGCTACCTAGAGGGTTACCTATTTTCTTCTAGTTGCTGGATGCTTACTTGTGTACATTATTTATTAGAACTATGGATTGTAGCTGCTTGTGCATTCCTGTTACTAATTCTTGTTTTATTAATTTCCTTGTATTCATTTACTGTTAGGAACAAATCATTGGTTGATTGCCTACTGGGATTGTATATCACACACTGTTTGGGCCATGCTTTTGGGCCCAAGAAGACTATGTTGTTGCAAGTATAGATAAGGGCAAGCACCCTTCCACATCAGGATCTTGATTGTGCTGGTGTGGGAGAGAATGGGGCCGAGATGGGGCTCGCGATGCTGGGGAGTTTATTTTTTTTCCTTTTGCACTTGTTTTCAGTTGTATTCCAGCACGTTGTTGTGTTTGCTGCTTTCAATAGATACTTGTACCTACTGCATCATTTTCATCATTGCTATAAATATTCATTTCATCCACTAATTGGTTTATGCTGTTATGCATGTTGTTACTACTTCCGCTGTTGAATATTGTTTTTTGTTGTATACCTTACCAAAATATGGCATAGTTTCCCCGCCAACTGACCAAGGAACATGCTGCTAGTCGGCAGCCTCTAGCGTTTGGGGAAATGCGCTTGAGGTCATGTGGCTAACCATGTAGCCCTGTCCGGGTACCCGGCAGTGTCATGAACAACACGGGCCGGCGTTACATTCTTTTCCACACACCGTGTTTGTTCGGAACACACCCTGTAGTCTTGTCCAGGTACCTGGCTGTGTCATGAACAACATGGGACAAGGTCACCGTGCCTATGCACGCCGTGTTTGTTCGGAGAACGCCGTGTAAGGTTCAGCCGTGTAGATGGCCGTGTGTTTCACAAACACGGGACACCGAAGCCATGTCTAGTACACGCCGTGTGTGTTAAGAACACGTCGTGTGGTCTCGGGTTAAGTCGGACCGTGTGGGTTAGCCGTGTAAGTAGACTCAGGCAGGGGAACAGTTTTCAACTACACACCGTGTGTGGGTGAAACACGCCGTGTAGTATTATGTGTACACGACTTTTCGGGTAGGAGTACATGCCCATGTTAGTGAGTTAAGAAGACACACTGTGTAGTTTTATACACGCCGTATAGTCAAGTTTTGTAAACTTGTGTGTTTTTCTTCCCTTGTTTCCATTTTGTACTGTTGTGTTCTCTACCCTTGTTTTCCTGATCTAAGGTGTGCTTTTGATCTTTCATATCTATGCCTCCGAGACGTCCTCCAATCATAGGTCTGTCATCGGGCAGTGATCAGACGCCAGATAGGGCTGATCAGGGACATCATGTCGATCCTCCAGTCGGTCTAGCCTTGGCACCAGTTGTTATACCAGTTGCAGGTGATGATGCACAGTTCAGGGAATGGTTCATGAGGATGATGTTTGCCTTCTAGGGAGCTCCGCCTCCTACCACATCTATGGAATATTTGACACGGGTTTTTCAGCAGTAGCATCCTCCCACATTTATGGGGGAAGTAGGACCTCAGGCTGTAGAGTAATGGCTGGAAGTCGTGCTGAATATATTCGAGCATCTAGAGATGCCTCTAGAGAGGCGGGTCAAGCTCGCCACCTACATGCTCCGAGACTCCTCCAAGAGGTGGTGGGATGTGATCTCACAGGCAGGTCAGCAGCAGGATACGGTTTGGGAGGAGTTCCAGCACGTGTTCAATGACTACTTCTACCCGGAGTCCCTGAGGGCCGACTAAGCCCGGGAGTTCATGAGAATAGAGTAGGGTACTCTTTCTGTCATGGAGTATTCCGCTCATTTCACCGAGCTGCAGTGCTTCACACCCCTCCGGGATGGGAGTTGGGTGTTCTTAGCGAGGAAGTTCGAGGATGGTCTTAGGCGGGAGATCCGCTCACAGGTGAACATCTTCCAGCTGAATTCTATTACTTCCTCTTTAACCAGGCAATGATTGCGGAGCGCAATTTGAGAGACTCTGGAGTTGCGAGCCAGGGCGGTTCTGCTCCCAGAGCTAGTTTGCCTCCAGATGTCAGCAATAAGTTCCATAGAGAGCCTACATGCGGAGATCCAAGAAAGAGAGATGCATCATCAGGAAGCTAGGTAATATTCTACCAGTGTGTCCGGTTAGGGCACACAAGGCCGCAGTGCTACAAGGACCCCATGGAGTGCCGATCTTGAGAAAAGATGGGTCACCTACAGCGTTTCTGTCATTTTTTCTCACTAGCAACTGGTGACCAGGGTTCTTCCATGACTCCTCGTTCAGGAGAAGAACCTCCAGTTTCTCACCAGTCGGGTAACTGGAGTTCTTCCGGCCGTTCGGGCTGAGGTGGAGGTCGAGGTCGTGGCATTCAGCCACCAGTTCCTCAGCACCAGCAAGGAGTTTCATCCCAGGGTGGTCGGTCAGGGGTGCAGGGCCACGGTACATGCCAGTCTTTTGCTGTGGAGAAGACTTATCAGGAGTTGGATCCCAACCCTTCTATTGTTCGAGCTATGATTTTTGTAGCCTCAGTTTTATCTTCAACCCTTTTCGATACTAGTGCTACACATAGATTTATCTCTGTTACCATTGTGGAGAGCCTTGGACTCTGCACCTTTTCTTCTGCCTACTCGTGGACACTAGACACACCATTGGGGACGAGGACATCTAGTATACTCCACTGTAGAGAGTCCCCTCTCGAGGTTAAAGGGTATCTCTTCTTATGGGATCTCTATGTCCTAGAGATGACAGACTATGATGTCATCCTTGGCATGGATTGGTTGATTCCCTTCCAGGCTGTTGTCGACTGCTATCACTACAGAGTGAGTTTCGTTTCACCAAAAGGTGAGTCTTTTCTTCATAAGGGCGAGTGGGACGTTCGAGTGAGTCAGGCAGGACTCGAGCGTCTTATGCTAGGAGGGGTGATGGCCCAGATTTCTAGTCTATATCTGGATGATCAGTGGACTCCACAGTTGGATTTTCCTCTGGTGGTGGATCGCTTCAGGGATGTCTTTCCAGAAGACTTTTCAGGTTTTTCTCTAGAGTGTGAGGTAGACTTATCAATTGATCTCATGCCAGGAGCGGTACCGGGGTCCATTCCTACCTATAGGATGGCCACGCCTGATTTGCAGGAGCTCAAGAAGTAGTTGGAGGAGCTACAGGCTAAGGGTTTCATCCGACCCAGTATTTCTCCTTAGGGTTCACCCTTCCTGTTTGCAAATAAGGCAGACGATACCCATCGGCTTTGTGTGGATTATCGAAAGCTGATCTAGTTGATGGTCAAGAACTAATATCCCTTGCTGATAATTGACGACCTTTTCGATAATATTCAAGGAGCCTGAGTGTGCTTGAAGATTGACTTGAGTTCCAGTTATCATCAGTTGTGCGTTAGACCATCAGATATACCTCTGACAGCCTTCAGGAGCAGGTATAGTCTATACGACTATACAGTCATGACGTTCGGTCTCATGAATACGCCTGCAGTTTTTATGGAACTGATGAACTAAGTGTTCTATCCTTACATTGACTCATTTTTCATGGTCTTAGTGGACGATATCTTGGTGTACTCTCACACTCGACATGACCGCGCCACACATCTTGAGATTGTTCTGAGTACACTGAGAGAGGATTGGATTTATGCTAAACTCTCGAAGTGCCACTTCAGGATGGATCAATTCACTTCTTGGGTCATGTCATCTCAGTGGAAGGAGTATCAATGGACCCAAAGAAATTGAGAGCTGTTGTTTCCTAGGAGCAGCGAAAGAAAGTGTTTGAGGTACGGAGTTTCCTAGGGCTGGCTGGATACTATAGACATTTCATTCAGGACTTTTCTCGTCTAGCATCACCTTTGACAGGTCTGACCAAGAAGAGGGAGGAGTTTTTATGGTCATATTATTGTGAGTCAGCCTTTCAAGAGATGAAAGGGAGGTTGACTTTAGCACCGATACTAGTCTTGCCAGATCCAAGAATGAACTACATTGTTTACTATGATGCTTCAGGTATAGTGCTGGGAGATGTGCTTATGCAGGGGGTGGATTCATTACGTACGGGTCTCAGCAGTTGAGGACACATGAGAGGAACTACCTGACACACAATTTGGAGTTGGCATCTGTTGTTCATGTCTTACGCTGTTGGAGACACTATCTGCTGGGAGAGAACTTTGTGGTCTTAATTGACCACAAGAGGCTCAAGTACATTTTCACTCAGCGGGAACTGAACCTGAGACAGCGCAGGTGGGTCGAGTACCTTCAGTCCTTTAATTTCGAGCTTGCCTATACGCCGGGGAAAGGCAACGCAGTGGCAGATGCGCTGAGCAGGAGAACTCAGATTCAGGCAATTCAAGAGGCCAGCAGGGAGTGGCAGCTGCTGGCTCTGTTCCTTGAGATGCATCTAGAGGTGGATGACAGACATGGACAATCCTTACTATCTTCTATAGATGTTACCTCTACACTTCTTGATAATGTACGGATGAGGAAGCTCTCAGACTCTAAAGGATTAGTCCTACGGGAGAGTGTGCAAGGAGAGAACCCTCTTCCCGGATGGACAGTGGGCGAGGATGCGATCTTGCGGTTCCAGGGACGTGTATGGGTGCCGACAGACATATACGAGGAGCTGATTGAGAATTTTCATTCCTCGGATTGGGCAGTTCATCCTGGCGTCACCAAGATGTATCGGGATCTTCATTGCTAGTACTGGTGGCCAGATATGAAGAAGAATGTTGCTGGTTTCGTCATGATATTTTCTACTTGTTAGCAAGTGAAGGCAGAGAATCAGCGACCAACATGCCTTTTATAGTAGCTACCCATTCCGGAGTGGAAGTGGAATGATGTCGCAATGGACTTTGTTACGAGGTTGCCGAAGTCGCCTCAAGGGAACGATGATGTTTGGGTTGTTGTCAACAGGCTTACGAAGGTTGCACACTTCTTGCTGATTAAGTAGGCCTTCGTTGTTGATGATCTCAGATGAATTTACATCCAAGAGATCATTCTTATTCATGGAGTTTCACACTCCATTGTTTCATATAGGGATGCGCACTTTACCTCTCGGTTCTGGTGAGAACTTCAGAAGGCCATGGGTACATAGGTACTTTTGAGTACAACATACCATCCCCAGACTGATTTCCAGTCCGAGCACACAATCCAGGTTTTTTAGGATATGCTCTGAGCTTGCATTCAATACTTTGGAAGTTCTTCAGAGAAGCATATTCATGTGGTGGAGTTCACCTACAACAACAGTTTCCAGGCGACCATTCAGATGGCACCATACGAGGAATTGTACGGTAGGACATGTTGTTCACCCTTATGCTGGCTGGAGGCAGGAGAGGCAGATTTGCTGGGACCTCATCTCATTCAAGAGACCTCATAATAGATATCGTTGATTCAGAAGTGGATGGCTATGACACAGTATCGACAAGAGTCTTATGCTGATCAGCAGAGATGACCTCTGGAGTTTGTGGTCAGAGATCAGGTGTTCCTGTGTGTCGCACCAAGGTTGGGACACAAGAGGATTCAGAGATAGGGTAAGCTTTCCCCATGGTACGTCAGGCCGTTTGAGGTCTTGGAGAGAGTGGGGCCGGTTGCCTATCGGTTGAAACTACCTCATATGTATCGGGCGATGCATGAAGTTTTCCACGTCTCTCAACATTGACATTACTTTTCAGACCCATCTCACGCCTTTTATCCTAAGGAAGTCGAGCTTGAAGCGGATGCGTCATTCGGGGAGCATCCTTTCTGGATTGTCGATCAAAGTATGAAGGTCCGCCATGGGTGGTCTGTTCCTCTGGTATGAGTGATATGGCAGCATGGGCGAGTACAGGGTGAGACCTTGGAGAGAGAGGTCGATGTACGTTCGCAGTGGTCGGAACTGTTCGGGTATTTTTCTTCTACATCCTGTTAGGGAAATTTGGGGACAAATTTCATTAAGGGGAACGTCTGTAAGAACCAGGATCTTCATTCAGGTATGTTTTTCCTTTTTCTAGAGTTTTTAAGAAAAATGAATTTTCTGGAAATTTTCAATGTATACTCCGTGTACTTTTAAAGTACACACCGTGTACTCTGATCCAACTCGAAGTCGTGTACTGGCCGTGCCCGGGCCACACACATGGTGTGTAGGGGTGACGTGGAGGCTGAGTTTGGCGGGGTATGGAAAGGACCTAGTACACGCAGTGTACTCTAAAATTACACACCATGTACTTTCTTTTTTTCATTAAACAGACCGGGGTCGCGCCTACCCCCGATTTCATCTTCTTCTCTAGTTTTCGTCCGTCCGAAGCGACCCGTATGACAAAATCTTTCCTAAGATCCCGCCTCTCCGTCTATTCTCTGATTTGAGCACAGTCGATTGCGTTGGAAGCACATCGTTGAGTTCTTCCTTCTTCTTAAGCCTTGTTTCTTGATTCCTCTTAATTTTCAAGATATCGTAGGTTGAGCGTTTTGTGCGTTTTCTCAGATCTACGTCGTTCTAAGGGAAATCTATCATCGTGGTTAAGATATATCGATCTCCTAGGATCGAGGTAGGTGATTTGTGACTTTTCGTAGAAGTTTGATGAATATTTTGTGCAAATTATTCCAATTCACTTGAACGGGGTATTGTGTGTTCCTGTTTTGCCATGGTTGTATTGCCTGCGTTTCTTTATTGCTAGAGTATATGTTTTTCCTATGATTATGGTATCTTTACTGTACCTTGAATGTTTTCTATTCTTATTCTACCTGTTTGGAGTTTTTCCAGTTTTCATGCCTAGTGTTAGGATTGTGGACTACTACCTTGCTTTACTGCTGAGCCTTAGTTGATAGCAACGTATTTTTTGAGGTTACTTGGATGATGCACACGCGTGCTGAGCAGGTTTAGTTTCACTCAAGACTGTGAGAACCTAGAGTAGTAAACCCATGGGATAATTGATGGAAGGGATTCTCCAGATTGTCTTTAATTTATGATACGAGACCATAGGGGGAATTGACGGTAAGTGCTTCCCCATAGAGTCTATTATTTTCATAGCTGAACCAGATGGGTGAGACTGCGTGTGCCTCCTAGAGGGTTGCTGGAACTTATAGGTTGAACCATAGGGGTTAGGCTGTGAGAGCTACCCAGAGGGTTACCTGTTTTCTTCATGTTTTTGGCTGCTTACTTGTGTACTTTATTTGATACAACTATGGATTGTAGCTGCTTGTGCTTTCCTGTTACTACTTCTTATTTTATTACATGCATTGTATTCATTGACTATTAGGCACAAATCTTTGGGTTATTGCCTACTGGGATTGTATCTCACACCCTGTTTGGGCCATGCTTTTAGGCCCAAGCAGACTACGTTTCTGTAGGTATAGATAAGGGCAAGCACCCTTCTACATCAGGATCTTGATTGCACTGGAACTGGAGAGCATGGGACCGAGCTGAGGCTTGCCATGTGAGGAGTTTATTTTTTTTCCTTTTGCACTTGTTTTCTGTTGTATTCCAGCACGTTGTTGTGTTTGATGCTTTCCATAGATACTTGTACCCACTGCATCATTGTCATCATTGCTATATATATTCATTGCTTCTGTTGTTTGGTTTATGTGGTTATGCATGTTTTTACAGCTTCCGCTATTGACTATTGTTTTTCACTGTATACCTTACCGAAAGAGGAAATAGTTTCCCCACTGACTCACAAGGCCCTCGCTGCTAGTCAGCAGCCTCTAGCGTTCGGGGAAATGCATTGGAGGTCATGTGGTGAATCGGGTATGGGGCACCAGTGGAGGGGCTCCGGATTCGGGTCGTTACATATTTTATGATTTAGAGATACTTCATGTTATTTGAATTAATAATAAGTTCAATGACCGTCTAATGTTTTTATACTAATGTTATGGAATGGAAAAGAGGAAAATAATTTCTAAAATGGTATAATTTTATCACTAGACAAGGATTTAGAAATTAATGTATTGTATCAATATATAATGAACCTTTGCTAAGAGATAACGTGGAATTATTCCAAGGCACATCCAATGGATAAGATTATATATATGAAAAAGAATTATATCAAGTAATTATTTTTCATTATATTCTTATATATTGAAATAATTCATCAACTCTAGGTAAAACGGTGTTGAAACAATAATTTTTTCAAAATACCTTAATTTTTGATGAACTACTGGTCTTTTAAATCATCACATATTTATAGATTTAAGGCCCTCAAAATTTCACTGATCATTAAAATTTTTGTGATAAATGAAATCAATCACTCTCTATAATTATTAATTATTTTACACTAATTCCATATTGTCATATTCCACCAATGTCCTTTTATTTAGATTCCTAGTTATATGTTATTCCATATGACTATTGTAATTTAGTTTCTATATCATTAAGATGATATTTTAATCTACATATTAGAATGTGGTTTTGTTAAAAAAATAATTTTAAAATATAAAACACTAGATTACTGATATCATATTTAAATTGTGAGGACACAATTTAATTACGGTGTGGAAAATGTTTCACCCCAAAATTATAAAATAATAATAATTCTATTCTATAGTGTATATGACACGCAACACAAAGTGTAGAAGGTAATATAAAATCATAATAATTTATTATATATTTAATATTTTATATAAAAAATATATTCTATATATTACAATTCAAAAAAAACTATATTGTCTTGTGTTACACAAAATCCCATGTTTCTTCGATAGCTTCAATTACACAGAAGACAATGTTTTACGTAAAAACAATATACTATTAATATTATTATTTAATATTATAGATATAACTAGCCATTTTAATGTAAGGAATTATAATTATTAAATAATTAATTAAATAAAATTTGAAAACATTTTTAATATATGTTTATATAATTATTTTGTGACATATTAATTAGAAATTAATATGGAGACCGAATGAATATAAAAAAAAGTGTTTTTATAAGAAAACAATTTAATGAACCAAAAGGTATTTTATCCAAAAAAAATAAATTAATTAATATTATTGAATTATATTAATTAATTTTAAATATTATAAATTCTATTAAGTATTTTCAAATTCATCCAATAGATTTGATAGGTATAAAATAACAATATATTTGATTTTAATCATCAATAGTTATCTATATCTAAAATGATGTTTTTCTTATTTTTAATAGAATAGTTATTTTAGAAATAAATTTTTTCACATTATTAAATTTTATTTTATAAAATAAAAGTTTCTAAATAAAAAATAATATTATGTTAGTGTGATTTTCTGTATTTTTCATAGAAGTTACATATTTGGATGAATAGAGAAACATGTTGAATAGAAATTATAAATAAAAGTTTCATCTAAATAATATATAATATTAAATTATATTTTAAATTGGATTTATGATCACATTTCATCAATTATATATCTAATAATACAATTTCAAAAATTGGAATAATTTTTTAATTTATTTTATAAATTAAAACATAGTAAGATTTTGAACATTTTTACTTTAATAACATGATTTATCATCCCATCTGTGGGATTAAAATAAAAGTAATTTATTCCACTTTTATATTTGGATGATGAAAAATATATTTTTTTATTTTTTATATTAATAATTTTTAATTAAAATAATTTCATTATATTTTTTGAACAAAAATATTAGTGAATGAAAATAAAATTAATAAAATTGATTAAGGTAAAATTGAGTTTACTTAGTGGTTAAAATTTAATCATAACCGACCAAATAAACTACGAACATGTACAAAACCTATTTCTAGGAAATATTTAGACAATATTCCATATTTTAACAAATTTGTTTCATTATTGGAGGCATATTATGTAAGGATGAATTATAAATAGTGTTTAACGTTTTATATTTAGAAGAATGCCACTCCAACATCAACTATAAAAGAGACCTCACCCACCTATATTTTTAATACCTATCAAACATTTTTTTATCATAAAATTATTTCTAAATAATATTCATAAATACCTATACTCATATTATAATACTTAACTTGGGAATTAATCCAACTGATAACGCATTTTGGTATAAAAATGGAGTTAGCTGAAAAAGAGGTAAAATTATTCAATAATCAATTTTATTTTATTTCCATATACACACAATAAATTATTATTATATATTTATTATGTAATATCAATATTATAATAAATATAACGAGATGTTTTTATCTTTACTTTATGACATACACCTTCACACACTTCTGTAAAATGGGATACACAATAGTCATCTATGTGTACGGTAGGCTACTGCCACACGAACCGATGTTCGCCCATTTCCACCATTCATGGTTGGAAATAATGATTTTTTTTATAGTTTATATATTTTATATATGATATTTATAATTTATTTAAGATTTTTGATTAATTTTATAAATATATAACATCATGACTTCTATTTTTTGGTAATATGATAACATATTTTTGTGGACGTTTCACTACAATCTTCTAAATGAAATTTGATTCATCCATGCTTTACATGGAATGTATTATGAATTAGTTTAATGAAAATACCTAATATATTTTACATAAAAATGGTAATTTAATTATAATTTACACATCTATATATGAATGAGATTTCATTTTTAATACAATAAGAAAACTGAAATAATTTGCATGTGTACGTACGACCTACAATCTCCATGAACAGTGCATTCCATTCCCTATCACTAAAGAATATGATTTACTATAAATACATATATTTTGAATATATATGATATATATGAAACCATTATAATATTTATTACATAATTACAAATCTGGTAATATAATATATCTTTTTCTTTGTTACCCTTTCACACACTAAAAAGTGATAATGTTGTCTGTGGATGTGTGGACTACAACCTCCTCGAAGGAATATGATTTATTTTTCATCAAAATAATTCTATATAAAATTATATGTCATTAAATAATATATTAATTATTATATAATTATCATTATGTAAAGGTAAATGTTATTTACCAAAATTCTATAATGATCATTAGAAAATTGAAATGTTAATCATGCATATGTATATCTTACCGTATCCATGATTGAAATGTGAGTTCATTTTTAATAAACATATTTCATTTTTGGATTTAAAAGTATAATTTTTTATATATATGATAATAGTTTTTTATTAATAATTTCGTTTTCTTAAATTAATGACCTTTTGGACTATATCCTACCTAACAATGTCATTTTTTACATATCACCGGATTATAGTTTAAACATTTGTCATAAACATAATTTATTATTTAATTTTATATAACATTAAAAAATGTAAAACATATGTAATAATAAAATTTAAAAAGGTTCTCAAACCAGTAAATAATGAAAACTAGTTTATTATTAAATAAGATGAAGACACACATGTAAAGTCTGACTCAAAGTAATATATTTGAATTCAGTTTTCATTCCATTGATACTTATTTGTTATTATACACAAATTCACGTTGATTTGGTGATTATGATTCACATTTTTCATTTAACATCATGGTTCAATCAAACATAATGATACTTTATATTTCATATTGAATTATTCCATATAAGGCTATTTGACTTGAAAATTACCTTATTGTAAATGTTATATTGTAATCTAACTTTATTTTGAGATCGTTGACTTTCTCTTGAAACAATAAGTTCTTTAAAATAATGTTTTTATTATAAATTACATTTATATTAAATTCATAAATTCTTTTGTAGTGTATTTTATTATTTCTGAAATTCAATACCATTTTGACATATGGTTTTTACTTTGAATGTTATTATGTAAAATGGGTAAATGTAGAAAAATATGTATCTTTCACCCAATAAAAATATTTGATAAGGAACAATGATTATGAATTAAATAATTTGTTAGATATATGAGTAATTATTTGGACATGCATTACATGGGTTGGGGACCGATTATTAAAAAACCCTCAATGCACCGTTAGTCTCATAAGAAAAATTAGAAGGCCAAATCAAAATAGTTGTTAACTGTATTGAGAATATATCTTGATGGTAGATATGATGTAGATATGAATCATGGTGTTAAATATTTTAGCATTTCCTTCATTCAATATTAAGTTATTCTTATCCAGAGTATTCTTTCAATGAAAAAAAATCTATGAATGTATTTCATATAATGTTTATTGATTAAATGGAATGTGTTTTTAGTTATCTACCTTTCCATATTGTTTATGACTTATTTAGTAAATTAAATGACATGTGTGTTCAGTTATTTAACATTCAAATTTTATTATTAATTATTAATTTTTCATATCTTCCCCTTTATTTATCCATTTCTAATCATTTGAGCTCACCTAAATTTTTTCTTTTCCCTATGTTATGAAGAAAATATCCTTGAAAGAGTTTCCAAGGTTTTAGTTTATTTTCTTATATTATGTATTATGTTTTATTTTTAATTCCTAGTGTTAAAAGGGTATTATATATGTACCTGGTTTCAAAAATTGATAAACTATTTGTTCCTTTGTGATTTAAATCTTTTATCTATTTCAATGTAATGACGTAAGGAACCAAATCCATACTATTGGGGTTAATGTAGTTACATATGTTAAAACCCAAAATTAATAAACCTTCATATATATAAATAATACATTAATCTTAGAAATTCCTTAATAATACCAAAGTTCCAACATTGATAATTCCATAAATAAATAACCCTATATAATCATAAACCTTAATAACATCAACATTAGATAATGTTTTATACTCAAAACTTCTGTTATTCCATTCATCTAACCTCCCCTAAAATGTAATAAAAAATTTCTTGAATAATCTTTCAAATTAACACTATGGGATATATATACCAAATCCCCATTAAATCATCTCCCAAAATATCATTAATTACCATAAAATCTAATCCCATAAAATAGAAAAAAATTGTATATAAATTTTCACATATGATAATATTTATTATTACAATCCCATTAAGGTATCCAAAACTCTTAAGATAACCTCACATGAAAATATAGTACTCGCTATAGTTTTATAAACCATGATCTAACACCAAAAATTATATCCCTAAACCTGCACTCCATGATCTGGTGATAAAATCCTAATATTCTAATATTTGGATTTGATATCAATAAACATGACCATATTTTGTCCATTAAAATTATATACCACTGAAAATAAATATTGCATCACATACACACCATGAAGAAATTTTTAGATCATAATTCTATAGAATTAAGAAAAAATATAACATAGAAATACTGACATTATTAAGTGGGAATTTTCTACAATAACCAGTGTTTCTTATTCAACATTATGTGTAAATAAAGTCTCATATAAAACACTGCTATAAATATCTTACATTAAAAATTTATTTTCATTATGTGGAAGATAATCCTAATATGGTTGATCCCAAATTGTGTGCAAGGGTAAACAAATGTTTTAAGAGTCTAATATATTCGATGATAATAAGATTAGAATAAGTGTATGAGAAAATATTAGTTGATTATGATAAATGGATAATATAATTCATACACATAAACAGTGATATTATTAAACATGTGAAATTCAATTAAGATTTTAAAAAGAAAATATTCATCGGAAATAATAATCATGATCTATGTGATGTTTATATTGATCAATGAAATCATTAAAAACTCATAAATATAATAGAGAATATTTTAGAATATCATATAATATTATTTTCATAAATCATGTACAATTGAGTTAAAATAACTAGATCCAAATTTAATTCATTGTATAAACCTCTTAGTATAACTTCCTCCTTCATTCCATTGACGATAAGGAACATCAAATAATGTATTAGAGAGATGTAAGGGTATCACGTATCATATAATCTATATCAGCATAACCTTTCATTTTATAAAATATCATATGTACAATATGTTAATATAAAACATATAATATTTCATATGCATCCTAAAAATATTAAAAACAATAGTCGTTATTTTATAGCTTGATTTAACCAATGAAAAAAGGGGATTAATGATAATCTCTTTAAAAATACATTATATGAAAAAAAGAAGGAAAATGGATATAATCATATAATCATATTCTAAATTTAGTATAGGAATCATTAAACATGATAAAATATATAAAAAATATATATATAATAAAATTTAAAACACTTCATTTAAAATAATAGAAAATACCGTTTTCATTTGGTACCCTTAAAAACTAAAATTTCAGAAAATATAGACAAATTGTTTTTTTAAATAACCCTATAATCATGAAAAGAAATCTTGAATGAAAATAATATTTTTAATGTTGTAAAAAACAATCCATTTGGTAAATGATAAAATAATGATCTATTTCACACATATGGTAAAAACCAAATTTACTCTAATTGGAAGGCGAGAAATATATTTCATTAATTTTCTAAAATTAAATTATATGGTACCTTATGAATTTATTAAGAGTATTTTTCATGGGTTCGTTGATATAAGTTCTTCAATAAGTTTGAGTATTATTATAGAGGTGGTGTCTTTATATAAGAGAGAAGGGGAGTAACCCTGGAGTTGTTTAAAATTTTATATTAATAAAAATTATATTTCATGTTCATGTGGACCCATATTGATATATTAATAATTTATTATTGATATAAGCCTAAATCATCTCTTATAATAAAATTTAGAATAGTTTATTTGTCATTTTGACATTTATATATTAGGTTTAACATCCCATTATCCCTCTTAATGATTACAGGGATAATAGATTTTGTACACATCAGTGGTCAATATGTTTTAGATAAATGGAAAATTTATCGATAAATACCAAATAGAGGATATTATAGACTATATCCCATTAAAATTTTAAAATACAAGAATTTTATAAATTTTAACCCATTTAATAATTTATTATTTAACATGAAATTCCATTAATGTCATTTGTTTGAAAATTTACATAGTTAACTAAAAAAAATATCATTATAGATATCTAATTTAAAAAAAATCATTTTAAAAATGAATAATACATTATATTTGTATAAAATAACCATATAACACCCAAAATCACCGAAAAAATATTCCTCTTCATGTTTTTAAAAGCATTGAATCAATATTTCTATTTACTGGATAAAAATTATACTGGAATTACATTTACATTTAAGGAAATTATTTTATCACAGAAAATTAAAAATAAATAACCATAATAAAAAATTTATTCCTATTAAAATAATAACTTATAAAAATTAATTATATTTTATATCCTTGAGAAAAAAAATTCGAGAAATTAAAATTGAGAAAGACTTATTTTGGAATTATTCATTACAGTAAATAATATAATGTTCTTTTTCAAGGACAAATAACACCCCAATTATATTTTCTTTAAAAATATAACGGTTTCGGTCTATAAAAACATATATAAAATAATAATGTTTAGTGTTAGGGTGATTTTAAGATAATTGTACATTATTTTTAATTTAAATTACCAAAAATTACTCATTACTAGAATGGTACATATTTACCATTATTACTATTCATTAAAAGAAATGTAACATAGTCCAATTTAGTTTTTTTATATATTAAAATATAAAATATTTAATCAATTTTATTAAAATAAATTTCTATTATTTAAATAATTTACTTTTAAAATAAACCAATAAAATTTGAAGAAGAATAGTTTCCTAGATAAAGAAATTTTTAGGTTGTGAAAATTTTTATTCCAAATTTGTACATAATGTTTATTACAAAGATATTAATTGAATTATTTCTAAATATAAATAAATACTATTATTTTATTATCAATTGAAAAAAAATTGGGAGATATTAAATACTAGAATAGAAAATAATATTTTATATTAATTAGTATTTTTTCACAATATATAGAATAATTAATTTTGATAAAAATGCATAAATTAACCCTTTATCTAATTTTGATATGACTATTTTAAAAATTATAACATAATAAATTAATTCATTTAAACTTGGTATAAATTTATTTTAATATTTTTCCTCAAAACGGAATAAAAACTATTATTGATGCGTTAAATGTGATTAATAAAAATTGTTTTCTTATTTCATAATAATTAAGAAAGGATTTTTTATTATTTTGGACTATTATATATATTATTTATAAATAACTAAATCATATTAATTATTATAGGTTGGATAAATTATATTAAGAGTAATTAGAATTAATAAACATGGAAAGAGTCGAGTAAATAACTACTTATGTGAGAGACCTCCTTTAGAATACCTCTTAAGCCTTTTTAACATAAAATTATGGTTAGACCAAAATTAAATGAACTAAAAAAGGGATTGAGGAAGTTTTCATTGTAGGTAATTGTGCCGATGTAATGGTCAATGTTTTCCAATAATGGCGGAGAACATGTTCTCTCTTATAAGTGAGAGAAGGGATATGAAATGAATTATTTTAAAATTTTAAATAATAGAAAGTAACCTTTTTATGATTGTGGCACAGAATATATTTTTTTAACTTAATAAAATACGAGGTCCTAATATATTCAATAAATAATATATATACATTTTTAGGTGATAGTTTTATATATATCTCTTAGATTAACCCTTGGTAAACCCAGTTTAACCTTAATTTTCAGAACATTTTTTTACTATTTATAGTATTCATTATGAATAAAATGAAAGTTAACTATTTATAATTTTTCCATTTTATGATTATATATATAGTTACCATTTTATCCAATACATGTTTTATAAGTGGTAGGAATTAATTTTACAAAAATCAAACAAAATGTAACGAAAACCATTTTTAAATGTCTTTTTTAGAAAAAATGGATATTATTCTCATTCCTAATGTAGGGAAAAAATTGATGAAAAATAATTTTTTTATCCAATATATATTCTATAAATTTAATTAAAATAATTAATATATAGTAATTTATTTAATTTTAATGAAAAAACTCATTCTGTGCATAATAGATGTTTTTTTATAAAAACGTCTCTTTTTTACCATCAAATCCTTTTGTTTTCCTCTTTAACCCTTTTATGTAAAATAAATTCAAATTATATAAGTGTAAAAAATATTATATATATGTTTAATATTTTGAATTAATTTTTTAATGAATGAATATATCCACTAAATATAATATACTTGAAAAATTGCTTATAAGAAATATTTCAAAATAGTTATTTAGGATGATGAGTACTTCCTTTGGAAAATTTAATAATTTTTAATAATTTTATTTCATTTTAATGATATATAATTTTATTTATTTTATAATTTTTAAAAATAATTCACTCAAGTAAATTGTTTCATATAACATATTCTAAAATAAACATGAAATTAATTAAAGAGAAACAAATCATAAAATCTCAAGTTGTTGCATTTTACAACTTATTTGAATTTTATGCTTGAAATCACGTAACATTGGTACAAAAAATAATGATACATTTTTATTCTTATAAACTCTAGTTTCCACATTTTATACTCAAATTTGTTATTTCACTAATAAAAATTAAGTTGGTGAGTTGCCTTATTTTTTGCATTATGTCCCTCTATGTTCTTGAATCTCCACTCATCATTCCTCCTTAGAGAGATCTTGATGTAGTGGTATGATCTCCGAGTTAAGAACATTAGAAGAATATAATATAAAGTATTTCATTATATATATGTTGAAGTCATCATACATGTCACCCCAAGAGTTTTTTGAATTTTTTTTCAAATAAATTAAAATTATTTGATGGCTATCATTAAACGCTACAACATGTTAATATTTATTTAAATGTAATACCAAGTTAATCATGTGATAAACAGTCCAATGATCTTATATATGATTACACATAGTACTGATGTTATCTTTTATTATATTAAAAAATGTGTTTTTATTGTTTTACACACAATTCCTTGTTTATTCGACGACTTGCATTACATGAAATACTGAGTTTTAACAAACTATAGTATAGTATTATTATATTAATTGAAATATTATTATATTTATCACCAATCCATTGTAATTATAGTTACTAATAAGGTTAAAAAATAATAAAAATTTTATTTACAAATGTATCTAAAATTGAAAATTTGGTTACCATGTTATTAGAATTTATATTAACAATTATTTTAAAATAAATAAATTCCTTTTATGAAAAAATATTTTTCTATGAATAGAAAAATATTATCTTAATAAATTGAACAAAAAACTATTGATGTTTTATTTTTATTTAATTTAAATATTATATATTCAATTAACTATTTAAAATTCATCTTATGTTTTTTCAATCTAAGAGATACAAAAGAATCAAATTTATGCTTAAAAAACTTTGTTTTTCTAAATAGATTTTTAACGACCTTTTAATGATGAACTTATTTTAAAAATAAATTTTAACAATTTTATACATTATATTTGATCTAATGAAATTTATTATTGAAATTTTATCATTAAAATTATCTTATGATAAATTTTTGTATTTTTCTAAGAAGTTTTATTTTTGGATAAATGGTGAAAATACAAACATTGAATAAAACAACCCTCTTTCAAATAAATTATTTATATAGTTAAATTATATTTTTATTTTCTAAATGATTATATTTACATAAATTAAAAACATATTTATCCAATTTTGGTAAGTGGAATCAATTTCACATTGATATTGGTTATAATAATGTTTTCATATTTTGAAACATTTCACTTAAAAAACTCTTTCTTTCATCCCATCTGTGGGATTCATTTTAAATTAATTCCTACTACTTATCTCAATTGAATTTTTTGAAATGGATTATATATTTTAAATATTCCTTATTTATAATTTATAATTTGAAAAACTTGTTTTTTAATGTAATTATTAGTTAAAATAGTTAAAACTAATCATGGTGACGAAGAGAAAAACAATATTACTAAAGGAAAAACTATTAAATATAAGGAGAAAATGGAATTTACACTTTTACAATGCCCATTGGATTGACATATTTCGACCATATCCCCTATTGGATAAAAAGGGTAAATTATTGGAGGCACATAAAATAATGGACACTTCCCAATATTATTTACTTATTGGTATTTACTAGAATTCCCATCAAACACTATAAAGGCGATGTCAACCCCCAGTTTGTTACTCATCCAACGCCATTCGGCTCGTCCAAACCTAAACATAATTCTTTCCCAACATCAATCCTCACATCCTAAAATCCTAAATTTGTGTATAAATCTAACCATAAAATTTTCCTACTAAAAAAAATGTTTAGTTACCCGAAGAATATGAGTTTTGACATTATATGAAGGAATTCAAGACTTAAGGTATGGGGATTTAATGTCTCACTTTTATTTCTATGAGGCTTATTAAACCTTTACCAATCATTTGTTTTTAATTGTGTATATAATTCCCTATGATGTGTTATATCATGAATTTAATTAATTTCATGATATTAAATGTTTAAATTGGGGTTATTATTTTACAGACCTCATGATTCAATGGTTTCTCATGTAGTAAGGGTTTTATGTCTCACTTTTTACTTCTATGAGACAAATTTCAAATTCATCACCTATTTATTAAATGTGGGGTATATACTGAACAAGAATAAATTTTATAATGATTAATCTTAACTGTATTTCTATATATATATCAATTATAGGATATCTCTTTCATGGGGTTTACTGTTCAACCGTGAATAAATCAGTAAGGGAATTTAGTCTCAATTTTATTTCATTGAGACACATGTTTTCATATGGATCTATATTCATTTATGATGTGAATATACTGGCCAGTTGACATGTTATATGATTGTTATCCTTCTTTTTATTATAATTTATGCTTCATGTAATTTTCTTCTTTCATCTGGAGTATGATTTAGTGTAACCGAAATGGTATGTTTTTATTTCTATAATATAATCATTTATCGAGATTGTTTATTATTATTATTACATTGATGAAATATTATGGCTTATCTCTCAATAATTATCTTCAATTTTATCCTCCTATAGTTTTTAATGATATGTTATATAATTGTACCATTTTCTACTCTTTGGTAATTACAATAATTAAGAATATGTTTTTTAGAAAATCTGACATTATTTCTATCTTCGATCAGAAATTTAATTTCTTTCAAAACTATGTTTTCAAGAATTTTTTTAATATTCTCAAATGATTATAAAAATAACATTTTACCCATGTTTTATTATTAAAAAAAATTAAATAGAATATTATTTTCATTTTCTAATCATGTAACTTTTCTAAAACATTTACACCATTAATGGAATGTTCTACTTGTATGAATTTATCCATAGTCATGACCATCATTTCATTGAAGATTACATTTCATGTTTACAATATTATTATTAAGGAAATTTTTTACCAAATATTATATATATTTTTTGTTTTTTGTTTTCATTCAATTATAAATGTTTTCAAAAATGTTTTATGTTTCAAGAATATTTTTCCAAGAAGAAAGGATATTTTCCTCACGAAATATTTTAGATGATTTTTAAAGATTATATTATATGTCTCAAAAGTGGTTTTAAAATAAAATTATTTTAAAAATATATTCTGTTATAAAAATTGAAATTCTTTGAAAAGTTATTTTCCTTATGAAATGCTCAATGTGATCTTCCAAAATCCTCCTCCATCTATGATGGCATCCTTTGATATATTTTATACTTTACATGTGATAAGGTCCAAAGAAACCACTCTTATTATTTCATTGAAAATTTTATGTTTTATAAGATATGTTTTTTTTGGAACCTTATTATATTCTATGGGTGATATCATTATGAAACCCTTTTTTCATGGGTTATGCTCTGTTGAAATGTTTATGAAACATATCACTTTTTAATAGAATATGATATCATGAAATTTTTTTAATATCCATATTATTTAAAATTTAATTATACAATTAATGTTTTATGATCTTGTGGAACACATAAATATGGTTTTCATTATGTAATATATGGGACCTATATTTCCCTCCAACAAATTGGGTAATGTTTATATCTCATGAAATAAAAAATGGGAATCAAGTAGAGAAGCTTGATCCATACTAAGAAATGGGTGAATATTAATCAAAAATGGGAAATTTTTAAATCCTGACCAACAATAGAAAATGATTTCATCCTGATCCACAATAGAAAATAAGATGGGTCCTAATCTAGAAATGGAATATGGTGCATCAGGATCCACTATTGGAACCATTTGTTTCCTTATCCACAATATTGATTGTATTGTTAGTTAACCTTGAAATATGAATGTTATTCTATATTTATTGGGGCACTACACTTTTATGATATGCTATTTTTGTTCATTAATTTTTTTATGGTTTATCAACTTCATGGCTCTTGTTTTTTGAAATGATATTCTTTTATGACATGAATAATAGTTATGATCTATGAACGGCTGTGTATGAACTTTTATGTTTTTGATTCATTGTCACATACCCTCAAGGCTATCTTATTCATTAATATTTTCTTATATTTATATCTTTTAAGTTTATGCGTACCGATCATATTAGATCAGCCTTTCATATGTTTCCATCCCTATGTTATGATGATATTATTATGTAGGATATTCTTATAAATTTTTCTAAATGAGATGATATTTGTGGGAAAAATTGATCAAACTTCACTATGTAAAAGTACTATATTAAAAATTTCCAAATAAATTAAACTATTGTGGTCCTCAGGAATCAATGTTTATAATGTGATTAATATTCATATAAAATGTTGTAATATCCATGTATGTTATATTTGGGTCGCTATAGTTGGTTTTAATGGAAATGTTTATTCATTATTTGAAAACTAGGATAAAAAAATTGAGATCCAAAGGGATATTTACAAGGTTATTTTTAGGGATGACTCTATGGATAAGTATACGTATGAGTTAAAGTATAATAAAATTTCCTGATATTTTGGTGAAGGATATAGTGAGTGGTTTCCTATAAATACACACATATCTTGATACTATAAGTGTATTTTCCTCTGGAAAAAATGTAGATAGGGATAATAGCCCAGAAAATGTTTTATTGAGGTAGGATTTATTGGGAATTGGTGCATGATAATGAGAATTGTTAAAGACATAGTTTGACACACTAGGGGGATATGCTTGTGAAATTCTCAAACTCTTTCTGAACCATTAGGAAATATTTAAATAATTGGTGACTATTTATAACAAAGGATGAACATATGGTTTCATATATTAACTAGGAGGTGTTAAGATTTATATATATTATAGGATATTTTTCATGATTATGTGGTTTCCTTTTATGATTAGTTTTTCTCAAACTGTTTTTTGCTGGTTTTAGTCAATGGTTACAACTCAAAATAACTATGTTAATTAAGAATATATTGGAAATTCCATGATTCCCCTCATGAAATTTCATCAGATATAGATTAAAAAAGTGTGTTTCTATTGATACTCAAATTTATCAATCCATGAATCATGTTGAGCATAAAAATGATAAAATGATGTAATAATAATTTTGTAAATACTTTAAAAGTAATTGTAAAACTTTTTTTTGGAGAATGATTGATCCAGTAGTTGGTGAGAAATGGATCTATACGACTAAGAATATATTTTTTATCCTCCATTGTTTGAAATAAGAAAAATATATTTTGGATACCTATCACTTGGAAGGTGAATAAAATCAATGACATACCATTATTAAAAATATTAGAAAACATTATAAAATTAACTGTATTGATTTCTACGAGTTAAAAAAATTATTTTCCAGTATGTACCATCCTTGTATTTTCCATTTGAAAAGGAGGATTATATTTTCCGTTAATCTCATAGTTCATATAAGAAAAAAAGGATATAATTTTAAGTTATCCTGAAAAACCATAGAGATTAGAAGATGGTCATTCATTTATCTAAAAAATACGGGAATAAATATGGATGGAATTATATTAAGTGTACCACTAAATGTTTTAAGTGTTGAAGGAAGGGCCATCGAGTAGTTAAATATAGAAATAATTGGAATAATATTAAATCTCTACATAATGAAACTCATTAAATACATTGTTTCAAATATAAGTATTTTGAAGATTATATGAAATTATGTGCCCATAGAAATGATTGTGAGGATAATTATCTAGGTGGTATAAGAAATTATTACACTAATCAGAATAATTAAATAATAAATTAAATACAATAAAAAGGTTTTATTCTAGAATAAGACAAGGAATCCTAATTATTGTCCAAAAATGAGGTGGAATAATTGATGTGTTTAAGTATTTGTATTCATCAATTATGAACTATATAATTATTTTTAAATAAATGTTATTTATTAAGTGTTTTAATGAAAATTTTAAAAGATAATGATTACCAAAAAAATTTATTTAATTGAAATGTGATATTTTGATATTGGGAAGATAGCCCTTAAATTTTTTTATAAGGTTTGAAAAAAAATGGTTTCTGATTTGGATAATATGATGATTGATTTAAATTAAATTTCCTAGTACTGATTGCATAAGATTATATTAATGAGTTTTGGAAAAAATGGTTTATGATATCATTGATGGACATTAAAACATTACTATAATTATAGAGTATATTCATATATGTATTTTTTCAAGGAATAAGGAAGCATGTATGATTTCAATAAGGATGATAGCAATTCATTTTATTACCATGTTTTAAGAGTATTCATGCTGAAGTTATTCACATTTTTGATATGTGACAATCCTGAGATACATTAGGAAATATAGGTAATCATTGTCAAACTCATTTTCAGAAATCTAGTCACCCTCCTTCTCATGTTATTGATTTTATATTTTTTTGAAAGGTTCGAAACATTTCAATTTTCTAAAATGGATTATGTTGAACTCTTAATATAGTTTTATATATTAATTCTAGATCATATCATATCCTAACCATTTTATAATGATGATTTCTAAATATTGACCAGATGAATTATCATTATATTTGGGGATATTTTGAACTATTTGTTCATTATGAATAAAAATTTCTCCTTTATTTCACAAAGTTTGAAATGAAGTAGAATTTGATAATGGATCAAATAAACAATGAGATTGTTTTTATATAATTAAAACAACTATCTATATATTCCCCAAAACATTATTCAATTTTACTTAAACATCATTAAATAAAATATTTTCCTATTATCATTATTTTTGAGGATATCAATGACCTCTTTCACAACTCTTTGGCTTTCGGTTTTTTTATTTTTATCTTTCTCTAAATCACCATTTTTCTGATCAGTGATTTTTGTCACTATCTATAATTATTTATGATTTTATTCCATTTCCCAGTCATTATGTTTCATCTATGTTGTCTTATTTGGAAGCCTAGTTATGTGTTACTAAGGGTAACAACTATGTTTCAAAAGATCCCTCTTTATAGAAATTGTAAGTAATCATTTTTAATACCAAAGATTCTATTAAAGGAAAATTAATGTAATAAAAAATTAATTATCTAGATTTATTTAATGGAGAAACACAATTTAGCGGGGGTAAAATGTAACAAACAATTTTTTATAAATTACTATTTTTCGAATAATTTAAAATTATTTGGTTGATTTTATTGCATGTTACACCAAGTTCGGGTCTCTTTAAAATAAATATCAAGTTAGGAATCCCCTACACATATCAAGTAGCATAGATTGAGTTACATACAAAAAACTAATCAATGCCTGCATTGCTAGGAACATTATGTTTGTATTGTGTTTCAAAGAGAATCTATGTTCCTTCTATTGGTTTTGTTACATGAAATACTGAGTTTTACCAAACAATAATATTAAACTAATATTACTATTGTTTTCACAAAGCCATTGTAATATTAATTATGAATAATATTAATTAAATTATGAAAATATAGGTTACACATGAATATAAAATTAATTATTTGATTACCAATTTATTAATAATTTGAGTAAAAAATATTTGAAAATAAATATATACCTTTTCTAAAAACTATTTTTTCTTTTGAATAAAACCCTTTTATATAAATAAATTAAACAACCAATCTAGATGAGTGAGTTTAATTGAATATATTTTATATATTAAATCATTTATTTAACACTCAAATTATGTGTTTTCTATAAAATAGATAAGAATAAATAAAATATTATGCATAAAAGATATATATTTCTAAAAGTTGTGTTTACCACATTTTAATAGAAAAATTATTTTAAAAAACATTTGACACATCAACAAATTCAATTTGAAAAAATAAACATTTTTTTAATTTTAGCATGAAAATTATCTTATAATTAATGTTCTGTATTTTTCAATGTTTTACATTAGAATTAATTGTAAAAAATATGAAATTTTAACTAAAAAAATATTTCTATCTTAATTTATTAATATATAAAAAATCACATTTCTATTGTTGTTAAATTATATTTAGATCATTTATGTTTCTATTTATCCATTTTAGGTCATTATAATCAATTTCACCATGAAATTTGATATATAACCTTTCAAAACCTTGATCATTATTCACTTAAAAACATGTTATTTCCTCCCAACCATGATATTTATTTTAATGGTATTCCTACCAATTATATGAATTGAATTTGTAAAAATGTATTCTATATTTAGAATAAAAATAATTAATAATTTCTAATTTGGACAATTTAATTTTTGACAACAATTATGAGTGAAAATAGTTAAAATTAATCATTTTTATTAAAGGAAAAATGTGTTTACAATGGGGATAAAATTTAAAATTTAGGGTGAAAATTAGTCTATAAACATTTCCAAAACCAGTTGACTGGATATATTTTGACCATATACAGTATTGACTATAAATACTTTCTTTATTAGAGGGAATAATCTAAGGGATACCTCCCAATAGTTTCTATATTTTCTTATTTAAAGGAATTAAACTCCATGTATACTATTAAAGTAATCTCACCCTAACTTCTTCACTCTTACCATGCCTAGTGGATTGAATAAATCCTACCAAAATAAATACCTAAATTACACATTCACATCCTATAAGACTCACTTTGGGACGATATATAACAATTTATTTCTCATGGTACAATCCAAAATGAGTTACACAAAGAATATTAGGTTTGAACTTATATGAAGGAAGTCAAGAATTAATCCAATGAGATTTCTATTGTCACTTTTATTATAGTGAAACTTATACCATATTAAGTACCCATTTATTTTACATACTTTCTATAATTCCTTATAAAATTTTACATCCTAAATTTCTTTAATTACTTGATATTAAAAGTTTCAATTGATGTTATTCTTTCACAAATCTCATGATTTAATGGTTACTCTAGTAGTAATGGATTTTTCCTTACTTTATTCTTTTTTATGACACATGGTATATTTACCACCTATTTATTTTCTATTGTATATATAATTACCATGAATGTATTTTATGATTCCTATTCTAAGCATTATTGGTATTGAAATATCCATTTTTGGTTATCTCTTTCATTGTGGTTTATTGTGTAACAGTTACTAAATCTATAAGGGAATTTTGTCTCAATCTTCAATTTTTGTGGAACATGTTATGTTATGCAGCTATAGTCTTTTATGATGTTAATATATATCCGATTTTAAAATATAACTCATTAATCTCCTTCTATTAATTACATTTTATGAATAATTTAATATTATTATTTAATGGGTTGTTGGATTAAATGTTACCAAAGAGGTAAGTGTTTATTTATAAAATCTAATTCTTTATTAGGATTATTTATGATTATTAGTCTATGGATTAAATTTTATGATTTATATGTCAATAATTTTCCTTATGTTTCTCTTAATATAGTTTTAATGAAATATTCATGTAATTGTACAATTTCACAATATTTAGTAGTCAATATTAATAAGAAATTATTTTTAAAAAATCTGAATTTCTCTCTCTCTTATGTCATATTTTATTTCATTCAAAACCATGTTTTATAAAATAGATTTCTTTTTTAATATTACACTATTATTTTAAGAATATTTTTTTACACATGTTTTATCTTTTTAAAAACGGTTTTACATTAAACCTTTTTTGATTTCCAATAAAGTCACTTTTCAAATATGATTACAATGTTAAATAATTTTTTAGCTTTGTACAAATTTATCATTCATCATGAATGTCATTTATTTAAAGAATAAATTGGATGTTTACAAGAATATTTGAAATAAATATTATCCTAATATTATATGAATTCATTGATTATAAATTAATTATTTAAAAAAATGTTTTCAAAAATGTTTTCTATCTTAGATATCATTTTAAAATATGAAAGGATGTTTTCTTCAAGAAAGTATTTAATTTATTTGTAACTATTATTAAAAACATTATTATAAAAAACGAAAATATGTTTATTATGAAAATGGACTATGTTTTAAAAAATAATTTACAAATAATGGGTTTTCCCTTAAGAAATGATCCATGTAATATTTCAAAACCCTTCTAAATCTAATATGACATCCTTTGGTATAGTTTTTTATATACTAGGGATAGGATCGAAGGACGCCATTTTTATTCATTATTTTAAAGACATATGTTTTTGATGAATTCTTTTTTATAAAACGCATATCTCTTTTATTGGTTATTCCATTATAAATCCCATTTCATTTCATTGGTTATTATATGATAAAATCATTATGATACATATCAATTTTCCAAAGGTTATAATATTAAAAAATGTTTATAAAAATTATTTCATTTTTTGGGTTATGATATGATTTTCTTAGGAACTTATTGAATAAACAAATATGGTTTTAATTATGTGATGAGTGTGACATATATCTCCCTTAAATGCATTGGGTAAATATTTATTTATGATGAGAAAAAAAATGGTAAGAAAGTAGATGTGAATTATCTATAATGGGAAATAGGTGTGTCCTGGTATATAATGGAAAATGGGTGAATCCTGATCTATAATGGTAAATAGTTGCATCTTGATCCATAACGTGAAATAGTTGCATCCTAATCTATAATAGGCAATAGGTGTGTCCTGATTCCCTATGATAAATAAAAGTTACCTAATCCACTTTAATGAAGGTATTGGAATTTATCTTTGACAAATATGACATGATTATATGGTTCATGAATAATTTGTGAAATTTTCTTACCCTTATTGCCCATTTTTTTCGAAAATGGTGATGTGTTATGGCATGAATCCCGATTATGATTTATGATAAGGTCAGTATGAATATTGAATGTTTCTATTCAGTATCACAAACCCTTATTATTATCCTTTTAATATGTTTTTTATATGTACATGTTTTTATACCTTTATTGTTCATATTAACTCACCCCCTATATTTTTCCTTCCCTAGGTAATGAAGATATCTTTAGGTAAGATATTCCCCGGAGTATTTCAAAATGGGAATACCTTTTCAAGAAACATTGAATATTTTTCACCGTGGTAGAATTTTGTGTTATAAGATTCTAAATAAATTAAAATATTATATTCTTTTGGAATTTACATTTTTAATGTGCGGAATATTTATCTAAAATAATGTATTATCCACTTATGATAATCCAAAGTTGTTATAATTTACTAAAGATATATTTAGTGGATGTTACAAGTGATAAAAATACATCTCAATATGAAAAATAATTTCAAATAGACTAATATATATAGGTCTCAGTTTTCCATTAATTACAAATATCATTACCTTTTTCCACAGAGATATCCATAGGTACAACATATCACTAAATCTATACACAAAATCTCAAACAAATTATCAGAATAACATTTATATCAACATGGAGCTACCCTGATGTGATGTAGAATGAATATAATTTTTTTTATTCCATTTCTCAAGCTAACTTAGTTCCTAAAATACATATTTCTCCAAATTCCACATTATATATTTTATTTTCCACTTATTTCTATATATATATTTAAAAATGTCTATCCAAATTCTTGAGTGAAAACTATTTTTTTTAAAACAAAACTTCAGAATGCTGATGATCCCAATTACCATTGAAATTAATATAACATGATCTTAATATATTTTATAGGGTTTGAATGGTCCTTGTAGTTTAATCATTTATTTTATAGTGATATACAGTTCTAAACTTCAACTCTATATTCAATATATTATTCAACACTTAGTATTAACATTGAGGTAAACTATAGGTCATGATAAAATAAAATAAAATCTGGTACTCCATACATCCTCACCACTTTCATAATGTATATTATGGAATTATAATCAATAGTGAAATCATCCCTGATCAGAATTTAATGTTTTTGTTTCAGAAGGTGATTTATTATAAACCAAATAATTGTTTTTCTCCATATATTTTGTGAAGTTGATGGTGATGTTTTCCCATTTCATGTATGATATAATAAATTTTTGTAATATCTACATATAATTATTTCTCTCATACATAACTTATGGAAATAACATGTATGATGATATGTACTCTACAATATCTCTATCCATGTTTCCCCCTTTAAATACTCTCTTATAAAATATATTAGTATTGGATCTCATTCAATCCTCATTATGGAAAAAATAATTCTAACTCAATTCACCAATAACCTCATTCGTATTCCTATAGTGATAATTTATTTCTACAAGTCCTACTCTTTTAATAAACTCAAAATCACACCTTTACAACATATTTTACTCTTTCATTGTCGATATAAACTTCAAAATTTATGATTATTGTATATATTAAAATTTTCACCATAATGATAATCCATCCATTTTTATTGGGAACAAATACCACTCCCAACTCTATATAATGAGTAGAGTAATTTTTATTTTGAATTATCAATGTATGAAATGTATAAAAATCACCATATCATTTTAATGGAGGGTGCATCTCAATCCCTTATTTGATACATCATTAAAAATTCTAAACCCTTCTCCACTATAAGGTAGTGTGATCATACCTTCCTTGACCAATCATATGTTATGTTCTATCAAATTTTATTCACATTCATCGATCCTCAGAGATATATATCCCTTATATATCAAATTAGTTTTTAGATTAGGTATCCATGAGGAATATATTGCCAATAATCTAGAGTATATTTACAACCCAAGAAAACTAGGAATATTAATCATCATGGTTGTTATGGACCATTTTTCAATAAATTTCATCTTCTAATGATCCAATTATATAGCCTCTGTTGAAATTATACAACCCATTGATGAAATATTCTTTATCTAGAATTTAGACATGTTAAATTAAAAAATCGTATTTTCCTTCAAAATAATTTCAATAAATTCTTAAAATAATCATATTGGACTTCATTATTCGTTGAATATGTAACAATATCACATATAAATACTACAGAAAAGTGATCATGGTAATCTATAATGATTCTATTCATTAAATACATAAAAATACTATGTAAATTATTATATCAAAATAGAATTCATATTCATTCATAGTGACGATACCTCATGTGAATTAATTTTTTGGGTATATCATCCTTATTTACATGTAATTTATGATATGTATAATGAATCTCAATTGTGGAAAAGTGTTTTTATGAAAAAAGTTTATCAAATAAGACATTAGTACGTGATAAATAATAATTGTTATTCATTGTGAGGTTTTTGATTTTGTTGATAATAAATTCATAGAAACATGTAATTATCAGTATATATTTTATAAAATATAATAGGTTCACCCCATGGTGATAAACTAGACATAATGAAACCCTTATGAAGTTTTTCTTAGAGTTTCTTTTTTAATTTACATAACCCAACCAGTTCCATTATAAATTGAGTCATTCAAATAGTTGTACCACCTGGCATACTATTGAAAACTCAAGATCATAATTCAATGGAATAATAGGGATTCCTTTAGGATATATAATAATATATTAATGAAAATAGAGTAATCATCAATATGGAGTCTCTCTGCCACCATTCTCGACAAATATACCTCATGAATGGGTAGTAAGACCCATATAATGGAAGTAATTTCCATTATAATTTATTATTCCTCATTACACTGAAATATGATCCTAGTTTAAGTCATACTATAAAATCTTACTTCCCTTCCACCCTTATTGATGTTCTCACAATATAAAGAGAACTAATACATGCTCAAAATCCAATCAAATTACACAAAGGGAAGAATAAAAATATTTTCATGATGTATACTCTTAAAAAATTAACATTACAAACCCATATCTAAAGTAGAAGATAAGTTTTCCATAACTATCATAATCTACATCCCTGATTGAAAATGAAACTTACCTTTCCTCATATAGTAGTTAACCTATATATTATGTAATTGTCTTGGATAATTACCATGTTCCCCCCCCCCCAAAAAAAATTAATTAATATGTGGTACCTTTGGATGTAATTTTTTTTTATCAAACAAAATAATTATTTTTCCAAAACAATCACATTCAGTATTCCATTTATTTAGACACATAGTTTTTTTCCCATCCCATTGCGGTATTTTTGTGGGTTCTTATTCTGATACTTTTAACATGTATAAAGATGAATATTCTTCTTTTATTGATCTCCATCAACTAAACACCTATGAAACTGAATTATTCTATTATTTGGTGTGTTTTGAAACTCAAAAATATTGAGGTTTTTTACCATATATTGATATAAATAGTTTTTCATAATCACATGGGTTCACATTCCAACTACCATTATATTTGGTTTCTCATGAGGATGATCATATATGAAGTCAAAGGGAGATGATGCACCACTGAGAGGGGGGAGGGGGTTGAATAAGTGGCACACTTAAAATATTATTTCATTATATTAAAATTATCATATGATGACATATTAGTATTGGTTACACACCCACGGTTACTCCAACATCCCCAAGTACAGCGAATGAAAATATCATAAGAACATTATATTTGTAATAGGTTCACCCCCAATTTGGATCCAACTCTTTTTCATGGATGGTTATTCCCCACAAATAAAGATTCTCAACACAATAACCCATTGTTAAATCCTATTATAATAATGTGTGTTGTATCCCACCACACATGTCATAAGTCATATTCAACAACATAGATTCATTTTCTAGAAAACATATTTTCAAAAAATTAAATAACATAACCATATAAACAAGTTTACTTCGATAATAAAGACTGTATATCTCCTTACATGATATTATATAATATGAATTAAAGTATTTCACAAAGTGATTTCATGAACGTGCTTCAAAAATATACATAAACTCAATACTAAATCTTCTAAGGATTCATATTTCATCAGTTATTGATCAAAAAAGAACAAACAAAAATAGAATCAGCCACCGCCCATCGCTATTTTTTTTATTTTCACAGTCCTTAATTTTTTCATGCATCACCAATTATCTTAGACACATATTTCTAATGTGTGGGTATAGTTATGTTCTCTAATATGTGCCTACCGAATTTTTCCATTCTACTTTCCCTAACATGACACACCCCATGATCTCTACTCTCTCCCTATAGATGATCTAAAATAATCATGCTCCATGATCTCCAATATATTTTATTAATGCGTAAATATCTATTTGATTGTAGGAAACAATAATATCTAAATCATTCTTCTAAAATAATTTATTAATTATATGAAACCCCTAAAAATCTCATTGTAAATAGCTACAAATGCCCTCAAAGCGTGTTAGAATCAGAAAATAGCGAGTAATATTAATCGATTATGTAATGAATAAATGGTTAAATAGAAATCTAAAATGTAATTATCAAATATTTTGGGTACATAAAATAATATCTACACGAATTGACTACATGAATAGACATTCGACTATATGAAAAAAAGAAAACACTATTCTTAAGAAATTGGCAACATGACTAAAAATGACTACGTGGATTCCATGTTCAGCAAACATAGATTATTTCAAAACATGAATCATTCAGCTACATGGTAGAATCATTTATGTGATTTTCCTATATAATGGAAACAAATACATAAATTACTAATCATCAAATAAGTTATATATCAAAAATGACTATGAGGTTCTTTGCGTTACAAAATTTGGCACATAGAACCAGACACCACTCCATATCATATAGAACTAATTTACCCAATATTCAGACCTTCATAGAAATAATTTCTTTCATCATAACCTACTATTAAATGATTTTTAATTAACTAAAAACTTTATCAAGTTCCATCAGACTAATATATTCCTCGGATTACTTTGTCACAGAATACAACATCACATGATTTACAAAATCATAGGATCTCCAAGAATTCTCAAAACAACTATATATGGGGGTATTCAATTAACCATTATTTATTGTTTAAAATCAATTATAATCATTGAGAAATACCTTCATTGAATTAAAATAACCATTTCACCATCAACAATATTATGACACTGTAAAGGTCGCTAACATCACTACCATTGATAAGAATTATTTAAAGATCAGTAGTGTAACTCTAGAGGGTTACTGAATTCACCATCTGTTGAGAAACAATTTTAAAGATCACAAAACATCAACCAAAATAGGTTAATGATATTCTCATTTCATTCATCCTGAGCTTATCTCATGGTTTATCAACACTGAGCAAACATCTTTATCATCATCATAATTTTAAATCTCACCCAATAAATTACACTACCATTCACCCTATACTTCTATCCCACTATCAAATTGAAATACAAATGTCTATTGGTGAGGAGTGAGGGTATCAAATAACTAGATATTTATGTGATAATGGAGGGATAAACATGATGTTTCAGCCATATTCAACAAAACATTCTTTTAGAATATATTTTGTGAATATTTATATAATATTATTTATCATATAAATAAAATATTTCCTAATATCTCTACTAGACATCGTTATAATGATAACATGATATATAATACTAATTTTCATAGATGATTAATTTTTATATAGATTTTAGATAACCATATAACACTCTTTTTAACATAAGAAATATTTAGTGGTCTCAATGTCTTAATCTTTTAATCTACTTACTATACTTGAATCTAAAGTATTTTTGTGTTATATTCTGTTACTACAAAATATTATTCCTCATACATTGACATAGTCACTTAATTCAAATTATTTCAATACTAGATCAAACAAATGTCTCATATAATGAAATTTCAACATGAATATGTTCTTCAATCTGTTCATTCTCTTGTCCAATCTATATCTGTAATTCTTGTAATGTTTAAATCAATATTATATCCATATAATATACCATAGTTTCGAATTCCTTTCCTATATCTCAGTAGTTTATTAGTGTAAAATTAGTGAAACATTATATGATCACTTTGATATCTATAATATACAGTCATTTCATAGGTTATATATGTCCATGATGTTATAAGATAATGATTTCATGCAATGAGGTGTCTTAATTCTTTATGTCTAATACCACATCTATCTTAATCCATTTACAATTTGGATCCAAATAAAATGGGAGGTGGTCCTTTTATTCATTTTCCATTCAAAACCATTTTAATAATTCACATTTATATTTTCATTGAGAAAGAAATATGCAATTGTTATTATGATTAATATGAAATGCTTTAACATATGTCATATCACCATACACGAACATCACAAACTGCATTCTCATCTACTCAAACAAAATAATCAAAGAGACACTCCATATCACCATAAAATATGATGGCTTCCACATATACTATTACAATGAGATTTCATTTAATAATTTATTTAATATAATTTTTATGATCAACAATAACTACTGTAAACATTATATCTCATAATCATATATCCAACATTGAGTAATGGGATCAATGGGAATTTTTCATTCCATAAAAATATTTCTTCAATCTGTATAACTTGATTACATAATTTTCTAGGATAAATCCATCATGCCATTCTAAAGAGACCTTTTCATTTAGATCACCATTTAAAAGGAGGATTTCATATCTGATTGATAAACATTGTGTTGTTTGTGATATGAAACTGGAAAGAATGTTCAAATTGTCTCCAGCCCTGAAAGTAGTGGAAGATATTATTTTATTTTAATTAATTCCTATGGATAATTTCCTTTTCAAAAAATTAATATATTCTTTCTTGACATATTATATTTCTAATTTATCTTTTATTTGATATACACTTGGTTCCAAATAGTTTTTTAGTTTTTAGGCCTTCGCAAAAGATGCCGAGTGGAGTTCCTCTCACTCTGACAAGGATTATCCATCATAGCTTGTGTCACTTACCCATGCACAAATACTTCTACAAATATATAAGGATAAATTATGAAAATACTAATAGTTTGATCTTATAATCTTTGTATTATTCTAGTTTTAAATGGATCTTAAGGATTTCTAATGATATATTCATTTTGCACTTGTCTCTTCAATTTTTGTGCAACATTTTCTCTCCTTTCTAGAAGATTATCCTTCATCAGTACTTTATTTAGAATCAATATCGTCATTTATTGAATCCATATTAGGGACATTACCAACCATCTATTATAATATATACATTCCATATTCTACTAAATCGTCTGAAATATAATCCACTGTTATGTCATATTTGTTCTTGTTTTCAACATTGATGACACCATTTTAGTTAACTAACCGGTGTATCCATTTTTAGACATATGTAGAAACTTCCATTAGATAGTAAGACCTTGAAATATCTTTCCCTATCAATTTTTTGAAATTATACTATATTATAACCTCTATTTTTTAAAAATAATGGATTTCCAAGAACTAGGATGTATTTCAATGATGGATTCCACTTGTAACATATTTCATAATGTTTATTATTTTATGTTCTAAATAGACACCTGTGGTGTATGTGTATGGAAATAAAAACCAATTCTCTCCAAAAACACTTTGAGATGATTTTTTATCCAACATAGTTTTTCCCAAACCAATTGTTCTTCTATTCTTCTTTTGAACTACCGCATTTCTTTGGAGTGTATGCTGTTTTGTATTGATGCTCGATTCCATGTTTAGATGTTTGACTTAAAAGGCATTACATGTAAACTCATTACAATATATGATCTCAATTGGTTGATTTGGAGACCCAAATAATTATCATATTTCCTTTTTAAATTATGATCATTTTTTATTTTGATGAATTGTGATTGATAAAAAAAATATTATTCATTTATGTATATTCATTAATGAATGTAATGAAATACATATCTCCTTTAGTAAGAATATTTCTCATTGTACCAAATAGGTTATTATGAATGAGCTCAAGTGGATTGGAAGACATAATGTTCACTATTTAATAGTAACCATATGCTAATTTCCCCCATTGATAGGTTTAAAAAATTTCCCCAATCTCTCTCTCCTTCTTGGATAGATCTCTCACAACATCAACATTATAAATATTATTTATTCTTCTTTATTCAATGTGACAAATACTTTGTTGAAATAACTATTTTTCATCTTTGTAAATTAGATAAAATTAGTATCTAGGATCACAAATTTTATATATTATACCATTGATTCTTCAACCATAGGTAATGATCCTTCAATCAAGTTTTAATTTTCTTTTGATACATGAATCCATTTTAAATACCAAGTCATGAAAAGAATCACAGTGTTGAATAGTAGTAAGAAAATATTTCTTTATCCCTTTACTAAATAATAAATAATAAGACTTTATATTATGGGTTTTAATCTGTACTAATTTTAATGAATTTATTTTTATGTAATAATAACTTCCAAGAGTCACTACACAACCTTCATGATTCTAAATAATTCATAGAAATATTTTGTCCCCAATCATGTGTTAAAAGAATACATTGTGAATTATCCATGACATTTTTCTTCTATATGCATTCAATGATAATTTTGAAAAAACATGTTTTTATAAATAGACATTTATAAGTAATATACAATTATTAACATTTTTTATATAATGATAAATTCATATTTTTTTATGAACTTGACACTTTTTCTGACATTTTCTTCATATATATTCTAATTAGTCAAATTTGTTTTGAGTAGGTAGATAAGATAAATTCAAGGAAACAATTTTAATTCTTTGATATTTTTATATATTTTTGGGAATAACCCCCCCCCCCCCGGGACATGTATCATCTCTATTTGTGACATGTTATACCAATATGAGTAGCATTTGTTTTTAAACACTCCATAACCCATATTTATCCATTGAACCATTATCCTCCAAAATGAAAATAGATCCACCCTGATGGTTGATGGCGTTTTCTTTACAAATATTGTTGAAAAACTCCAAAATTATAAAATAGAACCTTTTAATTTATATCATCTATGACTCACAAAACTGAGAATAAAAAATGGAAACATATTTTACTTTAAATTTATGCTCTTTGTTAGCTTGCGGAACATGAAACCTTGAGTATAAATGAGCTGTAATATGGTATAACATTACAACATAGTAATTAAATTGGAGGTTTTGCATATTAAATAATATGTTATTTAATGCCTATTTATTTAACATGATAAACCAAATCCATTTGTCATATATATTTATGGAATAAAATAATAATCATTTGAATGAAAAAGTAAATGTATTCAAAAAAATAGTACATTTTGTAGAAGACAGTTTTGCCACGCTTTGGACACAAAATTTAAAATTAGTTTTTAAAAATTTTATAAAATTTGTCTGAAAAAATAACATAATTATTGATGTATTAATATCAAAATTCTGTAAGGTTGAAGTTTTGGGTTTTTCTGAAAATGTTTTATTTTGCAATGAATAGTGAAAAAATACCGAGTTTTAATTGAAATTTTCATTTTCATGTAAATTATTTATAATTTTAGATTAATTTTTTAATAAATTTTAAAGTAAATTTATTCCAATTATATATCTATGAATCCAAATTACATTATTTTATTAACATTAAAATTTATTTGTATATATAAAAATTGAAAACTTTTGAACATTTTCTCTTTAAAGACACACTTTCTCATTGCATGTATTGGATTAATTTTAGATATAAATTTTCCACTTTTATAAATGGAATTTTGAAAAAGGGATTCCAGATTTTAATCGTAAAAATTTGTATTCTCTCATGTGTCCAACATAATTTTTAACTATAATTAATTGTGAAAATAATTAGAATTAATTATCACGGTTAAGGTAAAAATTGATTTACAGGGGATTCAAACTTAAATAGTAAGGGTTAAAATGATATATAAACTTGTATGAGATAAATTAGGTGGTAAAATTCCAAAATTATAATATCTATGTATCCATAATACACAGTTTTGGATACTTTTGGTTTTTGATAATGTGAGTACACCTGTTTGTTTTGAAAAATTACATATGTGCCACTCACCTCAGTAATTAAAATTCTCCCCTATCCTCTCTTATTCACACACTAAAACCTTTTTTGTTATTCCATGAAATTACCATATAACTACAAATATTATATTCTATAATCAATTAATACAATATTTTTGAATAAAACCTACCTATTAATGCCTTTGGTGTAAACCTAATGATGTTTCCTAAAGAAGAGGTATAATGTTTTTCAATGAGAAATTTTTATTTTATTTCTTATTCCAAAAACAAAAACTATAATTAAAAAATGATGATATAATATGATAATTATTTTACTTTAATGTAATCAACATGTGTAGAATTTCCAAAAATCATGACTACTTACTAAAAATTTTGTTTTTTGTTTTTCAAAATATCCAATTTAAGATTCAATGGTAACCACAAATCTTAGGAGGGATTCCAAAGATACAATATATAGTTTTGAAATTTGAAATTTAAAACACAAACACTAATCCTGAGGCCTCGATCCATGAGTCACCCACACTAATCTAGGTCGCATCATCTTCCATCAACCATCATCATTGTGGGTAAACTGTCTTCAATATCACTACCCATCACCACCAGAGCTGATGACCATATCTATCAAAACAAATATGATCCACTAAACCTATCAAACTCACATTAAACATTAACCATGGGTTTATTCCTTTCACACCCATATAAATCTATCATTGTCATCATAAAGCATAATAATATAAAATCATAGACACATAACCTTATTTATAAGATAATGTTAAATTACTATCATCATATGAGATGTAACCTTCAATGAATAATCACAAATAGAAATATCACTCGAGGAAAAAAAATAATCTTTAACCAAAGTCATTGAGGGAGAAATAATAAAAAAATACATATAACCAAAATCATATCTATTATAATTTCCTTTTCAACCTCTAAAATTAATATATTCAATGAGTAATTGAACAAAATCATCTTCGTAGGATAAAATTTACTCAAGCCTTTCCAGGAACATCATCAGCCACCCAATCTCACTTCCCAAAACCACTTATTTACTACTCATATAGATTTTGCTAGGAGAGGAGAAGAGGAACATGAGGATAGTGTATGTGTTTTAATGTTCATTGGTTCCAAATGATGGAATCAATGAGGATATTGAAACCAGAAGCCAAATAATATCAATCTGACTTGGAAGAACATAGAAAAACATCAACTGTTAAACCACATAACCCAAAACATATTTGTTACCCCCATTCCAAATCCAAATTTGATAGGTGTGGAGGAACTCGAGGTAGGTGTAGGGTTGGAGTTTCCAGGAGCTTCAATATCAAGAAAACCTCTTCAAGACAATCAAGAAATATCTATAGAGCTTCCACTAAGTACAACAACATCATCATCAAAGTAAACAGTGACCCTATCCATTATGTACTAGTGAGAAATTAACAAGATTGGTAGATTCTATAATAAAGAAGATTAAATATATTATAGAATGGATATGGGAAGGTAGAGTGAAAATAAGAAGGGGGGAATGGATGAGGACCCACAAACTCCAACTCTAATGCACCGCCATGGAGAACCCTAGGGTGATAAGGGGAAGAGACAGAAATTATTCAATGGTGTAAAGGATCATCCCCTTGAGGACCGTCCAAACATATAATTTCCATCTAGACCAATCAATGTTTTAAATCATCCTTTATATGTTTCAGTGTTTATTTTTTATGAAATATTTTTTTTAAAAAGATTATGAACATTTAGTTCTAAAATGTGATTTTGAAAATGAAGAGGTTATTTTCTGCACAAGGTTTCAATTAATTTTCTATGGTATTTCTATTTTTAATGAAAAAAATACTTTATTTAACTTATACTATAATAATGATATGTTGTATTGATACCATCCTTATTTATCCTCTTGATGGTTAAATATTATATTGAACAAGTATTCTTTATAAATGCAGCTCCTTGATTCATTTTTGTACTCATTTACATTCCCTTGAATTATTCATTCTCCTCTAGTCATTAGACCTTAGATTCCACCTAAATATTCATATTATTTATTATGGATATACATAATGATTAAATAGTATATTAGTTATATATATGATGTCCGATATTTAATGTTATTTGTTTATCTTGGTAAATATTGATAAATTCGCATTCTTCACTCAATATGTATAATTAACGATAATGAATATTTTTCAATAATTAAATTGATTATTCGATATATGAGGAATTATTTTAACTTAAATTGAATAGTTGGGTTATGAATTATCTATCCCTTTCGATGCTTCTGTAATTATGATAAGGAATATTAGTAATCTATCATTAAATAGGTTTTACATATATTTTTAGAGTTTATTGTGCAACGTCTTGATGGCATAGGTATCATGATTTCTGATACCATGATGTATAATAATTAAGAATTTGGTTCATTAAAAATAAAAATATTATTATCCATTATATTTGAATAATCATGTTACATCTATAATCATTTGAATCTTAGTTATTGATTGCATGACATGTGTTTTTAGTTTTTTAAATTGACATACCAAATGTTCCATATAAATTCATGCTATTAATATTATTTAAGTTTAATGTGTGTCTAGTTATTTATATTTCTATACTGATTATTCCATTCCAAATTTGAATTGTTATTTTATTGATTAAGTTTAATGTTTTTTTCTATTTACCTTTCAGTGTTAATAATGATTCTTGATTCATGATAGGTTCAATTGTACTAAACCCATACTGAGAATTTTAGGTCACCCACATTTTTTCACCATTCCTAAGAATGCATGATGTTAAATAAGAATGATATGTAATGATATTTTAGAGTTAATAATAATATTATAAAAAAATGATGTAAATTTTATTTCAAATGTAATTAAAGAATCATATATGTATCATGTTTGCAAATACTAATAATGTATTTTTTACATTAGGATATGATTCCATCTATATTATTATAATATAATAAATTAAGACACTAGATTTGGGATTTTATGGTAAGTGTCATTACAATTGGTATGTGAGGAAGTTTAGTAAAAATCCTGGGGAAGATGTTTTTGTAAAAAATATTTTATTGAACATAAAACAATGATCAATTTCATGATATATAATAGAATAAAATCATAATTTTTTTGTAATGTATTTTGAGTGTTTTCCTAAATGTATATGTATTTCTGGATACTTATTGTGGAGGTAGTTCTAGCATTGATGTACCTAGGTGTAATAAATCTAGAAGAATCACATTCACCTTCAGCCAATCATCATGTGGTGCATGAAAACATGCCTTATTGTGCACCTAGTTTGACACTCATAAGGGATATCATGAGGATACTTGACATATTATTTATAAACCATTATTAATGAATTTAAAATAAAGACTGCCCTAAAGGAACCATATAAAGACCCTCTATTTACATACATAAACATTACATGAAATTTGAGGAATCCTTAAAACATTATAGATGTAGACACCTAAACACCATACTAATATAGTGTGTTTGGAAACATGGAAACATAAAATATTATATATTAGTGAGATATAACATCTCATACTAGGTTATTCTTGACTAGAACCCCTCTTAGGCAGATCATACATAATAAATATCTACATAACCTAGGGGGAAGGAATCCTAAAAGGGGTGATCTCTATAAGTATCTGACCCCAGTTGCCCAGAGTCAGTGCCTCATTTGATTAGGTTTGCATACATACATGGAATACGAATCCCAAATGACCAACTATTTAAGTATTATTTGAAACAAGATACATACATCAGTTTAACTTTACATATGAAAAGGAAAACCGACACTAAATATTTCCACTAGAAACATCATGTCTCCTAGATTATGATTTCATGTCATTCATAATTTAATTCTTCATGTCCTGAGAAAAATAAAACATAAGGAAGGGTTGACCTCAAATGCTCAGTAAGAGTAAGCAATACATCGGAAGATAATATAAACATTATACAAGGTGAATAATTGAAAACACATGCCTTTAATAATAAATTTGAACACATTATGGTAGGGATATGACCTGAGTAAATAATTCCATAATAAAACATAATCATGGGTATTATACTAGTTTAATAACTGCATGAACATACAATTAATATATTCATAATTAGGTAAGTGCATATGCCAGAAATTTTGAAACATTTTGTCGTGGCCTCGGCCTAGACGTCTAATAATTAAGGCCTCAGCCAAAATCAATATCACATTGGGAAAAGCCTAGGCCAATTCCATGTCTATTTGTCTCATTTTACCTACTGATGCATCTGGGGGATATATTGGGCCCCACCCATCACATATTAAGTCAAATGCATTACTCATATGATCAGGGATCAACATCAACAAAATATACATTCAAATTGAAATTATCATATTAATTGTAACTAACTTTCCCCAATCATTAAACATAAAACACTAACCATTATGAGTAATATGGTGAATGGTTTTAGGCTAGATCATCCAAAATAGAGTTAGTAATAAACCATTAAATAAAATATTCTAGATGAAATCATGAATGATTAAACCCAATAATACCATTGAATCAACAAGTGTGTTGAATTGGACAAAAAAACTCTTATATAATCAATAAGCAACTCTTGAGATAAATACTCATTTATTTTGAAAAGAAGAGTTCTTTTAGAAAAATATTTGAATAAAACCATAAGTGAGGTAACATAGTATTTTCATAATAAAATTAGTGATTTTATAAATATAAAGGTTTCCAAAAACATGTTGAAGAGTGACCCAGAAAATAGGTAAGAATTTGAGAAATTCCCTTGAATCGGGCTTTTATTTTGGAAACAATTTTGAAACTTCCTTTTAAAACATGTTACTATTCATAAAATAAAAAAGGGTTTTGGTTTGTAAAAATATATATAATACTCACACAAAATGTACTAGGAGTACATAATAATACATAATAATTTCATTGAGTTAATCATACAATGAAAGTAACCCAAATGAAAATGGGAGTTCGGGCTGAAAAACCCTTACGTTAACTCCAAACGTGTTCCGCTCTTGAACATAAGCTCCTAAAATATGAAATTATAATTATTAATAAATTATTTATGAACCTATTTGACATTTATTTAGTTTGTAATAATTCTTTTTAGTTCATTTATACCCTTATTTCATTGTTCCGAGATGTTCATTTTCTTTATTTTCATAATCAGTTCACTTGTTTTTAAGTAATGGAGTTCATGTGGAATGGTTATAAATATCCAAGAATGGAATTATATATTATTTATGAACATAAAGAATTTATAGTGTTCATTTCTATAATTTGGTTAAATGGAATGATGATGAATCATTAGATGACAACCTCTTCGATTATTCGGCGGTATTTGGATTATTATGAAATAGTTTTGTCATATTACTTAATTATATATAAATATTCTGGTTCTTGAAAATTAATTAGGTTATAATACATATAATGTAGTCTTTATAAGCTATAAATATGGTTTAATTACCAGTAATGAATAAGAAATTGAAGAATGAAACTTCGTCTTCCACAAAGGCTATAAATTAGAACCTCATGGACATTTATTTCATTTATGAAAATAAAACAGAGGGAGTAAGAGTATTTATGATGGTTCATTCATTAACATGATATAATTACAGTATATAGATGATACTGGAGTTATCATTAGCATTTGGACAAAGGAGGTGAGGAGATGATAGAAAAATAAGATAAATTGAAATGAAACCAAATCAAAAAGAAGGGTGCTTTACCTCTTGAAATAACCTCCTTCAGAATCTCCTTAAGGGAAGGGGTTTTGGTCTTTTAGCAAGACCAAAAGATTTTTGGACGTGGGAGAGAAAAGGGAAGGGTAATTGGGTAGAACTATAAGGAGATTCAAGGCTTATAGGAGTGAAGAGAAGAGGGGTTGGTGGGGGGGGGGGTTATAGTGGAGGAGAGGGGTAAATTTTGAATATTTAATTTATTATTTTATAATTTCCCTCAAGACAACCAATAGTGTTGTTTAATTTCAACCCTAGTAGTAATAAGTGCATGTGTGTTTGAACTAAGTGGACTTGAATCACTTGTGATGTCATGAATATTTTATTTAACTGATAATTTGTATATACGGTATTTTATCGTATTTCACTATTCATCATAAATTCTAGAATTTCAGAAATATCCCAAAAATTCACCCCAACCATTTTTTGATGTGTAGAATTAAAAAGTGAACTAGATTTTCCAAAAATAAATTTCTAAATATTATTAATTTAATATTTAAATAATATCATATTTAATTCGAAAAATAATAATCTTAGAGGTATAATTAGTTTTATGTGACATTGAAAAATTAATTAAGATCCCATTATCATATTACCTTATGAAAATAAAATAATATCATTATTTACATTCAAAAGGGTCATATTAATATTCATATTACTATTCATAATGGTATGTTACTATTCACCCAAAATCAAGTTTGTTCTATTAGACTCCAAATTACATACTGGACACAACTCTAGATGACCATTATTCATAATTCCAAACACAGAAGAGGTAAAGTTGTTTTTAATGGATAGATTATAAAATTTCATTGCATATTTATTTTCAAAATATTGGGCTGTTACATTCTCCCCTCCTTACTAAAATTTCTTCCTCAAAATTCACAAAATATTACCTAAAATGATTCGGGTATGTCTTTAACGTAAGCTTCTCAGGCTCCCATGTTGCTTCCTCCATATTATGGTTCCTCCATAGAACCTTTACCAGATGAGTCATCTGATTTCCCAATACTTATTCTCTAGTATACAAAATCTTGATAGGATCTTCACAATAAGATAGATCGGGCTCAAGTTCTACTTCTTCATATGTAAGTACATGTGTTGGGTCTGGCATGTTCTTTCTTAACATTGACATGTGGAACACATTGTGAACCTCAGAGAGACATTGCGGCATTGCCAAACAGTATGATATGGCTCAAATTCAGTCTAGAATTTCAAAAGGTCTGATGTACATGGGACTTAATTTTCCCTTCTTACCGAATCTTATAATACCCTTCCATGGAAATACCTTTAAGAAAACGTGGTCACCTTCTTGAAACTCAAAATCCTTCCTTTGGTAATCAGAATAGCTCTTCTGCCTACTTTGAGCTATTTCGATATGGTTCTGGATAATCTTAACCTTTTCCGTTGTTTCTTCAACAAGTTCTGGGCCCACAAGCTTTCTTTCACCAACATCATCCCAACATGTTGGTGTACAGCATCTCCTCCCATATAATGCTTCATATGGGGCCATTACAATACTATAACGGAAGCTATTGTTGTAGGAAAATTATACGAGTGGTAAATACTAATCCCACATGCCTCGAAAATCAACTGAACAAGACCTCAACATGTCTTCCAATGTTTGAATAGTTCATTTTTATTGTCCATCAGTTTGTGGGTGGTAGGCAGTGCTCAAACGAAGATCAGTATCTAGGGCCTTTTGAAGAATCTACGAGAATCGTGATGTAAAACGGGGATCACGATCATAAGAAATTGATGATGTTACACCATAAATTCTTAAAAAATCATTAATATATATTAGTACATAACGTTCAAGTGGTAAATCTTCCCTTATAGAAAGAAAATGTGCAGATTTTGTAAGACATTCAATAATGAACCATATCGTATCATTCTTTCTTAGAGTCTTTGGTAGCCCCATGACAAAGTCCATCATAATATCATCCCATTTCCACATATGTATAGGAAGGGGTTTTAGGACTCCACCAGGATGTTGTCTTCTTGCCTTCACCTGTTAACAAACTAAACATCTCGAAATGTAATCAGCAATCTCCCTCTTTATGTTTTCCCACAATAAATGTTCCTTCATATCTCTATACATCTTGGTTCTACCCAGGTGTATAGAGAAATTTGAGCTATGAGAATTGTCTAATAGTTCCCTTTTTAGCTCAGGTACTGATGGAAGACATAACCTCTTCCCAAACATCAGAACACCTTCTTCATACAAGAAGTCATCCAGTCTCCCATCCATAACTACATTAATTTTCTTGTTCAGATTCTCATCATCAGATTGAGAAATTTTTATCTTCTCTAATAAAGATGGTTTAGTAATAATTTGAAAGAGGAGTGATGTTTCCACTTTCTTAACAATTCTAATATCCATCTTCAGTAGATCCATGAACATAGGATCTCTTTCAATCCTCATTTGAGTCAAAAGTCCATGATATTTTCTTCTTAATGCATCTTCCACCTTATTCTCCTTTCCTGGGTGGTAGAGTATTGAACAGTAATAATCTTTGAGTAACTCTATCCATATTATTTTCCTCATTTTGAGTTCTTTTTTTGTAAAAATATATTTCAAACACTTGTGGTCCGTATAAATCTCACATTTCTCTCCATAGAGATAATGCCTCCATATTATCAAAGCAATGATTACAAATACTAACTCAAGATCATGAGTTGGATAATTTTTCTCATGAGTATTCAATTATGTTGATGCATAAGCAATAACATTATTGTTTTTCATAAAGACGCAACCTAGTCTATTCTTTGATACATCGTTGTATATTACAAATCCATCACTTCCAAATGGAAGAGTCAAAATTGGAGCATTTAACAATATTCTTTTCAATTTATCTAAGCATTCTGTACAATCTTTTGTCCACACAAACTTAACCCCTTTACGTGTGAGCTTGGTTAGCGGGTTAGCCAGTCGGGGAAAATTTTGAACGAAACACCGATAATAACCTCAAATCCAATAAAACTGCGTACCTCAGTTGTGTTTATTGGTGTAGGAAAATCATCGATTTCCTTTGTCTTTGCAGGATCAACATGGATTCCATCCTTAGAGACAATATGGACTAGAAAAGAATCATTTTGAAGCAAGAATTTTCACTTGCTAAACTTCCCATATAATTTATTTTTCTAAGAGTTCTCAGAATAACATGCAAGTGATTCTGATGGTATTTATACCTATTTGAGTATACGAGGATATCATCAATGAATACCATAACAAAGTTATCAAGATATTCCTTGAAAAATATATTCATTAAATCCATGAAAATAGAGGGTGTATTTGTCAGTCCAGAAGGCATCACTGTAAAATCGTAATGCTCATAGATGGTCTGAAATGTTGTCTTATGAATATCTTCCTTCCTCACATGAAACTGATGATATCTGGATCAAAGTTCATTCTTTGAAAATTATTGAGCTCCATGAATTTGGTCAAATAAATCATCAATCCGAGGAAGAGGATTATTATTCTTTATGGTAATAGAATTGATTTCCCTAACATCAATGCAAAGCCTCATGGATCCATATTTATTCCTGACAAAGAGGACAGGGGCTCCTCATGGAGAAACACTAGGCCGAATAAATCCGTTTTCACTCAAATACTATAGTTGTTTATTTAGCTCTACTAATTCCACAATGGCCATTCTATAGCGATTCTTTGATATAGTTCTTACATCAGAAATTAAATCAATAGAGAACTCAACTTCCCACTCTAGAGGATTTCCAGGTAAATCCTCTAGAAATACGTCAATGTACTCTTTCACTATGTGCACATAATCAATTTGAAGATTTATTTCCACACCCATTGATATTGGTTTATATTCCTCTCTATTTATTGTATTCATTAGAGCTATTGGGGTTTGTTCTAGATAAGAATCAGTTGGAAAAGTTTCCACCCTAAAGACAATAGATTGTACCCCATTTTCAAAAATTGTAACTTCCTTCTTCTTACAAAAAATCATCACATTATAATTTGATATCCAATCCATACTGAGATTTATATAAAATTCAGTCACTGTTATGATGAAAAGTTTAGAAAACTGGGCACATTTTGGTGTCTGGAGGGGGACTAATGTACATGCCTTTGTTGAAATGATACATCCACTAGGATTTTTGACTGATAACTCCTTTATTAAATTAAATTGGACATATTGAATTTTCTTGGAAAACTAGGAAGATATAAATGAATTCGACGATCCATAATCAAATAAAGTATTGGATAAATTTGAGGAAATGATGAACGTACCTTCCACCACATCATTAGGAACTTCAACCTCTACATTTGTGACTACATAAGCTTTTCCCTGATACATTGGAATTTTCTACTGCATATTTCTTTAATTATATGGATAATAATTAGAATAGTGTCCCTTCTCTCGAAAATTATAGCATTTAACATCATTGGCATCCTTTTTCCCTTTTCAATCACCAGCAAGATGACCTTTCTGAACACATTGGTAGAATACTCCTTTTCCTTTTAAGCATGCACCAGGGTGTTTCCTTCCACAATTTTCACATGATGGAAATTCAACTCTTCCCTTCTTCTCCATTTCATTATTTCCTTTACCAGGGTTTTTAGCAGCCCTCTCCTTTTCTTGTTTTCACTTATAGTAATAAGACTTAGAGAATTATTTTTCTTTCTTGATAGCACATGAAACTATATCCCCATATGATGAAAAACCTTTGGAGACCAGTTCCTGCTAGAGGAATGGATTTAGGACATTAAAGAATCGATCAATTTTTCTCCTTGAATTTCTTATATTGTTCGTAGCATGTATTGATAACCTTGTGAAGTTGGCTTCATACTTGGCAACGTTTTCATCCTACTTCTGCCTTAGATTCAAGAATTTTATCTCCATATTTGCTCGCTGCTCACGAGGGAAATATTTTTCTAAGAAGATTTCCTTAAAATTCCTCCATTCCATCTATTCCATATCTTCCTCCTCCTTTGTGTTTTGGATTAATGACCACCACTGATCGAAATCTCCTGATAGATGATATACATCCAGGACAACCTTCTCTCTTTCATTACATCTCAAAGAATGTAATATCTTCTTGACGGAACTTATCCACTACTCAGCTACAAATGGGTTTGTTGTCCCATTGAATGATGTAGGTTGTTGTCACATAAAGCGATCCATAATATATCCTCCATGTGGTGGATCTGGATGCTCTATACGAGTAAGGTTATTATTTATAACCTGAGTATGATTTCCTGGTATAGTTATGAGTGGCTCAGCACCAGTCAAAACACCAAAGCCAACATCATTATCTTTCATCGGAGGTAAATCCCTATAAGGGACACGTGTGATCGTGCGATTTCAATTCCTTCCACTTTATGCCATCTCTAGATAATTGAATACAATAGATTAGGTTATGAATCATAATTCATAATCATAACTTAAAAAAATACTTATAAAAAATTGAGATCATATGAATGGCTAATCTCATTTTCACAAATATGGTCTCTCTGAGGAATATTTTACAATTCAATCCTTCATAATTTCTTGTAACGAAAATATAAATTATCCTAAGAATATACCCCAGGAGTGTCGTAATCAATATTTATCAAGGCCCATTTTCGTGCACCAGTTCTCAGTCGAGTCTAGATCAAAGCGGTGGTTTCAGGATTTAGCCCTAGATATATTTGTGCCATAGCCTCCTCTAGCAGCTCGTATCCAGACAGGGATGTATTTCTTGAAAGATCCTCATAATCTATTCCATAACAAAATACCAGGACTTTATTATGTGTATATCCTCAAAAACTAACTTAGAGGCTCTTCTCTATTTATACATTTTCTAAATCTAGTTTCCAAGTATTCTATTAAAATTACTTGGATACAAACTGTAAGTACCCGACGCCAATTTCCCAGAGTCGGTGCTTTATTTGATTATGTTGGCATACATACAAGGAATATGAATCCCAATGGACAAAGTAGTTTATTATTATTGGAAAAAAGATACAGAACTAAGTTCAACTTTACATATGGAACAGAAAAACAACAATAAATTATTCCACTATCAACATCATGTCTCCTAGATTATGCTTGCATGACATTCATAATTTACTTCTTTATGTCCTGAGAAAAATAATACCTAAGGGGTGATCTCAAACACTCAGTAAGAGTAATAAATAAATCGTAAGATAATATAATCATTATACGTGGTGAATAATTGAAAACACATTCCTTTAATAAAAAATTTCAACACATTATGGTAGGTATATGAGATGAGTAAATAATTTCATAATAAAACATAATCATGGGTTTATAATAGTCAAATAATCGAATGAAATTACAATTACTAGATTCATAATGAGGGAAGTGCATATGCCAGACATTCTAAAACATATTTTCATGGCCTCGGCCATGACGTCTAATGATTAAGGCCTCAGCCAAAATCCATATCACATTGGGAAAGGCCTCGGCCAATTCCACATCTATTTGCCTCATGAGACCTACTAATGCATCAAGGGGATATAGAGGGCACCACCGATCACATAATAAGTCCAATTCATTACTCATATGAGCGGGGATAAATATAAACAACATATACATTCATATTGAAACTATCATATTAATTTTAACTAACTTCCCCCAATCATTAAACATAAGACACTAACCACTCCCAGTAATATGGTGAATGGTTTTAGGCTAGATCATCCAAAATAGAGTTATTCATAAACCATTAAATAAAATATGGTAGATTACTTCATAAATGATTAAACCCAATAATACCTTGGAATCAATAATAGTGTTAAATTAGACAAACACACACTTATAAAATCATTATACAGCTCTCGAGATAAAGTCTTTTTTTTTGAAAAGTAGCATTCTTTTGGAAAAATATTTGTATAAAACCAGAAGTGAGGTAAGATAGTATTTTCATAATAAAATTTGTGATTTTATAAAGAGAAATGTTTACAAAAACAGGTTAAAGAGTTCCCTATAAAATAGATAAGAATTTGAGAAATTCCCTTGAATCGGGCTTGTATTTTTGAAACAATTTTGAAATTTCGTTTTAAAATGTGTAACTATCCATAAAATAAGGAAGGGTTATGGTTTGTAAACATATAAATAATACTCACACAGAATTTATCAGGAGTAAATAACAATAAATAATAATTTCATTGAGGTAATCAGACAATGAGAGTAACCCGAATGAACACGGAAGTTCGGGTGGAAAGAACCCTTACCTTAACTCCAAACGTGTTCTGATCTTGAACATATGCTCTTGAAATATGAAATTATACTTATTAATAACTTATTTAAGAACCTATTAGACATGTATTTATTTTATCATAATTCTTTTTAGATTATTTATTCCATTATTTCATTGTTCCTAGGTGTTCGTTTTCATTATTTTCATAATCGGTTCACTTGTTTTTAAGTAATGGAGTTCATGTGGAATGGTTATAAATCGACAGGATTGGTATTATATATTATTTAAGAACATAAATAATGGATAATGGTCATTTATATCATTTGTTTACATGGAATGAGGATGAATCATTAGATGACAACCTCATCAATTATTCGGTGGTATTTGGATTATTATGAACAAGTTTTGTCATGTAACTTAATTATATGTACATATTATGGTTCCTGAATATTAATTAGGTTAAAATAGATATATTATAGTCTTTTTAAACCATAAAAATGGTTTCATGACTAGTAATGAAGAATAAATTGAAGAACGAAAAGTCTTCGTCCATGATGGCTATAAATTGGAACCTCATGGACGTTGATTTCGTTTATAAAAATAAAAGGGAGGGAGTAAGAGTATTGATGATGGTTCTTCCATTAACATGATATAATTATATTATATAGATGATACTGGATTTATCATGATCATTTCAATAGAGGAGGTGAGGAGAGGATAGAAAAAGAAGATAAATTGAAATGAAACCAAATGAAAAGAAGGGTGCTTTACCTCTTGAAATAATCTCCTTGAGAATCTCTTTAAGGGAAGGGGTTTTGGCATTTTGGAAAGACCAGAAGCTTCTTAGACATGGGGAGAGACAAGGGAAGGCTAATTGGAAAGAAATTTGAGGAGCATCAAGGCTTATAGGATTGAAGAGAAGGGGGAGTGGTGAGGGGGTTTTATAGTGGAGGAGAGGGGTAAATTTTGATTATTTAATTCATTATTTTATTATTTCCATCAAGACAACAAATATTGTTGTTTAATGTGACCCCTAATAGTAATAAGTGCATGTTATTTCGAACCAAGTGTCATTTTAACACTTTTGATTTAATGAATAGTGTATTTAACTGATAATTTGTGTGTACGGTATTTTATCGTATTTCACTATTCATCAAAAATTCTAGAATTTCATAAAAATTCCAATAATTCAACCCAACCATTTTTCGACACGTAGAATTAAAAAGTGAACTCCATTTTTCAAAAATAAATTTCTAAATAATATTAATTTAATTTTTAAATAATGTTATAGTTAATTCAAAAAATAACAATCTTAGAGGTATAGTTAGTTTATGTGACATTGAAAAATTAATTAAGATCCCATTATCATATTACCTTATGAAAATAAAATAATATAATGATTTAAATTCATATGGGTAATATTACTATTCATATTACTATTCATAAGGGTATGTTACTATTCACAAAAAATCATGTTTGTTCTATCAGACTCCAAATGGCTTTCGGAACACAACTCTAGATGACCATTATTCGAAATTCCAAACACAGAAGAGGAAAAGTTGTCTTTAATGGTTAGATTATGAAATTGAATTCCATATTTATTTTCAAAACCTTGGGGTGTTACAATCTCAAAATCCTATTAAGGGTAAACAAGGAAGATATGTATGAATAATTATGAGCATAACAGTATGATAACATGATCGAAAAATTATAAAATCCTTCCCAGCATATGAAAGATCATATACATGAATCATAGAATAAATATTGGAAGTTCATAAGATAAGAACCATGAAGAAATAAAGAATATAGTCCATTAAAAAATAAGATAGGAATAACTCATGATATTGTGGAAGAAACATAAGCATATAATATGATTTACATAATATCCAAGGAATTAATTTCAATACGATCTTAGGGGATAAAGCCCTTTATTAAACCAGGTTCATACTCCGTTCCATCCATGTATTACTAAACCATGATCATTTCTTGATCTAGCTCTATAATACTAAATCAAGTTCATTTCCCATTCTAAATATGTCTATCTCATGAGATATAAATCTTTACCCAGTGCATCACAGGTAGATATAGTTCCTACCCATCTCATAATGAAATCTTAAAAACTTGTTCCTCGACATCATAAATAATAATATCATAGACCATGAAAAGAAATAGGTATTATAAAAAAGTAATAATATCATAACATAGGGAAATATATGGGATTAAAAATCATTTCATCATAAACATAACCCATTAAAAGAACGGGGTTTCAACAGCATATAAATTGTGGAAGAGAAATGTGTTTCATAAACATCGTTCCATCAAAACATAATCCCTTCTGATAAATAATATAAAAAGAAACATGGAATTATTTACCCATAAATGAATTAATAACACCAATACATGTTATATTATATGGAAAATAATTTTGAAATATATTCCATTAAAAATTTTTGAGGAAAATATCCTTTCTTCATTAAAAACTAAATTTTATATCATAAACCCTTTTGAACAACCATTTTACTTGAAGAAACATTGAAAACATATAATGGAAGCCCTAAAAACCATAAATATTGTTTAAAAATACATGTTTCATGAAAATTGTCATTAAAAAAATTTTGATAACATATTTGAAAACAAGTTTGTTTAATATAATATATTTAGGACTAAAGAGAGGGAAAATCAAATTTTACATAAAAATATTATCTAAAGTACCAATGAGTGTTTAAATGGAACTAATACAAGATTTTATCTTGAATAACCATATTAAAGGAAAATAATTGTGTTTTTTATGATATTTATCATGATATTTCATTAATTGAAGAAAAATCATAAACAATGTCGAAAAGCGATGAGGTTATTTCAATAAACTCTTATCACTTACTAACATTGCATCGTACTGTTCATGTAAGAAAAGGAATTTACATGAAGAATTTAATATCATGAAATTAAGGATATTATTGATATAAAATTTAAAATATAATTATATACACCTCAAAAAATAATTTAGGTGCATAACAAATCATGAGTCTTAAAGAAGTAAAATAGAGAAAAAACTATTTGAAATATTAGGTAACTTTTGAAACCTGAACCCCATGAAAGAAAGATAAAAAATATATATATGAATACATATAAATTTAATTTTGATAATCATATAATAAATCCATGGTCCATATACACATCACACAAAAGGAATGGGTGGTGAATAAATAATGTATCTCACATAAATAAAAAATGTGACGAAATCTCATTAAGATGTATTTTGAATCTAATCTTACTCATTAAATGAACATGTATAATAGATATAAATTAAGTATAAGACATTTAAAAAACAATATTTTTATAGATAAAACCACATATGATTTTATGATGACCTTATATTAACCTCTTTTTAACAATCCTATATTATGTTTTCACATCGGGTAATTATCACTTTGTTCTTCCCATGTGTCATAATTTGTTATAACTTTTATCCTTATAATTATATATTTATTAAATAATTTAAAAAATTATATAAATATAATGTATATTCTTTATATTTTTATTATAATAATATATATACATATAAGTATAAATGTAATACACAGTTCATGGTGATGTTAAGTTATATATACGCATGAACATTGTCTCCATTTCTCTTACCTTATAGAAAAAAAAGAAAAAAATGACATATATGTATATATGTATATATTATTAGAAAATTATAATTATGATGTTATATATATCATATAAGTTTATTAAACCCTTCTCTAATACATTCCATGTTTTATGTGAATGAATCACATCACTTTGAGGGTGTTGTAGTCCACAATTCCTTTAACAAAATTATCATATTTACACAAAATGTAATGTTAAAAAAAAATAGGTTATAGAAGAAATAAATATTATTAAATAATGAATAAATATTATATATATATATGTGGGGTTTCTATCATGATTTCTACCATGATATACGTTAAAGGAAAAATGAACAATCATCAGTTAGTGAGTTAGTAGTTTTCCTTACACTTAAATTGTATGTTTGTTACCCATTAGATGGAGGTGTGTGCAATTATAGGATAAAAAATAGTATAAAAATATACTAGAAAATTTAGTATACTATTTTTTTTATTAAATCATGGAATAACAAAATTTTGGTGGGTGGGTAAGGAAAATAAAATAGAGGATCTTTAGAGGAGGCATTACCTCTAGATCGTGTAACTCCTTTTGGATTGTGCCAAAAGGCTTCCATGGAAGCCTTTCTCAAAAATTACGTTTTCAAAGAAGAATGTAGTGATGTTTGGATTTTTGTTGCAAAGATATTGGATTAACAAAGTGGTTTTATAGGTGTGAAGAAGAGGGATATATGGTGGCCTTTTATAGGGAAGTGAAATGGCCCACTTGATATTTTTGAAAACATGTTAGGGGCAGCCATGTTTTTAGATATAAAAAGTCATAAAAAAATAAAACTCAATAATATAATTTTTATTTACTAATAATTATCATTAAAATAATTTTTGGATATGTTTCTATGACTTTTGGGTCTTAAATTTATGGTTTAGTCCTTAGTTAAGATTAATTTAATCTTATTCATTTTAATTAATATTAGTCACATTCACTAATAATTTTGGTAAAAATATTATTTGACAATATTATAAATTATAAATTATTATTTTTCAAAATATTGAATCCATTTTTTCAAATTAAATTCACATTAGTGGTAGAAATTAATTGAAAATTAATCCTATATTCGGGTCAACAATATGGGCCTTTAATGTAAAAATGATCAAATGTGTGCTATGTTTTTTATCTCCAATTTCAATTTTAAATTGGTTCCAATGACCTAAATTTGATTAATTGATAAAAATATTTTATAATTGATATCTTAAACAAAATTGAAATATAATTTAACCATAAAAATAAATTGCATGAAAATGAAATTTTGAATTAAAACACAATATTTTTTATTCTTCATCCTACAATGATATTTATAGGGAAAAATCTCACAACATAACCCTAGGATAATTTATAAATGGTAAATTAGAAAATTAAGACTATTATATAAAATTAAATTTAAAAATGTGTCTAAAATTAATTTTATTATTTCTCATAGAAAGACATTAAAATCATATCATTATAGAAAATGGTATTTGTAAACATATAAAAAATAGATTCTTTCATTATTAGTATGTAAATTTATTTGAAACAATTATAATAAATAAATAAAAATTAGTTATTAGTATTTATATGAAAATTTTTAATTGATATGAAATAATTATTTCAATTGAATAATTATAATAATAAAATTATTTTTTATTTTAACATAGATGTTGCATGTAACATACATTAATTTGGTGTTGTGTGTAACATATTCCAAGTTGGTGTTGCATTTAATGTATGCCAAGTAGATGTTATATGTATTGTATGTGTATTTAGTATTGTGAAACATACACCATGTCAGTTCCGTTTGAATATAATGTTTAACCCAGTGTATTGCAACACATAAATTAAAAGTTAATTTATTCATGAAAAAAGGTCCATAAAAAATCAGTGTGATACATTATACCCCTTCCCATCATAAAATGAAATTATCCATAAAAATTCATCATGCAGTTAAAAACAAATGAGGATACTTATTATTCATCATATCCTAATGTTCCCACACAACTTCTTTAAACTGGAGATTTATCTATAGAAAATTAACTAGGGGAATGGTATTGTTTCATAGAAAATTCTCTGATCGGTCCAAAATTTAAACTAGTTGTTCTTCATAAGACAAATCCTACTCCAGTGGTATAATATATGTGTTCAATTTATTTTATGGGTAAGGTATGTACTTCCTTAGGAGAGATACATATAACACATCATGTACTTGAGAGATATTTGGAAGAAGTTCCAAACAACATGCTACCATCCCGATGTGATTAAGAATCTAAAAGGGACCAATATAACAAAAGAATTATCTTCCATTTATCCTTGAATCTCAAAAAAATATTCCAGTGTGAGATTTTTTGAAACATTTGTTCACCAACATCAATTTATAGTTCTCATCAGTAGTTATGAAGATAATGTTTCTGCGGAATTTTGAGCTTCTATGATATGTTACTAAATGATTTAGACAATCTCAACAATTTATTTAGCCAAATAATTTTTCAATATGATTCTTTCTCTAACATCAATGAATAACATTAGAGATCTACATTTCCTCCCATATAGGGATTTATATATTTCCTTTATAATTCTTGATTGAAAACAATTTTTGTAATAAAACTCCACTAGATGAAGGTGTTGATCCCAAAAACCATATAAATATAGATAAAAAGATATCAAAATATAATATAAGGGTTGATATGTTATTTTAGAATTACCATATGTTTGAGGATGACAAGTAGTGATGAAACTCATTTGTATGTCATGTACTTGTTGAATACTTTACTAGAACATTGAAGAAAACCTCAAATCCCAATATGATATAATAGATTGTGGTACTCTATGAAAACATACCACTTGCTTAATGTATATACTTGTATGATGATCTAGATAAAATTCTTCTCTACTATGGATGAAGTGTGATGACTTAGTAAGGTAATTAAATACTACCAATATAGTATTAAACCCTTTAGAGGGTTTGGGTAGTCCAATGAAAAAATCCACAGTGATGTCCTCCCATTATCCATTATGATATGGATAATGGTTGGAAGATACCCATTTATATTTTTCTTTCAACATTAACTTTTTATCAAACCAAGCACAAGGATTTAAACTCTATTATATATCTCTTCATTTCATCCAACCAGAAGTATTCTTTTAAATCTCTACACATACTTATAATTTAAGATGAATATAGAATTAATAATAATGAACTTCCTCTAGAACCTCATTATTAAAATATGAAATGGAAATAATTCATAGATAATTTCTAAATGATATCATTCCATCCAGAACATTGTTAAACTCGGGAATATTTCTAAATTTCTTTTGTATCTCTTCATCTTCCTTATGTGCCTCCATAATCATCATGAGGATAGAGGATTAAACACTCATTCTAGTAGTATAATATTTTCCCCTTCCTTCTATATTTCAAGATCTATTCTTTGAAAATCATGAAATATTTTATCTTATTATCCTTTTCATGGATAAGCTATCACGATCATTACAACCCAAAGCATTAGCCACCTTGTTCACCTTCCCATGGTGGTAATGTATTTAGAAGTCATAATCCTTTATCCAATGTTACCATATTATCTATCTCAAGTTAATATCCTTCAATGTTAATACATATTTTATACTTTTACGATAGATAGATATATCACACTTTTCTACATAATGATAATATCTCGAAATCATTAATGGTCAAATTTACCCTGCTAACTCCAAATCCTGAGATGGTTACTTTTTCTCATGATGGTTAAAATCCGTGGGGTATAAAAGTTAACCATGTTTTTCTACATAATAACACATATTAATCCATTTTTGTATTCATTTCTATAGATTAAAAAACCTTCCAATCTATAGGGTAATATAATCAAAAGTGCACTAACTAACCTTTTCTTATGTTCCTTAAAATTTTAAACACGTTCATATATCTAGTGGAATTTGACACCCTTCCAAGTAAACATGTTTAGAGGATTATATATCATAATAAATTATTCATAAATTGTCGATAATATCTTTTTAAACCAAAAAGCTACAGATCTCTGCCATTATGGTTTGTCTAGGCTAGCATTCAATAGCCTCTGTCTTTGATGGATCTACCTTAATAATATCTATTGAGAATATGTTACCAAAAAATGAAACCATTTTTAAACAAAAAAAATTCTATATTTAGAATATACCTTCTCTATCCTTAGGTTATTTAGAATAATTATCAAGTGATCTTCATTGTATTACTCTTTTCAGTAATCAATGTATAGCTATTGGGCAGTTTTTTGAGCTATGTGACAAGAACATTTCATGTAAGGAATTAGGGATGAGAGGTCATCCAATTAATATTTATCAAAATAAGTGAAATAATAAAGACTTGTATTTTTCAATGCTGACCGTTCATGGTAGATATTCATTTAAAGATCTATCTCCCACGGTGGATGATGTATTGATTGCTATGAAATTGGATATCCTTTTGTCCCATTTGAATTGTAAAGGATTTCAAGTGGATGTCTATCATGAGATAACGCACAGGGTCCCCTATTATACTCAGGTTGATTTGGCTTAATATTATACTTCATTTGAGCCCCCTACATGGTCTGTAGAATTGATTATATATCCTCCTTTAATGGATGATGTCTCCAACCAGAATGATGCACAATATCTTGTTGATTATCATCTGAAAATCCAGAACCTCTTTCAGGCAACTGATTTACCTGATAAATCGTGTAACATTTTTGATAGTGAAAAGGGTAATGTTGGTACCCCACCTAGGGATTCTATCTGTGGTATTCATTCCTCATACAAGGATTCAATCCTATGTTCCATGGAAAAAATAGCGGATATTGATGGTTTCACCAATGTTTTATCAAATAGGAGACCCTGCAAGAACTATTAAAATCTTCCAAGGACTATGTCTATCAGATCATCTTCTATGTTTTTAAGGAAAACAGATGCAGATATCTTATGATTTTTAATCAAGATATGTCTCAATCTGAGTGGCAGACTGCTGGTGTCTCGGATTATGGAAATGATATGTCGTACTATGATAGGTAGACTTGGTTTATTTTGGATTTGGGAAATTATTCTTCTTTGATAATTTTTGTCATTTTTTACACTTATTAATTATTAATATATGGTAAAAATCATAGATTCTTGATGGAATAGCTTGATCTCAAAAAATCTTTTCATTAAATACATGAATATTTTATGGTAATTAATAAGAACAAAAGAAATAACTATATATTTATAGTGTCCTCACGTTATATAGAATGTCCTCTTGGGTTTATCCACCTTCTTGATCCTCAATTGATGATATCCAGAATAATTTTCAATCATGTAAAATTATTGATCTTTATGCTATTGATCAAAAAAGTCCCCAATATAGGGAATATGATACTTATTTCTAGATTTTGATCTAGTTCATCTCTGGATAATAAATGCAGATCTGCATAGATCCATCTTTCTTTTTCAAAAAATTAAAAGGTGCGCCCTAAGGTGACAAAGTTGGCTGAATGAATCCCTTTTCATGGTTTTATTACAGTTTCTTATTCAATTTATGAAACTAAATTTTTTCCATTCTACAATGTTTATTTTAAATTAGTGTAGAACCAGGTATGAGTTCTATTGAGAAGTCAATATCGCATTTTGGTGGGAGACTAAGAATCTATTTCGAAAAGACATCCAAAAAATACCAATAAATAGGCATATCCTCGATCCCAATTTTTCCCCCAACCATTAGAGATAATCGAACCTTTAAAATGGAAATTAAGACCAATACACTGGATGTAATCACCAAATAAAGCTAATGCTTATTGTCACTTTGATGGATGGCCATAGGAGGTTTTGAAATATCAAATATAAAATCCCTTCCATGAAAATTGATATGTAATTTATGCATAGAAATCCATTCATTGACTATGATGACATAAAGTTCAATTAATGGAATAATTACAATTTTTTCAGGAAGCATATTCCCATAAATTTCAACTGGATATGAATCATAGACTTGAGGTGAAATCATTATACGAATGAGGGGTTTTTCACTTCTACTTCCACATCTTATTGTTTTTGTGGGAAATTAACACCCTATAAAATTTATAGTTAAGAAATACTGCATAGATCCAAAATAAAATATGAAATTAGTAGTTCAGGAGTGGATATAAATTTTAATATTCATCACATTCTTATTTCACCCTTCGTCATATTTAGTAATTACATTATATTTTCCTGTTTCCCTCATCTTAAGAGGTTGCTGATATCGATCATCATCACCAGAACGCGGTTTTCGGAATTGATTAGAAAAATTTCCATTATCCTTACACTTTTAGCACTAAATAATGGGAGGTTTATTCTATATATATTTCTCTCCCTTAAAATTTTCATCTATCTTCTTCTCGTCATTTCGATAATAAATTTCTCGATGGCCTACTACTCCCCAATTAAAACATTTATTAAACCCCCTAAGGAAATTTCCTCTATTCTAATTCCTAAATTATTAGTATAATAGAAATATCATCTTATTTTATCCCTAGTATTTAGTGTTTCATTTGAACTCCATCTTCCTTTTCTATTGAAAACCATGAGGTTCATATATGACTCTAACCTCAATTTCAATGTAGATATCACAATTCAAAATCACATTATAGATACCAATGTCTATTTTTTAAAATTCCCTTCTAAGACATGAATTTATGCCTCATAAAATCTTATAATCTTTTCTTTTGCGATGGATGATAATTAATGAACTTTAGCTCACACATAATTGAGAAATTATCCTTATAGGTACAAACTAACTCATTATAAATTCTTTTTACCTTGACAAACTCTTTATCCAGCTTGGTAAGAAGAATTTGAGAAATGTGTTTATTAAAAAATAATTTCTCACACATGTCCTATTTTATGAATTCAATCTCATATTTCAGCATTAAACTCTTTATTATAGTCCACCACTAGTATTCTTCTCCTTATAACTGATATACATCCAAAATTTTATTCTCAAGATCTAAAAAATGGTGAATGGAGAATATATTTTTAGCAATACTAGTCCATTATTCCTAAACAAGTTGATCATAAGATTATCTAAAATAAAGTCTGTGTTTCATTAGGATATAGTCAACATAAATATGTTCCCTCCTTTTCTCATTGTAAATTACACCATTATTCATAGATTGAGAATGTTTTGTGAATATAAAAATTAATTTTTTTCATTCCATATCCCAGAGAGTTCAGTTCCTCATGAGGGGAATCATTTCATTTTATATCACAATCACCATTAACATTATCCTTATGGTTCCGTCCACTAACCCAAAATCATAGAGTAAGAGATAATTATTTTAACGAATAACTACATAATCATGAAAATTCCCTTATAAGATTTCTCAATTTAGACATGTTCTTTAATAAATGACACCCTATGATTATCCAAGGTTATTCCTAGGATACAACTATTTAAATAAATCATGATAGTTCGTGAAGAGTTTGTGAATTCCCAAAGTATATACTTAAGTAAATTCAAACTATGTGTGAAATAAGGCCAATTCGTATGTACAAGATTACCCCATGTCAGGAAAGAAACATCTTGTTCGAAAAGATACCCCTAGGTATATCTATTGTAGAAACCTATCCTACTATTTTATCTATACAAGGAAGTATTTTTAGGAATCCATGAACTCTAACTTTTTCCAAAATTCTAGGTCATATTCTAACACATTTCTTTATCCGTAAGCATATCCTGAGACATGTCCTTATGGTTCTCACTAAGAATTTATTATCTTATATTTTAATGGTTAAAATTAATTTACTCTAATACCAAAAATAGAAACACTCTCTTTAGATACATTGACATTACATAACATTTTTGGAATATATAAAACATTATACAAAGAGACACCCAAAGACTGTACTATTCTAGTGTCTTTGGAAACATTGAAACATGAAAATTGATATATAACTGATCTACAACATCACCCATTATGTTATTCTTCAGTATATCCCATATTAGGCACATGAAACATAATAAAAATCTTCCTAACCTGGGTTAAGGAAACATAGAAAGGGGAGATCTCAGATATTCAGTAAGGGAAAAGCATGGATATATGTAAGCTTGATCATGGGAATAAGGGTATGATAAGATGATCATAAAAATAGAAGATCTTAACATACATATAAAATATCATATCCATGAATCAGGTCATAAAGCATGGCAGTTCATAAGACATGAATCATATTGAAAATAAAGATCATAATCCATAAAATAATAACATATGAATAAAACCTGAAATTATGAAAGACAAATAATCATAAAATATAATTTTCATATTATCCAAGGAATTTATGTCGAGACCATATTAGCAGAAAATGTTCTTCACTAAATCAGGTTCACACCTCATTCTAGTCCTGTATTACAATTATAATTTCATTTCCCATTCTAGCCCTATAATTCTTAACTAGGTTCATTTATTTTTTCCAGACATGTCTATCTCATTAGATATATATCATTACACAATCTATTTGAGGGAGGTATAGGTACCAATCATCTAATAATGAAACCATACATACATGTTTCAAAAGATCATAAATAATTATATCATAACTCATAATAAGAAATGGGTATTATAAAAATGTAATCGTATCACAACTGGTGGAAATATACAGTTTTCATAATCATTTCATAATAATAATATTCAAGTAAAAGAAGTGGGTTTCAAAAGCATATAACTCGTGGAAGTGAAATGTATTTCATAAACATCATTAAATCAAAACATAATCCATTTAAAGAAATAATATTAATGGAAATGTGGAATAATTTCCCTATAAAGTCATGAGTAACACCAAAGGATGTTATCTTATATGGTAAATATTATTTAAATATCTCTTAAAAACATTTCTCAAGGAATATATCTTTTATCATTTGAAAGTTGATTTTTAAAACAAAAAACCTTTGGAAAAAAATTTTTCATTAAAAATTAATTTTAAAACATATAAAGGAACCATTGAAAAAATTTAAAAAAACTAAAATCATTTTTTCTAGAAAATGGGCATGAAATAACATTTGAAAACATTTTTGAAATGCTTTTTGAAACCATGGGTTTGAATATAATAGATCTCCAAACGAATAGATAGATGATCAAATTTTACATAAAAACATTACCAAATGTACCAAAGAGTGTAAAAAAGGTACTTCTAGATGAAAATATATTGAATAAATATAAGAAAAGAAAATTCCTGATTATTCATGAGAGAAGTATCATGATATTTTAATAATTAGAGAATAATCATAAACAATATTGAAAATAAATTAGAATGTTTCAATAAAATCATCTCACATTTTAACTTGGGATCATACTCTCCATATAAAAAAAAATTTAAAAAAAATCTTAAAATATAAAGAATGTATTTATATTCATGATATGAAATTAATGTGGAATTATATACACATCAAAAAATAATTTAGTTGTATAAAAAACATTAGTCTCAAAGATAGAAAATTTACAAAAAAACTATTTTACAAATTATGTAACTTTTGAAACCTAAAACCACGAAATAATGATCATAAAATGGATATTTTGATTCCCTTAAATTTATTTATTATAATAATTGAATACATCCATGGGAAATATTCACATAAAAAAATGAATGGGTGTTGACTAAATCATGTATGTACCTAGAATAAAGAGTCAGATAAATCCCCATACCATTTATATATACTCTCATTATACTCACTCAAACAACTATTATAATAAATATAAATTTATTATATATATTTTACAGAATAATATTTTTATATCTAATACAATAAATGGTTCTATAATGAGATTATATTACCCTCTTGTTATCAATAATTGTTATGGTCTCATTTCATGTAATATTTTCTTTATTCTTCTCTTGTGCCTTAATTTGTTATATAGTTGATCCTTATACTTATATAATTAATAAATTATGTAAAAATGATATATATATCATTTATAATTAGTATATATATATTATAATAAGATATATAATATATAAGTATGAAATGGAAGACACTATTCATAGGGATTATAATCCATATGTACTCTTGAATGATGTTTCCATTTTTATTGTCATATTGAAGTAAGTAATTAAAATGACTTATATATATGTATATAATATCAGTAAATTAGAATTATGATTTTATTTATATCATAATAGTTCACTAAACCCATCATAATACATTCCATGTAGTGTGTGAATGAATCACATTACTTTGATGGGGGTAGTCAACAATTTCTTAAATAAAATTATCATATTTACATCAATTTGAAATTAAAAAAGATATGTGTTGTAAAAGGAACGTATAAGATTAATGAAATAATAAATATAATATTAAACATTTATAAATAGAGTTTCTATTATAATGTCAGCCATGATAGGCGGTACTGAAAAAATGAACAGTCATCCACAACTAGAAAAATGGGTTATTTCCATAGTTCAAACCTGTGGAAATAGGGCCCAAAAACATGTTCATAGGATATGGCCATGGGTTTTCCCAATTTTGGGCTCCATTTCTATGGTTGTAGGGTATGGACTATGACCATGATTTTAACCATGTAAATTGGTAGCATGTTGCCATGGTTTTTAAAAACATGGCTATAGGTGTCTCCATTTACAATTGTATTAGTTGACCTATAGCCACAGTTTAAACTACATATATAGCCCAAGAAAACATGGAAATAGCTTAAAAATATTGTGTTCCAGCTGAATTTTATCCCATCACCCTCCCTTCATGTTTTAGCGCCCTAACCACTACACCACTATGGATTGTGTGTGTGTGTGTGTGTATATATAATATGTTATATATATTATTTAAAATCATGGAAATATCCAAAAAATCATGGAAATAGTTCTTCCTAAAATTATTTTTTGTGGGAAACATTTTTTCCTGCATGTGGGTGGGAGACCTATAGCCATAGTTTTTAAAACCATGGTTATACCAAACATAATCGTGGCTATAGGTACAGTATATTGCCACCGTTTGGAAACTATTTCTATAGCCCATAAAAAATGACCAATATCCATTTTATAATAATCTAGTATATAGGTCACATAACCATGGTTTTATCCACTTATAGCCATAATTTTAAAACTGAGGCTATATGAATGTGGTCGTAGCTTATTTTTCTAGTACAGATCATTTAGTGAGGTGGTAGTTCACTGTACACGTAAACAGTTTAGTGATTACCAATTATATAGAGGAGTGTGTAAGTTTAGGTTCAGACCATATAATTAAAACATATTAGTGTGTTGATTGTATTTTTATTTTTATAAACAAATTGAATAAATAGAGTGTAGGGGGTGGTTATGGAAAATAATAGAATAGAGGTTGAGGGAAGGTGTTACCTCTTAATTAGGTAACACCTTATAGTTTGTGCCAAAGAAACATCCTTGGAATAAATTATACCCCAAGAGATTATTCAAATAGGAATATAGGGATGTTGGGAAGTGTATTGAGAATATTGTTTTTATCTTATGTGGTTTTAGAGGTTTGAGGAAGCAGTAGAGATGGAAGTCTTTTATAGGGAAGGGAATGGACACACTTGGTATTTTTTGAAAACAAGTCTGGTGTACCCATGTTTTTACCTAACCATATTAAAAAACACCCAAAATCAATAATATATGTTACATGGCCAACACATGGCCAGAAAATGGGGTTTGGACAAGTTTTTATGTCATTTTGCGTCTTAAATTTAAGGACCAATCTAAATTTATCCTAAATCTAACCTTAATTATTGTAATTAATTTTAATCACATAAACTATTTTTTTATCGAAGACTATTTTAAACATTTTAGACATAATAAATTATTCTCATCACAAATATTTAATCAATTTTAACAAATTTCAATCACTGATGTTGTATAAATTAATTTAAAATTAATCCTGAAATCGGGTCAACAATTTGAGGGTTTATTGTAAAATGGATCAAAATATTACTATGTTTCTATATCTAATTTCAATATTAAATTGGTTCAAATTAACTATATTAGATTAATTGATATAAATATAATTTAAAATATAATTAAATCTAAATTAAATTATTATTTACCCTTAAAAATAAATTAGATGAAAAAATGGTTTTGAATTTAAATTTGTTATTTTTCATTATTCAACCAAAAAAGTGTTTTTAGTAAAAATAAAAAAACACAGTAAGATAAATTAGACAATATAAATACAAAAAATATGTTCATTTTATTATAATAAATTTCAAAATTTATGTAAAATTAATTTTATTATTTTCACATAAGGATATTAAATGCAACCCATTCAAGAAAAAAATTATTTATAAACAAATAAGAACTTTTACAAAAATTATATATCACACTAACAATATGTTTTTTTATATAATATAATTATAATTTTTTTTTAAAATATGTTATTAGAATTCATATAACTATTTTAATGTCTAGGTAATAATTATCTCTTGTAAATTATTATAATAAAAAATAGATGTTTTGCAAAAACATCGATAGTTCATATAACGTACACCTATTTTGTGTTGTTTGTAACATAATACATGTTAGTGTTGTGCGTATTATACACTGAGTTGATGTATTTTTTTATCAATCGATATGGTGTCATGTTACATAGGCCAAGTTGGTGTTATGTGAAATTAATGTTTGACACAGTGCATTGCATGTCATTAATGAAAATTTAATTCATTTAGGAAACAAATTTCCATAAAAACTCAGGAAATTACAAATGATTTTTTTGATTTTATGATTTTATATGCATATGTTTTTCAATTTATTTTAATTCATTAACTAGTTTTCAGATTATATCATATCCTCCATAATGATATGATCTAATGTGGTGTGTGAAAACTTTTAAAAATGGTTACTATCATAAGGAATGTTAACGTCATCAATCCATGGAGTCTAAAGAGTTTGAATAGTCAATTATTTGATGTGGGTTTTCCAATTATTATAAGGTAAGTAGTCTACAAAACATTTTCATTATATTAAGACATAATATTATGTTCTAAACAAATAGAAAACGAGTTTTCTATGAATTATGGATTTTATGGGATGAAAAAGAAGAATATTATATAATGGAAACTTTGGGTAAATGGATGATGGGATTTGAAGATTTACCCATATGTGATAATTCTAGAAATAAATGCATTGGTAATCACATAATGTGATTTGAGTTTGATACTGATTTGTGGATAATATACACCATTCTTTTGATTTGAAGGCTAAAATAATAGTTTCCAATGACAAATGATTTATCTATAGGTATATTTGGAACAATGGAAATGAATACCCTAGGAATCAATGGAATATACCTAAAAACCTAGTAGATCATGATAAAGATTTTACTATTACCATAAATAAAATGGAATTATTAATGTTATTGTGTTTGGATTGAAGAATTATTTCTTTTGAATATTCTATCAATGACATCATTGATATAATAATTATGAAATTTATTAGGATTGTAAAATAGATCTTTTTTATTATGGATTTCAATGCACATATTAAACTGAATTGATGACCATGTAAAATGATTCAATGGATTTTTTGAACTATTAAACACATGATAGAGGGAAATATAACACTTAATAAGTTCCAAATGATAAAAAATTAATTTGGGATAATGAGATTATTTACATATATAAATCAAGTTGGATAGTACTGACTACCTTGGATCAGATTAATTATTTGTTATCAAGGAGGTTTATTCAATGATTGATTGATTTTATAACACTTTTGGATTTATGGAATATATGCAATAATATTTGTTTTCATAAAAGAATATGGAAGAATTATTATTTTCAATAAGGTTTTATGGTAATTAATATTATTTCCATTATTCAATAGAAAACATGATGAATGTATTCACATGTTTCATATGTACCAATTAAGAGATTCTTCAAGGTGTTTGTGTGTTTAATAATAGGTTCATTTTAGATATTTAATTACTTTCATTATAATTTTCTGGGTCATAATCTTTTGGATGGTTCATAATATTGAAAATTTATGAAATTGTTTAATTAGAACATTGGTTGAGGTTTTAAGGAATTTTTTATTACTTCACCATATGGATATTTATTCACATTCGATAACCTGTGTTAACCATTTTTTCATAATAATAACTATAGATCAAAGGAATGAATCATAATTATATTATAGATATTAGGATCCATAAAAAATAATTTTATTTTATCTGGAATAACAAATTAATTTATGGAAATTAATTTCTTATAGTTAGTAAGGAATTGGAAATTGATTGAATCAAAACCAAAGGATGCAATTGTACTTATGAAATAGAAATTTATCATGTATGCATATTTCCTTATATTCACAGAAATTAAAATAATTCCTCAAAATTATTAAAAGGATCTTGAATTTTTACTATATACCTTTAATATCTGATAAATAAGATTCTATTTAAAGGAATCATAGATTTATGACTTTGAGGTATTTTACATTCCATTTACCATTAACTTTATTATGATCAATGGCCTCTATCATTATCTATATCTATTTATACTTTTTATTAATTTCTATATCTTCACATTCCACAAATATTATTATACGTAGAATCTTATACATGTGTTATTCCCTATGACTTTTTTAATTCACATTTCCCTCTTTTTAAGAAGATGTTTTATTTACCTTTTTATGATGTGGGATTTTTTAAAATGTAATTTTCAAATATTAAACCCCTGCTTTTTGAGTGCAAGATCAAACTGTGAAGACACAATTTATTCATTACAAGAAAAATGTAAGAACCCTAAATTTTAAAATAATAAAATTGTATTTAATATATAATGTTACATGGAGAGAAATTATTAAACAACCCATGGAATACATTTCTACAAATTTATGATCTTCAATGGCTTGCAGAACACACATCCTCGAATCCAAATGAACCATAATATGTAATCCCATTATAACCATGTCTTTAAACTACAAGGTATTTATAGTACAAAATAAATTATAAAAATCGTATGGTTTAAAAAATTTAAAACAAATTTATTTTATATCTATAAATTATCAATAAAATAATAATCATTTGAATGAAATAGAAACGTTTTCTGAAAAACTGTATTTTTCTTAAAAAACATTTTAGTCGCACTTTTCGCAGTTAATTTAAAAATAATTTTATCCAAATTTAGATATATATTTTTGATTAAATTAAATTAAACTTTTAAATAATAATATCAAAATTATATTAGGGTGTTTTTCAGTGATTTTTTGGAAATTTTTAATTTTTCAATGAGTGATGAAAAAATTGATCATTAATTGAAAATAGCCTTTTTAGATTAATTATTTATAAAGTTAAATTGTATATTTTACTGGGTTTTAGGTTAACATTTTCAATAATATATATATATATATATATCATTTTTCTAATTGTTAACTTCTACATGTTGAAGTTTCATATAAAAATGTTTTAATCTTTTGATCATTTTCCCTTTGAATACCAGCTTTGTTATTGTGTTCACAGGATTAATTTAAAATAATATTTTTTTTCTTATATGAATGGAATTTAAATTTTTTTTGTTCCATATTTTTAATCAGAATAATTAATGCTTTATTAATATTCCATCTTATTTTTGGGGTATCATGAATAGTGAAAATTGAAAAAATTATTTATCTCAGTTACTTTAATAAATGAATTCTTTGTTGGTTATACCAAAATGATAATGGTTAAAATGAAAAAAAAATATTAATAAAATATATTCTATAGAAATATATTCCCCTTAATATTTATAAGTATCTATAATACTCATTTTTTGTCCTTTTGGAATGTGAAAATCATGTCTATACCTTTTTATGTAAAAAAATTAGATGTGTTCCACTCGCCTCAATTTAAAAAGTCCCCAACTTATCTTCTCTTATTCACTACAAAAACGCTTTTGGTTTGAAAATGAACATAAAAAATCACTTCTAAAATAAATAATATCATCATATAATTTTTTTTCTTGTGAATAAATTCATCCTATGAATTCTTGTGTGGCTTACCAAATGAGGTTACACAAGTAAGAGGTAACATTCTTCAACGAGCATTTTTATTTTATTTATTTTTGCACCTAATTGAATTATTATTAAACTATGATGTTATAATAAAATAAGTATATTAAATATAATTATATATTTTTATGAATGTTTCATTACCTAAAACCTTCTTCAGTCACCTCAAAATGTTTAAAAAGTCATCATTCGTTTGTAAGATGGACAACGCCTCATGCATCGATGTCATTTATTTTCTGTTACCACCAATAAAAATTGGGAATTATGATTGGTATAAATTATACGTATCATATTTATAAAATAATTATACATTTTATGTCATTATATAATATATAAATTTTTACATTCCATTCAATAGGTGATAGGATAACGTTACTCATGTGTATGAAGGATTACCCCCACCTGAAGCAATGTGATTATTTATTCACTAATTCATTACATGGCAGGTAGTAAGGATATATTTAATGAATAAATGTGATATTAATGAAATACATATGACATTAATGACGTATTTATAATTTTGGAATTATAATATATCATTTTATCTCTTATAATGAAAAATGAAAATATCATTCATGTACGTGTATACTACTACCTTCACGAAGTAGTGTAAATATCTTTTCATCCCCACATGACATGGATGATATATATATGTATAATTAATGACCTAAAATGGTATATAATATATTACTCTAAATTTTAATGATAAAATTTACATACCATATTTTTATAATGATCTTTGTAAAATGGAAACATTACTAATTATTACGTATGGCCTACAGTCTTAATGATCGTAACGTATATAATTTCTCTAATAAATAATTAAGGATTGGTAATGAAATTATAATTGATTTATAAATCGGATATCTATTTAATTATTATTATTTTTTTCATGAATAAAATATATAATCCTCATAGGAACATGAACTTTCATGGAAATGCGTGAATAAGAAAAAAAGGAAATTAACCAATGAAATAATGAAAATAACTAATTATTAAAAAAGTATGTGTATTAATATGTGATTAAAGGGTCATATATTATATTATAAATATTAATATTATTTTTTATAGGTTAATTAAAATTTCAAAATCATTATACATGAGGTTAAATGATGTTAGATCAAATGGAAGCATGAGGAAAGGGACTTCATCTATATTTTTCTTCATTTAGGAATACTGTATTATAATACAGTAAGTTTCTTTTATATTGATTATATATAGTCCCTTTTAAAATTAATATCATGAATCCATAATATTTAATGGCATCTTCTGTTTAATGATTAATTATTCCAACCAATGTATTTTTAGGATAAAATTACAATGTGGTATAGAATTTGACATCCCAATTTCCTTTTATTTGGTTATATTACATTTTCATTCTCTTTGATATTCTAAAATTATGTGTGCAATGAATTTTAATTATATTATTATTATTATAATTTAAAATATTTTTATTTTGAATAAAATTTGATAATATAATCCATTTATTTATTAACATTCACTTTAACATTAATATCTTTGTGAGGTTTTATTTCAAAATATCATTTTAAATAGGATTTTATATACCTGAATTTTCAATATAGAAATTTTTTTATCATTTTATAGTAAAAAATTAAATTTTAGTAACATATAGTTATTAATGAAATTTCTTAGGTAATAGTAAGATTTTCCCACTCTTTGGTAATTAATATGACTGAGAAAATGTTTTTAACAATATATAACTTAATTTCTCTCATCAACCATAAATCTTGTTTCAATAAAAACCATGTCTTATAAAAATGTTTTTGAAAATTTATTTTAACTTTTAAAAATTATTTACTCAAAAAAATTTACCCCTTTATTGTTATTATTTTTAAATGAATATTTACGACTATTCTAAAACAGGTCTCATTTTCCTTCTAACGAAAATATGATAGGAATCCTTGTTTTAACATACACTGTATTTAAGAAATATCAAGCCATTACAACCAAAAAAAGTTTTAAAATTAATTTTTATGATTCAATGAATATTCTCTGATAAAGGTATTTTTAAAATGATTAGTTAACATTTGTGTTTAAAAGGTTTTTTTTCAAAATGAAAATGTTATTTTCCTCAAAAAACTTTTAATGAAATTTTTATGGTATTATTGATCTCCAATATCAAAACACTCTATTTTAAATATAATCTATCGTGGATATTTTTGTTGATATCATCCATATTCTTCTTATAGATGGTTTAGGAATAATTTCCCAAAATATCGTACTGAAAATTTATTCCTTGATTCATTTTTTTATTCATTAACATTCCCTTTAATTATTTACTTTTCTATGTTAATTATAAATTTAATTTCACCTAAATATAAATATTATTTATCATGTATCTATTTTTTTGATAAAACCATATATAATTTTCAAATACAATGTTCAATATCGAATTTTATATGTTTATTTGGAAACATTCTGATAAATTTATATTATTTACACAATATTGAAATTTAATGATAAGGGAAATTATTGGAAAATTAAATTTATTATTTGATATATGATGAATAATTTAGAAAAAGAGTGATTAACAGGGTGGAGAATTATATATCCCCTTGATCCATCAGTATTTCCTATGAGGAAAATCAGTAATCTAGTATTAAAAGTGGTTTACCTATAGATTTAAACCATCTTGTGAAAGGTTGTGATAGTAGAGGTATCATGATTCCTAAGATCATGATGTGAAATAATTATGTATTTCTTTAATTAAGAATTTATTTATTATTTCTATTTATTTTTTCACTTTGATATAATCTATGGATACATTTTATCCTCAGTTCTAGATAAAATAGAAAATGTTTTCAATTATTTACCTTTCCATATTGATTAGGTTTTATATATTCAGGATTATATGGTTATTTAAATGGCATGTTTCTGGAGTTTTTTATATTTATATTACAATTAATCGTTATCTAATCAGGAATATAATACTATTAATTAATGGAATTTGTTTTAAAGACCCGGAATTTTTGTGGAAATTTTTTTTCTTAAATACATGGGAATTTTACGAGTTCGCAAAAATTGGCACTGCCTGATTCTGAGGGCTGGTGTTCCTAGAATCAATTTTTTAAGTTTTTATTACGTATGTTCAGCAAACATATGAGCGGGGTTTTTAAAAATTTTGAACCGGTACTTGGAATATAAATCTGAGGGCACCGTTGAACTCGCAACGCCGATATTCGCTTAAGAAAACATTCACCTCAACGGTAGTTGGTCGAGAATAAAAGTTTTTTTTGGCGTATTATAAAAAAAATAAAGTTAAAAACACTTTATTTTATTTTGAGATTCCATGTGAGTGATTGTTGGTTAAAAGCTCCACTTGGGAGTTAACCTCTCGCGAGAGGTTATGACATGGGGACCACCCGAGATCATAAACTCTCAACTCTCCCTCATTAATGAGGGAGAGCCTCTCCACCTCCCCTGGTTTTTGAATTTGTTCCAACTCCCCAATTAATGTTCCAACTTTCATGGATTAATTATGTGGAACCCACATAATTTAATTCTACATTTGAGTTACGTGCCAATATCTAAAATAAAAGGCAATATATTATTATTATTTGTGTGGGAATTTTCCTTTGTTGGAATTTGGGAGAAGGGATAAAAGCTCCCAACGAAGAACGAATAATGCATTATTCCAGCGAAGAGCACTGGTGAAGATTCTTCTTCGACCTCTTCCTCTAAGCAAAAACTAATGTAGAGCATCTTCCATGAGTCGACGCAGCTTGGTATTGGGATTATGTGGCAGACGCGGTGAACGATGAGCTCATTCATCTACAAACCGCAACTCCGTCGATGAACGAAGAACAAAGAATCAAAGGTATGGGTTTATTACATATTGATATTACCTTTTCTTATCTCCTTCAATGATTAAAAAAGAATTGTTGTGGGTGAATTGTTGAAAATCTTCTTCTCTTGATAATCCAATTGTTGTCACACTCTAAACACGGAGGGTGTGGGCCAACTAACATGGGCCGACTACCTCCGATGGTCTCTTGGGATGTTTCAACGATGAGGCGACGGAGGTGGAAACGAAAAAGGCCGCTCTACCCGCGACCTCCGTGAATCGCCACCCCTGCGGTGGCCCGCGCACCCCGTCCGAACCCGCGACGACCCAGCCTCCCAACCGTCCGGCCACCCGTGGGCCGCGGCCGAACCCACGCTGGCCCGACCTCCCGGTCGTCCGGCCGCCCACGTAACCCGCGAACCCCAGTGAAACCCCGTGCCAACCCATGCCCTGCCTAACATGCACGCCCTGCACCGTCCCACGCCCTGCCGAACCTGTGGCCCGCCCGACAGCGTGTTACTCCGAACCGACAGTCGCCATCCCGCCAGCCTTTCCACCCGCCTGGCCGACCCGATGCCCGGCCACCCCCGAGCTGTCCTCTGTGTGACCCACGCACCACCGAGCCGGCCCCCACACAGCCTCCCAATCCAGCCGAACCGGCCCCCTTGCGGCCTCTCAGTCGAGCCAGTGTCCTATCCCCCCTTGTGGCACCCTCACTGAACCGTCCTCACCGCACCCTTTGGAATGAGTCACGCCGAGCCACACCTGGTCATTCCCTCGCGCCGATCCAGGTTGAACTGGCATGGAGCTCGGGAGGAACCACCCTCGCGGTCCGCTAAGCCAGGCCTAGGGGACCGGGCCGTACATAAAGGGATGACCCACCCAATGGGCCGGGTCAGACCAAGCGAGTCTGACCAGGTAGAATCAGATCGGGTCGGACCGGACCCGGGCCTACTAATGACCCATTACTTACTTTGGCCATAAATTTGGCACACGACGACTTTTTGATGCACCGTCAGTGGCACTAATATTTCATGGAGCCTGACAGTTCCTTTGATTATACCCCACTGGAGTTCGGGGTATAGTTGAGATACAGTCAGGTTGGATCGTACACGAATCTAACTGGGCCCCCAGGTCTAAAAAGTTGATAACTCAGAGACCAGGCACCCGATTGACGCGTCGTCTGTTGCATTGATACCCCTATGATGAGATAGACCATTTAGATACTTCTTTGTGGGACGTGGTGGCAGTTGACGTGTCAACACTTGTCTTGAAGAGTAGACCCTCATGGAATCAAGTGTCCTTTGTGGAAACCCTATGGCTGGCTGTGCACTGACGATTATTCCTAGATCATGTGTTGGTCCAATAGTTCTGACTTCTGTTCCAAGATCATGTGTTGGTCCGAAAACTCTGATGAATATTCGTGGATCATGTGTTGGTCTGATAGTTCTGACTTTTGTTCCCTGATCATGTGTTGGTCTGACAGAATAGCTGGTCATGGATCATGTGTTGGTCCAACAGCTCTGATGATGCAGTAGCTATATCAGATCATCTCTATCTCTCTACATAAGTTGTATACCTATTTGATCTGAGTCATAAACTCTTCTGTTTCTTCATGAATGAGGTAAATTACTTGATAACCTAGGTATATGTATGGGTGTATACCTAAGTGAGGTTATTTGTACATTTCATACGTTGTGATTTATCCTTGTTGGATTTTGTGAGACCTTGAGGGTCTCGGGGTCTCTAATAAGTATCTTTATACTCACCACTACACGGGATAGGCCCTCACCTCGTTGTGTTGGATACAGACGACGGACAATGCTAACGGATTCCGAGAGTGCCAGGGCTGGACGGTACCCCAAGGTGGACCTTACGACGAGACGGTACATAGAGGAGTCTGACGGACATGGAGTGGTGAAGAGGATATATGTACCTAACCTTAGGTAGGATCCGTGGTGGACAATCCAGGAGCTACTTTCAATGTCCAGCTGTTTTTTCCTTTTTCAGTTGTACTTGTACTTTACAGTTGGGCTTGTATTTTTGGCCCCTTCTTACCTTCCAACACTCTTCCTGTATATTGTTTTTACTTAGTGCTTGCTTATAGTTGTACTCTATTGTGTTTGGTTATAGTTATAAAGAAAATGCCTTCCCAGTTTAGGGATTTACGCCTTTGGTACTAGTCGCCACCCCTTGGCCTACAGAAGGTGGGCTTGGGGAAGTCACGATACGGCCCACGGGGGATCGGTCATGAAAAATTGGTATCAGAGGAGTCGGTTCTACCACAGAACATAGTACTCTAATCTTTCTTTCAATGACGTAATAATGTTAAGAGTACCGAGTCTGGTTTTCAGTCTAGAGAGTCTAGTGTTGGTGTTGCGGCTATTGTATCAATACACAAGGACCCTGAATTCTGATTTCTTACTTAGTACACGAAAACATTGATTGCGTGTGTGTTTCAAGATTTTTCTTTTTGATTTCTTGAGTCAGCTCACCAGGTATAACTTATTGACCATGGCACACCTATTTCTTTTTAGGATACCTCCACACAGATATCCATTCCAGGTTCCGAGAGTTGTACTAGAGGGTAGCCCACCGAGCGATGAGGCCTCGATATAGGGCCCCATCACAGCGGCGGCTCTAGCGGTACCACTATATGTTGGGCCACCGATAACACTATCCCCAGAAGCAGACGATGCATGCCACTTGGGCGCGCTGTACGAGTTCCATCCACAAGAGGTCGCTCAGGTTTAGGGGTGAGACGGACCCGTAGGATGCTGAGGATTGGCTGGAGGCTGTGGTGCGAGTCTTTAGTCTAGTAGAGACACCAATAGACTTTATGGTGATCCTTTTCTCGACTCTCAATCAGGCAGCAGCAGGCAGATGGTGGAGCCTGATTCTCCCGGTGCATGATGAGGCGTCACTACTCTGGGCAGACTTTGAGAGCCTATTCCGGGCATAGATTGTCAGATCCACCCTACGTGCGGTGCAGATAGAGGGGCTACTTTATCTACCACAGGGCAGCATGATTGTAGCAAAAAAATTCTCGAGGTTCACTGACCTCTCGCGCTACTCCATGGATATGGTGTGGGACCATTTCTTTAGGTCGTGGACCCTCGGGCAGGGGCTTAGACGGGAGATCAGAGCATCGATGATCTCACTCAGAATCCTGACGCAGGCGGGGGTTTTAGAGAGATCCCTCATAGTGGAGTGTTTCCTTGTTGAGCTTTCACCATCAGCAATACCCATCACTAGTCGCCATGTAGTGGAGTCTTCTGCAACTGGAAGTAGGTAGATGTCGTAGAGCTGCATGCAGACCAGACCATCCTGTGGATGACCTTAGGATACAGGTTCAGTTGTGCGGGGAACATGGGACATAGCCATTCTTTCCAGGAGTGGTCAATGTTACACTTGCGGAGGGCAGGGTTACATGGCTCGTGACTATCCAACCCACCATACAGACGATTAGCAGACAGTTGGGGGACCTCTCAGGCAAGGGCAGAGGATCGATCGAGGCATCCAGCAGGGAGGAGGCGGACATGGATGAGGAGCGAGACGTGCAACTAGGATTGGATGAAGTTATGATGTGTTACCACCACCACCACCACCAGGAGGTCCACCCCGACCATAGGGAGCAGGTGGACATAGGAGAGCTCAGCTCCATGCAGCTGAGGCATATGACCATGGAACTCCAGAGACGATTCGAGGTATGATCTATGTCTAATCCACCTTAGTTGTAGTTCATATAGACATAGGTTCTAGTCACTCTATCATTTCCACATCCCTTGTTCGGAGCTCAGAGATTCTGATGGAGCTGTTAGTTCGATACAAACAGCTAGAGACTTCTACGGGAGCTGATTCGATGATTACACACTGGTGTCGGTAGTGTGTGCTTACTCTAGGAGGTGAGGGATTCATCTAGTATCTCCTAGTAGTGGCGTCAAGTGATTTTGACGTCATCTTGGGTATGGACTGGTTATCGACAATCCATGCTCAAATAGACTGTATTAGGCGAAAGGTGAGGTGTGTTCGCACAGATGGGACCAGTTTTACCTTCACCGGCGATAAGGGAGCCTTTGCAGCACATGACAGACTTACTCGGAAGAGGGCGTAGCCGATCACTCATCAGTTGGCCAACCTTACCCTAAGAGAAGTTGATGTGAAGAGTCTGAGCTATCCTGTAGTGGTTGACCAGTACGCAAATGTTTCCCCATATGATGTTCCAGGTCCACCTCCTCGCAGAGAGGTGGACTTCTATATTGACATGTACCCCGGGACGACACTGATATCCACACCAGCATATCTGGTGGCTCCCACTGAGCTTATTGAGCTATGGGTATAGCTAGAGGACTTGTATGAGAAGGGATCTTCCATCCATACCACGATCTCTTTGTTGTAGTCTTCACCAATGACATTTTGATATACTCAACTACGGTGGAGGAGCATGCCTACCATTTACAGGTAGTACTGGCCACACTCCGAGAGCACCATCATTATGGTAATCTCTCGAATTGCTAGTTTTGGATCTGAGAGGTTTACATTATGGGACATGTCATCTAGGAGGATGGATTTGCAGCAGATCCAGTGATGATTGAGGTTGTACTTTCTTGGGAGGCACCCAGGAGTGTGAAGGAGGTACGCAGTTTCTTTAGTTTGGATGGATATTACTGAAGGCTCGTAACAGACTTCTCCATAGTTGCAGCACCACTATCATCCTTTACAAATAAGGGGAAACACTTCGTGTGGTTGGAGAGATGTCAGCAAAGCTTTCAGAAGCTGAGGAAGAGGCTGACCAGTGCCCCCATCTTGAGACATCCAGAGGAAGGCGTTGGGTATATAGTCTACTATGACACATCAGGGACCAGACTCGGGTGTGTCCTGATGTAGGAGCAAGTAATGATCGTGTATGGTTCTCGGCAGGTGAGATAGCATGAGAAAAACTATTCTACTTATGACCTGGAGTTAGAATCAGTGGTCTTCACCTTGATGATGTGGCAACACTATCTGATGGGAGAATGTTTTACTGTGTACTCTGATCACAAGAGTCTCAGGTATATCTTCTCATAGAAGGACCTGAACCTGAGACACCGTCAATGACTTCAGTTCCTCCAGGACTACAACTTCGAGATAATCTATACACCTGGGAAGGGGAACGTTGTTGTAGATGCCCTCAGCAGGAGAACTGGTATACAGTTGCTAGGCGAGGAGAAAGAGAAGATGGATTCATTATATATATCCTTTGTGGATAGATATGGGGCGGCCTTTCTTGTGTCTCTTATAGTCACTCCCCCACTTATTCAGCGATTCAGGGAGGCACATCATGGGAACATTGAATGCGAGACCCGACGTGCTCATATATCCATAGGGTACGCATCCGAGGTATTTTCTAAAGGTGGGGAGCATGTCATCCTCATCAGAGGCCATACAATGGTACCAGTTTCACTTCAGGAGGATGTTTTGAGGGAGTTTCACACTTCCCCTCTAGCGGTACATAAAGGAGTTGTGATGATGTACAAGGAACTTCAACGACTGCACTGGTGCCCAGGTATGAAGAAGGTGGTAGCGTAGTTTGTCTCTTGATGACTCACTTGTTAGTAAGTGAAGGTGGGGCACCAGTTACCAGCGGTATTGGTACAACCTTTATAGGTCCCAAAGTGTAAGTGGGATGGGATATCCATGGACATAGTGATGGTTCTTCCATGTACAGCTAGGGATCACGACTCGATTTAGGTGATCATCAACCGACTCACCAATTCGTCCCACTTCCTACCGATTAGAGAGAATGGATCGGTATAGAGGTTGAGATGCCTCTATGTGTTGGATATTAGGCATCAACATTGATTACTATCTTCGGTTGTCTCCATTCGCGACGCACGTTTTACATTCCTGCTATGGATGGGGTTGTAGGAGTCTTTCGAGATGCAGCTTTGTCTGAGCACCACCTTCCATCCTTAGAGAGAGGGTTAGACCAAGCGGACCATTTAGACCCTCGAGGACATTCTACGTGCTTGTGTCCTTGACTTCTATTATATTTGGGAGAATCAATTAACTTTGGTGGATTTTTCCTACAACAACTGCTATCACTCCACCATCAGGATGACCCTTTTGAGGCCTTGTATGGCTGACCTTGCAGATCACCACTGTGCTGGACAGACCCAGGGGAGTCAGTACTAGTGGGAGCAGAGATGGTACGGGCTACCACAGAGAAGGTGCAGATCATCCAGGAACGAATGAAGACTACACAGAGCAGACAGAGGATGTATACTGACAGGAGACAGAGACCTATGGAGTTCAAGTATGGCGACCATGTCTTTCTACAGGTCTTACCACGTTGAGGCCTACGAAGATTTGGCCGAGGTGGAATGTTATCTCCAAGATTCATTGGACCTTTTCAGGTCCTCAGTAGAGTAAACGAGGTGGCTTACCGCTAGGCTCTTCCACCTTAGTTGCACCGGGTGCACGACGTCATCCACGTATCTCATCTGAGAAGATACGTGCAGGGTCCTTCCCACATTATCGGCCATGGAGAGCTGGACATCAATGATAGGGCGACTTTCATGGAGGTTCCAGTGGAGATTGAGGGTTGACAGGAGATGGTCCTACATGGACAGTTGATACCTCTGGTGCGCGTTTTCTTGCAGGAGGAGAACCTCTAAGAGAGCACATAGGAGCAGGAGGCTCAAGTGTATGCTCAGTAGCCCCTCTTGTTTCTTTAGTTTGAGTTGTAGCTTACAGGGACATAAATCCCTGAGGTGGGGAGAATGTAAAGACTCGGAATTTCCATGTAATTTTTTCCCTAAATACATGGAAAATTTATGAGTCCGCAGAAATTGACAGCGCCTTATTCTAAGGCTCGGTGTGCCCAGAATCAATTTCTAATGTTTTTATTGGGTATGTTCAGTAAACATATGAGTATGATTTTATAACTTTTGAACCGGTGCACGGAACTGAAATTTGAGGGCACTGTTGAACTTGCAGCGCCGTTATTCTCTTATGATGACATTCACCTCAACTGCAGTTGGTCGATAATAAAAGTTAGTTTTTGGATTTCTATAAAAAAAATAATAAAATAAAGTGGAAAACACATTATTTTATTTTAATCGGTCATGTCAGTGATTGTAGGTTAAAACCTACACTGGGGAGTTTGAGGTGGGACTGCCACACCCTAACCCCCCATGAGAGGTTATGGTGGTGGGGCCCACCCGAACATAACCTCCCGCAAGAGGTTATGACGTGGGGTCCACCAGAGATCATAACCTCTCAAATATCCCTCATTAATGAGGGAGAGCATCTCCACCACCCCTAGTTTTTGAATTTGTGCCAACTACCCAATAAATTTTCCAACTTTCGTGGATTAATTAAGGGGATCCCACATAATTTAATTCTCCATTTGAATTATGCACCATCATATAAAATAATAGGCAATCTATTATTATTATTTGGGTGGGAATTCTATTTTGTTGGAATTTGGAAGAAGGGAGAAAACTCCAAACAAAGAACGAAGAACACATTCTTCCAACGAAGAACACATTCTTCCAACGAAGAACGCCGATGACAATTCTTCTTCGAACTCTTCCTCGAAGAATAAACATTCATATAGAATCTTCCACAAGCCTACGCAGCTCAGGATTGGGAGTACATGTTGGACAGAATGAATGATGAGCTCATTTGTCTACCTTTCGCAACTTCGTCGATGAACGACGAATGACGAACGACAAATCCAATGTAGGGGTATATTACATGTATATATTAACTTTTCTTATCTCCTTCAATGATTATAAAGGAATTGTTGTGGGTGAATTGTTGAACATCTTCTTCTCTTGATAGGCCAATTGTTATGACACTCTAAACGCGGAGGGTGCAGGCCAACTAACATGGCCCGACTCCCTCCGCCGATCTCTTGTGATATTTCAACGACGAGGCGACAGAGGTGGCAATGAAAAAGGTTTCTCTACCCATGACCTCCGTGAACCATGCCACCCTCGTGGTGCCCCCTGCACCCCAACCGAACCCCTGCCGACCCGGCCTCCCTGCCGTCTGGCCGCCCACGCCACCCGCACGCCCCGGAAAAACCCACGCCGGCCCGGCCTCCCGGTCGTCCGGCTTCCCACGCCACCCGCGGGCCCCTGCAGAACCTCGTGTCGGCCTGTGCCCTGCCAAAAATGTACCCTGCTCGGCTGCGCTTCACCCCGAACCGGCCACCGCTGGGCCGCCCGCTAGGCCGCCCGCCTTGCTGCACCCGACCGCCCTCCTGGCTGCGCCGCTGCCCAGCAGTCCGCGGTCCGCCTGGCCGAGCCACTTCCTGGACGCCCACGGGCCGGCCTCTGCGCTACCCGCGCACCCCAGTGCCGGCCCCCACGCAGCCTCCCAAGTTGGCTGAACCGGCCCCCTTGCGGCCTCCCAGCTGAGCCAAAATCCCGGACCCCCACGCAGCGCCCTAACCGAACATGCCCGACCGCACCCTCTAGACCGAGCTGCGCCCTCCCGATGCTCTGGGCAAAACCAACTCGCAGTCTGATGGGCCGGCCCTGTGGATCAGGCTGTACATAACTGGCTGACCCACCCAACAAGCTGAGTCAGACCCAACGAGTTTGACCGGGTCAACCCAGACCAGGTCGGCCCAGACTGGGTTGGGCTAATTCGGTCCGACCGAGTTGGACTGGACCTGGGCCCACTAATGACCCATTAGTTACTTTGGCCATAACATTGGAACTGGACGACCATTTGACAAAAAGTTAGCAGTGTTGGTATTTCTTGGAGAGGGATGATTCCTTTGAGTATACCGCACTGGAGATTGGGGTATACTTGAGATACGGTCAGGTTGGATCTCACACGAATCCAACCGGCCCCTCGGGACTAAAAAGCTAATAACCTACAGACAGGGCGTCTGATTGACGTGTTATCTATTACGTTGAGACCCCTATGAGGAGACAGATCATTGAGATACTTCTTCATGGGACATGGTGGAAGTTGATGTGTCGACACTTGGCTTGAGGAGTGGACCCTCCCAGAATTAAGGGTGCTTTGTGGAAACCCTGTGGATGCCTGTGCACTGTCGACTGTTCTTGGATCATGTGTTGGTCTGACAGTTCTGACTTTTGTTCCTTGATAATGTGTTGTTCCGATAGAATAGCTATTCCTGGATCATGTGTTGGTCCGACAACTCTGATGACTATTCCTGGATCATGTGTTGGTCTGAAAGTTATGACTTCTGTTCCTAGATCATGTGTTGGTCAGACAGAATAACTAGTCCTAGATAATGTGCTGGTCCGACAGCTCTGATGATTCAGTGGCAATATCTGATCGTCTTTATCTCTCTACATAAGTTGTATACCTGTGTGAGTTGAGTCAGCAAATCTTTTCTTTCCTCGTGAATGATATATATTACTTGATAACTTTGGTATATGTATGGGCATATACCTAAGTGGGGTTATCTGTTGATTTCATTCTTTTTTATTTATCCTTGTTGGATTTTGTGAGACCTTGAGGGTCCCGGGGTCCATACTGAGTATCATTATACTCACCCCAGCACGGGCTACCCTCACACCTCGTTGTGTTGGATGCAGACGACGGACAACACTTACGGAGGTTGATAGCACCAGGACTGGACAATACCTAGAGGTGGACCTTATGACAAGACGGTACACAGTGGAGTCTGGCGGATGTGGAGTGATAAGGAGGCTCTCTGTACATAAATTTCTGGTAGGATCTGTGGTGGATGATCCAAGAGTTTCATTCACCTTCCAGCTGTTTTGTCCCTTTTTCAGTTGTTCTTGTACTTTATAACTGTGCTTGTATTTTCGTCCCCTTTTTACGTTCCATCACTCTTTTTGTATATAGATTTTACATATTGCTTGCTTCCAGTTGTATTCTGTTGTGTTTGGTTTCAGTTATAAATTAAATGCCTTCATAGTTTAGGTATTTATGCCTTCGGTGCTGGTCGCCATCCCCTGGCATTTGGATGCGAGTTTGGGGTAGTCATGATACGGCCCCCAGGGGACGGCTCGTGAAATTTGTGTTCAAATATTTACCGTTCCACATTGCTTACACCTCTCAATTCCTGACACCTTCTTTATTTATAAAAATATAACGATAATTTGAGATCACCTATAGTTTTTTCCTTTACTAGGAATCATGACATGTACTTTGAATGATATGAAAGTATATTCTAGATGGAATAATTATAATCTTACAATAAAATAATATGGATTTTTTTTAAATGTAATTTATGACTCAGATATTTTACTAGAATTAAAAGTCTAAAAAACTATTTAGTCTAATGATATTTGATTCATCGTATCTTATACTACTGTAATAATGTAAGACACTGACTATAGGATTTTGGAGTTTGGGTCATTATAGTTGGTATCAGAGTATGTTTAATGAAAAACATCTGAATTTGATTTTGGAAAACATAGGTTGGGGAAGCCCATATGATATAATTTTAGTACTAGTATTGAAAAACATTATAATGGTTTGTTAAATAATATATTATTAGTTTTTTACTATGAATACATCTCATTCAAGGAACTAAAGATGACATAGTTTTGTAAGTGATGTATCTAGGGGTAGTAACTCTGAAAATGGTGCATTGGGCTTGACCCAATCGTTACTTAGTGCATGAATATAGCCCTTAATACACACCAGGTTTTGAACTCCCATGTGATATTATTTTGTTAATTAACCTTTTCATTAAAACCCAATGAAAATTATTTAAAAATTGAGATATCCAAAAAGAAATCATGTTTTTGGTTATGAGAATAGCTATGCATAAATTTTCCAGTTTATGTTAGTTATTTCATTAGTTATTAGATTTAACATAATGTATTATAATGAAATGATATAATCCAGTGTATTATATAATTTAAAAATCGCTCTATTTAGAGGGAATGTGAAACTCTTTAATGAATAGAATACAATGTGTAAGAATGATCATTTTTTATGGGAATTAGATAATATTTTTAAGGGAACAAGTCTTTCAAAAATTATCATAAAATGAGGAAATATTATCCTGTGATAATAATACATATAAATAATTCAATAATTACTATGTATTAAAATCAAAGTAAGAGAAAAATATGATTTTAGGGATTAATATGGATAAATGGATGAAGGAAACAAAGTTATTACCACAAGTGATAATTATGGAATGAAACACCCTAATACATTCTTAAGGGGGTTGAATATTTTCTACAAGAGTTGAGAGAATGGCTGCCATGCACGTGATTGGAAGTTAATGTAAAAAGTTTACAATTTCCATTGACTTAATTTTATGAAGATTGGAAACAACACAAATGAGTTCCCCAAGCATTAAAAGAATATTATTCAAATTTGGATATTGAATCATGATAAAACCTATATTATTATCATATATGAAGTGGAATGATTACTCTGACTATTATTGGATTCCTATATTATTTTATATGATCATTTTATCTATGATATCCTGGTTATAAGAATTATGAAATTTATAATTATTTTGTTGCTCTAATAATTATTTGTGTATTTTAATATTTATTTTGAATGGTACTGATGACAATGAAAAAGGATTCAATGAATATTTTAATTTTGTTAATACATGACTAATAGAAAGATTAACATTAATATTTTCCCAGATTTTATTATAATTAAGTTGGGATAAATATATTATTGATATTGATAATGTAATTTGGGTTGTATGAACTACCTTGTAACTAATTAATGATTTTTTTGAAAAAGTTGTTTAGGAAATCATTTATGGATTTTACAAATTTTTTGGATTTAAGTAATATATACAATAATCTATATTTTAATTTTTTAATAAGGAATATTTCATGTTTTAAATATGGGTTTATGGAAATTCATGTTATTACATTGTTTTTTGAGAATACATGATGGAGGTATTCACACATTTTCTATGGGATGATTAAGATCTACATCATGATGTTTGGGAGATTAATGATAAGTTCAATTTCAAAAGTTATTGACCTACCTTCTAATGTTTTGGATCTTTATATTTTGTGTGTGTCATTAGGATAAAAATTTAAGAATTCGTCTATATTTAATATTAGTCAATGGTTTAGAGATTATTGTAATACCTCACCACAAGAATATTTATGAATATTCCAAAACATGTGTTAACCAATTTTTCGTAATAGTTATAAGAGATTTAATAATTTACATATCATTACATTATAGATGTGATGATCTGGTAAGTGTTATTTTTAGTTATTAGTTATAAATAATTCATTGTTTATACTCATTTATTAGAGTAAGAGATAAATTAGAAATTGATCAAAGTCCAACCAAAGGATGAGACTGTACTTATTAAATAGAAATATAGGATGTAATTATATTTCCTTATATTCCTAGAATATAAAATAATTCTAAGACATTGAGAAAAGGATCTTGAGTTTTTTTGTCATTTTACCTTCATATATGATGAATCAAATGTTTTTTTAATCAATATATAATTATGGGTTTGAGGTCATTAAATTTATAATGATCATTCACTTTGTTGTGACCTATGACCTCTATCATTCTTAATAACTATTTATATTTGTTTCCAAGTCCGTGTCCTCCCTTTCAACCAAGGTTATCCTGATTAAAAACATAGTCATTAATTATTCTATATGGACATTGTACTTACCTTTTATCTCTTACAAAGATAATATTTTATTAATCATTTTTTACAATAATGGTTTTCAACAAACTAACTTCCGATTATCAACACCTTCATTTCTGACTTCATGATTGAATTATGAGGATGAAATTTATTTATGGGTGGGAGAATATAAAATTTAAAAATTATAAAATAGTAAAATTTTAATTGATAGAGTCTACAACACAAAACAAAAATATTAAAAACCAAAAAAATATATTTCATTAAATGTAGTTTATTCGATATCTTTTTGGAGCACACAAATGTGAGTCTAAATGAACCGTAATATGGTATACCGTTATGAACTAGACATTAAATTGGTGGGTAAGAATAGTAAAAAATAAATTAGGAAAATTATATTATTTTAATATATAAAAAAATCATTGGTTATCTATTGATTAATAATAAAATAGTAATAATTTGAATGAAAAATAATTTTTTTCGAAAAACTATAAGTTTTTTAAAACATAGTGTAGTTGTTCATTACACACATAATTTAAAAAAATTTCTTTTACAACTTCTAAAAAATTTATTTGATAAAATTAACATTCATTTTGAAATATGGATATAAAAATTATATTAGGTTTAATTTGTTGTATTTGTTTTTTAATGTTTAATTCTTCGATGAATAGTTAAAAAAAATGAATTTTAATTGAAATATTTCTTTTTTATTAAAATTTTTTATGAAGATAAAATATAAATATAAATTATTTATTATTAAATAAGTTAATATATATATATATATTTCCATATTATGTTATGGGAATCATTTTAATATTAAATTTTAATATAAAAACATTGTAAACTTTTGAAATGATTCTCTTTGAAACTACACTTTATCATTTCATATATGAGATTAATTTTAAATTTTAAATTTTAAATTATGTGAATGAAATTTTGAAAAATTTATTCCATATTTTGAATAATAATAATTTATATTATCTAATAAGATCATCTTATCTTTTTACCCTAATGAATTGTGAAAACGTTAAATATTAATTACTATAATTAATGTTAACACTGATTTACATGAGGATCAAACCAATAATATAATGGTTAAAATGTACTAAATGTTTTTCAAAAATATATTACATAGAAATATTTAGACCACATAATTTCTATGTCTTATTAATACTCCACTTGGAAACTATTTATGCCATTTTATTTTCAAAAATTACATCTATTCTACTCACCATAATAATAAAACCCCACCCACTATCCTCTATTCTACACTCCATCAAAACCTTTTGTTTATAAAAAGACAAGTAAAAATATATTCTAAAAATCAGTCCTCTAATCATATAATCCTTATTTTGGATTTAATTACTACCTAAAAATGATCTTGGTGTTATCCTATGTAGATTACAAAAATGGGAGGTAATGTTCTTCATTAATAGTTTTAATTTTTTATTCTTCCACATCCTTAAATTCCTATTAAACCATCCTCATATAAAAAAACATTATCATATATATATATATTCATTTTTTTTATTAACTACATAAATCTGCACTTCCACCAAATGGGTAATGAAATAATCTCTCATGTGTATAGTAGACTAACACCTCATGAACTAATGTCATTCATTTTCTAATTACCACATATCATAGTAGAGAATGGTGATGGATATACAATATATATATAATATTTTCCATATAAATATACCTATGGTGTACTTAATATGTATATATATATTACTTTCCATTCCCTATGTGATACAACAACATCAATTGTGTATATGATAGATTACTGCCTTGCAAGGCGATATGATTTGTTTTTCACTAAGATGGCATTTGAATGGTAATGATGACAAAGATAACAAAGTGAAAAGACTATATTTTCATCACCACACCACATTAATGATATATATAAGTGTATTTAAAGAAAAAAATATGATATATATGATTATATGATTATTATGGTGAGATTAAATCTCAGTTAACATCATTCCATAATCATAATTGGAATATAGAAACACTACTCATGCATACATGCAATCTAATATCTCTATGACCGTATCATAATTCATTTATAAAAACAATATTTAAATAATTTTTTTAAAAGTATAATTGATTTATAATATAATAATTATATCATGATTATTACATTAAAGATTGTTAAGCTATATAATACTCAAAATAATCATAACATTCATGAAAAAGTGGGAATGAGAATCAATGTAAAATAACCCCTAAAACAATGAAAATTATGAAAATTATTAATGAATGAGGGTCAGCTATTTAAAAATATAAATATATGAAATTAATGTTTTTTATATAGTTATTTTAGAAGTTAATAACTTATTTTAGACCAATAAACAATATGTTAAATAAAATTTAACTTAATGAAAACATAAGGTAAGGGACATCGTCTAAATTTCACATCATTGGGGAATATTGTAATGTTAGGTATTAAATTTATTTTATATATTTGGTGTATATTCTTCCACTTTTACAAGTTATATTATTAATACTTATTACTTGGTGTAATTTTAATCCACTGTTTGAGTGATTTCATCAATCTGATTATGAACTCAAAATTTCCAAATGGTAAAAAATATCATTACTCAATTCCCTTTCATTGGGTTATATTACCATTTTATTATATTTGATATTATAATATAATATTGGTAATGAATAATAATTATTGTATCTTTTATTTTCAATTATTTTATATGAAATTATAATTGATATTCATATTTTATTAATTTATTATTTCTCACTAAAACATTATGGTATTTGTGAGGGGATATTTCATAATATTATTTAAGTCAGTATTTTTTATGCTTCAATTTCCATTGAAAAATATTATTTTATAATTGCCTGAAAAATCCATTCATTTAATTATTATCTAGTTATTCATGAAAATTCTTATCTAATAAAAACAATTTCCACTCTTTGGTCCTTGAAATGATTAAATATTTTTAAACAATATATGACTTCATTTCTATCATTAGTCAAAAATCCATTTTAAACCAATAAAATTTTTTCTATAACTACTTAAATTTTTTATCATTTTAGAAATTATTTTTTAGATATTTGTTTATCCATTATTTACTTTTTTAAATTTTTTTGGAAAGAAATATTCTTTTCGTTTTCAAAACTGACCAAGTTTTAATTTTATCAAAAAATATGTTAAATAAATCTATGTTTTATCATATATTTAATGTATGTATTTTCTAGATATAATGATCACACCATGATTCAAAAATTAATTTATAATATTCAAATTATATTTTTAATGAAATTAATTTTGAAAACAAATTTTGGAATGTTTGGTTTTAAATGGTTATTTTCAAATTGAAATTCATATTTGACATTAAAATGTTTTTAATTATCTGTTTTTATTATTTATATTCATAAATAATAAGGAAACATTTTTTACCTATACTCTATGGGGTATATATTGAATTGATACAATCTATATTATTAATCTGGATGTCTTATGATAATTTCAACCATGGTTATTAATGATATTAACATCCTTTTTCATTTTTATACATTGACATTCTCATGAATTATTAACATTACTGTGATCATTGGACAACAAATTTCCCCTAAATATCTATATTATTTATCATTGATATGTTTAATTCTTAAATAAAGTCTTCATTTCTGTAAAAAAAAATTCCATTCAGTGTTATTTTATATCTACGGAAATATTTATAAGTATATATTATTTACTCGATACAAGTATAAGAGGATAAGTAAAATTGTTCAAGTATAATATTGATTATTCAGTATATGAGGAATGTTTAAAATATAAAGTGATGGGGGGAATATAATTATAGACACTCTTGATGCATCGATTATTATTATGAGACAAACCAGTAATCTATCATTTAATTTGGATTTCTTATCCATATGTTGAAATTTCGGGATGATAGAGGTATCATGATGCCTAATATTAGGACTACCAATAATTATTCATTTCATTCGTTAAGAATTTAATTAGTATTATAAAGGATATTTTCACAATGATATTATATATAGATTCATATTGTTATCATTTCTTGATTAAACAAAATTTGATTTTCTTTATTTACCATCTCATATTGATTATACCTTATACATTAAGGGTATTTAAGAAAATTAACTATTATGTGGGTTTAATTATTAAATTTTCCATAATTATTTTTTATTCTATAATTTTGTTAATTATTTTATTGATTAAATTGAATGTGTGCTTCATTATTAGTATTCCATGTTTATTATTATTATTTATTCTTGATATTTTCTTCATACTAAACCCTTACTATAAATTTGATCTCATAGTTATTTTTTTCCTTTCACAAGAATCTAGGAATTGTTGTATTAATGATATTTAAGGCTATGATATTGGGTAATGATATTCTATAAAAAATAATATGTTGTAATTTGTGTTTTAAATGTAATTTAAGACTTAAGTGTGTATATATTTTACCAATACTACTAAACTAATCGATCTTTCCATATGTGATTCCATGCAGATTACGATAATGTAATAAATAAAGACACAAAATCCAGGCTATTAGGGTTGGTGTCCTTATAACTATGGTATCCTCAACTCTAGGGGAATCAAAATTCATTAAGTGGTTATTTCTTTATTTGATTTAGGAGAGGATTTTTTTCAATATTATTCCTGATCCAAAATCCTTCAGAATTGTTTTTGAACCTATATTATTAGAGATAGAAAATTTATTTTGATATATAATGAGTACAAAATTTAATTTCATTTTTTAATGCCTCTTTTCACAAGTTGTTAAGGATTAATCCTCAAGATCTATAGTGTTTTTGAAATATTCCCTATCAATTTTCATGAAAGTTTATGCTCCTTAAAAATTTTATTTAGTTTAGACCATTATTATTTCTTGAGAGAAATATTTTATTCATTTTCTTGTACCAACTTATCTATTTGAATAATTTTCAGTTTGTATACATTGGTTTTATCAATGAAAGTAGCCTATTTCAATTTAAATAATTTATTTACATAAATTATCTTTTCATTTAACTTCAATAAGAACATATTATTATTCATGAGATTTTTGTTTCCCTCAAGGAAATTTCTCAAATAATTTTTTAATATATACTGTAGTTATATTCAACCATTTCTATTATCATCATTGCTAGATTTGTTGAGACATTTTTCTACATGAATCATGAAATTAGTTTCAAATTTTAATAAGATACATGACGTGGAGTCAAATTATAATTCAGTAGTCACATAACTTATTATTTTACTTTTAAATTACTTATTCTTAATTCCACCAGTTATGGTAGAATATTTTGAAAATTTTCCACATTTCACCAGTTGAGTTTTATTGTCATCTAAATTTGTTATGTCTATATTCGTGAAAGGAAATCATAAAAAAAAGTGTACAACTTCATTAAAATTATAACAAATTAGTGGTAGTTTGAATTTATACATATATACTCTATTCTTAAATCTCTTTGATAAAATAGAAATAATTCTATTATATAAATAATCTTCATCTTCGTCGTCATGTTCCCTTAATTCAAAAATTTCATTATCTTTGATTTTGAACACTCTCATGTCCTCAAATTATATCACATATTTTATATTGTTCTTCAAATGTATGATCTTTAATATATAATAATTGATGAAAATTTTATGTGATTCATCATGTGTAAGATATATTGTATCTTCTTATGTTTTGATATTCGTGTCAAACCAATCAGTAAAATTTCTTATCAATTTCATGTAAATAGGTGTATTATAAAATTTTTCTCTAAAACTCAAAATATTGCTAACAATTTATTTGAGTTATATAGATAATGAATAATTTCTTTATTTATCCATGTGGACATATTCAAAATTTCTTCACCAAAATTTCAATTTACCCTCCATAACATTCATGTTTCATTAAAAAATTATTTCAAAATAATGCTCAATTTCATTAGAAATTTTGTGTTTTATAACCATAGTATAAAAAGTTTTGTAAGATATATGAAAATAGTTTTTTTCCTTTTCCATCATTATTTATATTTATGTTATTAAAAAAATTTATAGGATCACATTTAGTAATAACTTTGAATTCTATAATTATAATATATTTAACATAAAGGCCAAGTGATAATAGAAAGGGAAACAATATATTCTTACATATATTGTAGTTCATTATATATATTTTATGGAAGTACCTGTTATTTATAAAATTTAGATTTTCCATCTTCACTGCTTAGTTGATATTTAGAGGGAAACCAGGTTCTGGTACTAGTTATGGTGCATGAGTGATGATGCACAATTTAGAAAGGATGGGTGTGGGGGCTTAATCTGTGATAATATTTTTTTTAATTTTTTTTATTTAAAAATTTTACTCTATTAAAGTTTATGGATCTACTATACTCTTTTGGATACTAAACATTTTCAAAATATAGTAGGGGAAAATAAGATATGATCCAAATATTTTTACAAGGTTGAGATTCATTTTTGAATCATACACCTCAAAATACATAGTTATTCCCCTATCCATATATTTCCTTTAATATAAACCCATATTTAATCCTCTTATATTTATATTCATGGAATCCCACCACATTTTTAGGATTTTCACACAAAAAAATCATCTTCCAGTGGTATAAAAACATATTATTAAAAAAATAACATCACCAGATTAACCAGGTTTCTTTGAAAACAAATAATCTAGATCTGTATTAAAATCCTCCATATTATGGAAGTAATTTTTTAATATAATGAAATTTTTAAATGACCAAAAAAATATACTCTAACTCAACACTTAATATTATGATGGCATGAGTTTCATAAATTATCGACTATTGAAAAAATCATCTAAAATAGCCTCTAATCATCACTATTTCAATATTTTTCTATCACATTCATATTTTTGTGCATTTTCAGTTTCCTTATAATGAGCTCTCTTTTGTCAATATATGGTTTCATCAATATCATCTCTCCACTATATATTAATATAGTTTTAAATTTTTATTTTCCATTTAGGGAACACCCCTCTTCATACCCACTCTCTATTTTTTCTGATCCATAGAGTTCACACTCCACAATCACCATTAAATTTTATTAACACACCATAACCACTATGATAGGTGGAAAAATAATTTTTCTATGTCATGGATCAAAAATAAATTTCTGAGTATTTAAAATAACATTAAAAGATCCTTGAGAACTATTTAAAATTCCCTAAAATCAAACTAGAATCAAAACACATGGAGAATTTTAAATAAATTACATGAAGAATAAATAGTAATATAGAAATCAGATATGTGGTTATCAACTCAAATTATCTATGTAAGGAAAAAACTAGATGAATCATATATTTGAACTCACATTTAGATTCATAACCAATCAACTACATGACTAAAAATAAATAGATAAACTTCATTTTTATCCACGTCAATCATTTTTCTATACAGATTACTTTGATACATATCTAAATATTATATGTGATCTACCAATATAGTGGAAACACCAATATGAATTATTTTTCATCAAATTGGTTATTTAGGATAATTGGTAACATGATTCTTTACATTTAAAAATTCACCACATGGATCCAGAAATAACTTGAAATTAAAAAAACCTCTTTAGTTAATATCTATCTCATTTTACAAACACTTTCTTGCATCATGAACCATTTATCCAAGATATTTAATACCATTAATACCCAATCAAGAACCATTATACTATTTAGATCCTTAGATAATTTTTTCAAATAATATAATGAACCATAATTTCCATAATCCATGGGATCTTAATAATTCTAAAACCAAGACACAAATCCATGGGGTTATTCTGTTTAATTGGATATCCCATTGATTTTTACATAATTTCCCCAATTTTTATCCATTAAATAAAACTAAAAATATATTTTGTTGTTATAAAACATGAATAATCAATATATGTAATCAAATGATTATGAAAATCACCTTATGATTCCCTAAATAATGATACCTTATATCAACCAATGATACATTATGTTTATCTCAAATCAGTATATATTATTGTCATTTGTTAGTGGTCATATCTTCTCATTCATCGTAATGCTTCATAAAGAGAATGTGAATTAACCAATGAATATCCCATGGTAGTGTCTAGTGAGGTTTGAAATCTTTTTCCCACTCAACACTCATCAAGTGAAGATTTAGTTAACATGGAAACATCCTTTTTCAATGTTTTTGTCCTTAGGTGTATCTATTCCATAACCACCTAGAATTTATAGTATCAAGAAAGGGATTACATTGATTGTTGTTTCCCAATAACTACTTTACCAAAACATCACGAAATTATTATATTCTTTGACATATCCCTAGTGTTTTTACTAAATTTACAAAAACCAAATATCTGAAAATAACAAAACCCACTTCTAATACTAAACAGGGAATACCAAGTATAAAATAAATAAAATTGTATAATTTTAGAAGAACAGTTGATTCATTTTACAATATTTTATTCCCATAGACCATAAAAACTTATATTCTATTCGTATAAGATACATAATGAACTTATTTCAAAAATTATCTCGAACATATCCCAAAACCGTCACCCCTTATAGTACCCTTCATAGAAATTTCATACTTAAAATCATTCTTTATAACCAAAGGAAAATGGAAATACAAGAAATACTGAGTTGAAAATCTCAGTAAATGTATACATGGATGATATCAATATATGTGTAGATAACATGATTATATGGGTGTAATAATATAATCACGTGGATTTTCTCAGCATAAAATATTCTTACATATAATATAATAGATCATGAACTATTAAATAATTTCGTATCCGAAGGTATGATAAGAAAGGGTATTAAAGAATAATTCAATATTCAAGAGTCATAAAAGAGGCATGTGTCCCCATAACCATATGAAATCACAATCTCATGTAGAAATATATTCATAATCAATTCCACACAGCATTATATCAGTATAACTTGAAAAAATTATAGTCCTGAATCAAGAATGTGAACTAAGATATTCATAATCATGTCCAAAATTATCATTATCATCTCTGGATATTCATATATATATATATCACATTACCCAATTCATTAATGTTATTTTATAGACCAAACTGTTATATAATGAAAACCATAAATATGTTTTCCACAAGGAAATAAAACATTCATTATTTCAACAGTATAGAACCAATGGAAAAGGAATATGTGACATAAAAATTTCATTATCAAATAATTATAAGTAATTAAAATAAATAATACAGATGGTATCATTATTTATTCTCCTTATTGATGCTAAGAAAAATAAAATGATGGTTATATATATAAAAATACGTTCAAAATGTGTTTGATCATTTCTTTGAAATTTGGAAAATATATAATTTGTTTTGATATCATTAAAACTAAACATTTCAAGGTTATTCAAAAAAAGAATATTTTATAATAAATATAGATAATTATTAATAATTATTAAATTAAAATATTTGTTATTATAGTGGTAAAATCTAATCATGCAGTAAACATTAAAATGATTCTAATATTCATATATTAGGTAAGAACCGGAAAAATAAATCATTTGAATAATGACAATAATATTCCATTTAAAAAAAATGAAAATAAATTAGAATATAGTTGACAATTAATTAATGTAATAAAATTTTCATCCAAAATATTATTCTTGAAGACATATTAAATAATTTTTTAGGGAATAAAAATTTCCCTGATAAATGATGAAATAATGTTTAGTTTTATTAAAATAAAACTCAATCATGTTATGAACCAAAGTGAGAGGGATAAAAGGTCAAACAAAAAACCTAAAAAATAAATTGAGTAGAAGAACATAGATTTGTGTGAATATATATGATCATATAATTTCTATAAATGAAAATATAATATATACAGTCTAAAAAAGAATAAAACTGTATCATATTTCATTTACCTTAAGACTAATTCTACTTCGTATGCATTCAAAACATATTTATAATACACATAAATTTTGTTATACATCTAGAAAATAACTATTTTAAAATAAATAAATAAATATATATATTACTATATATAATTATTTATATATTCTTATTACCCTCTTTATAAATAATGCTATATTAAAATCCTTAATCAAGTGAAAATGAATCCATCTTCCATGAATGTTGTTTTTCAAATGTTCTGGATCATGTACTTAGTCATGGTTAAATTATATAATTAATATTTAATCTCTAATCAAAATTATTATGATTATTGATTTTAAATAATTTTAATAAAATTAATGAAATTTAATGGTGAAAAAGGAATTACATCACTATCTGGAGGCGGTACTCTATACGTATGCCCATATGATGCATCCGGTTTTTGAAGGATTGAATGAAGGAAAGGAAGATAATAATTAACCATTACAAGAAACATTACTATATTATACATATCATTAAATTCATTAAATAAATCCTTATTACCATCAATGTAAAGTGTAAATGAAAAAAAATAAATCACATTATTTTGTGGAGGTGGTACTCCACACTTATTTGTGATCGACGTTAACATATTCAAACATATTAGATGGTAGGAAGATAGATAATATATTTTAATTAAATATGTATAATTATTCAATAAATATCTTATATAAAAATTAAATACATAATATTAATCCTCTATTAAATTTTTTGATTGAAAATGAAATACATCATTTTGTGGAGACTGTACTCCATACATACAGACATGCAATGCTTTCAATTCCAATTGGATGAGAAAAGACATAGAAAATGGTAATAACATTATAATAATAAAATATATTTAAATTTTTTATACTGATATCAACATTTTTGGATTTATACAACAAATTTATAAGAATTAATTATGGAATAAATTTTAAAAGGGTTGTTTATGAGGACTACCTCTTCTTTGAGAGACCTGATTTGGATTACACATTGTGCCTTCATATGATGGTTTTTTGGTTTGGAAAAAGTTAATAAATGAAGGGAAATAACACATAATTATTTCTGGGAAGGGATTTTGTTTTCTATAGTGCTAAAATTTTATAAATAAGGGAGGTGGTAGGTGATTTGTTTTATCTAAGGGGATAGACACACGACGAATGAAATAGAATATTTAATTTATATAAAGTCACATTCATGAAATGATGAAAAAAATGGGAAATAATTAGAATATAAGATATTATAAGTCTAAATATATTCATTAAAAATATATTTATACATGTTATTTTAACACTTATCTCTTATATTAACCCCTGATAAACAAGTTTTAACCATACCCATGAATATAATTTTCTTATTGTCTTAACTATTCATTATAAAAAAGAAATAGAATTATTTAATCAATTAAATTATTATGATTTAAATTTGGAAAAACATTTATCATATTCAATTTTAATAATTATAAAAATTAATTTAAAATATTTAAGAGAAATGGAAAGAAAATAATTTGTTAGTAAAACTTTATTTGTTCATAAAAATGATTTTGTTTCTCATTCATTCTCTAGTAAAAACCAATCGAGTAATTTTATGGAATTATATTGGATATAATGACTCTACATGTAACTCTCTAATACCATTCAGTTAGGTATTTTCTAATATCTATTTTTGGTTTCCCTTGATTGATTGGTGAGTATTTTTGAAAATGAATTTGGGGAATATCTTTGATAGTGATGTGAGCGATTTGCTGGATTTTCATCTTTTCCATCGACCTTTCTACTATTCACTGGGTAGTTACAAGACATGTAATGGCCTTTCATGATGTGTATCTTCATCTCAACTAATCATGTGAGTTGATTTCACAATGTGAGAATTAACACATTGTGTAGGGGTTAAACACCATGTAATGTGAAAATCTAGTTTTTATTTAAAAAGAAGACACATTTCATAGCATCTCATAAAATAAAAGGGATTCATGGAATGAAAAATATTTCATTACATGTAATTACTTGAAATATGGTTTTTAGGGATTTATATGGGTGTTTTAGGCTTCAATTCATTTTTCATCTCTATCCTCTTGGTCAGAGCTCTTACTATGGGTGTTTTTTCGTAAATTCTTTCTATCTGGATCAATTTGTTGAGTGACTTATCACCAAGGATAGGATCTTCATCTCTCTAGGTAATAACTATTCTTAGTTTTCAACTCATTTATAATTTAGACCATTTTTTGTAGGGATTGGTAATCTAATTGTGTTTTCTATCAATAATGTTTCATCATTAGTCAGGACATGTCTTCTGAAGGCATATCTTGTGGTTTCCAATCCCTATTTTTAATAGCAGTTAGGTTTTCTACACTATTGAGGTATGTGGAGCAGTTCAATTTTTCTAATTTATTGATTTTTTTATAGTTAATATTGATTCCATTAGATTTTAAATATAATTGGATGTGTTGAAACTAAAAAGGGCATGAGTTCATGTTTGTAAGGGGTCTTTTCCTCGAAAAATGAATTTCCCTGGTTTTAAATGGAAACTACGTTTTAAAAACCTTTATTATATTATATATACTTTGAAATAGTTCTATAAAAATGTTGTCATGGTTTTTAAAATAAAAATTTAAAAACAATACATAGAGGGAAACATGGGTACGACAAGATAGTGATACATGTAGTTTTACTGTGTGTGACTCCACTAGAAGGTAACATCTTATACGCCGATATAATATGGTAGACCTCAATTTTACTTGTATATAACCATATTCCTTATTAGGATTATGAGTGTCTTGTACATTTTTTCTCATAGCATAGATCCTATCTTGTTGCTGAATTATTATTTTTGGTTGATTATTTCATGGTTGATAATCTCATGGGTGTTTGCTCACATGTTGTAAGAAGGTAGTTATTATTTAAGGTAGAGATCTCTAATTTTAAATTAATTCTCAGTTCTAATAGTACAATATGGCTTAATAAGAGTTCTCATTTAGGTCATAGATGTAGAGAATTGACCCTATATATCACGAAGAGAGTTACTTCTACTAATCAGATTGGTATAATTATATGGAGTGAAATCCAAAAATGTCATAAGAGTTTTGTAGTCTAAGTGAACAAGAAAAATAAATGTGTATTTTATTAAAAAATAATGCACTAATTATAATATATATTTTTTTCTTTTAGATAATTAACATTATGGATAACTCTAATCTATCATGTAAACCCTTGAAAATATTTCATAGTTTACATCTTGGATTTATGTGGAAATAAAAATAATAATGATGATATCAAATTCTCAATAAGTGAAAAATGTAGTGGAAAAAATAATGAATCAATGAGAATAGTCAATATGATATGGTAAATAACATAACACATAATCAATGTAATCAATAAAATTAATGGAAGTGGGTAAAAAATATAGCAAGGTAATACCTGAAAACTCATTCCATTCAAGTAACTTTATCAGAAAATATAAATATGGAATGGTAATAAACTAAAATATATGTCTTTTAATCATTAAACTAAAAACTTAATGTTTCCATAGATATGTTAATGAAAAATCTCACAAATTAGTAATAAATAAAACTAATAAAAAAGAAATTATTTTTTAATAGACGTCATGTCTAAGGCACATGAAAACCTATACTGTAAATACCTTTTAGAATATGGTTTAAACCTCTAAATAGAAACCCATTTTATTTTCACAACAAATTTTTCTCATGATAACCTATTGATGAATCATAGAGATATATATTCTCTAGGATCCTCTCGTCATTCCCAGTCCAAAACCTTCTTCATATTGAATAATTGAAATAAATAATACGTCTAATCAAATATATGTATTGAATTAAGAATACCGAATTATCAATATTTCCCCAAATAATCAGATAATGGTTAATGTATACACTATATGTAAAATGGTATACAGTTTAGGAAATAGTAATATCAATGATAAATAAAATGGATAATTTTGGGAAATTAATTGTTCAATGATCCTATGAGATTGAATATTTAAATGGAACTAACTATTAATTAAAGGAAGTTAATGTGAGTATTATCATTTTCGAAATCAATCATAAACAGTCTAGGGGAATAATAATTATGGTATTAATACAAATTTTCCCTAATAGAGTAAAAATATGGTTGTTGTTTTTGGTGAATTGGATATATTATAAAACATCTTTTAAAAACATTCTTGAAGAAAATATATTTGTTTGAAATAACCTTTGGAAAAAAGACTTTGAAAATCACTATTGAAAATGTTTTATTTAAAATTATCCTTTTAGAAATAAAAATTAATATTCAAAGAGATTATTGTGAGTAAATCGATAATTTTCATATGATGTAAAATAACATTCCATTTACAGTGAAAAAATGATTGAATAATGTATTTTTAGAAAAGTAAAATAGAAGGTTCCTTTGAAAACATTGGTAAATGAAATAAATCATTAAAATGAATTTAAAAATTCATTTTAAAATAAATTTTAAAATAATTTTAATAAAACATGGTTTTTTGAAGAAACTCTGGTCTCTGACTAATGTGAGAAATAGTGTCTTGTTTTCATAAAAACAATTTTCAAAAAAAATTGAATACCAAGGATTGAAAAATGGAACCAATACACGATAGAGTTAATACATAACTAGTGGATAGGAAAATTAAAGTATTTTTTGAACAATGGTTATATAATTTTCTTGAGTGGGAATACAATTGAAATATCATTAAAGTTATTGTCGTGGAAAATAATCATTAAACATTCCATGGTTTCCCATACCAATTTGAATAATTATAAATCATAATCCCTAGGATGGTAAAATATTAAATGGACATTTTAAAAACCAATAAGGAAAATTAATACATGATATAATATTTAAAATGAGTAGGATATACACTGCAAAAAAACAATACGTTGTGAACATGAAATTTATCTCGTAGAAGTAAAACAAGTGCGATGAAAATCTTAGACATTTCATTTCCATTCAAGTGAAATTCCATTAAATTCATGTATAAAAAAAATATGTTAATTATATAATTTATTGATAAACGTTTCCATGATTATCATTAGTTTTATTTCACTTATTACCTTTTTGTGTACAATTTATTAAATAATTACGTTTACATATGTTTTTTGACCAAATTTTGTTTATATGTCAAAAAAATGTTGGTTGGTCAAATACGGTCAAAGGTTATAAAATATAATATCTACATAATAATTATCATGAAAAAATTATAATATTTATACAACAATAATACTTCTAAAATAAATCACTAAATATTTTTTTAAAAAAATGAATCAATGTTATGATCATGGAGACAGTAGGTATTAAAAACAGAGGGGAAACGTTACAATTTTTTGATGACCATTATGAAAGAAGGTATGTAACACCATATATTTATATAATGGTAATTATATCATAAATAAACTTTTATTTAATCACATATAATTATATATATATAACACATTCAATGTAAAAGGAATCACATCGTGTTGAGGAGGCGATAGTCTACACATCCACCAACAACACCATCACATTTTTATGTGTGTGAAAGGGTAATAAATAAAATGATAAATATATAGTATATTTCAAAAAAGTTAAATATAACCTGATTTTCATATATAGGTTTTTTATGGATCCTATTTTTAATTTAGAAATCTTTTATATATTCTATGTTTAGTGTGAACAAATCACATTTCTTTGAGGGGTGGTAGTCCACACTTCCTCAAACGATGTTATCATATTAATATAAATTGGTAATTATTAAAGGTATGTATAATTAATGGACTAAATAAGTATAAAGAAATAATAAATATCAAAAATATCATATATAAACTGATTTTCCAACATAAAGTCAATCATGAGAAGTGGTAAATTAAAGACAAACAATCATCATTTCGTGAGGCAGTATTTCACCGTACACAGAAATAATTTGTTAATTACCCATTAAATTGATGGGTGTGTAAGTATAGGTCAAACCATTTACATAAATAAATACTAGTATAATTAGGATACTAGATATTTTATATAATAATGGAATAAATATATTTTAATGGGTATATAATATAAATAAAACTAGAGAGCTTGAGCTAAGATGTTACCTCTTAATCAGGTAACAACTTTTGTTTTCTAAAAAAAGGATTCATTGGATGGATTTCTATGAAGAGGGAGCATAAAATTTAAAGGGGACTGATTTTTGTAATCTATATGGTCATATCATGTCCTACCTTATGTTTTTTTTATAGGAGTGAGGAATTGGGAAGGGATGTGGCCTTTTATAATTGAGGAAAATGACTCACTTGTTATTTTTGAAATGAAGTTAGGTGTAACTTCATTTTGACCAAAAATATTTCTTAAAAACATCAAAAATAGTTACTTTAAGGTTTATGGACAAATTATGAACATAAAATTGGTATTGGACTAGTTTCTATGTCATTTGTCCCTTAATTTAATGGTTCAGTCCTTTATTAAGTATACTTTTACCTTGTTAGTTTTAATAAATTTTAAATAATTTCTCTAAAATTTTTGGTAAAAAAATTGGTATTAATATAAATTAAAAATTATTATTATTCCAAATATAGAATCAAATTTTCTAAATTTGAACCATATAAGTGGAATAATTTATTTAAAATTCATCCTCTAGGTGAAACGACATTGCAGATTGTTAAAGTAAAAAATATTTGAATGTTTTCTATGTTTTTATTATCATTTTCAATGATAAATTCATTAAAATGTCATAAATTTTATTAATTAAAAAAACATTATCTATTTAAACAATAAAACTAATTAGAAATAAAATTTATCCTTCCCAATAAATTATATGAAAAATATATTTTAAATAAAATTAATTATTTTTTATAATTCTTTAAAAATGATATCTTTCGATAAGAAAAAAATTTACTCTAACCTAATTTTTATGTTTTTATTTCAAAAATTAATTTTATTTTGACATATTAAATCAATTATATTTTAATGATTCAGATTTAATATGCATTCTCCAGTAAAATAAAGTAAAATTTCCTTTATAAAAATATATGTCTTCATTTGTAAATCAGTGTTTGTTCTTATTTTATGACTGTCAAACCGAATAAATGAATACCAAAGATAATATATTCAATTATATATATATATATTAAATTAATATCACTCTCTAATTTCAATTAATTTAATCTATTAGATTAAACAAAATTTTTGAGCAGAATAATAGTTTTCTCTAAAATATTAACTTTATATTCAATTACATCATATATTCATTTATAATTAATTTGTAACAAATTAATTCATTCTATATTCATATAAAAAATAATTTTACCAAGTTAATTATTGATATTCATGTCAAATTATTTAACATCTAGTTTATATCCCATTATATATTAATAATATATTAGTGTTCAATAAAACATGGTCTTGAATGTAACATAATTCATCGTGGTAAGTCGATATTGCGTGTAACCTATGTTATTGTGGGTTGTAGATCTGTCATGTATGGAAGGTAACTCGGTTATTCATTTATTTAAATATGTAGAATATATGACAAATATTCAATATTTTTTAATGTTTCTCATTATTATATTACCATATGTGCTTGGTGTCGCATGTCACACACGCTATCGAATATAGGGTTATTAATTTATACTTTTAGGTGTTATATTATCCCCAAATTATTTAAATTGCATGCTCGTGATTTAAAATCGATTATGGTGATAAATTGTTTGAGAAATCATATGTTTAAAATCCCACATCATGAAAAGGGTTCATCTATTCATCTCCTATAAATGAGATAATGTAAAGTAAAAAAGGTCACATTGACAACCACAAAACATGGTAACTAAGTAGGATAATATGAGTGGATAGAATATATATATACATTGAAGAAAATATTAAATATTCATAGAGAGTGAATTAAGTCATTAATAATAAACAATTTAATGACCAATATAAAGTTTTATTCCTGCATTCCATAAATCTATTTTGGTTTTGAAGACCATCTGTTCAATAGAAATTATGGTATCAGGATAACAATTTTGTTTGAAGATACTTTTCAATTGATAAAAATTTCATTTAATGACTATGAATATAAGTAAATTTACTTAATTGAAATGTTTGTATTTCTTATGATCGATCCTAATTTTTTTTGTGCTTTGATTAAACTCTAATACATCCCTTTATAAATAGAAATCAATTAAAAATAATGACTTATTTTTTATGTGTGAAAAACTAAAAGAAATTTTAAAGGATTGTAAGGCCTATAATACTATTACAATCCTAACTATTTGTCTTTAACTATCTTCCTAAACCAATATGGCGTATAGATTAATCTATATTCCTAAAAAGTGATACCACTGGTTGATCATAAATAATTAATCATAAAATTGTTTAACTAAAAAAATTAAAAATATACCAGGGCATTTCATAGGTCATTGGTTGGTATAAAACACTTATCGTACTTTGGTCATGGGTTCAAGACATACAGACTTGTCATATTTGATTAGTTTTCACCAATACCATAGGTTTTCCTTTTCAAAAACCATAATAATATACATTTAAAAATAATTGTAATGGAAATTGTTGAAACTATATCATTAAATAGACTCTTGACTATGGTTTTCAATACATCCCCAATACAAGGATGCTTCATCCATTTATTTTTACAAAGATAATACCTTTTTATTGGGTTTATCCACAGTTTTATTAATATGATTTCTAAACCATGACACCTTATGATCAATCCAAGAAACCTTACTTTTATCCAAGCCTAATCATTGTCATTATCAATTAAAATTCATCATAATGGGTTGTAAATAAAATAAGGATTGTCCTATCAAAATCTGTAGGGAGTGTCAAAACAGGTGAACAGTAAGGCCCGTTTTCATGTACCAGGTTACCTTAAGTAAGGTTCGGAACACCTTATCAGAGATATTACTCCTAGATATATCAATTTATGAACCACATCCAATTGCTGCATCCAGAAAAGGGTGTATTTCATGGAAAGCCCACCAGATCTATACCATAGAAAACATCTTTGATGTTATTATATACTTATCCTCAAATTATTCTTTTTATATATGTTATCTAATCGATATTTTCCTAAATATAGTTCCCATGTTCACTATTAAACTTACTATGATACCAAATTTCAAAACCCCACCCGAGATAGATCGTAGATATCGTATGATAAAAATTACATTATCATGATTACAAGAAATAAAATCCCAAAGGACTGAGGAGTTTATTATACTTGATTAACTAGATACATAAATGAGTCATTTATTACAAAAGATTATAGTAATTAATTAAATTTTATTTATTTATTTTATTTATATAACTTCAAGGATAACTATAATCTATCATGTAAATCACTGTATAACTTTCATAGAAGGCATCATGGATTCTTGTTGAAGGAATCCTAATAAGGGTGAACTTAAATTTTTACCAAAGGAAAAAAATTACGGAAACAATAATGAATCCACGGGAGTAGTCAATATAGACTGGTAAAAAACTGAACACACATTCCATGTAATCAGTAAAATAAATGTAAGTGTGTGAACAATATGGAAAAGTAATAACTGAAAAACACATGCCATTAAAATAAATAGACAATGAAAAATAATTATTTAAAGTTAAGAAACTAAAACATGAGACAATTAATCAATGAAAAATCTAAATGTATCCATATATATATATATATATCGATGATATATCAAATGGATGAATAATAACTAAAAAAAATATGAAGGTAATGATTTCATAATAGACATTATTTCTAAGGCACATGAAAACACATACCATCATGATGATTCCCACTATTTTTTAAAACCACGTATAGAAACCCATTTAATTTTGTGCAACATATTTGTATCATGAGAACCTGTTGATGCATCAAGGAGATATATAATGTCCAATCCCCTCTCAATATTTCCTCTCTAAAATATTCCATTAATTGAATAATAAAAATACATATTATTCCTTATCGAATATCCATATTGAATAAATAATATGGAATTATAAATATTTCCCCAAATAATCAAAAAACTGTCAAAGTAGACATTGTATGTAAAATTGTATATGGTTTAGGAAATAATAATATCCCTGATAAATAAAATGCATAATTTAGGGAAATATAATATTCAATGATAATAGGAGATTGAAAATTTCTTGGGGACTAATAAATAAATCAAGTTTGTGAATGTGAAAAAACAAATCCTTGGCATGTTCAATCAGAAACCATCCATAAGAATAATAAGTATGGAATCTAAAAAAAATATCCCACATAAAATTAAAAAAAGTGTTTCGTTATGAATGGAAATATTATAAGAATATCTCTTAAAAAATTCATGAGGAAAATATTGGTTTTTTAAAAAAATTTATAAAACCTTTTATTTTAAAATCAATTTTTAAAATTTTTTCTTTTAAAATTAAACTTTTAATCAGTAAAATTAAAATTCATCTAAATGATAGAGTGTAAAGCTATAATTTCTATATAAGGTTAAATAATATTATTTTATCATTGTAAAAAGATATAAAAAATTCCTTGTCAGGAAACTGATAAAAAGATTACATTAAAAAAAGAAGTAAATTAAAAAATGGTAAACAATCATTACATAATCACTTTAAATTCATTTTTGAAAACATTTTAATAAAAAATAGTTTTTATAAGAAAAAAGGATCATTGACTATAGGGGGAGATAAAATCACGTTTTCATAAAATCATTTTCCAAAACACCTTGGGTAACAAATAGTGGGAGAATGGTACTAATAATTTAAATAGTTTATAAATCACCAAAAATAAATGAAAATGAAATGTTATATTGAACAATGGTTATCTAATTTCTTAGAGGGTAAATACTATTGAAATATCATTATTGTTATTGTTGTGATAAATAATCATTAAACATTCCAATGTGTCACATAAAACATTGAAACATTTTAAATCATAAACCCAATGAAGGATTAATATTTAATGGATGCTTTAAATACCAGGATGGAAAATGAAATCATGATATAATATGTAAAATTGATAATTATATATACCACACAAAAATAGTATGTGGTGATCATGACTTTTATCTCACATAAGTAAAAAGTGAGATGAAAATCCTTTACATTGCATTTCCATTTGGGAAAATGTACATTAACATCATGTATAATAAACATATAATAAATATTTAATTTATTTATAACTTTTTTCATATTTTTCATTGCTTTTCATTCACTTATTATATTTTTTATACAACTACTTAAAAAATTTTGTTTATGTTTGTTGTTTTGACCAAATTCTGTTTATGTGTAAAAAAACATAGGTTTTTCCACTAAGGTAAGCCTGGTAATTATATAATGTCTCTAGAATGATAATAGTGACATGTTCATCGTATTGTTAAATAAATTATAAATTAAAAATAAATAAATAAATATGGTTTTGAAAAATGATTCAATGTTACAATCATGGCGACAGTAGGTCGTACATCTAGAGAGAAGTTAAGTAACAACATAAATTTCCGGAATGATAATTATATCATAAATACAATATTATTTAATCATATATTGTTACATATATAATTATTTTTGATGTAAAATGAGTTGCATAATATTAATGAGGGGGTAGTCCCCTTGTCCATGAACGACGTTATCAATTTTTAAGTGAGTGAAAGGGTAATAAAGAGAACAATACATATATATAAATATAGTATATTTATAGAACTGTAATTATTCATTAATATAATATGGTGGTTTTTATGAAAAATATTTATAATTAAAACCTTGCATTACATGATTTCTGTATATTATGAATGAATCACAACGCTTTGAGGGGAAATATTCTACACTTCATAAAACGATGTCATCTTATTAACGTAAATTGTATTGTATTAAATCAATCTATTTTATAAAATATTAAGGAAGTATTAATAAATAATAATCATTATATATATCATATATAATAATAATTTCAATCAAAATGGCCAACTGGAGAGGTGGAAAAGAAAAAATGAGTAATCATCATTCGTTAAGGTAGTAGTTATCCATACATAGAAAATGTATGTTTGTTATCCATTAGATTGAGGTGTGTATAAGTGTAGGTTGAAACCATTACATAAAATAATCTTTGTATATTTTGTACACGTTTTTATATAATAATTAAATAAATATATTTTAGGGGTGGATAATGGAATTGAAACTATAGATTTTGATAGAATAGGTTATCTATTTATCAGGTATCTTCTTTTAGTTTGTACGAAAAGTCTTTCCTTGGAAGGATTTATAAAAAAAAGATTTCTTCAAGTTCAAGTGTGGAGTTTACTGGAAGATATATGGGCTTATATTTTACAAAAATATGTGGGTTTATAGGTGTGAAGAATGGCGATAGGTGGATTCCTATTATAAGTGAGGAAAAGGAATCACATGATAATTTATAAAATAAGTTAGGTGTACCAATGATATCACCAACAAAAATGTCCTAAAAAACCAACAAAACTAATGAATTTATGGTGAAGAAGATAATTCTAGCTAAAATATGGGATTCTGAAAATTTTAATTGTCATTTGGGAACATAAGTTAACAGATTAGTCCATTATTAAGATTAATTTTACCTTAATAATTGCTATTATTTTTAATTAATTTCATTTGTTGTTTAGATGAAAAAATTGTCGTATCAATTGACTATATCAATATTTATGTTTCCCAATATTTAATAATTTTTTTCAAATATTTTAATCTTATTAGTGGTAGAAATTAATTTCAAATTCATTTCATGGGTTGGACGACAGTGAGTGTTTTTAAAGCAAAAACATTTTAACACTTTCTAGTTTGTTTATATTTAATTTCAATGTGATATTTATTCTAATGACATAAATTTTATTAATTGTTAAAAAATTATATAATTAAACATTAAAACCAATAAAAAATAATTTAAACTTCTAAATAAAATAGCTGAAAAACCCGTTTTGAACTAAAATTCAGTATTTTTATCAATTCATTATAAAATGATATGTTTTTAGAAATATCAAAATATAACCCTAAAACATTTATAATGTTTTTATAACAAATATGATGTTTATAGTGAAATATAAAATCAATTAATGTCTCAAAATTCATATTTAAAATGAATTCACCATTAAATAGCGGTGAAATGGCCTTTAAAAGAATATAGGGTTTATATATAAAATAGAGTTTATTCTTGATTTATGTATATAAAACCTAATGGATGAATATAAAAAAATGTTTGATTGAATAATATATATATATATCTTTAAATTATGTGCCTAATTTTTATTAATTTCATCAATTCATGCAAAACATCTTTTGGAGCATAACAATAGTTTTCTACTAAAATATTCACTTTATATTGAATTTATTATTTTATTTAATTCTAATTATTTTGTAACCAATTAGTTAATTATATATATATATTAACCATAGTTTCTATATGTTAGTAATTTCTATTTATAAAAAAAATTCATGGAATCTTTATATCTCATTATATTTTAATAATATATTAGGTTTTGATAAAACATATTCTTATGTGTAACGAAAGCCATCATGGATGGTCTCTCTTGCATGTAACACAAGATATCATGGAAAGTATATCTTATATGTAATTCATGATAACTCAATACATTATGCATTGAAATATATAGAATCTATTTTAAATATTAAATATATTATATTGTATCTAGATATTATATTAGCTTGCGTGCTTGGTGTTGCATGTCATAAATGGAATCGAATACAAGGATCATACTTTGGATTTTTTTTTGTATTATAATAGAGGACTCAAGACTGTACAAGGATGGTCCAGAACCCAGAACCAATGTTTTGGGTTAAAATATGAAGTCATATGGTTAGTGAAAACCGTGCATGTAGGGACCCAAGATTGTGCACACAATTCTGCATTTTCAGCAAATTTAGACATAGGCTCTTCCTAATGTTTTCATACGTCTTGTAAATAATGTGGGTAAATTGTGTGGGTTCCCCTTGGATAACTGGAAGCCCTACATGATCATTGGTAAAATTTCCAAACTATTCCCCTAAACAATGCGACCTTGTCTATTTTGGAATTTTAATAATTTTTAATTAATTTAAAAATATATTAAAATCCAAAATTATGTTGTATTTTAAATGCAAAAAAGTAGGACACCTTATTGATATCTCTACAAACTACTCTTCCAATTCAAATCCCTTAATCTTATAAACTATGATTCAATAATAGTACATCTCATTAGATCCATAATGGTATGGCCTTAATTCCATTTTAATCGTTCCACATTATTCTGGATATCAGCTGCACTATTTGGTTTTAGGATAATATTATATAAATTTTAATTATTTTTATATTCAATGTATTTCATACAATTGAATTTGAATTAGAGAATGATACTAGATAATATATATAGAACAAACCTAATGTAGGTTTTTTCATTCCTTTCGCTTCGATTCGAGCTGTTTATTTATGCAAGGGTTACACACACCATATTTTTCAATAACCTTAATTAAAATTAAATCATAGAATTTATAGGTATTCCGTATTAATTTAAAAATTAATAATCTTTCAGTTTATATGTTTTATACCGTGAATTAAGATCATTACATGGGTGATTTTTCTTGAAATGGACCATTATGGATTTTGGATTTGGATGCATATAAGGCTTTCTATTTACCCCTTGATCAAGAGATGTAATTTTTTAATTGGTTTATAAATTAGATGATTAATTGATTTATGAATATTATATTATAATAAATTAATTAATGTTATGAGATGGATAAATTTACCCTTTACTTGTGTATGCCTTTGTTTTTTAGAACATGAGTTGCTTGATATGTGAGTAATGTATATGATATAAAATGAACAGAAGTCACAGGCTTGAATTTCTCCAACAATTTATTTTCCCATGTGATTTATTAATAAATAATCCATATGATTTCTTGATAGGATAGTAAGTATTTTTTATATTAAAATTTACCATGTGAGTGTCTTAATGGCCATTGAATTTCTTTCCCATGTGAGTAATTTTGAGACCATGTTATGTAATGGATTGATTAATCATGGGAATCCCATTATCATGATATTCACATGTGTGTATATGAAAAACATGCCTTTGAGTTTTTTCCTTTCATGAGTTAGCCTTTTGATGTGAGTTATATTTAATGCCTTTGGTTTTGAACTTCTCATATTTAATAGAATTATTAGTTGGAATTGAATTGGTTAAATGTTTAATTGGACACTGTGATATATTTATTCCGAATTGGCAATCCATGGATAAACTCTTATTCCTGTTGAATTATAAAAATCGGGAGATACATGGATTCACATTTTAATTCCACAAAGAGACTAATTTTTTTGAACCCTGATTAAGCCATGGATGATACATCGATCCAAGTGAGGGATTCCATGGATGGAGTCATGGTGTCTATAATTATACGCCGAGTAATACCTTGATTCATATGAGAATGACATGGATAGATTCAAAATACATTTTAATATTATTCTAAGGTTGATACACAGGATTTCATAGAGACGTGTGATGGATGGAATCAATTGGCTGGGACTTTATACCTCCCCTAAAGTGAAACTAAGATCTATAGAGGTTCATCAAGGATGAGATTATATAGTGTTGGTTCATATTACATTGGGAGAAATATGTGAATTCCATAATAGGAATTTCATGGATGGGATTGGGTTTTAAATTGAATTATAATTGAAATTAGTATTTTTATGCCTTTTCCAAGCAATGGAAAAGCTTGGATTCGTTAATGACGTGTACTGATTAGATGGAATGGCGAGGAATCTATTGAGATTCCATTTACATGGGAGATGTTGGGACTGAGTCATATATCATAATTTGTAAATTAATTGCAATTGAATTGTTAAATTAATATGAAATGAATGTAAATGGAAACCAGTTCATGTAATATGGTTACTTTTGGGTACTCCCTTGTTTAGTGCTTTTATTATTGCACACTACTTATTATATATATTCAATAACAAATTAGCATAGAGCATGGGTGGTTTCCTATAATGGATTAGTCTCAGACCATCTTAAGGACACATTTTGGGCCCCTAATAGATTATATGATTATCAATGTTGATATGGGAAATCACCCTCAAATAGGTATGTGAAATAATTCTTAAGAGAAGTAGATCATGGTTCTATGCCTTAGCTTGTGATGATAATAAGATTATTTTTCACTTTTTTTACTTTTGGGAAATGTATAGTATTTGAATGATGTGTACCTGTTTTAAAACTTTTATTCAAACTTTTAACATGAATTATCATATTTTATATGACACAAATTATATATTTAGTTATACTATCATTCATCCATTATTTATTTCAATTGTATGGTTTACATGTTCCACTATAAAATTGTTATTGTATTTACCCTCTGTCACACTCTTCTAATGAGTTAATAGTCTCCCCACTGATAGACCTTTTCCCTCACCAATATTCATCATCCTTAGGTGTTTGGGAGATTTTCTTGAGGCCATGTGTCCAATCGGGCTTTAAGAAACATTGAGTGACATCTAGAACTGAGATGTTACAAAGTGGTATGAGAGGAATCTCTTTTCAGGTTTCATTTACTATTTTGAAACAATTTAAGATATAGGAGTGAATAATAGCTTGTTAATGATAATTTCTAGGTGATTATTAATCCACTTATCAGGGAAATTTAAATTTACTTCAATAGAATTCTATTTTTGGATTCAGAATATTATATTTGATTTGATTTTATCATTGTATGTTCCGCAAGATTTATAAGATTATTGATTATATGAATTGGTTATATATGGTTTTAACCCAATGAGGAGAGGTTATTACATCTCAGGAATCATATAAATATGTGTTAGAAATCAGATTTCATCCATTATTGTTATCCCATTTTGAGTGCATTATTTATTGCATTCAATTTTGATATATTTCGATATAGATATATCTGATGTTGTGATAAGTATATTAGGTTATGATATGGCATTGATTGTATGGATTCCATTCTTTGGTATCTAAGGTGTATGTGCCCTATTTGATTCGAATTTAGAAGAACGTGGTTCCACTATAATGTGATTTTTTGTGATGTTCCATAGGTAGATTCTAAACTGTGATCCAGAAGGAGTATGTGCCCCCATGAATCGAAATTTAGTATACCATTGATTTAACCTTATAAAAATAATTTTATAAACATTAAATGAGAATAAATATAATTTATTTGAGTTTGATATAAGTTTAAAATGAAATAAATATGATAGAAAGTGAAACTAAAATAGATTAATATAGATAACTTGACCAAACCCAACCTTAGTAGTTGGATTTTGGTAGTATCTCTCAATTTATTGATGCCCAAACCTGACCTAGGGGTATGTTGTGGGGTGAGTTCTTATAGAGGAAGATTTTTATCTATTTTAATTTTATATTTGTGACTTCAAGATGTAAAATTTAATAATGAACATTCACTGATTCATGTGTTTGGTAGTGTAGATCCACTCCACCACATCGACCTCTAGTGATACGCTAATAGGGTGGCAATGATCCTACCCCAAAGGTGGTAGGTCATGATATACAAGGGGATACTCCAGTCATTCCAATTGAAGAACCAATAGTTATATCAAAAATATGTGTTGAGGAATAGTTCTATTATGGGTTCTTGTGTCTCATGATGAGTATTCAGGGAGCACTGCGACCTGAACCCACAATGGAAGTGCTGACACATGAGCTTTAGTAGCAGAATTTATCATCATTTTTCAGGATGGTGGACCACCGACTGTGGAATCATGGCTAGAGTCCATGTTTTCTATCTTTGAATACTTAGAGACACCTCTTAAGAGGATGGTAAAGCTCTCTACGTACATGAATCATGATTCTTCCATGATACAGTGGGACGTTATCACTCCAAAACATCATAATTGAGATATTACCTAGAGGGAGTCTCATATGTCTTTCTATGACTATTTCTTTCTCAAGATGCTGAGGGACAATAGAGATCATGAGTTTATGTATCTAGAGTAGTGAAAACTATCATCCATGGTCTATTAGGCTGATTTTAATGAGCTATACTTCCTTTCACCTATTCAAATGGTTGGAGAACATTCAAAAACAAGGAAATTCATGGATGGTCAAAAGTATGAAATATTATTGTAGGTAAATGTCTTCTGACTAACTACTTTATCTAGGATAGTGAATTATGAATTGGTCATAGAGAATAACCTGAGGAAATTTAGTGGTGTTAATCATGGAAGTTTGACATCTAGGTCTGGTACTACATCATTCAATGGTAGGAAGCATCATCTATAGATTCCACAGGGTTAAATTAATAGTCATAATATATCATAAAGTAGTCAGGAGATGAGATACCAATACAAAAGGTGGGGCTATATGAGACCACAATTTACGAAGGACCTAGACGAGTGCCAATATTGCAGTAATATGGTCTATATATAGAGCTTATGGATAACATGTATACCAGGAGATATTGAGAGGGGTTTTGAACTGACTCCACATTCTAGAGCAGTGTCAGCAAATTATCATAAGGTAGGGATTTGGGGTACAACAAGATGATTAGGCAGAGTTGGTGGTCATTTTTGTTATATCCAGACCCTGGTTTTATAGGGACAATGGGGTGGATCAGCTCAGTGTATCCATATAGTGTCGCAAGCCCACCATACATTCTAGACATATGGATTGCAAGAGACCCATCAAAAGTAGGATCCTGGAACATCTACATTCAAATGTAATATTCTATTTGCCTTCGTTTTATATTATAAACTTTTTTATATAGTATCTTTACATATTTTTATATATGTTCCTTTTTTATAGAGCCTTGGGATCTAGATTTACAGTTCTAATGAAATTATAATGTTGGACACTCCTTTGGTGATAAATATTGAAGGTGTGTGTTAGAGTAGTGAGATCCCCCTTGAGGTTGGTGGTTGTTAGATAGTATGGGACCTATATATCCACAAGATGATAGGTTTTTATGTCATTGTTGGGATGGTCTTATTGGTTCCCATTCACGTCGTCATTGAAATTTGTATCTAAATGGAGAGTTTCGTTTCACCAAATAGAATACAGTTCGTTCACAAGGGTGAATAAGATGTCCATGTGAGCCAAGATAATCCTTGGATGGGTGGGATGATATCCCATATTTTGAGTTTATATCTCGATGATCAAGGAACATTTCATACTAATTTCCCGCCAGTGGTTGATCATTTTAGGGACATTTTCGTGGATAAATTTTTAGTTTTACATCTAGTGAGATAGGTAGTGTTCGCTATCAAGCATGTTCCATGAGCTGTACCAGTGTCCATTAATCCTTATAGAATCGATATGATGGAGTTTCAGGAGCTCAACATGTAGATTTTGGATTTAGAGGCATAGGGTTTCATTTGACCCAGTACATCCACATAGGGTTCATCGGTCCTTTTTGCAAAAAATGCAGAAGGTAACCTCATTCTCAGTGGGGATTAATATATGTCAAACCAGTTTATGGTTTAGAATACGTATCAGATGTCATGGATATATGATCTCTTCGGCCAATTCTGAGGATCATATTTATTCTAAAAGATTTATTTTTTATGATTTTATCATTAGGTATAGGTTAGACCATCATACATACCTTGTACAACCTTTATGAGAAGGTTAAATCGGTATGAGTATTTGGTTATAACATTCGGCCTCCCAAATGCCTCAACATTCCTCATGGAGTAGATGAATTGAGTGGTCTATCCATACTTAGATTCATTTTTAGAGGTTTTTGTGGTTGATATCATAATGTTTTCTCATCATAGACATGACTATTCAACCCATATTAATTTTGTTATGAATACAATTATTTAGAATCAGTTATGTGAAAATATAACAAGGTGATACTTCGGGATAGAATGGATTCAATTCATGGGTCCCATCATTTCAAAGAGAGGATTATTAGTGAACCCAGAGTTAGTAAGAGTAGTAGTTTCTTGGGAGAATCCCAACAATGACTTTCAGGTGTATAATTTCTTAGGAATGGATTTTTTCTATAAGTGTTTCATATAGGACATATAACAATTATTTTCACCATTTAAGGGTTTGAATAAGAATGGTGTGAGTTGTGTATGGTAATATTACTATGATGCAACATTTTAGGAGATGAAAAGGTAATTGAATTCTAGGCTAATACTAGGTTTTTCAGAGACAGGATAGAGTTACACTGTATACTATGATTTATTAGGTATTGTTCTAGGAGAACATTTTATGTCGGGGTATAGATTCATGGCATAAGGGTCCCTTCATTGAAGGCCATATGAGAGGAATTATCAAACATAATACCTCGTCATAGAAATAGTTGTTCATGTATTGTGTTGTTGGAGACACTACTTACTGGGAGAGCATTTTGTGGTGCACACGGACCAAAAGAGTCTAAACTATATATTTAGATGATGGGATATGAATGTGATACAGTGAACGTGGGTGGAATACCTTATAAACATCAACTTCGAGCTAGCCTACACACCCGGTAATGTAAAATTCATGGTCAATGGAATGAACAAGATGAATCTAATATAGGCAGTGTAGTAGGCTAGAAGCAAGTAAAAGCTTATGGATTTTTTCTCTGAGATGCACTAGGAGGTGAACGATAATGATGGGAAGAATGTACTTTCTTCTATAGCTGTTATCTCTACAATTATGGATATTGTGAGGATGTGTCATCTATCAGATTTTGAAGGCCTAGTTATCTAGGAGAGTATGGAAGGTGATGACCATCCTCATGGTTTGATCATAGGAGAGGTTGAGATCCTTTAGGCACATGGCCCCATATCAGTCTCTTCAAACATGTGTGAGGAGCTGGTGTAGTATTTCGATGCTTCATCATTGGGAATGCATCACTATGTTATGAAGATGTATCATGATTTAAATTCCTAGTACTAACATCCAGGTATAAAAACACAAGTAGTTTGTTTTCATGAGGTATTCCACCTGTCATTAGGTGATGTCAGAACACCAACGACTATCAAAACCTTTACAATAACTACCCATTCTTGCGTGGAATTGTAACAAAATCTAAATGGATTTTTTGATGAGTTTACCAGGGTTTTTTTAAGTTAATGATTTATCATTGGATTTTTTCAATAGGATTATATTATTTTCTCATTTCCTACTGATCATGGAATCCTTCAGTATTGATAATATTGGGTGGTTGTATAGCCATGTGGTATTATAAATCAATGATGTTATACGTTCAATTATTTCAAATAGGGACATCGTGATTACTTCATTCTTTTGGAAAGGTATACAGAGGGAGATGAGTAAAAATGTTATTCTCATCACGACATATTACCATAGATAGATAGCCAATCAGAGAACATGATTCACATGGTTAAGGACATGCAACAAGAATGTGTTCTATATTTTGGGGGCTCCTTGGAGATCCATATACCACTGTTATTGTTCATCTACAAAATATATTTTAGTCTTCTATTCAGATGGTAAACTTTTGGGATTTGTATGGTAGACCATGTTTATCACCCATGTGTTATATTTTGGAAGAGGTGTTATCTATGATGGGACCTTGTCATGTCCCAGAGACCACTAAACATGTGCAATTGATTCAGAAGTTGATAGATACTGCTCAGTCTCCTCAAAAAAAATATTTCGATCACCACAGTCAAACTCTAGAGTTCGAGGTAATGGATGAGGTATTCATACATGTTTCAATAAGGTTGGGAAACAAGAGGATTAGAGGACAGGGTATTCTTTCATCAATGTATGTTAGGATGTTCGAGATTCAGGTGATGGTCGGGACAGTAGCCTATAAGTTGTAGTTATTCCAAAGGTACCAAGCCATACATGATTTATTATATGATTCTCAGTTATGGTACTACAATTTAGGCTAGTCTCATTCATTATAGCTAAAAAAGGTTGATTTATAGGTATATGTGTCCTTTATGGAGTATCCTATTTAAATTTCTGAAAATAGCATAATGGTTCTCTAAGGATGGTATGTTCCTTTAGTATGGTTGATATGGAAACATGACCAAGTATAGGTAAAGACATATGAGCAAGAGGCTGATCTTCGAGCCCAATGCCAATAGTTATTCACTAATCATGCTTCAACACCATTGGAAGGAAAATTTAGGGATGAATTACAAAAATGGGAATGATTTAATGAACTCGGTATTCTATGAGGTATAGATCTCTTATTTTCTATTAATCATTTATTCAAATAAAAAAATATGGCCTAATATGAATGCTTGTTTAGGTCATAGAGGAATCAGGGGTGTTCTAGGATATTTAGGATCTTGATCCCTAATTTTGGTGAAAATAGGAGGTCACATGTTTAGTAAGAACATTCTATATAGGGTCTCATAGTCATGTGTCTAGGTTTTCTATTCCTAAATTGTTTTACAGAGCCTCTTTTCATGGCATGGACATGGTTTTTAAATAGTGAATTTAAACTGTTAGGGTTCCTTTTGTCCTAGATGAATCCATGAATTATCAAAACATTGTTTACCAAACCATGAACCTAAACCGTGCGACCCACATTGTGGTGGGATTTTAATAATTTTTAATTAAATTAAATAAATATTCATACATTAAATAAACTTCTATTTCCAAAAAAACATAGGTAGAATACCTATTGAGCTCTTGTTTGACTATTCTTCAAATTTAGATTCATGCACTATCTGTACTACGATATAAGGGTGGTTTTCCCCATTATATCAATAATAGTAATGACTTAATTATTTTTAACAATTCTCTATTATTATATCTTTTCGATTTTCTATTTTTTTATGAGAATATGCCCTTATTTTTATCCATAGTTCGTTTTTCATATTTCATCCAATATGGGTCGAATTAAAGCATGATATTGGATGATATATTTAGAACTAAACTAAGGTAAGTGGTATCATGCCTTTGCCTTTGATCCGACATGTTTATATATGTCGGGGTGTCCTACACCCATTTTTCTTAGAATCCACTAATTTTAAATTAAATCCTAGAATTGATAGGTATTCCCTATTTAGTTAAATCAGATTAATATTTCATGTTATATGTTTTATATGTTGAATGAAAAACACCCCATGGGGGATTTGTCATGAAATCGACCTCTATATATTTTAGATTCAAGTGACTATGAAGAATTCCTTTCACCCCTTGAACAAGGGATGTCATTTGTGAAATGGTATATAAATAATATTGAATAATTGTTTTAGGAATTCAATTGTACATGATATGAATTTAGGTTATGGGATGAATGAATTTACCCTTGACCCATGAATTCCTTTTATGGTTAAATAATGTTTTCCATACCATGTGAGTAATGTAGATACTATTCCACGAATTGATTCAATTAAATTAAAAATTTTAGTCATTGACTTTCTAATATTAGTTATTTGATATGTAATCCATGTGATATCTTTATAGGATTTATAGGCATGTTATATTAAAAATATACAAGTGAATATTCTAATGTCCTTTCTATTGTTGTCCCATGTTATTTATGTTTGGAACATGCTATATAATGGATTGATTAAGTATTGGAAGATCATTATCATGATATTCCCATGTGAGTAATGGAAATTCCAATACTTTGAGTTTGGTCCTTACATGAGTCACCATTTTGAGTTGTGTTATTTCGAATGCCTTGGGTTTTGACCTTGGATTGTTAAATGGAATGATTAAATTGAATTGAATTTATTAGATGATGAATAAGAAAGTGTGGTACATGGATTTAGGATATGAATTCCATGGATATAATCTTGTTCTTATTGACTTAAATGCCTTTGGTGATCTGTGGATTTACAACAGAATTCCACACACAAACTCATTTTAGTGAACCACAATTAATATAAGGGTGATACATGGATCCTAGTGAGGGATTCTGTGGATAGGATAATTAAGTCTATACCTATATGTTTTGTGATATCTTATGATAATTCCATGGAATAACTCAATGGAAATCTGATTATTATTCCAAAGCTGATACTAGGGCTTCTATATAGGAGTGTCAAGCGAAAACTCGACTAGATGAGACTTTATACCTCACCTAGAGAGATATCAGTTCCATAAGAGGTTATTTTGGGATTAACTTTTAGGGTGTTGGTTCATATTACACATTTAGAGATGCTCGAATTCTATCTGAGGAATTTCAGGGATGGGCTAGGTTCTGATTTAATTATAAATGAAATGAATATTATGACGTGTCTTGTAATTCAAAGCACAAGAATGGATTTTTTCATTACTTGTACGGATTAGATATCCATTTGAGGCATCTTTTGTGCTTCCAGTTACATGGGGGATGTTAGGATATAGCAGGATATTGAGATTTGTAAATTCAATGTAATTGATTTGAAAAATTAATATTAAATGAATTTAAATGAAAATGATTCAATGTAGGATGGTTACTTTTGGGTAATCCCTTGATTACTGATTTTTTTATTTCACAGTAACTTTTATATATATTTACTAGCTAGTTGAGATATATCTTGTGTGGTTTCCTACTAGGATTTTGTCTCAAACCCATTTTTGGATACATTTTGGCTCTCCCAAAAATTTTACAATTGCATTCCAATATAATGGAAAGAGACCTCCAACTGGTACTTGACATTATACATAGTTGCATGACCATATTGGAATAAGACAAGAATTGTAATGGTATTAGGATTTTTTTTCTATTGTTGTAATTTTGGGATGTGTAGAGTATTTGACTATTGTGCACTAGTTTTATCACTTATATTACAACATGTGACATGAATCATCATCATGTATATTATATGACTTTTGGATTTATTTTTAGTATTAATCCCCCACTTTTTAATCTTTTTTTATAGTCTATAACATTCCCTATTGAACTATTATCATATTTTTCTCTGTTACGTTCTTCTAATGAGAGAAGTGTATCCCCACTAACACACCCAGACCCTCACTACTAGTAATAATCCTTTTTATTTTAGGAAGATGTCCTTGATTCCATGTGAAAAACTGAGTATTGGGCACCATTGAGTGGCATCCATAAGCAAGACGTCACACATATATATTTAAATTTAAATATCGTTTCCTAATTTTCTTATGGATTTGAAAAAAATGATGTTAATTTTTTTTAAAACTAATGGATTTTTAGGGAATCGTTTTTAAACTATTAATTTATGAAAATTGGTGTGAAACTTTTCTAATTTATAGATTATAATTGTGCATTATAGTTATTAGAACATGTATAGATCATTTTGTACAATATTTTTGGGTGATTTATCTCAAAAAATAATTCTTTATATTGGATAATATAGACCTTGTTTTTCAGCTTTGGGATTGAGGGAATGCATATTTTTAACGTAAATTATTCTCATTATGTTTCTATTTGATTTTGGGACACTTTGGAGGTGACGTTTTTTCACATGGAGAGTAGTTTTGACTTGAATTGTGTTTATTTCTTGTTCGTCTGGCTTTTATATGTTATATCACCCATTGTTTCATATTTTTAATTTACTTTTACATCTTGTTTTTCTTATATTTGATACTTGTTTCATTATAGTTTTTACCCCACCATTGGATATGCTGGCATGGGTGACTTTTCTGGTTGACCCCAAATGGTATATTATAATTTTTTATTATATCCATACTGATCCTGATGTGTTTCAGAACTACCTATATTTTTTTAATATCTTAGACAGACATGATTAGCCTAATCAGAATTATGATAGTTACTGTGGAAAAGTGGCCTGGCTAGCTCATTCTTATTTCTAAATCTGAGTTTCCATGGGTTATCCTATAATATTAATTAAGTCCAATACTAATTATTTAGGTTCATTTGAATAAATTTTATGGGAATTTTATTTAAATTTAACAATCTACAATGTCGCAGTACATGGTGTGTAAATGTTTGTTTGAAAGAACTATGTGGGGGTGTTTATTTGGATGGACCTATTCCATTATAATGTTGTATCATTTTTATGATCAGATTCATAATGTCTTTAAATTATGTTTGTTTTCAAGTGTGGTTTTGGATTCTTGTTTTTTGTTATATGGTAGAATTTTATTATGGATTATTTTTTATTGACATGTGTTTAACAGAAAATTCATCCTAGAAGTGATCTTCTAAATACTTTAGTGGAAACGATAAGGAAGTTTCTATAGGTAGATCCTATAGTGGGCCCTTCTATTGTTCATGTAGTGATCCATACCATTAATACTCTAGGGTTAGTGGGGGAAGTGAACCCAGTCCGGGCAATGGATCATGGTTTGGAATTTACCAAGAATCTTCTACCTGTCTTCCATGGTGAAAAAATACCCCAAGGGTCAGAGGAGTGGATTGAATGGTTTGAGAGGATATTAATCTTATTGAATACACCATAGGATTCCCATGTGGGTTTAGTTATGTATATTCTCAAAGGACCAGGATGAACATGATGGGACTCTATATTGATAGATTTGTTACATGAAAGCATTACATGTGTATATTTCAAGTAGATATTTACCTATAATTTCTATCCTGATAATTTACATGTAGAAAAGTACTGGGATTTTCTGACATTGGAGGAAGGGGAGCGCACTATTTTGGATTTATCTACCCACATTTATGAGTCAGTGCATCTAGAACCAGATCATTTCATGAATGATTAACTGATGGATAAAAGATTCGAGAGGGGGCTGTGGGAAAATATTTGGTCAATGTTTTTTATTTTATTTCTTTCATCCTTTTTAGAGTTTGTGGATAATATAGTTTTAACTAAGGTAGTCTTAGCTGGGAGTATGGTCTTGGGTAGAGCATCAGTGGGTGCACTAGTTAGGCACAGTGATTCTTCTTGTTAGAAAATAAAGCTTAAGAGTTGTGAGTTTCTACAATAATAGATTTAGGATATTTTTACGGTATAAAATAGGTTATTTTATACTATTATAGGTGGTGTGGTCATTCCATACCTCATTGTCCAGTGGTTCATAGAACATTTCATCTTTGTGGGAGATCTGGTCATCTGAAGTGTTTATATGATAAGATGTCCCAAGTAAGGCAGGATCCACTTTCACCAAGGGGTCCCAGGTTTAGTTTTATTCTCCTAAGGGTGATTGGTCTCATTCTCCAGCCAAATTATATGTCCATGAGGCTATGTCTGAATATCTTTGTGCAACCGAGTGTGTTCCACAGGAATCTAAAGGAGTCACAACATCTATTATTGGTACACTGTTTATTTCATATTAAATGGTTCTATATTTGTATGATACAGGCACTACTCATTTTATTATATCATCATTTTTGGTTGAAATATTTATTTTTAATTTGGTTCTTAGGACATTCTTAATGGATATTTACACACATTATGAAAATTTCATTGAAAAAGGATTCAAATTTCCCATGTGTTGGGGGACATGTGATTTTGAGGTGGTTTAGGATTTCATAGTGCTTGATATTGACATCTTATGCATGACAATCCATATGGATTATATTATTTTCATAAAGGCCATGATATACTATTATATCTATATGTTATCAATATTACCAATTGATGTGGTCACTTATCTTTTAAAAAGTTAGTGGGACTCTACATCAGGAAGGGAAGGAACAATTATTTCTTATGATAGTTTAATTTCATTCCATTTGTTGGAAATATTTTTTAATATAGTTGACAGGTTGCTAGGAGTTACGCTACCCAGTGTTGTGTGTGAGTATCTAGAGGTCCTTCAAGATGAGTTTTCTTGTATACTTCCATAAATAGTGGTTTATTTTATAATTAAACTATTACATGGAGTCTTTCTCATTTCAATGAGATCCTAATGAATGAATCGTCCTATATTGGTGGAACTTAAATTCCATCTTGAGGAGATATAGGTGAATGTATTTATTCATTCAATAATCTCACCGTGGATTTATCCTATACACATTTCTACGAAGGAAGACATAATTTTTAGACTTAATATTGACTACCATAAGATGAAATAGGTTACCATTGAGAACATATATCATTTACCTCGCTTTGATGATGTCTTTGATCAGTTGAGAGTAAGAGTGAATTCTGGTCAGGGTATCACCATTTGAGAGTCCAAGGAGATGATATACCAGAGAAAACATTTATGAGCCTATATTGTATTTTCGAGTTTCATGTTATTCCATTCAAACTATCTAACTCTCTTTAAGTATTCATGGTATTTATGAACTAAATATTTCATATGTTCTTGGATGGGTTGTTATTTTGTTCGTAGATGATATTTTGGTCTACTCTACGACAAAGGAGGAGCATCGATTCCATTTGAATATAACTACTCAAAACATTTGGGAACATCATATGTATATTAATCTTTGGAAGTATGGGTTTTATATTAGATAAGTAAAGTTTGTGGGGAATGTGATATTATAGAACAGAATCATCATTGAATCATAAAATTCGAAGGTAGTTATGTCTTGAGAGTATCATAGAAACATGTTTCAGATCCAAATCATCATGGATTTGGATGGTTGTTATAGATGGGTTGTTCATGAAATCTTCAAGACTGCATATTCCAGGAAAAAGTTAACATATAAGTGTGAAAATATTGAATTTAATGAAAAGTATCAGAAATATTTTTTGAAGATGAATATCATGTTGACTTCAACACTAGTTTTGATTATTCGAAAACAAATTTTGGGATTTTATGGTTTCCATGATACTTATGTTATAGGTTTGGGATGTGTCTAGAATCAAGGGAAACATATTGTGGGTTATGGCTCATTCTAGTTACACCTTCATGAGAAGAACTACCCAACCATGATCTTGAGTTGGTAGCTATTATGCAGCTTCTCAAAAAGAGGTGTCAATATCTTTTTGATAACATTTCATACATAAACCATGAATGAATCAGTTAAATTTTGGTCTCCTATGAGATTTTTGCTAAAATATTCTTGGGAAAGAGGAGGTTGGTGGATATGTGTTCTTTAATTTGAAAAAATTGAATCATATTTATATGAGATTGTTCTATATAAATATACAATAGACATTGAAGGTTGACACTTCAAAGAAATTATAAATGATGGGTAGACCTCGTGCGATATATATAGGTCTACTAGTGGAGTTTTTTTCTTTTAGAACAAGTTGATTATTCCATATTACATGATATCATAGTTTCTAGATAGTATACATAGATCATGTTGGTCCATGAACCATCGGGCTACAAATATGTACCATTACATGAGACGTCGGTATTGGTGGTCATGGATGAGGCAGTCAGTTGATGTTTTTGTGTTACAGTGTCTCACATATCATTTAGTTAAGGAAGAGCACTGTAGAACTATAGATTTGTTGAATCCATTGCCAATTTTGGTATGAAAGTGGGATTATATTTCCAATTATTTTATCATTGCATTACCATGTACTCCTAGTGGGAATGATTTTATTTGGAAAACCTTTAATATACTCAAACAATTAGTGATTTCTTCCCAATAAAGGAAACCATGAAAATGGAACAACATGGGGACTTGTATGTCGAAGAGATAGTGAAGAATCATGTGGTTCCATCAATAGTTATTTCTAAAACCAACATGAGGTTCACATTCGGATTCTAAAAAGGTTTTTAGGAGGCAATGGAGTCATAATTGAAATTTTTCATGAATTATCATCCATAAAAGGATAGATAGATAAAGAGGGATATCAAGGTTCTTTAAGAAATTCACTAAGATTGTGTAATTGATTTATATGGATCTTGGGATAGAAATATTCATATCATTGATTATCATATAAAAATAGTTATCAAGTTTCATTCAGAATTATTCCCTTTTTTGATTTTTTGGGGTAGCGATGTCGATATCCCTTATGATGAGTAGAGTTGGGAGAGTGGTCCTTTGTTGGGACAAGTGTTGTTCAAGCGGTTACATGGGTAGTGAACTTGATCCAAAGGCATTTGATGGTGGAATAGATTAAATTTTAATATTTTGATTTTCATTGACATAGACCTATTGAGTTTGAGTATGGTGATCATGTCTTTCATAGAGTTTAAACTCACATGGGACATCATATATTTGGTAAGTAGGGTAAGTTAGCAGTGAGGTTTTTGTGTCCCTTTATGATCATTGAGTGATTGTGGGTGTCCAATTAGTTTTTATTATCCTATTTCTTGCCTTATATATGTGATTTAATTTATGTTTCCCAGTTGAGATGGTATATAGTAGGTCCTTCCTATGTGATTTTTATGGTGGATGATGTTCATGATGTTGATACCACTTTGGTAGAGAAGACAGTAAAAATTTAGGATATACGGGATAAGGTACTATGTTGTAAAATGATTCCCTTGGTCTGGGTACTGTGGTAGTGCATACAATATCTCCATGATATGTCGGAGGATGATTCATTGATGACACATTAGTGGCCAAAATTTTTTGCCGACGTAGGATACTAATCTCTTTCTAGGGAGATAAATATTTTATGTTTGGCAGATTTTAATTTCCCATTACCTTTATGTTATGTATGTTATTATCGATTTTTGTTTCCCTTGTTCATTGGTAGAGTATTTTTTACCCTAAATTGGAAGGATACCTATTATGGTGAAGTTAACAATTTTTAGGATTTTCACATTTACTATTGATCTTTATAATGTTTTTTGGGTAGTTACATAACATGTATTGGGTTGCATAATGGGTAATTATGGCTGAAACCATCTATTCAGTTGAATTCCTAGTGTGATAATTTACATGTAGTCTAAGAATTACACATCATGTAATGTGAACAACTAGTTTTTAATTAAACCTAACACAAGTTTTTTGATATAACATAAAATAAAATAGTTTCAAGAGGTTTTAGTTATTACAAACAGTGTAATTATATGATTTCTGGTTTTTTGGGTCTCATGTGGGTGTTTGGGGTATAATTTTAATTTTAAGAAAACTTTTCTTGGCTAGATCTTTTACCCTGGGAAATTTTGGGTGACTTCTGTCTTTCTAGAACGATTCTCTCAATGATTGATTCATAGGGTTAGGTGGTCTCTCTCTTGGGGTAAGCCTTCATCCTGGTTTTCCTCACATTTTTAATTATTGAACCATTTTTTATTGGGTAGGTAATCAAATTGTTTTTTCTATCAGTTGCTTTTATCACTTTGTCATGCCATGTCTTCTGAAGGATGATCGTGTGGTTTTTAATACCTTTTGTAAAAGGCTGTTATGTTTTACAATCTCTTGTGGTAAGATTATCTATTCAATTACTCTAATTTCATGAATTTTTTATACTTCTTATTGATTACATGATATTTGAAATTTAATTTCTTGTGTTGAAATTGAAAAAATTATGGATTCATGTTTTAATGTGGTTTTCATGAAAAAAGGATTTCCTTTATTTGAAAGGGGAAATGTATTTTCATACCCAAAAGCAGATTAGATGGGATTTTAATTTTATTATAAAAATTTAATCATGGTTTTTAAAATAGAAATTTAATAATATTTATTATCAGGAACCATGCATATGTTGAGATAGATACATAGGTATCCTCAGTGTGTATGATGATGCCAGGATGTATCCTCTTTTATGTTGATGATGTATGGAAGGACTCGATCTCAAATAGATCCAACCTCATACCTTGTTAGTCATATGAGTATCTAGTCTATATTTTCCCTTCAACAAGAGCCCTGATTGTATGAGTATTTTTCTTATAGTTTTGAATTTCATGAAAGTTAATTTAATGGATATCATCTCACCTGTATATTTATATTTTAGTATCATTACCTTATTTTTTTCAAATTATGGAAAATATGATATGAAATTCCTAAATACTCAAGGATTGTTTGCGAGATGTTTTCAAACTTCTTATTTATAAAAATTATGTTCAAATAGTTTTTTTAATACTTGGACTTCTACATTGTTGGTTTTATAACTCATATAGATCATTTTGTGGAATCATACTAGGCTATGTTGCTCAAAACCTGCTTCTTTATGTGTGTGACTGAAGATCATGTTTTTTAGGATTCAGTTAATGTGAATAGCATTATATAGAATTCAATTTTATCATTTTTTCATTTTGGGATATTTTGGATGTGGAATTTGGTCACATGGAGATTAGTTTTTCTAGACTTGTATATCATTATATTTTTTCTAGTTTGGCCTACGTAACTCTCATTGATTTTTCTCTATACTATGTTTGTATGTATTTTCGTTCTTATATAAAATACTATTTTTTTGTTTTCTTAGTTTTAACCCCAAGTGATGGGATTTCTTGGGATACTGTTCTAGTTGACTTGGGTTATTTTATTACAATAAATTTTATTAAATTCATTATCATTATGGATTAAAGTAGTTTTTTATGATGACAACACATTGTGTATATAAAAGATAATTTAAAAAAAACATCTTCCTTTACATTAAAATACTTTCAATTTATTTTCTAACCAATTATTGACCAATGATTTCATTTTCTATGATTTAAAAAAAATATTTATAATATTTATATTCATATTAAATTTATAAATAAAATATAATATAATTTACAATAGCATAAATGATATTAATTTTTTAAAAAAAATATTTTAAATAAAATTACTTATGATCAATAGTATTTTTTAATTTTATTTCAAAGTTTTTTTTTCTAATTATATTTTCATTACATTCAATATTATATTATTTGTTTTTTAATGTATAAACATTATTCAGAAATTTTATATTCTATTTGTAATGAAATCTATCAAACACATCATATTTATTTAAATGTAAAAACTTTAATAAAATTTCAAGTTGTTATATTCTCACTAATGGGAAAATGAGTACCAAATGATCCCTTATATATTTTTTTGTATTTGGGTATTATCTTATATGTGATTTATGTTTGTGGGCATTCTATGTTGAAGAATTAATAAATATGAGATAACTATAAAAAAATAGACTATTTTTTGAGAATACATAATCTAATTATGATATATTATTTTCATATCATTATTATTTTCCATAACAAAAGTGTCCCTCATTGATGAATTACAGATAAATTATTCCCTTGAGGGGGTTTCTAAGAGCATATTATAATTATAAACAAAAACTAATCATAATATATGGGATGTTTAAAAAAATCATTGATGAGGTATGTAGGTTTATTATATCACCCTTGTTCTAAATATATATATTTGGGTGTTATGGGGTAGAATATAAATTAATAAATAGCATTAAAATGAATTATCTTACAGGGTTTTTAGTTTATATTTGTAAAGTTAAAACATAGTACTATTTTTAGATTTTTTAAACCATGTTTTAACATGATTGTAGGAATTAGGGTTGGTAAAATTCATATGAGAATATATTAATAAATTGGAATCAATTGGATAATATTAAAAATGTTTAAAAATCTCATGAGGAATAAAATTTACTTTGGGATATTATTTTGGTTAATTATGGACAACTTTATTGTCTAAATTGGAAAATCTTTTTTTCTAAACCAATCACGGATCATAGTGAATTAAAGTGGAAGAATTGATGGAACATAGTTTTAAATGAATTTAATTCATTATATATCAAAATTATTTTATTTTTTATTAATAATAAAATGATATTTGAATATAAATACCATATTAAAATAAATTTTATAGTATTTGAATTGAAAAAAAAAGAAAGGGGGATATTGTTAAAACTACATTTTTTGTGTTATATTTTTTTTTGAAATAATTTTCAATAAGAATAATGGAAATATGGATAATGATAATATAAAATGAAGGAAAATAGTTTGGTTATAGAGTGGAGTTCCTAAGTATGTTAATGGGTAAATGAGTTCTTATTTCTAGGTGAAAATATGTTTTGAACTATGAATAGTGGATAGGGATTGAATATACACCATGAAGCGTGAAAGATGGTTTATTCATGTTCTCACACAGTGAATCAAGTGAAAGTCATCTATTATCATATTCCAATGACAATATATGTGATGTGATTCTAATAGATATTATTGGAGATCTAGTCACATGGCAAATATTGAGAAACCAACATGGTATTCAATATATAGATTTGGTCTGAGTAGAATTGAATTTGTTACGTTTGAAGTTTTCTTTTAGGAGCTATTATGATGGATGAATTGTATATCTTTTTCAGAAATATGGATATGCACTGTTCTATCATAATTATATGAATCTTTATAAATTATATATTCTACAAAAATACATGGTTTTAGTGTAAGGAAGAAATTTTTTATTTAAGGGAATGTAATAATACTATAAAAATACAGGTAATATTTTTTATACACCTTGGAATTATTTTTATTGTGAATAAAGTTTCTCAAAAGGTATTCAAAAGATAATATATCTTTTTGATATGAGTTTTACCACTATTTTTGAGTTTGGAATTAAAAAATTATTATATGTTGAAAATAAAAATTAAGTATAGTATACATATCATAATTATAAAACTCACATCAGAATATGTAACATAATTTATTTAAATTATATATGTTAATTATTGACTTATATGGGATATAAATTCTTAAATAACATAATTACATACCTAAAATATGAATAATTGTGAAGGGATATTAATACATGAGGAAATTTTATGATATTTATAGGATGAATATAATATTTGAGATAATTTATAAGATGAACATTGAAATGGAAAAGGAAATATATTAACATATATATATTAAATAAATTTTACAGGAATCCTAACGTAATTGTTTAGGGGAAGCTTAAAAAATTGAAAATTGAGAAATTAAATTATGATGTATAACATTTTTTCTATGATAAAGAACATAATTTCACAAAAATTCAAAAGTTTAAAATATATTGATAAAAAGATGAGAAACATAAGATCATTTTGTTCTAGAGAGTGGAAAATCAACAAAAGGATTTATATATAATAAAAATTAATTGAATTAATAAGAATAATTTATTTTTATATATAAATCGTTCTTTATTGAGATTGATGGAAAATGGTAGAACTAACAATGAAATTTACTATAATTATTTATCATACCCATGTACTAACACTTAAATAAAAACAATTGTTCAAAATATTGAAGTAAATTTAAAATTTCATATTCTAAATAAATGATTCAAAAAATGTACTGTTGTAACTCATAAAATAATAATCATGATGCTCTTATGAGGTTTTCATTATCCAAGACAATATCAAATAAATAATTCATGAATAATAGCTTTGTAGAAATTATATGGAATCAGAATCCACAATACGGGGAGAATAATAACATCATGAAGATAACATAAAACTAAACACATACTGAATCTTGTTATGAAATTTTATTCTTAGTTACGTAACAATGTGACTTCTATTCCACAATTTGTGATGAATGAAGTGAATTGAAGAGTTATTTGTGCCACATAAAAAGGATTCACGAAAATGAAAGGTATGGTATTTATCTTATAACATTTAAAAAGTTTTAGATTACTTTGAACATTGTAGCTAATTTACAAGGAAGATAAGACAAGATATTTAGGATTATTTGGTGAAATTATATTTAGAAATATTTCATATATTTTAAGGATAATATTTTGGTTTATTTTAACACTAAATTATGACAATGAATGAACAAGAAATGTATGGTGATAATATTTCCATGTTTTTTAAATAAAAACATTATTTAAGATAAGGAAAAGTGTAATGAATTTTACCTATAACTATAATATGCATTATGTGAGTAATAGATATCCAAAACCATTAGTAAAATTAAGATACTATATGTCAAAAAAATATCAAATATTACTGTGATAATTCAATGAAGGTTCACTCAATAGGAAGAATATTAGAATATTAAGAATGAGTTTCTACTACCATTTTCTATACATAACAACGAATAAATATGAGGATTAGAGAATATAATATACTTATATTCTAAATAACAAATAACTTTTAAGAATAACTTGATGAATAATTCATGCTAGGGTAGTTGATCATAATTGTATTATTACTAAATTACCAGTGCTTACTATATAACTCACTTCAGAAGGTACAATCTGAATCCTATATTGAATTAAGGATTCCCTAGATGGTGTTGGAGCATTATATATGAATGTTAGTGCATGTATTATACCAAGATAGTTCTAGGGATATGGTGACAAGGATTTCAACTTAACTTAATTTTCATGACACTAATATAAGAGCAATGTGTGATTGAGATAACAACTAATTCACAAGGGTTTTATTTGATAACTTAAAAGGTGAACCTCTTGAAAAATCATAGTCTTCCTTTTCATTCTTACTTTATTACTATCACATGCATGTTTCCAATAGAGATAATATATAATGTATGATCCACTAACTAGATAAGTGAAAATGCAATATAGGCTAACATTTTAGTTGATATAAAAGTCCACAAAACTGATTCCCACCACTGTTATTGTCAAAAATAACCAATGGTGGTCCTAAAAATAAAAAATATTATCTGAGTTTAATTTAAAAGTGTAGTTACCTTTTATGTTATCCTTTCATGTATTTATTCTATATCTTCTATAATAAGTAATATTATAATGGTATTTTAGAACATTCATCCAGATTTTATTAAAACCATCATTATCACTATTTTATAAACCATCATTAGAATAATTTGTCAATAAAGATATATTAGATTTGAAATCAATGATCTCCTTCTTGATATGTACTTCTTTTTTAATGTTCATAAACTCAAGATGATAATATAAAATTGATCCAATTATCTCATACATAGTATAAATAGTAAAAAACTATATTTATTCAATAAGAAATTTCTTATACTATAACATATTATGTAGTTATTTTTGATTAATTTCATCCATAACTAAATTATTTAATGTTTATCTAATATAAACCATGTTTCTTTTTTTGTTTCCAGAAATATGATGTAATAGTGTTGGGGGTGAATCCTTGAATCTTTTTTCAATTAATTTTTGAAATCAATTTGTGAGAATTTATTGAGTACTGATCCCCTTATAAATTATTCTAATCCATACCCATTTAAAATTGAAATATAAATAAACACTAAGAATATAAGACTTTTATATGGTTCACCTCTAATGTGGGTCATTAAAAACTAATTTTTTTTGGTTGATCTCAAGACAAAAAATTTATCATTAATGTATATTCGTGATATAAAAGCACTTGGTAAGGTATCATCATTTACCCACCACTAAAATGGTGTCTAAAGGCATCATCCATAACGCAACATTGTCTCCAAATATTTTGTGTCTATTTACGTGGGAAAATCCAAACTTCTCACACATCCACGATCGCTCATTGTGAACATCATTTTTAGTCCACATTGCATAGGAAGGTGATCACTATAGTTTTTGGATAGTGAAACTTATAAAAGAATGTTGGTCTATAGGATGGGAGGATAGTCTCACAAGACCCTTTTGAGTTGTAATATTACTTAATTTGTGACTCTGGTATTTATTTAATACATATTCATAAATACATCATAAATACTAATGTGAGACTAGTTACCCTTTTTCCAATGATCGGATAAAAACATGTGGATATGTGAACACATATTTCTTGGAGAAGTTATTTAAATTTCTCTAACAAGATTGTGATGTTTTCTCTAGATATATCAATCTATTCTCTCAAGATTTTATCACTATCTAGGGAATTAGTGGGTGTTGGGGTGTTCAGATAAGGCCTAGGATAGGTATTCCTATATATAACTTTGAAGGGAATTTGAACCTAGATTGTTCAGTTCTACTATATGAGGCATGCTATATTATTTAAATCCATTTGAAAGTTTACTATAAATATAGTTTAATGTCATGTGGTAAAGAATAATAGGTAAAATGTTTATAGTAATGGTTGTTGTAGGGATTATGCATCAAAAGCCTATTCTAGTTTATCTTGTATATAATTAAATAAATAGGAATGTTTATGAATCATCTCTAGCTGATCACTAGAGGAAACACTAACTCATTACCAAAAATAGATTATTCTACCTACACTCTTAGAATAATGAGGTTTTATGATCATCACATGATACATAATCATATTAGTTTGTGGAATTAACCAAATAGGAGACACATGTTTGGGGAGACCAAGTTGAGAATATCAGCTTTATGTTTCTGCTATAATTGAGGGAAGAATCCCTAACAATTGTTTATATAGGGGAACCAAAATGAGTATCTCAACTTATAGTGAGATGAGGCACCTATACTAATTTCATAAGTGAAAAGGAATATTTTTTGAAAGTTGGGATTCATCCTCAAATAGAAATGTTATGTATCTTGGTTTAAAATAATTAAATCCCATATAGCTCGAGAAACATTATTTAAGGCCATATGTGAGTACTGGTCCATTCAGTTTTACATCATGAGGTAAGTATGTGCACCTGGAAGATTAATGTCATGTAGCTTGGAAATATAAGTTATTATTATGATACATATCAGATATTCTGAAAATGATCGAATAAACCTCTAATCCCATGGGAGTTATACTCAATGCGAGAAACAAGAGACAAAGGTTCAGTCATTTCCTTAGAGAGAAAATCTAGAGATTGAGTAGCGATAATACATATATATTACCCGTAAATTATCATGTACTAAAAAGGTTTAATAATAGGACATTGAGTTGGTATTATTAATAATGATCCTTGAGATACCTAACCAAATAGTTGTTTCAAGTAAATAAATGTCTTGGGGAGTACACCTTAGTGGCGCCAGAAATATGACAATTAGGAGGACTATATCGACCCAAGGATTATAAATAAATAAGTGGGAGTATATTACTAGAGGAATGTATGGATTACATGGAGGAGTATATATAATAAAGGTAATTTTGGTTTACCAATATGAGTATATCTACTGAAGGTGTATTTGATAACTGGGAGTTCTATATCAATGTAATGTAATGATGGATCTCAGAGTAGTATATAGACTTACGGTGAATGTGTGAGGATTATGCATATGTGATGCCTAAAAATACATATACTATCTAGTGAATTAGATTAATTAATTTATAGATAGGGGAATATGTTGTACCTCTCGTTCCCCTCGTTGTTTGATTTTCATGATCACAATCACCTTATTTTTTGTCTAACTTGTTTTCAAGTGTTTGTGTTGATAGGCACAAGGTTGCCAAGAAAATGGCCCAAGAAAGAATCAAGAAGTGGACTGAAATTCAGTCCACCGGCCAACCGGTGTGATAGCACCGGCCAGCCGGTGGACCTGGCAGAGGCATTGCCCACTGCCAGGTTCCACCGGTCAGCCGGTGGCTCTGTCACCGGCCAGCCGGTGGCACCCAGATGAATAGTGCAAGCTACTGTCTTGCCACCGGCCAGCCGGTGGCTCTGGCACCGGTCAGCCGGTGGCTCCTGGCCAGAAATCCTCATCCTTTTTCAACACACCGGCCAGTCGGTGGGACTGTACCGGCCAGCCGGTGGAGCCAGTCAAACTAGCCGTTGCAGTTTGACCAGGCTGGCCCACTTGGCTCCCAACGGCTCTTTTAGCCTCTCCAACGGCTCCGAAGCCTCCCCAAGGGTTCCATGCCTATAAATAAAGGCCAAGGAAGCCCCGGACACCTACCGGAACTATTGTGAAGCCAACGGACACTTTTTCCATCATTCGGCAATCCTCCGGTGAGCCACTTCAAAGGAACTCCAAGTGCTCCAACCAACTTCCAATCCAAGGAGCACCTCAAGAAGCTTGGGAGAGCACGCTACATCAACTCCATCATACCTTGGCTCCCAAGTCTTCCTCAACTACGGTTTTTCATTATTTATTTATTTTGAGCTTTAATTTTGGGTTTGTGCCTACAAACCCCAAACCCTTTTCTCATCCCCCTTTCTTTTGGGTTTCACACCACCATTAAGGTGTGAAGAGGTTTCTTCAAGCCTTTCCTTTTAAAAGGCTTGTGTTCCGGTGAGCTAGCCTTCACCTGTTAAAAAGGCTAGTGGGTTCTTGCTAAACCATCAAAAGCAAGTGGGTTCTTGCTAAACCACAAAAAGAAAGCTGTAATAGGTCCTAGTGCTACCTCAAAGCCTAGTGGGTTTCTTGCTAAAACCATTGAAAAGCAAGCGGTAGGAATCTCTCAACGGTTGAGTTGGGAGCGGAGACGTAGGCCGGGTTTTGGCCGAACTCCGTTATCAATTTTGTGTGTCTTGCCTCTTTATTTCCGCTGCATTCTTTACTTTGATTTTAAATTGTTAATCATTTTTTTTAAAGGCAATTCACACCCCCTCTTGCCATCTTTTTCGCTTTTCTTCCGCCCAACAATTGGTATCAGAGGAAACTTTGAGTAATACCCTAACCCGGTTTTAAATTTAAGATCCATTAAGATGGCATCAACCTCTTTGGCCCCCGAGGGCCTCTCATTGGGTCGGGCTCCATTTTTTGATGGGACCGACTATAATTATTGGAAAACCCGCATGCCACCTTTTTACGAAGCATAGGTTATCCAATTTACAAAATTGTCATGCAAGGTTACACTTTATCTACCCCCGGCGAATCCAAATGGACCCAAGCCGACATTAGAAATTTTGAGCTTGATGGCAAATCCATGAACGCTCTCCATTGTGGCCTTGACCGAAATGAATTCAATCGAGTGTCCACTTGTACCTCCTCACATGAAATCTGGAAACTTTTGGAGGTTACCCATGAGGGGACCAACAAAGTCAAGGATACTTGATTGGATATGTATAGACAGGATTTTGAGTCTTTTTCTATGCATCCAAATGAATCTATTTCTGAAATGTTTACTAGATTTACTGACGTGTGCAATGGGAGAAAGTCCCTTGGTGATGATGTTTCAGCTGAAGCAATGGTCAAAAAGATTCTATGGGTCCTTCCGAGCTCATGGGCACCAAAGGTGACGGCGATCCAAGAAGCTAAGGACGTCAAAAATATGCCGGTAGAGGAGCTCATCGGATCCCTTATGACGTACGAGATCACGATGAGGAGGCAAGCTCAAAAGGAGGGCACCCCTATCAAGACACCAAAGAACATTGCCCTCAAGGTACAAAAAGAAGTAAGCTCCTCCTCATCCTCATCTTCCTCATCTTCTTCATCTTCAAGCGGCGACTCGGAAATGGAGAATCTCGCCCGCCAAATGCACAAGTTTATGAAGAAACATAAGAAGAAGAAATCTCGCAAGGCGCGAAAGCAAGAACCCACCGCAAGATCCGAGCCCAAGGTGAAATGCTACGGGTGTGGCCAAAAAGGGCATTACAAGCCCGATTGCCCACTCAACAAAAAACGGGCCACGCCAAAGGAAAAAGGAAAGAAAAAGGTCCTCATGGCGACATGGAGTGACACCTCCTCATCATCCTCCTCCTCCTCCTCCTCGAGCGACCAAGGTACAAAATGCCTAATGGCATTTCATGAGGTAACATCTTCCGACTCCTCCTCCTCTTGTTCTTCAAATTCAAATTCTTTAAATCATCTTTCTTATGAAGAACTCTCACACGCTAGAGACCAACTAGAAAAAGGTTTTCATGCTTTATCGTCAAAATTTGTTGCTTTAAAAAAGTCTTTCAAAAAACTCTCCTCCGAAAAAGAACAACTTCTCAAAGAGAAGGAGGAGATGTCCCTTAAAATCCAAAATTTTCCAAATGTTGATTCTTTGGAATCAACCATCAAAGACCTAAGGGAGACCCTAGCTAAGTTCACCCAAGGGGAACAAAATTTGAACAATCTCCTAGGTTCCCAACGAATTTCTAGAACCACTCAAGGACTTGGCTATACCAACCAAGCCTCCTCCTCCCATGCACCCACTGTTTTTGTAAGGGGGAGCTCCGCTTACAAATTTTTTAATTATTGCAAGAAGACCGGGCACCTTATTTATGAATGTAATTGTAAAAATGCCCGGTATGGTCAACCCAAAAGTATTTTCTTTTCGGACGAATTTTATAGGAGAAGACCCGCTATAAGACAAGTTTGGATTGAAAAATCCCTTTTGGCGAGTCTCTCCGGGCCAAAAATAGTTTCCTTTCCCCGGTGATTTGTTGTTTTTATTTAGGGGGAGTTAGGATCGTTTAAGCCCTTTTCAATTTCAAATTTTTTTTTCAAAACTTTCGATTCAAACTTTCAATTTCAACTCTTGGTTTCAAATTTCAAAATTCATTTGGTTTTTGATTCAAAACGTTCAATTCAAACTGTTATTCAAATTTTTCAATTTAATTTTCAAAAATTCCAATTGATTTAAAAATCTAGTTTTTCAAAAATTTCCCTCAATCAAATTTTTATGCCCCAAGCTATTTTGATAATCACAAAGGGGGAGAAATTCTTGATTGATTGGGGGAGAATCCTTTTGATCATGCTTAGCATTTACTTTCCTTATCCTTTAAGCATGTCTTTCTTTTATGTGTTTTTACTTTAATTGTTTTGGTGATTATGATCATCAAAATAGGGGGAGATTGTTGTACCTCTCGTTCCCCTCGTTGTTTGATTTTCATGATCACAATCACCTTATTTTTTGTCTAACTTGTTTTCAAGTGTTTGTGTTGATAGGCACAAGGTTGCCAAGAAAATGGCCCAAGAAAGAATCAAGAAGTGGACTGAAATTCAGTCCACCGGCCAACTGGTGTGATAGCACCGGCCAGCCGGTGGACCTGGCAGAGGCATTGCCCACTGCCAGGTTCCACCGGTCAGCCGGTGGCTCTGTCACCGGCCAGCCGGTGGCACCCAGATGAATAGTGCAAGCTACTGTCTTGCCACCGGCCAGCCGGTGGCTCTGGCACCGGTCAGCCGGTGGCCCCTGGCCAGAAATCCTCATCCTTTTTCAACGCACCGGCCAGCCGGTGGGACTGTACCGGCCAGCCGGTGGAGCCAGTCAAACTAGCCGTTGCAGTTTGACCAGGCTGGCCCACTTGGCTCCCAACGGCTCTTTTAGCCTCTCCAACGGCTCCGAAGCCTCCCCAAGGGTTCCATGCCTATAAATAAAGGCCATGGAAGCCTCGGACACCTACCGGAACTATTGTGAAGCCAACGGACACTTTTTCCATCATTCGGCAATCCTCCGGCGAGCCACTTCAAAGGAACTCCAAGTGCTCCAACCAACTTCCAATCCAAGGATCACCTCAAGAAGCTTGGGAGAGCACGCTACATCAACTCCATCATACCTTGGCTCCCAAGTCTTCCTCAACTACGGTTTTTCATTCTTTATTTATTTTGAGCTTTAATTTTGGGTTTGTGCCTACAAACCCCAAACCCTTTTCTCATCCCCCTTTCTTTTGGGTTTCACACCACCATTAAGGTGTGAAGAGATTTCTTCAAGCCTTTCCTTTTAAAAGGCTTGTGTTCCGGTGAGCTAGCCTTCACCTGTTAAAAAGGCTAGTGGGTTCTTGCTAAACCATCAAAAGCAAGTGGGTTCTTGCTAAACCACAAAAAGCAAGCTGTAATAGGTCCTAGTGCTACCTCAAAGCCTAGTGGGTTTCTTGCTAAAACCATTGAAAAGCAAGCGGTAGGAATCTCTCAACGGTTGAGTTGGGAGCGGAGACGTAGGCCGGGTTTTGGCCGAACTCCGTTATCAATTTTGTGTGCCTTGCCTCTTTATTTCCGCTGCATTCTTTACTTTGATTTTAAATTGTTAATCATTTTTTTTAAAAGGCAATTCACCCCCCCCTCTTGCCATCTTTTTCGCTTTTCTTCCGCCCAACAGATTACACCTAGGACTGCTCCACTTTATAATGAAACCAAGATTAATATGTAAAATCATGGTATTTTGATAGGCCTATATGAGTATCCGGACTAAAGGAATTATCTAAGATCATGGATGGGGTTTCAGTAATTGCAAACCAAAAATACATTCAATTTCATTTGATAATTTTTTGGTGAGACCCTATATTTTTAATATTTATTAGTGATGGATATGAAGAGACTGAAATGAAGTCCTAGGATCATAACCCATTACTGATCCTGAAAGGAGGTGTAGGGGGGATCTTCCTCAGTATGGACAGATAGGTAGTTATGATATATATATTTATATATTGGTTAAATAATGCATAGAATATATGATATATGCATGGGAGGATGTATTTCACATAGGGGAATATATAAAATATATCTAACATGGCATACCTATATAGGAGATTCACATGGGGCTAGACATATAGTGAGAAATGGGATTTTTCATGGCACAACTCGCATAGGGGTGGCCATATAACACAAACCACATAAGGGGAACTTGTATAATCATAATCATTTAGGGGTACAAAAGTAGGATTATTTACATATAATTTTGTGATATTTATTTATAATGGGATTAATTTATAGTACTACTTTATGGGATAACATTCCAAAGGCCTTCCCTAACCTGAAACATTAGGATTTGTTGAATTTTGAAGTCTATGTCTCCTAGTATCCCACCCTTTCCCCAATAGAAATTTTGTATTTTATGTTCGTGTTGATATATATAGGTATTAGATGGTAATTTGTCTCCCAAAATTGATTACCACATATCAAATTTTGTTCTAGGTAAATTTAAAAAAATACCATGTTGTGTGAATAAATTATCACCACTATAATGAAAATGATAGAGGGTATTCATGGTGATTGAATCACTATGTGAATGGAGAAAAATAAAATGTGGTGATAATACCATTATCATCTCTATGTTATAAACAAAATAGATTTTGTATTTAAATTGTATAGAAATGAAAATATTGAAAAATTCCATGATGCAGAACATAATTAGCACAATTGAGATGTAAAATAAATAAGACCCTCATAGTGATTTAGGTTCTTTGAGAACCCCAAAAAATGATATGGGGTATTTTGGAATTTATAAATTTTACATTATAATGAAATTAAATACCACATTTAATAGTGAAAACTTTTAATTTCAATGTCATTTTCTCTAATGTGACCAATCAAATCAAAGAATGTGATGAAAATATTATCAAGGAAATGGTTTATAAACTATATCATGATGTTTCATAAGGAAAAAGAGTGTTGTGAGGACCCCATAATATTTACTATAAGGATCTTTGACCCATTTATTAGTAATGTTTGAAATCAATAACCTACTCCCGATGTAGGTTTTTAACACCACTTCATTAGACTGGGAAATTGTTTTGAGCAATCTCCATCCCTCAGTGTGTGAGAGATTCTGTCGCATATGATGTTCGGATTTTATTCTCCTATAAGAACTAAAATACACTTCTTTTCAAACATTACATGTGTTATCAAATTGAGGATAGTATCATTAGTCTTATGGAAAACTTTTTAATATAAAATATTTATTTTTTACATTCCCCAAATAATGATTATTCTATATCTCTCTAATTATATGTTAAAAATTTTAAAAACAAGTAAATGTAATTTACTCCATGATACATTATTATACATATAAATAAGATAAGAATCATTTATTATACTATATTATTTATGTTCATCATTTTCTATAAATCCACGTTGTTTCACTTTATAATGAAAATTTGATCTGACTTCTTATTCATAATTATTTCTTCAAGTGTAATAATTCTTTGTATAATATTCATTACCCTGAAAAAAACTATACATTATTTAATTTAATATATAAATGGTTCGATATAATTTTTTTGGAATATTTTAACCTAAAAGATCCCTAGAAGATTCACATTGAAACACCTCTAGTTTGGAATCTCACTCAAGAAAATTATGGGTGATGTGAAAAGGGAAAAAACCTAATAAAATGACTATAGGTACCAAAATACAATAAAAATTAATCTAAAATTTGAAATGCAGATAAATAACATCATTAGTAATATTTCATTCCATTTTTTCTATAGATAATTAAAATGTATCATTTGTGATCCAAGAATCACAATGGAATGTTTACATTCTAGAAAAATTTGGTGGCTGAGAATAACAACTAACAATTTTGACCATTAATCAGAAGATATGTTTCCAAATTTGTTCAATGTTTGAAATATTTTAGTTATATTATTGGGAGTAATCTTATTAATTTATATAGAAAAAAATTTAGCCATCTAGAATTTTGTATTGAGAATCCTATTTTGTGTATTCTAGCTAGATATGAATTTATTTCTAGGGTAGAAGATCCCACTATCCATTAAAATTTCACTCATATATTTCTACACTCATTTATTTATAGGACATGTAATGTTGGTGAATAGTCTAAAGGATTTAAAAATTCCTATTTTTGGTCGTTTGTTCATGCATTTGGAGGAATTTTCTTATGTTTTAATTATAATTTTTGGTTTCAAATATGATATTTTAATCACATTTCATCATTTATATGTTGTTCAATTTTAGTTATTTTAATAATAAAATCATCAATTCTACTCATTTTATATTCTTTTTATCAAATCCTAGATATTGTTTTATTATGGTTTGAATTTTTTCATACAATGATGATATAAATTCCTTACAAAATGGTGGTGGGGTCATTATTTTAGTGTTTTTTATTCTCCAATTTGAAAACTATGAGTCTACTCCCATATTCCATTGATATCATAATATCAATGAAAGGTTAACCCTCTTATGGGTTGATCACAAAGAGTATTAGTGGGAATGATTCGATGTTATTTAAAAACTCTATAAATATTTAATCAATTATATAAATTTATTATTTAAAAAAATTAATACTTATTTGTTATTATTGAATTTATTGGACACACACATCATGTACTAATAATTTCCTATACATTAAAGTGTGCATAAAGATGAAACTACATCTGTATTGGTTATTATTATTTTTTTGTATCAAAACAATAAGTGATTAAGATAGGTTTATCCCATTTATTGAATCAATATTGAGTCAAAGAAATTTATATCATTATGATTTAAATTTACTAACTCCATCCCAATAGTAATATAGTATAAACTAATTTAAATTAATTTATTTCACTTATTTATTTTAGTTATTTAATAATCCAAAAAAATAAAACACATGTTGTCTAGTCCAAAACCTAAAATCACTCCATCAAATTTACATATCTGTAGGATTATTCATAGGTATTTGAGTATTAGACAACCCAATATACACATTAAGTGACCAATTCAACTGAAAACATGTGTAAAATTAGGCAAGACCAAATTTGGGAATAATTTCATAGTTCCCAAGTAAGTCATCTTAGGCACACAACTTCTATTCTCTCATATTTATTCTATTCCAACCCCACATAATATTGTATTTTCCCCTTTATTTTTATATTATTCCAAGAACATATCTTCATATACATGGAACAACTCAAACCATTTAGTTACATTACAAAATATATGGGCTAAGTATTCCAATGAACCAATAGGTCTTATTATATTATATAATTTCCATTAGAAAAGTATAAATTATAAACTATATTTTAACCCCATTGAGTTCCTTTAATGAAATAAAATCATAAAAGTAGGAGGGAACCAAATTTTATACGAAAATGACCAAACCTCTGATTTGGGGATTATTTAAAACATAACCATGAATGAATAACTTAACAATTATTTGGAAAATTAACCCCTATATAATAGTAATCATTCTCTAGGATATTAAAATTGTGTCTCAAAAGCTGATGTCATGAAAAAGATCCAATACTTTCATTGGATGAGGTTATAAATTTTATTACTTCATGTCATGGAAGTGAAATAAATGTCGAACCCATGTTCCAAATACATCAACATGTGTTAGCTAATGAGAGGTTGTTTCATTTCAAACTGAAGGAATGATATTATAATTTATTAAATATTCTAGTAATGGAGACAGTCTATTCATGGTAACTACTATAATTATAAATGTAAACAAAATAATTCCCCATATCCCAAAACAATTCCACTTAAAAGGAGAGTCTAATAATTTTTCACAAAACAAGGGAAGTAACATTACGAAACAAGGGAATAGTATAAAGAAACAATCAACATGGTTCATAACCATGAATTTTCAAACATTGAAATAGTCAAAATATTTCTTGAAGGTTTGGATCATGGAAATAAATAGTTCATTACCATATTGATTAATGTAACATTCATAAACAAATCCCTAAATGATAATTATGGGTATTTGTAAAATTATATTGAAAAGAACCAAAAATTGGGAACATAAAATTTATATAAGAATCTACCAAAATCTAGAGTAATTAAATATCGTTTATAATAATAAATTCCTACGTAAATACATTGAAACAAATCATTCTTCCACAGTACGCTTCTTCTAAATAATTCAATAGCTTTTGTTATACGCAACACTGAGTTCAAGCGCACCACGACATATCAACCTAGCCATTTAAAAAGAAGTTATTAAGAGTATTAAAAAAATATTGAATTTTATATATATCCCATATAATATTAATATTCATATAACGTGTTTATTTGACACAATATAACTACAAATTCAATTTTTCACATATAATAGGTAATTTTAAAAAATGCACCATTTTTTCCTTTTAATGAAAAACCATTTTTAAATCCAATATTTGAAACTTTTATATATTAAATTAGATGAAATTAAATTTTTCTTTAGAAGTATGACATAAAAATTTAATTTGGAATATTTTTTTGTACTTTTCTGATAACATTAATATTTTGATATATGGTGAAATATAATAAGTATTAATTGAAGAAACATATTTTAATCGAAATAATTTATAATGATAAGTTATAAATATGAGTGTTTTTAAATCATAATTAGATTTTATTATTAGATTTTGATATAATATATGTTATCGTAAGTAATTTAATATTTAAATTCAAAACAAACACATGTAAATCTTTTGATAGTTTTTATTCCATAAAAACATGCTTTTGGGTTTTTAAAATGAGAATTAATTTTAAACTAATTTCTAACAATTCTAAATTTGGAATTTAGAAAAATGGATTCCTATTTCGAATTTGAAGGTCCAAATTGTGTAATTTGGAACCTTTTATTTTTGGACATTATTAATAGTAACTTCAGTAATTATTTTTTTCCAATGGTTAAAGGGAAAATTAGGTAAATAAGGGTAAAAAAATAAAATTATAACAACATAAAACAACCCTAACACGTGTCCTAATATTATTGAATTAGATTTTTTTGAACTTGATCAACCTTAGGCGGCACATTTGGAATTTGGGAGGCACTTGGGTGTGAGAATGACATTTTACAATATTTAATACATATTAAAGGGAAATATAACGTAAATATGAATCTTTTACTAAATTTAATTTAATATAGGGTTTTATAACTGATCTCTATGCAAATAAATTGTCATTATAAATTTAAAACTATTTCCTACATCATGAAATTTTATTTATAATTTTTATACATTAAATAAATATTTGTATTTATGACATAGTGATGATGTTGTGATTACCTTATTAATTAAAGATTCAAATAAATGAATTTATAAATATTAAAATAAATGCAATTTTGAAATATTATGCCTTCCATAAAATTTACATATGACCATGACATATCATGGATGCGTTAATTCCATTTTTTCTTAGTAATATTGTTGTTATTAATTTAACAAAAATCAATTACTAAATAGTGTCAAAATTGATTAAATGAGTTTTTAAAACAAATACTATTTTATTAAATGTTATAAAATTTCTAAAATCTAATATTCACCCAACTAACATATATACTATTAAAAAATTAATTAATGATTCAATTGGGTTTATCTTGTATTTTTATAGTAACTATATTAACAATATTGTATAAAAATATAGGAAGATGTGGTAAGAGTTATTTTTTAAATAAGGGTGAAATCCAAAAGATATGGTTAAATTCATGAACTAAACTTGTCTAATACATATTGGTTGAGAGGATTTACACCCATAGTAATCTCTCCAAAGAACTATTTCACTCTAGATATATTTGAAACCGAAAGTAAATTTATAATAAATTAATATTTCAAGACATTCTTAATGAGACCCTCACCACTCCTATAAATGGACCCTTCTCTTTCTCTTTTATTTACATAGACAGTGCCCTTTTTCTCAGTCAAACCATTCCCAAATCTAATCATGTATTCCACCACCATATCCTAGAGGCCACACTATTGTGGGAAAACCTTCCTATGGATTCCATTTGTGCATATCAAAATGATACACCTGTAGAAGAGGTAATTGTTTTATCCCTTCATTCAAAGTTCTTTTCTTCCTATACTTCATCATTCTATGTTTTTTCTACACCGAAGTAACAAATCCAGTATCATCAATACACCGATATATTTTTATAAATATGGTACAACTATATTTATCATTTTATCCATCCTACAGATAATAATATCACCATTCGTGCCTATATTAGGACAACCATCTCCACATCGTGGTGTAATTTTTATTACACATTACATTATTTGGTTGGTTATAATTATGAGTATAATAGAAATAAATAATGAATATGAAATAATTATGATTCTTCATAACTAATATAACATCCAATTCCATATCATTTAACCATTAATGAAATGATATCATTTCTCATGTATATGTACGACTTACCGTCTCCACGACACGATAAGACTAATCTTCCATGTCCACCAATTATGAATGATTATAATATATATATATACATATAATAAATATTTATGAAATATATGAAATAATAATGATAGTGGGATTATATACACACACACATATATATATATGTACATATATCACATTCATGCACTTCTGTATGACAAGAAAATGGAAACAACGTTCATGCATACGTACGGCCTACCATCTCCATGAACAGTGTCTTCCATTTCATATATCTCTCTATCATGTATATTTATATTATGAATATATATCATATATAAATAATTTTATACATTTTGGATGCATGTTAATCATGATCTTAAAAATATGATCAAGAACAACAAGTCAAAACTCATACGGTAAACAAAGAAATTATTACTTGAAATGATGCATAAACATGGTATTGTTTATAAACAGGTAATATAATTTCATAAAATAATCCTATATGATAACATAAATATAAATATTATTATTATTTATGTAAATAATTAGTTTATAAACATTATACAGGTGTTTGGGACACATACAGAGAGTATCAGAGCTAATGTATGGGTTAATATCACAATCTCATTATTATCTGAGATTGTTTGTACATAAGTATCTACTCAGACATATTTACCACCAACATCCATGATTCTTTTACCTATATTATGACATAATATTTATATTACATAACTATTGTTGAAATTAATTTTTACCCATGTTATACTATTTATAAAACATTTTGGAAGTAATCTTTCTATCATTTTCTAAATTAGGTAGTTTATAAACTTTTAAAAAATTTAAGGAAATAATGTTTTTTAACTTATATGTCACGAGGGAATATTTTCCACTTTTATGACCCCTAAAAATTATGAATATTCCATTACAATATTTTTATATTATATTCAAATGAAATTTTTTATTTTATAGTTACAAAAGCTTTCAAATGATTTCAAAGTAAAAAAAGGATACATCAAGAAGAGTTATAATGATTTTATTAGATCAGTTTAATATTTTTTAACATCCTTTGTTGGATCGTATGATTAATTGATGTTAATATACTATGATACAATCTTCCATACTGTATTGACTGTTTTTATATATGTTTCTATGTGGATTTTATATTTTGATATCATTCATAGCTTATGGTTTAAGTATTGAAATTGATATGCTACTTTTAATATGATTTTTTATTTTGGTTAGGTTTTACCCCTTTCATAAGATGATTCCATTGGAATTTGTAAGTCTAGGGTGGGGATCTCTATAGCCCTGCGATGCATCAGTAGTTTCATGAGACAATTATATTTGGGTTTTGGCTAATGACTTACCCAATTAGGTATCGTTTCTTGGCCAAATCTATGGTGGTATTTGTAAGATCTCCCACATTATGAATTCCCTCATTATGAAATTATTTATTGATTTTACATGTGATTATTCAACTAGTAAATATCTATGTTAATGTCTAAATGAAATTATTTGATTTATTTGTTGATTAAATATAGTTTACTTATGACTTTTCCCTTCCTATATGTTTTGAAAATTACAAACACAATATCTTAAGAAAAGTTATCTTTCTCTGAGGATTATTTTATTAAGGAAAATTTCTCTTCTCTAAACAAATTTTTATCCTCACCTTGGTTTTCATTGTATTATTTTTTGACCTCTCAAAACAAAAAAAAAAATATTACTAATTCAAAGGTTCATATTTTTATCCAAAACCTCAGAATCTTATTGTTCCTCAGATATAGTGTCTTATGTTTTCAAACATTGAATTCTCTGAAATTCCGACTTCACATTATCTAAAATTTAGACTCTAAATTCTATGAAATTCAGACTCAAAATTCCCTAAAATTGAAACTCTTAATTCCTTGAAATTCATATTTTCAATTTTATAAAATTAAGACTATGAATTATATGAATCTAGGACTCTTAATTATATTGAATTTAGACTCCTAATTCTCAGAAATTAAGACTCCAAAATTTCTGAAATTCAAACTCTGAATTCTCTGAAATTAAGGCACTAAATTCTTCTGAATTCAGACTCTAGATTTATCGGAATTCAATCTAAAAATTCCTCATAATTTAGACTTTGGATTCTATATAATCCAGAAATCAGTTTTCATATAATTCAGACAAATAATTCCTCAAAATTCATACATCGAATTCCCCATAACCCAGACAGAGAAATATTTAGAATTCAGACTCTGAATTTTTTCTAAAACCAAATTCTAATATCAATGTTTTCCAGAATCCAACTCTTTATATGTTTATATATCAAATTATATTATTCAATAGATTTATTATATCATATTTTTTTAATCTAATTCATTTTTTCCTTACACATGATTTTGTAATAATAATACAATGTTCTATAATTTGTTTCGAAATAACTGTTGGTTGAGTGACATGTATACATATCCCTCCAAAATTCATGGAAAAATATAACTGTTGGAGGAGACGGATGCTCGTTGTAGTTTTTCCTATAAATAGTATCTAATTTGAATGAGATCATTATCATTCCAATATCCTAGATATTACATGGTGTGTTTCTATAAAGTGATTTCTAGATAGATAAAAACTCTCTTGATTTGTATGTTTCATGAACATATTGTTCATCAGTGAACATATAGTTCAATTTGATTTGGGAGACTCTAATTGTTGCTAAGTACAATTGAGGGATTCCATGGATAGAAAAGAGAGGTGCTGAAAAACTTACGGATTTGACGTCTTTTAGGTATAGCAAGATAGACTCTGATATTTCTATCGAGGTCTTACACAAGTGTGGGTAAGATATACTTTATTGAATGTGTGAACATGGGATGTTAATCCAAGGTTGGATGATACCCTACTATTTGGGTTAAAATATTTTATACATGTTACTTGTTTTTGTTTCATGTTTTATTTCAGCTGTATTTTTATAAAGGAAGAATGTATAGAATTCTTACATTGTCTTGTAATTTTCTTACTCTGATAAATAATATTCTATACACTTTAAGATAGAATCTTTCATTAAAATTTTTTTTATTAAGTTTCATTTCTGTATTTATATTTCTAGGCCCTAAGAAAGTTTGTTTCATAGAAATGAAATATTTCCTTTGAATTTACCTTGGTTGACTTTGTTAAAATTAGTTTTCATTAAGGATAAAAAAATGATTGGTTTTAAACATACAATTCATCCTCCTTTGTAACTGAGCATCTACATACACTATTTAAATCCTACAATTGTTATTAGAGGAGGTCTCTAAAATACATATACTCGCATATAAGTTTTCTGGATAAAATATTTCTACTTCTAAATTTTTCTTGCTGAACATTTCATTTTATAGTTTTTCGTAAGGATTTTTATCTTTTTCATATAAAATTTTACTATTAAAAAGTTTTGTGAAAAATATATTTCCTTATAGAATGAAATTTATTAATATTGGTTCCATTGAAAATCGTAATCCTACCAGACCACCAATTTTTTATGTAATGATTATGATTAATAGAGATATTGGATGGAGAAATTTGTCATTATAAATGTAGTAGATAATTTTTTTATGCTCACTGGTGAATAAAAAATTCTAGATAAGGAAGTAAGAACATTAAACAACCAAGAAAAATTATAATATCAACTAAATTACATTGTACACAATAATTTTTTGTTTTCGATGTCCGGGAATATATATAGTCAAATATATTCATGTGAAGCTACCAACTATAGAGAACCAGTTTTTAAAGTGAAACAACAATTGATGACTATCGTAAACTATATACAATATATGGGAGATAAATGTTTAGATAATGAAATTCCCATGGACAAGATTATAGAAATTATACCCAACTAATGGGAATCCAAAAGAACAGCCATTGATGAGAACATGAATGATTCCAATATTACTCCTGATGAACATTTTCGAACCCTTCTTTAAAATGAGACAAGAATGAAATGAGATACTAATATGAATAAGAATAAGAGTGAAAATCAATGTTTATTATTTTCTACTACTAATGTCAATACCCATAAAAGGGTTACTAGATCAATTTCTAAGAATTTCATTGTTCTATCTGATTCTAGTGAAAGTGAACATTTTAAAATTGAGTTAGATATTCATGTTTTAAGGAAGAAAAATATAGTGGGAAATAAATGATTTCAATATATGTATATGAAGAAAGAATGAAAAAGACAAAAAAGACTCAGAAGTCACTTACTATGAATGAAAAAGATCCAGACACATCATGCGAGATTATCCCATGAATAAAAGAAAAGATAAAAAAGAAAATCATTCTAAGAAAAGTATAAATAAGTATTAAAAATATAAATCCATGAAATTTGTGAAGGCTAATGATACATAGAGTGCCAATTGTGGTGAATCATCTTATTAATCCATAGAGTATGAACATTCTGGTCAGAAGAGTCATGGTATACATCCAAAATTACCTAATGAAAATCATTTCCTAATGACCAAGGTACACAATTATGTGTCTATCACTAATGTATCTTTCAATGAAAATTATAATGATGATAAATATTATATGTCTTAAATGAATAATATTCTTATGATGAAGGTAACTATTTACCTACATATGAAGAAACATCTAGGTTTGCAAAAATACTTGAAAAGGGGAATTCTAAACTCATGAAACATCATGAGAAAGTAAAATCTAGAAAGACTATACTTAAAAAAAGTATCAGTTCATTCTAAAGATCTTGATGAGAAAAATCTTGACATAGATAAATTTTCTGAAAGTCTAAAGATTGTATATTATAAGAAGGATAAGAATTCTAAAGATCATGACGATATTATTTTTATGAAAAATATTTTAGTGGCTAACTAATGTTCTATTAACATTGTGGATAGGAATTTAGTCATTATACTAAATTCTCAATTTTTTCTTAATTAAACTGTTATCAATTTTTTTACTTTGGTAAGAAAAATAATTTCATAAAATGTATTCACAATTTCTTCCAATAAAGAATAGTTCTGAATTTGGTTATAGTCACTCGAAAACAGTTTTTAGTAACATTTATTTTGTTCCCCAGAGTGCTCCATTATGTAATAAATGTCAATGTAGTGGAAATTGGGAGAAAACATTGTTCATTAAATTAAACACAATCTTTAGGTTTTCATAAATCTTATTTTTCTATGAAAATATAGGTTCCCAATGTTTTACTTTCCAGCATTACTGGATACCAAAACTTTTGGATCCTGAATGCTTAGCACATTTAAATTTCTGAAAATAATGAATGTACCAATAGTAATAAATGGTACATGGATAATGGATGTTCATGGAATATGACTCGTAACAAAAACCTCATTCGAAATATTTTCAATATGAAAGGAGGAAAAGAATCTTTTAGAGATAATTCATAGGGAGAAATTGTTGGTATAGGTAACATTGTTCTTCTTGGAAAATCATTAATTTCAAATGTTTTATTTGTTAAGGGTCTTAAGAACAACTTCATTAGAATAAGTCAATCATGGGATGAAGGTTACCTTGTTAATTTTAGGAATAAAAAATGATTAGTACAAATTTCTCAGTACGTGTTTATTCTTTCTATCCATACGTATGGTAATGTATATACACTAAACTCAAAAGGCCTTAGGATCCAAGATCTACCTTTATTTAGTGCAATGGAAGCTCAATTTCGGTTATGTAATAGATGGTTTGGACACTGTAACCATAAAAACCTATGAAAACGCATGGCGAAAAGACTCAATAAGGATATATGGGGGCTTAGATTTGACTCTTCAAATGTTTTTGATCCTTTTCAATATGTCAAAAAACATAAACATATTTTTAAATAAATTGGTGAAGTCTCAACTTGTGATGCATTATAGTTAGTGCATATGGATATTTTGGGACCAACACATACTGGTAGTATTGGAGGAAAATATTATATATTTGTTTTAGTTGATTATTACACTAGATTTATGTGGGTGTATTCTCTAGAAATGAAATTTAAAGCCTTTTCTTATTTCAATACTTTTATAGACCATATTAAAAATAAGAAAACCCTTCCATTGATATCTATTCATTGTGATCATGGAGGAGAGTTTCAAAATTCAGATTTTGAAACTTTTTGTAGAAATAAAGGCATTACCTATAACTTATCATCCCCAAGAACTCCTCAATAGAATGGTGTTGTTGAAAGAAGTAATCAAATTCTTCAATAGATAACTAGAACCATATTTACTGAAAATTATATTGCTAAACACTTTTGGGATGAAGCAGTTAGTATTTTTTGTAATACAATAAAATGAATTTTAATCCAGCCATTTCTTAACAAAAAAGTAGATGAACTTTGGACTAGCCAAAAACCTAGAAATTCTTACTTCAAATTATTTAATTTCAAAGTATTCATCATAAATACTGAAGATAATTCACATAATTTGCATGAAAATCTGATGAAGCAATTTTCCTTGGCTACTCCACTACTTCTAAGTCTTTTAATGTTTTTAATAAAAATATATATATTGTTGAAGAACTAGTGAAAGTTAAATTTGATGAAACTAATCCGTTTGTTTTTAAACAACCCATACCGACATCATCAGATGTATTCTCAAAAACTAACTATCAACCATTGATAGAAAATTATTCTAATGAAAAAAATGTTTATGATAACATTTCTCAAGCATTTATCACAGGATATTTTCTATCAAATGTTGATAAAAAGGTTTTGCAAATCCCAAAAATTGTGTTTCCTAATATTAATCCCAGTGATAGTATCATTGGTGATGTACATCAACCTATAAGTACTAGACGTTCCATAATAAATGAAGTATAAAATTTTTCATTCCATCCCCAATTATAACCCAAAATAACTGATGAAGCTTTAGGTGATGATGATTGGATTAAAGCCAGGAAATATAAGCCAAATTAATTTTAAAAGAACAATGTCTCGACAATGGTTGAAAGACCTATATAACCATTCATAACTGGAGTAAATTGGGTCTTCAAAAATAAGTGTGCTGAAAATTGAATCAAAATAAGAAATAAAGATTGATTAGTTGCTAAAGGTTGTAATCAACATGATAGAATATACTATAAAAAAACCTATGATTCAGTAGTTAGACTTGAATCTATTCGCATGTTACATTATTTTGCAACATTATTTAATTTCAAACATTTTCAAATGGATGTGAAGTTTTAGTTCCTAAATATATTTGTTCTAGAGGATGTTTATGTTAACCAACCTCCTGGTTTTGAAGAAACAAAACATCCTGACAATGTTTTCAAACATACCGAAGCATTATATAGACTTCAACAAGCCCATAGAGCCTTGTATGATAGACTTACAAGATTTTTGATACAAAATAATTATGTTAATGGAATTTTTTATCCTAATATTTTTATAAATAATTATAAAAAATATATTTTTATTTTTCAAATATATATTGATGAAACTATATTCATATCAACATAGAAAACATTAACTCATTCTTTTGAAAATCTCATGAAATCAATCTTTGAAATGAGTATGATGGGAGAGATACCATTTTTCACAGGTTTTAAAAATTACCAGAAACGAGAAAGATACTTATATATCACAATATAATTATATTAAATACCATTATAAAAAGTATGGATATGACAACACTAATAGTATATGCACTCCAATCGGTACCTCAAATTCACAAAATATTGATGAGGCTGGGAAACATATAGATAAAACATCATTTAGAGGTATGATAGTAAGTTTACTATACTTGAAATCTAGTCATCCAGACATAATTTGTTCAGTGTGCTTATGTTCAAGATATCAATCATAGTCCAATAGAATCTCAATTAAATGTATTGAAAAGTATTATTTCTTATTTAAAGGGAACCATAGATTTATGAATTTCATATACTACTAGAAATGATTTTGTTTTAAAATGTTTTTTGGATGCTGATTTTAGGGGATGTATAATTGATATAAAAAGTACATCTGTAATGTTTCATTTCATAAGATATTCATGAGAGTCATCGTCATGCAAGAAGCAACACTTAGTAGAACGTTCCACTATTTAAGAGGAATATGTAATAGTTGAATGATGTTGTTCCCAAGTGTTGTGGATTCCACACACACCCAAATAACCTGGCATGAGTTTCGCCAAAAGAATGATATTGTGAGATAAAAATTGAGACATTTCCCTTAAAAAAATCAGAACATCACTCTCATGAAAAATACATAGATAATAGGAATCACATTCTTAAGGATCATACACTTAAAGGAGATATAGTTCCTTAATTTATCGAAACACAAGATCAACATGCTAATATTTTTACAGAATCATTGTCCTCTTATAGATTTTAATACATTAAAAAAAGTTAGGAATTATAATCATAACATAATCTTCCATATTAACTTTTTTTTGAAACTTATCTCTTTTCATTAAGTTACTATTTCTCATTGGGGGAGTAGATTTTATTGTTTTCCAAAAAAATTATATAATAATATTTTTCATAACAATATTTTTTTACCTTAAGCAAATTTCTCTTAACCAATTTTCCCCCTTAATCAATTTTTTCATAACCAATTTTTTTAATGAAATTGTTTTATAGAAATAAAAATTCTAGAACCCAAATATTCCTTAACCTAATAAATATTTCTGGGAACTAAAGTTCTTAATTACTAAAAATTTTCCTACCAATTCAGATGGTATGTTTTCTTACTCAATAAATCATAATTTAATTGTTTCACTGTTGTTATTTTAGAAAAACTTTATTGGATTAACTTTTCTTAATTTTGATTCTTCTTAAAAACCTCAAAAGATTAGAACCCACCAAATCCTTATTCGGCATTCATATCAACTGTTAGATCAGATTATTCCCATTTATGCTGTTGGATCAAATTAGTAATTTTAACCATCACCTTGATGCCTATATAAAAGTACCCTATTAATTTACCCGCATCAATTTTCCAGGGTTTTTGTGCAGAAGCACTGCCTCTCTAAAAAACACTCTTTTATTTTATCAAGTTTAATTATACTGTTTATGTCTCCAGAAGCCTCTCCTCAGAAACAGATGACTTAGATAAGGAAATAAAGTATTGGGAAATCTATAGGGAAAAGTTGATTTATCCCAAATTCATTTCAAATTATAATTATTTGGTTGCGAAAAAATTTGAGCTGAATGGATAGGAGAGTATTTTCATAACCAAGAAAATGAATTAGGATCTCATTTACCCAAAATTGATTCCAGATTTTTGTGATACAATATTTTTTTATAAATATGGTGGACAAGAAAAATTATCATTCAAGAGATATAGGGAAAACCTAGTCCCTATCATTTAATATGGAAAAAAATATTCTTGGAGTTCCATATGAGGGTGAAGCAATTTTCTGCTTGTATAAATTTCCATATCAGTTAGGATGTTTTAGGAAGGATAATGAAATTGAGTGCCTTGGACTAAAAAAAGTAAAATCATCAAAGATCAACCAACTATAAAAAAATATAAGGATCTTAGCCTTTTGGGTAATGTATTTCTCATTTCAAGAAAATAAGGCAAGTAATCTTTAATGAAAAGTGACATCTTTATTTTGGATATTTTAGTTAACCTGAGGAAGATAAATCTTGTGAAGTATATCCTTATTAAAATAAGAAACATTAAGAATGGAAATCTCAATTTACATGTCATCATATATCTGTCCATGTTTTATAAGATCATATTTCATTTCATAGAGACGTTCAAAATTCCATAAAGCTCTAAACCAAGAAATTTCATGATCTTGCTGTTATGTGATGATACCCTAAAGAGAATGAAATTTTATTTCAGTACCAAGTCCAGAGAATTTTATGATCTTTTGGAAAGTGTGGATGAATATTTATCTTAGAAAGTGGAAGTAGGATAGAATTCCATGAAATTTCAGAATAAGAGAATGTAAATTCAACTTGAAACCAAAGAGAAGCCAACAGTTCTTGAAACGTAGTCAGCTCTAACAATGATGGAAAAGAAAAATATGTTCCCCAAGGAAGTATTAGCGAAATGGATAGAAAAGAAGAAGATTAAGAAAGAAGGAGATCCATGTTTTTTCCTAGATCTGGATGATGAAATGGTATTGGAAATACAATTTGTTGATGAGTATGAAAGGGAAAAAAAGAAAAGAAGTTCAAACATGAAATATCTGAAGCTAAGTTAGTTCAAGAACTCTTTAAGGATACTGAGATATCCTCTAAACAGTTGCATGTTCCAGAATCATTCCTCCAATAATCCGTACTAATAAAGACATAGGGAAGGAAATTTACAATTCCAGAATGTGAAGTGCAAGAAGTGATAGTACAGGAAGAAAAAATAGATGGAGAAGAAGATGGAGAAGAATATTAGAGTGATGACGATATAAATCTAGTGGAAGAATATCCTCAGAAGAAAGTCCTTCTGACAAGCTATCCATCCGGACATCCCAAATCAAGTCAACCAAGATTATTTCCCATGGAAATGAGTATGAGAGAGAGTAATAGGTTGACATGCCTATTGATGATGAAAGTAGAAATCATGAAATCATCCTAATAGATGAACATAAGAGAGATGTTGTGAATAAAGTGGTTGATGATGATAAAATTTTCCAACTTCCAGAGAGTGAGAATGAATCCGCAAAGGCTGAGGAGAATATTTCCAACGTAGAAAATGTAAAACAGGTGGTTGATAATACACATAAGAAGGATATGGTGGTTAAGAATGATGTTTCTAGTTCGTCCAAGGGGAGATATGAAGTGATAGGAAAGGAATCTTCTCCTATAAGGGAATCAGATTCTGAATCATCTTCCATGGGTCAAGATATTTTTATTCAGTCAGTAATGATGTTAGTGAACATCATACCCATGTTTTTAAGAATTTATTCGAGGTTTTAGTTGCTTCACCACTATTTTAATTAGAAGAAATATTCAGTAAGCATGCTCATGGAAAAATTCACTAATATCAAGGAATATTTACAAGAATTCTTTATGGGATATGCTTATTATAGGAGATCATGTACGGAAATTACAAATTAGTCTAAATGATCAATTAAAAACTAGAGAATTATTTATGACTTCCAAGATTCAATGAAATATTATTTTGATAATTCATATGACAGGATCAAAAATCTTATAACACATTTTTTAGAGAAGTTGAACCTTGATCAAGTAGCCTAGAAGAAAGAATAAAATTATCTAAAAGGGAAATTGAATTATGTTGCCTTACATTTGAGGAGATAAAGGGAACTCAGGAAATAGTTTCATGAAAAATTCTATCAGCATGAAGAGATAGTGATTCCTTAGGAAGAAATTCATAAATATTAGGATGAAAAAATCAATAATATGGAAAAGAAAAATCAGGATCTGAAACAGTTTATCTAGTGGTTAGAAGAAGATAATAAGGAGTTCAAGATAATAAATTCTATCTTCATGAAGATCAAGCCAAAGGAAAAATAGAAAGTATAATATTTTTCTTCTCTTTAAAAGGTTGGGGTCGAATCACTATTTATTATTAATGAAAATAAAAGACCTCTTTAACTTGGTAGAGGGAGACCCATTACCAAGGCCAAAGTCCTAGTGGGAATTTATCCAATTAAATGGCCAATAGGCCTAATTTTTTTTTCCCAAGTCCCATTATGTGAATAGTACTTCTACATTACCTACACTGCTACAGTACAACAGAGTACCCGCCACTTCTACAGTACACATGAAGCGGCTACTATGACCTACCGCCACTATAGTGCTCGTCATTGCTACAGTGCTGCCACTGCTAGTGTACGCAACAGTACTACAACAGTACCTTATCCCAATGGGTTTTGAACCCCCATTTTTCATGTAGGTTTAAGGGGTGCATACCACTAAGCCAAACCCCAACTACAGAATAATTTTTTTATTCCCTATCTGATCATTTGTTTTATTTTTATTTCATGTATCAATTTTTCCTATCATAATAAAAAACATTATATCCTTCACTTGTTTTTTTAGTTATAATCTTTTAGGTTCCAATTTTTTCATTCCCTATTCCTTTTTGAAATTCACAAAGGGGAGAAAACTATGATAAAATGAATATTGAGTATAAATGAAGAGAATGCCTTATGTAAGGGAGAGTTTACTTTAAAAACACATTTTTACACAGGAAAAAGTAAAATATCTCTAAGGAAGTCAAGAATACATTCCTTAATGATTTAAAAACCTAATCGGGGGTTAGTAGTAATCATCATGATTCATAAGTAAAGGGTGACAAGAATTAATATTAATTTTCATAATGAAAATTATTTATCATTATATTTTCTTCTAAACATTTTTGGTGATTTACAAAAAGTGATTTTTGAGTCAATATGGTTTCTTTGTTAATTTTACATTCCTCTATGTTTTGAAAATAAAAAATAATTTATGTTACAGAAAATTATCTTTCTCTAAATATTATTTTCATTTAGAAAATCTCACTTATATAAATATATTTTTATCCTTACCCTAGTTTTCAGTGTCTTATTTTATAACCTCTATAACCCAAAATAATTTTATTACTAATTAATATATTTGGATTATTATATAAAATCTAGGAATATTATAGTTCCTTGGATATAAAGTCTTTTATTTTTAGGCTCTGAATTTTATGAAATTCAGACTCCAAATTCTATGAAATTTAGACTCCGAATTCTCTGAAATTAAGAATCTGAATTTTTTGAAATTCATACATTGAATTATCAGAAATACAGACATCAAATTCTCTTAAATTAAAACTCTATATTTTTTAATATTCAGACTCTAAATTCTCTGAGATTAAAACTCTGAATTCATTAGTATTCAGACTCTGAATTTGTTAGACTTCAGACACTAGATTATTCAGAATATAGGCAACAAATTCCTCAGAATTAAGACTCTGAATCCTTCATAATTCAGATGATGAATTCCTCAGAATTCTGTCTATGAAATAATAAGAGTTTAGACTCCGATATCTTTATAATTTAGTCTTCTAATTATTTCCAAAATAGAATTCGAATAACCATGTTTTCTAGAATCAAATTGTTTATGTGTTTAGATTCTGAATTATATTTATCTTTTGATTTTAAATATTCATATTTGGTACATCTAATCCATGTTTCCTTATCCATGATTTTGTAACAATGAAATGGTGTCATAGAATTCTTTTATATCTAATCATTGGTTCAGAGACATGTATAAAGGTTTATCCAAAATTCAAGGGAAAATATGACTATTGGAGGGGGGATCTAACTATTGAAGTTTTTTCTATAAAGAGGAGATAATTTTAATGATCTCATTATCATTCCAAGATACTAGAGATTACATGTTTTGATGTTTTGATGTAATTTATAGAGAGATAAATACTCTCATGATTTGTGCTTTTTATGAACTTCTTGTTCAGATATGAACATCCTGTTATGTTTTCTTCGTGTGACTCTAACTATTAAAGAGTACAATTAAGGTCTTCTTGGTATAGGAAGACAGAGGTGATGACAATCTTAAATATTAAGGGCTTTCAGGGATAGCAAGATAGACTTCGATATTCCTATCGAGGGCATACACTGGTGTGGGTAAGAGTGACTTTCTTGAAAGTATAAATCAAAGGACCTTTATTCATGGTTTTTTGATACCCAACACTTTTAGTTAAAAAATTTCATACTAGTTACTTTTTTTGTTTCACGTTGTATTTATGTTGTATTTTGATAAGGGAAGAATGTATAAATTTCTTATACTTCCTTGTAATTTACATACTCTGATAAATAAGATTCTATATGATCTATGGTAGAATCATCATTTATGAAACTTGTTCATAAGTTTCATTTCCAGATTAATATTTCAAAACCCTAAGAAAGATTGATTCATAGAAATAAAAGAGTACCTATGAATATACCTTATTTAACATTTTTAAACATAGTTTCCCTTAAGGTTACAAAACTGTTATTTTTAAACTTACAATTCAGCCCCTCTAGTAATTGAGAATATACATACACTATTTGGATCTTACATTATTCTTTTTGTACTATACTGAATATAATGTTTTAAAAGACTTGTGATTGGTTTTTGTACCTTTACATAAATGTTTAAAGTTATTTATGATATCTTATTATATATTGTTTATCCTTAATGAGCATCTTATCTCACCACCTTCTTTTGTTTTATTTTCAAAGGATTCTAATAAATGATTTATGACTGATGTGCAGTGTTAAGATAGGTGAATAATGAATTACTAAAAGGATTATCTATTCTAAGTTTTATGTCTGAAATTTTTATGTATAGTTCATGTATGTATTATTTTTTCATTGATTTTTAAACTGGTCGGTCCTAGAAATAAATCATTCTAATCAATTAAATGTATTAAAATAATGCACTGACTTTGGGATTTTTGGGTCAGGGAATTAGAGTTGGTATTAGAAGTTTTTTGTCAACAACCATGGAAATATATTTAGAAAAGGTGGATTAGGGATCATAACCCTAAGATAGACATTGAGGATAAGTAAATAAAAACCCCATATAATTTTGATAATGTAGAGATTATATGAATATTCAAAAAATAAAACCCTATCTGGATACGACAAGTGGATTTGGTTCTGTAAAAGTTATACCTAAGGGTGAAAACACTGATAAGGTGTTCCGAGATTGACTCTGGTTAACTTGGTAAATGAAAAAGGGACTTATTGAGCACCTAGTTTTACACTCCCAGGGTATATTCTTAGGATAATTCATATTTTCTTTACAAAAAATTATGAAAGATTTATGAGTTAATATGTCCTTAAAAACCATATTTTGGATTAAGGGTTACATATGCATAAAATTTTCAATTTATGTTAATTATTTTACAAGTTTGTAATTATGATTTATGATTCACAACATAATACAGTGAATGCCATTATTTTGAAATTTTTCCTAGTGGAAGTGATGGAAACTGTATCAACGCACTTAATCAATGTATGGATTTACCTCTTATGAAAGATAATTGTAGTGGAGATGGTGATGAGATTGGTGATGAACAACTTATAACCATATTGGGATAAAATTCCTAGGTTATGAATAACATCCTTAACCATATGGAGCACCCTGACCCACAACAAAGAGAATCAATGTTTGACCACTTAATGAAACAACAACCTCTAACACACAATAGGACTACAAATATATTTTTGCTGAGTAGTGGATTTGTTCCATAAATAAAATATTTATTGCTTTAGGAAGTAATTAAAGGGATAAAGTTGTCATGATATTTTATTGTATCTCATGAGATTCATATTAATCATGGTCATTAATTTAAAACTAGAAGGAGGATGAATAATTAGAAACTATGTAATTAAGGCAGTTTAAATAAAATTTCCGAGAGAAATATTTTCCTTGTGAACAACGAGCTAATATGGAAATGACATTTCTGAGTTTGAGGTAGAAAGAGGATGAGAATGTTGCAAACAATTAAGCTAACTTCACAATGTTAGGAATGCATGTTTCAAAATACATATGTATCCAAAGAATTAAGATTTATAGATTCCTTAATGGGTTAAAACCATTACACTAATGGGCAGTAGTCTCATAATCTTCCTGATTGTATGAAGATATAATCTCACGTGCTATCACGACAGAAAAATAATTCTCTAAGTCATAAGACAATAATATAAATAAAGCAAAGAAAATAACAACATTGCAAGAGACAGATAAATGGAATAAGGAAAGAATAATTTTTCCCTTTGTGATACTTGTGGAAAAAATACCCTGGTACTTTCCTTAAAGGAATGGGAGTTAGTTACAAATGTGGAGAAAAGGGTCGCCATGATCTTGATTATAAGGGAAAAAATAAATGATGCAATGTTATAATTATAATGATATAGGTCGTTATGAAAATTAATTTCAAATGAATTAAGGAAATATATCTCAGAATAAGATAAAATATTAAGATCAATCTTATACTATTACTATGATCGAAGTGGAATAATTAATGTATTTTCATTTTGGAATAAAGAATTATATTATTGTTATAAGAATAATGTGATATATAAAAGGATTGTACTATAGTAATTTTTGTTTTAATTAAAGATATAATATGATGAAGGGAATCATATATTCATTATGTGACAATATGTGTAACATTACTTTGTTTTGGGAATCTGTAGTTATTATTGATTTTAGAAATTTAGATACAATTTTGATAGATTTTTTGCAGAAGTAGTTTAGATATCACTACAATTCGTAATGTATTATGTTGAAATTTATATATTATTATTTTATGTGAAAACATTTATTAAGATTATTCTTGGAATGTAATAGTTCTATGAGAAAGACTACTCACAGTTCAGGAAATAACATGTAGTGTCCGGTAAGTCCATAATACATGAACCCGTAATCGAAGAGAAACAAGGGTGAATCACCTTCCATTAACCTATAGGTATTCCCTAGTTTTTATAACATATTTTTATTTATTTAAATGGTTTAATTTTATACTTGGAACCTTAAATGGTTAAGATAAATAGAATATTTTTGAGTTTTATAATTTGAAAGGAAGGATGGGATTGTGGTAGGAATTTTTTAAAGGATTAAACTCTACATGTCAATTAATTGTGCCTACTTGTGTTCTTAGTGAAATAATTAATCTATTTCTTCCACACTAGGTAAATAATCATTAAACGAAAAAATTTCTGAGTACATTCTTTCGTGATGAATCAAATGGTCCCTTAGATCATCATATATTTATTGATTTATGGGTATTAACATTATCCAAATGATGTTCTATATCACTCTCCCTTTGAACATGATGGTTTCATTTTATTTCATGTTAATATTTTCTAACAAGAAACCCTAGTACGTGTGACAGCTGTTAAACTTCTTAATTTTCTTTGTTAATATAAATGTGGATGTTTAATCAACAATTTTAATGATGTAAGAATGAAATAAAGGGTTTTTGATTCATTGGAAAATAGTTACCAAACCCATATTTTAAAATTTTGAGGATGATATTTGTTGAAGGAGGGACAATACAACACCCCAAGCATCCACGTTATGTTTCTTCTTAACAATTCAATATCTTGTGCTACAAATAATACTAAGTTTTAGCACACCATGACCTACAAAATGAGATGCTTAGAAAGTGGTTATTAATTATATTAACCACATTTTGAAATTTATATAAATACAATATAATTTTCACATTCATATTATGTGTTTTATATTAATAATATAATGAAAAGTTTTATTTTTCAGATAAAAAAAGTATTTGTAAAAAATGCAGTTTTTCTACCTTTTAATGGAGAACCCATTTTTAACACAATATTTGACACTTTCATTTATTAAATTTCTTGAAATGAAATTATTAATTATAATAAGTACAAAAAAATTTAGTTTGGATGAGTTTTTTGGAACATTTCTCATAACATTCATATTTTGATAAATAGTGAAAAATAATTAATTTTAATTGAAAACAAATTTTTTAATTGAAATAATATATATTGATTATTTATAAATTTTATTCATTATAATATATAATTAGATAATATTATTATCATTTAATATAATATAGTTCATTAGATGTAATTTCACATTTAAATTAGATGTAAACACGTGTCAATCTTTGGATAGTTTTTAGTTCTTAAAAACCCACTTTTTGGTTTTATCATTAAATTAATTTCTAAAATTTATGTGTTTTGATTTTTTGGAAAAATTTATTCCATATTTAGAATCATATTTTACAAATTGTGTAAATAGGTACCTTTTATTTTCTGTTATTATGAATAGTATCTTCATTAATTATTTTTATTTACTATGATTAAAGGGTGAATTACATAAATAAGGGTTGAAAATAATATTATAATAATACAAAAGTATCATAACTTGTGTGTACTAATATGATCTTATGAGATATGTTTGACTATGGTAGTCCTTATGCTAATCCATTGGCATTTGGGAGCTACTTGGATGTGAAAATAAAAATTTTCTATATTTTATTTAATAAAAAGGGAAATATAACATAAACATGTATCTTTTACTCAATCAATTTTAATATAGGGTTATATAACTGATATATATAGATTAAAATATTAATTTTAAATCTAAAATGATTTCAAAAATCATGTTATTTTCTTTATAATTTTTATACATTTTGTAAATATATTTATTTTTGACACAATTATGATTAAGTGATTACCTTATTAATGAAGGATTCAAATAAATAAATTTATAAATATTAAAATAAATGTAATTTTAACGTTTTAATGCCATAAAAAAATTCCCTAGATGACATTGACATATTTTGGATGATTTAATTTCTTTTTTTTTTAAGGAATCAAGTTTTTTATGACTTTATCAAAAATCAATTACTAAATAGTATCAAAATTGACACAAATGAGTATTTGAAACAAGTACTATTTTATTAAATGATATAATAGTCCTATAAATATAAGATTTATCCAAATGATTTATATATTATTACAAATTTTATTAATGTTCCAATTTTTCTTTCTCTTGTAATTTTATAGTGAATATATTAACCATATAGAATAAAAAATCATGAAGACATTGTAAGAGTTAACTTATTTAACTAAGGGTTAAAGAAAAAAAGGTAATGATAATTCATGAACTAAACATGTCTAAAACCTATTTTTTGAGAATATTTTGAACCATCCTTATATTAACCTAAACATAGTTCACATTGGATCCATTAGAAACTGATAATCAATTTACAATAAATTAATATTTCATGAATTTCCAAAAGTGCCTATCAAATCTCATAAAAAAGAGAACTTCTCCATATCATTTAATCGCACCTACAATAAAAATTGGTTCATAAAACCCCTAGAAAAACCTCCTCCAAACTTCCTTCACATAAACCTAGAGGCTACCCTTTTGGTAGGAAACCATCTTGTGGAGTCTTTTTGTAAAAATCAAGTGGAGACGCCCAAAGAAGAGGTAATCGTTTTATCCCTTCTTTCAAAGTTATTTTCTTCTTCTACTTACTCATTATATGTTATTTCCATAACTAATTAATAAATATAGTATCTTCCATATACTGAAGTTTTTATTATAATCATGGTAAAACTATATTATTCATTTTATTCATCAAACAAATAATAATATCACCATGTGTGCGTATGTACGGCTTAGTGTCTCCACACCGTGGTGTAATTTGTTATTCCACATTAAATTATTTGTAAGGGTATAATGATGAGTTTAATAGAAATAAATAATGAATATGACATTATTATGATTCTTCATTATTAATATATCATCCAGTTCCATATCATTTAACCATTAATGAAATTATATCGTCGCTCGTGCATACAAACGGCTTATGGGCTCCATGATGTGAGGAGACTCATCTTTTATGTCCACCATTAAATAATGATTATCAAATATATATATATATTGAATAATAATGAAATATATGAAATAATAAGTCCATTAGAATAATATATATATATATATATGTACATATTTTTCATTCACTTAATTCCATACGATAAGAAAACGGAAAGAACATTCATGTGTATGTACGTCGTACCGTCTCCATGAATTGTGTATTAAATTTCATATATCTATCCACAATATATATTTACATTAGTAATATATATGATATATAAATAATATTATAAATTATATAATTTTGGAAATCAAGATCTCAGTAATATGATCAACAAAAAACAGGTCAAAACACGTACAATAAACAAAGTGATTATTTCCAGAAATGTTGCTTTAACTTGGAATTGTTAATAAACAGGTAATATAAAGTCATAAAATAATCATATATGATATCATAAATATTTTTATGAGAGTACTATAAGTTATTAATTTATTTAAATACATTATACATGTATATTAGACACGTACAAAGAGTATCTGACCTATGGTAAGGGTTATTTTCACAATCTTTTTATTATAAAAGATTGTTTATACATAAGTATGTACTGAGACATATTTATCATCCACATCCATGTTTATTATACATGTATTTCCAAGTAATATTTAAATTACAATAATAATTTTTAAATTAATTTATACCCATGTTTGACTTTTTATAAAATGTGTTTAATGGAATCCTTCTATCATTTTGCAAACAAGATATTATATAACATTTTATAAAAACAATGGAAAGAATGTTTTTTAACATATACAACACCAGTGGTTAATTTCCATTATTATGGTGAGTTAACATTTTGATGCTTCCCTTAAAATATTACTAGATTATTTTCAAATTAAATTTTTTCTTTTATAATTACGCAGGCCTTCAAATGATTTCAATGTTTAAAAATGGATACTTCTAAAAGAGTTTTAATGATTTTGTTTGATCACTTTCATTTATTTCAACATCCTTTATTGGATCTTATGATTAATTATGGTTAAAATATTATTATTCAATCTTCCATATTGTATTGAAGTTTTTTTATGAAATGTTTTACTATGGATGTGCTATTTTGAAATCATTCATAGTTTATGGTTTATGTATTGACATTCATATGGTAGTTTTAATATGAATGTTTACATTTGTTAGGTTTTACCCCTTTTACAAGAAGAATGCGTTGTACTTTTTATGTGTTATGTGGGGCCAGTTATAGCCCCTCGGTGCATTGGTAGTTTGGGGATTCAAATTTTTCTGAATTTGGGATAATGTATTACCCAATTTAGAATGGTGTCTTGGAATAAGTCTTGACGGTATGTTCATGATGTCCAGAATTATGAATTTCCTTGTTATGAGAGTAGTTATTTATTTTACATGTTATTATTTGAGTAATAGAATATCCATGAGAATATTTAAATGGATTATTTTATTTATTCTTTCCATATTATGATGAAGATAATTTTTTAAAATAATTGTGTTTTAATTTTTAACCTTGACTTAAATGTTTATTATTATTTATGGTTACTTATGCTATATTTCATATCCTTACTAAGCATATGAGATCACCCCTTTCTTATGTTTTATTTTCCTAGGATGAAATGAAGTGTGTTATTATTGATATGTAGGGTTAATAAAGTTGAATAATGGTGTTCCAAAAGGAGTATCTATGTTGTGTATTATGTTAGAAAGTTTGATATAATGTTCACGTATGTAATCGATTTTCCAAGACTGCTAAACTAATAGGTCCATCTTGACATGATTCCTTGGTATCATGCCAATGTATTAAAATAATGAACCATATATGGGCTTCTGTGGTCAGGGTGTTACAAACATTCAACAGTCACTGGGATTGTTGAGAAGTTCTATTTTAGGAAATTTCTAAAAATCCAAACTCGTTAACCTATTTGCACAATATGGGACAAAAAAACCACAACACTGAAAACTTACCCAAAATTATTTCGATAATGGTTGGTGTTTAAGGAGTACCACTAGTAGAGGTCAATTGTTTTGACCTTTTTTCAAGCCATTTTACCAAATAATTTTAAACACAAGGTATGATGATTATCCATTATTCTATTGAAAATATAATAAACAACCCTTCCTACAACGAATTCATCCACAATAAATAATACATTTCCCTCTAAAAAAATTAAAACCAATATTTTATTACAAACATAACTACTCCAATACCATCATCCCCCAATCCAAATCTTACACCCATTCACAATCTCATTAAAAAATATATGTATTGTCCTAGGATAAGCCAACAACCATAAGACTTTTCCTCATCAGTCCATCTCCCAATCCCAGAAAAGTTTCCTATGAAAATAGATAAAATTAATTCAGATATTTATTTATTGGAAAATAAAACTCCAATCCCAAATATTGGAAAGGACACAATTCCAATCAATAATTTCCATCCTCCACATTAAATGAGAACCTAAGTACATTCAATCCACTCAATAACAACTCTATGTTGGGATTTTTAAGTAGTTGGAAAACCATTTAAAAATATGATCCAACCATAAAAAAATATAAATCCTAAAAACACCATATAATAATGTAATTTCATCTTATTAATTTGAAAAATATAATGATATTACAAAGGAATTCCCACAAAATAAAATAATGCGTCAATGTGCTCCCTTTAACTAATGTATGAGAGGAAAATCCAAACCTGAATTATTTAACACACTAAGAGATTTTTTCTCACAGAATAATATGAACATACCCATTATCAATGAAATAAAAATCATACCAATATAATCCAAGTACTTAAAGTAATTATTTTTATTCTAATGTAATTTCATGATTAAAAGAAAATCCATTTTTCATGATAATGTTTTTGATACCATCCATGGAACCATGAAAAAAAAGATAAGGGACAATAATTTTCGTTCAATAAATAGAGAACTTATAGACAAAAATTATGTAAAATAATTATTACATATAGTATCTAGTGGAAAACTAAATCCATACAAAACTTATTGTCATTTAGGTATCTAGGAAGACTAACCCAAACCCATAAATCTCAGACTCACTAATCATATTGTTCGGGTTCATAAGTGTATCTTAATTAATGATTTTGTAAAAGTTAATATTCTTATTTACCATATAAACATAATTTTCATTGAAATGCACCCAAGGTTAGTTCATATTGGGGAAAACAAGATCATCCTTGGTCATCACTTATTAGAAAAAATAAACCTAGTCATCTAATTTAGAAATGTGAACATGAAAATAACCTTCAAAAACATGAGCATTGATCCCAATATCTCTAACCCAAGAACTCATGTTAGTGATGATAAATATTTCCAAGTGGTAAATTTTAAATTTAGTGTTTAAAATGAACCTAAAATTGATCAAGGAGTATATGATGGATTTTGAAGTCATTATGAAATTTTTTTATTCACATTAGGGAAACTTTTTTCCATGTCTTGAGTAAGTTTTAGGTTATTCTAAGAATAATTTTTCATGATCAATATACGATGTAAGATGTTGAAAACCCAAATTTTTTTTGTCCATTCCCATTACAAATACTGATCTAGCCGATATAGTGGTTGAATAATATTTTCTATAGGAACCAATGTCATAAATATCATTTTTATATTCTAAAAAACCTAATCTCAAATTCATGGTCTTGCTTGTCTTAGTTAGCTATATATTCATAGGGGATAAATAAATTGTTCCTATTGTAATTTTTTATTCTCCAAAGTATAAAAAATATAAAACTAATCTTTATTTTTTAAGAAGGAATATAAAAGTAATTTTTAAATAACATTTTACATATTTTCCGGATTATCCCATTCATTAGGACTGATAAAACTTGTATTTGACCCAGTTATAAACCATTTGAACCTCAATTCCAATATCATTAATGTGGTGGATATCATTATATTTTTTAAATATATTATTATATGTGTGTGCGGGGGGTATATGTAGGGTTTATAAAATTAATAAGTGTGATTCATTGGTGTAAACGCTACTTATATCTATATATTGATTATAGTTTGATGTTCTATACTAAAAATGTATTTTTGTTCTTTGTATTTTAAATTTATTGGAAATATAATGGCGTTTAAATTGTGATTCTAATTTTGTTGGACTTTTAGATCCCATGGATACACAAGCTTATTCATTTTAATGAAAAACAAATTTTCTTCCAGTTGTTCAAACATAATATTCATTCATTGATGAGCCATCTATAAGTGATATAGTGGAAAAATGATGAGTTATTTTGAACATGGGATTCTTCTTCGATATTCTTGGTCACAATTTTCATTATTTATATTGGTCATTTAATGTTTAGAACTCATATCCTCCACTTACCCAACTATATAAATTTTATTTTCATTAAAAACTGGGGATAACGTTATTCAATGTTACAGGGGATGGTGAAAACAATATAAATAAATAAAATTTTGTCCATTCCAAATAATTTTATTTTTTGTGTGAATATATTTTTAATAGAAAAAAATAAATAATTTGTTCATAAATAGTAAATAAATTTGTTTAACCACATACATGATTATAAAATTTGAAAAATTTGGAACTCAATACCAAATATTTTTACATCCCTTTATTTTAGTTTTAATGGATGTTTATGTTAATAATTAATAATTTTTGAATTTTCAGTGGTAATTGTAACATCCCAAGTAAGTAATGAATAACTGATATTTTTATCTATTTATATTAATGAATTAGATAGTGTTTTAGAGGCTTAAAATGAGAATAAATCCAATCTTAAGCATGGAATACACTAATATTTTTAAAAGATTATTTTACTGCCTTTTGATGGAAAACCATTTTTAAGTCTATCTTTTGACAATTTTATAAGATATTTTTGTCAAAATAAACTTATTCTTTATGATTGGGACATCAAAATTTACTTTGTGTGAATTTTTGGTATTTTTCTGATAAAGTTCATTTTTAATGAATAGTGAAAAATGTTGTATTTTAAATCAAATCCTCTTTTTAATCTAATTTATTTATATGATTAGATTATCTTTGGAATTGGTTTTGAAGTGAAATTAGAATATATTTTTACCATTTAATCCAATGGTGGTCATTGGAACCAATTTCACTTTGAATTTGGACTTAAACTAGTGTCAATCTTTTGATACTTATTGTTTCATAAAAACACGCTATTTTTCATGACAGCGGAAATTAATTATTAAATTATTTAATTTAACTTATATTATTTTAATTTTGTAAAATAGAAATACTTTTTTAATTCAGAATATCAAATATACCTTAGGGTGAAGTTTTGGTATTTTTCTGAAAAACTTTAATTTTTGATGAATAGTGAAACCTCTAAGTGGTAGTTAACGAAACTGATTTTTCGTTTAAATGAAACTTTTCCACTTCTGTGATTTGATTTTCAAAAATCCAACATAAATGGTTTTCATTAATAAGTAAAATGTCGTTCAATGGTATTAAAATAATTTTTTGGTGAATAGTAACTTTTATGATTTTAATCGCAATTAAAGGTAATTAGTGCAATTTAAGGAAAAAAATGATATTATAATAAAATGAAAATACGTAGAAACATATCCTAACCTTACTGGATGTGTCGTGGCCGACCAAGAAAATCCATGGGTCAACTTGGGGACCCCATGGAGCCACTTTGGTTGGGAAATGAAATAAATAACCTTTTATTTAATGTTAAAGTAAAAATGACACAAACATGAGTTATTTTACTAAAACAATTTTTACATGGGGTTATACAAGTCAGATTTTCTATTATAAATAGTAATTTTAAAGATAAAAATATTTCCTACGTCATAGTAGTTTTTTATAATTTTTAGACATTAAATATATTAAATTATTTATGACATCATGACGATGCAGTGATTACCTCATTAATAAAGGATTTAAATAAAATGAAAAGATAATGTAAACTCTATGACCTAAACATGTCCAAAACCTATTTTATTAGTGTATTTAGAACCCTTATCACCTTACCCTATAATTATATCAATGTGGGACATTTTGAATCCGAAACACATTTTAAAATAAAGTAATATTTCTTTACATTCCAAGAGTGCCCCTCCTCTCCTCTTATAAAAGGCCCCCACCTCTACCTCTTTACCCACACTTCCAAAGCCTTTGTATCGGCCAAAACCTGCCCATTTTGTCTCTACACTTCCCTTTATTACTCATTGAAGCCTCACTTTGGGAAGAAGTCTTCCCAAGGAAGCCTTTGAGCTCAAACCAAAGGGAGTTACACGATTTTAAGGTAATGTCTTCACTTGAGTCCTTTTGTTTTATTTTTCTTCTCCAACCCCCTAAACTCTTTTTATTCATCTCTTTTGTAACAAATATAGTATCATAAATATAATAGGATGTTGTTATAAGATTTATTTGAGCTACACTTACACACACCTACATCAAATGGTTAAAGAACATATTGTTTCCGTGGATGGTGAATTTCTGCCTCCTGAAACGATGATTGTTCAACATTCTTTTAACACCTTCAAAGGTGGCCATTAAGATGACACTATATTTATATATGATATATAATATGTTTATGTTTTCCTTAAGCTTATTTATTTTTCATTTTGGGAATACCTTTATGGTTTCCATTATGGGTAAACGCGATATCTTCATTTAAAGAAATGAGGACTACCGCCCCCTCAAAGTGATTTGATTTGTTAATACCATATATGGGACGTATAAAGGATGGAGTTATGATATTATATATGATATTACACTGGAATTATAATATACCTTTATATCATTATGATTCAATTTCATAAAATACGAAATAGAAATTGAAGCAGCGTTCATCTGTACGTACGGCATCCCATCTCCATGAACGGTGCATTTCATTTCTTACCTCTAAATGTTATATAATATTATAAATGCATGAATGTACTGGATATATATGATATGTATGATATCTACATCATGAATACCATTCTGGATATAATGGATACATGAACAACTTGTAATTATAAAGGGTTTATTTTTTACTCAATTACCAATGATAATTAAAACGACCGTTATTAAATTAAATAATTACATTGTGTTAATGAAATGGAAATAAGTGATATAAAAGGAATAATGAACTTGAAAAAGGATCTTAAACAAGTATAAATTAACTCAAGTTTATTATTCAGGATATTAAAGAACGACCGAGTCAAGTCGGACCCGGGGTATGGGACTTCGTCTCAATCTCCTTTCATTGAGGCATATTTTGTTTTATACACAACTTTCTTTTATACGGTGTATAAACCCCTTTGAATTTTACTTTTATCCAAAAGGAATCTTTTTTTATACGAAGCGTTTAACAAAACAACAAAGGGAATGTTTTGGTCGTATGTATGCGGCGACAACGACTTCTCCGCCGCCGTGACCATTATTTGAGTTTCGGCTTCCTCTACAATCCATACCTTTTTTTAAAGAAAAATAAATACCATGTTTTACTTTTCTTTTATTTTGGTATTGAAAATGGTTATCATAATGTTTTTATATCAATGTGTTGTATTTATATCTTGTGATTGAAAGGTGGAAATGTTATGTTTCCTTTATGCATGTTTTATGTGACATGATTATGTTGAGGTTCTTGGTCATTATTATGAAGACTGGTGGTTCCGTGATAAACTAAGGGCGGGTGAGCCCGATATAGCTCTCCAATGCATTGGGTAACACTAATGAGTGAAACGTTAAGGTTTCTCCAAATATATTTAGGGAATATACTGTGATGGGTATTCCAAACGTAACCAAGAGGGTTACTCCCTACGTAAGAATGTTATGAATGCCTCAAGTTACCTTTATGTCTTATGATTTCTATGATTTATTCATGATTTGATGATGTATGTTAAAGTGCTTATGTTTTATGGGTAATGTATGATTTCATTCTTATGTGTATATGTATCCATGTTTCCTTTCCATATTTTTATATCCCTTACTGAGCTTTTTATGCTCATCCCATATTTTTGAAATGTTTTTCACAGGTCAAGGGAAAGGTACATGATATGATGATAGTGTCAAGGAAGTGTCAAGAAAGAATCCATGTTTTATTTTAAATATGTTTCCATTGATGGGAAAAATGAATACTATCTTTTATGTAACCACATTATTTAAATGTAGAATGTAATGAAAGTTTTATGCTCTAATTTTCTAAAAATCTAAACCTGAAAAGATCCTCAATGTGTAATCTTGTAATAACTCAAGATTAAGTAAGGTTTACGGTCGGGGCCTTATAGTTGGTATCAGAGGTCGGTTTAGATAACTTTAGGAGTTGGAATTCTATTAAATTATTATCCTAAAATATTTTTTTTGAAAAGATATAGCATTTGAAGATTACCATGTTGCTTCATCTAAGACATGTTTGTTCAGAATGGTTCTCCGTAGAGGAAATAAGGAAGCAGTTCTAGGAAGGCATATAGAAGGAAATCACATTCCGAATCAGTATCCTGAGATGGTCGGAATTGGAACTGAACAGTTTGTTGCAGTAATGGCGCAGTTGACTCAAGCGATAAATGGTGGTTGTATCCATGCACGAGATCAGCCAGATCAACCACAAAGGAACATGTCAGTGGTGGAACATTTCATTAGGCAACAAACCCCATCATTTAGAGGATCATATAACCCTGTGCTAGTTGAAGGGTGGATTAAAGCACTGGAGAAGATTTTCAATGTCATGGGGTGTTCAGAAAATCAAAAGGTTAGTCTTTCTATTTACCATTTGGAGGGTGAAGCAGATCAGTGGTGGTCGATGGTTAAAAATATCAGGGACGCCGATGAGATTGATTCTCTTGACTGGGATAAATTCAAAGGTATGTTTCTTGAGAAGTATTCTCCTAAGGCTGTTCGACTTAGGATGGAAAATAAATCCTTGGAATTGAGGCAAGAGGAAGACTCAGTGGCTGCCTATGAAGAGAGGTTCACTCGATTGGAAAGGTATGCTCCAAATTTTATCCGAGACCTTGATAGTAAAATAAATCGTTTTTACTCAGAATTAAAGCCAAAATTTCGAAGGGCATTAGCTTCTCGTGAGTTTAAAAGTTATGAAAATATTGTTCGATGTACTGAGAAGGTGGAAATGGAGTTTGATGATGATCAAGTGTTCTATAACAACCAGCAGAAGAAGAGAGTGAGGTGGCAGGAGAAAGGGAAGAATTTTTCAAAAAAGTCTAATGGTAAGAAAACTAAGTTTCCAGTTTGTGACAAATGTGGGAAAAGGAATGTTGGGGAATGTATTCTAAATTTTTGAAAGTGCTACCGATGCGGTAATATGGGACATAAGTCTCGTGATTGCACTGAAAAATAGAAGGGTGATGGTAAGACCAAATTTGATCTAAAATTAGTGAAATGTTTTAAGTTCAATGAGACGGGTCACTATGAAAAAGAGTTTCCGTCAAAGAGCTTGAGTGATAGGAAGCTTTTAGACTACAAGCAGAAAGGGGTGGTGAAATCCTTTGCAACTACTTCAGCAGATGTCGGGCCATCAAATGAAGTTGTATCAGGTACTTTGTTTGTTTTTTCAGATTATGCCAGTGTGTTGTTTGATTCGGGGTCTACACATTCTTTCATCTCTGAAACATTTTCTAGTAAAATGTGAATACCATCTCACGAAATGACTTCTGAACTTGTGGTAAAAACACCTGGGGGAAATTTTGAGGCAAAAAGAATTTATAAGAATCTTTCTATCCTTATCTGTGGAAAGAACCTACTTGCAAACCTTATTGTTCTACCTCTAGTAGAGTTTGATGTTATCCTGGGTATGGATTGGCTCTCTATTTACCATGCTAATATTGACTGTAGATCTAAAGAAGTTTTTTTTCATAAAGACTTTCAGTTTGTGTCCAAGAATGAACCCTTACTGTTGATAACTTATCAATAGGCCAAGAAACTTGTAAAAGATGGAAATGAATGTTACCTTACACACAGTGTTGAAAATAAAGGAACTGTTCAGATTAATGATGTGCCAGTGGTAAATGAGTATCCTGATGTTTTTCCTGATGAGTTTCCTGGAATAATACCAGATCGGGAAGTTGAGTTTACTGTTGACTTAGTTTCTGATGCTAAGCCAATTTCAAAACCCCCTTATCGAATGTCTCAAATTGAACTTTTAAATTTGAAGGAGAAATTGCAAGATTTATTAGGGAAAGGTTTCATTCGACCTAGCACATCGCCATGGGGTGATCCTATTTTATTTGTTAAAAAGAAAGATGGTTCTATGAGACTTTATATTGATTATATAGCCTTGAATAACATCACTGTTAAGAACAAATATCATTTGCCTCATATCGATGATTTGTTTGATCAGCTCCATAGAGCTCAGTTTTTTTCAAAGATTGACCTGAGATCGGGGTACCATCAGGTGAAGGTAAAGGAAGAAGATGTTCTGAAGACTGCGTTTCGTATAAGATATGGCCATTATGAATTTGTAGTAATGCGGGATAACCAATGCACCTGCTGTATTCATGGACTTAATGAATATAATTTTCCATGAGTTCTTGGATAAGTTTGTGGTGGTTTTCATTTATGATATTATGGTGTTTTATAAAAGTAAATAGGAGCATGAAAGACATTTAAGGTTTATTTTTCAAACCTTAAAAGAAAAGAAATTGTATGGGAAATTCAGAAAGTGTGAGTTTTGGTTGCAAAAAATTTCTTTCCTTGGTCACATTGTTTCTAAAGATGGGATAACTGTTGATCCTGAAAAAACAAAAGTTGTGGAAGACTATCAAAGACCCACAAATGTAACTGAGATTCGTAGTTTCCTTGGTTTGGCAGGGTATTACCGAAGATTTTTTAGAAATTTTTCACGGTTATCTATTCCAATGACTAAGCTAACTCGGAAGGGTGTTAATTTTATCTGGACAAAAGAATGTGATGATTGTTTTCAGGAGTTGAATAGAAGATTGGTGAATGCTCCAGTTTTGGAACTACCTTCCAGGAATGGTGAGTTTGTTATCTACAGTGATGCTTCATTGAAAGGGCTTGGTTGTGTCCTAATGCAGAATGATCAGGTAATTTCTTATGCTTCACGACAGTTGAAAACTAATGAGATAAATTACCCTACACATTATTTGGAATTAGCTGCTGTTGTGTTCGCTTTAAAAATTTGGAGGCATCATTTGTATGGATAAAGTATGAAATATATGCTGATCACAAAAGTTTAAAGTATATATTCACTCAGAAAGAGTTAAACATGAGATATAGGAGATGGGTGTAATTAATCAAGGATTATGATTGTACAATTCATTACCATCTAGGAAAAGCAAATATTGTGGCTCATGCTTTGAGTCGAAAAAGTAATGCTTCATTAGAAATGTTGCGTTTGGAACTTGATCCTTTGGTTAAGGATTTGATGAACTTTGGCATAGAAGTTGTTGGTGCAGGAAGTTCTTCTGTTTTGTTTCAGGCATCAGTGAGATCATCTCTATCAGACAGAATTAAGAAATCACAGAAGCAAGACAATGAGTTGTAGAAAAAGGTAGAGCTGGTTCAGAAAGGTAAGTTCCCTGAATTCAACATTGATAATTATTATGTTTTTAGATTTGGGAAGAGATTGTGTGTGCCTTGTTATTCACAGTTTAAGAGAGAGTTGTTATGTGAAGCTCATAGTTCTCCTTTTTCAGTTCATCCTGGCAGTACTAAGATGTATAGAGATCTTCGAGAGTATTACTGGTGGGATGGAACGAAAAGGGATATTGCTGATTTTACTATGAAGTGTTTGACTTTTCAGCAGGTTAAAGCAGATCTGCAGTTACCGAAAGGGATGATTCAGCCTTTACCAGTGCCAGAGTGGAAATGGGAGAATATATCCATGGACTTTGTTGTGGGATTACTGAAGACATCTCGAAGTAATAATGCAATCTGGGTTATTGTTGATCGCTTGACTAAATCTGCTCATTTCCTTGCTATACGAGAAACTTTCTCTATAGATAAAATATCCCATTTGTATCTTAAAGAGATAGTCAGGTTACATGGAGTTCCTCTCTCCATTGTATCTGATCGTGATCCCAGGTTCACTTCTATCTTTTGGAAAGGCCTTTAGAAGTCGTTGGGTACTGAATTAAATTTTAGTACATCTTTTCATCCTCAATCAGATGGGAAGTCGGAACGAACAATTCGGACCTTAGAGGATATTCTACGAGCTTGTTCAATGGATTATCAGGGATGTTGGGACCAACATCTTTCTTTGGTTTTGTTTTCATATAATAACAGTTTTGATTCCAGTATACATATGGCACTATTTGAGGCTTTATATGGGAAGCGGTGTCGAACTCCAGCTTTTTGGGATGAAGTGGGTGAAAGGAAGCTGATGGGACCAGAATTGGTAGAAGAGATGGAAGAAAAAGTTCAACTGATACAGAAACACATGGGAATAGCTTAGAGCAGGCAGAAGAGTAATGCGGACAATAGGAGGAAGGATCTCTCTTTTGAGGTAGGTGATCATGTTTTTCTCAAGGTTTCTCCATGGAAAAGTGTGATGAGATTTGGTAAGAAAGGAAAGCTGAGTCCAAGGATCATTGGACCATATGAAATTTTGGAGAGAGTTGGATCACTTGCATACCGGGTGGCTTTACCTCCGAGTTTATCTCAGGTACACAATTTTTTTCATGTTTCGATGCTGAGAAAATACATGCCAGATCCATCTCATGTTTTGAGTCCATAGGTAGTTCAGCTGGAAGAGAACCTATCATATGAGGAACAACTGGTCCAGATTATTGACCACAGGGAGAAAGTGTTACGGAATAAGGTGATTCATCAAGTAATGGTTATGTGGAAAAACCACATGATTGAAGAGGCAACATGGGAATCTGAAAATGCAATGAGGTATAAGTACCCCCATTTATTCGATAAGTAAATAAATTGTGGGGACGCAATTTTCTAAAGGGTGGAAGGATGTAACATCCCAAGTAAGTAATGAATAATAGATATTTTTATCTCTGTCTATTAATGAGTTAGATAGTGTTTTAGAGGCTTAAAATGAGAATAAATCCAATCTTAAGCATGGAATACAATAATATTTTTTAAAGATTGTTTTACTGCCTTTTGATGGAAAACCATTTTTAAATCTATCTTTTGACAATTTTATAAGATTTTTTTGTCAAAATAAACTTATTCTTGATTATTGGGACATAAAAATTTACTTTGTGTGAATTTTTGGAATTTTTCAGATAAAGTTCAATTTTTAATGAATAGTGAAAAATGTTGTATTTTAATTCAAAACCTCTTTTTAATATAATTTATTTATATGATTAGATTATCTTTTGAATTGGTTTTGAAGTTAAATTAGAATATATTTTTACCATTTAATCCAATGGTGGTCATTGTAACCAATTTCACTTTGAAATTGGACTTAAACTGGTGTCAATCTTTTGATACTTATTGTTCCATAAAAACACACTATTTGTCATGACAGTAGGAATTAATTATTAAATTAATTTATGTAACTTATATGATTTGAATTTTTTAAAATAAAAATCATTTTTTAATTCATAATATCAAATATATCTTAGGGTGAAGTTTTGGTATTTTTCTGAAAAACTTCAATTTTTGATGAAAAGTGAAACCATTAAGTGGTAGTTAATGAAACTGATTTTTCATTTAAATGAAACTTTGCCACTTCTGTGATTTGATTTTCAAAAATTAGACATACATGGTTTTCATTAATAAGTAAATGTGGTTCAATGGGATTAAAATAATTTTTTGGTGAATAGTAACTTTTATGATTTTAATCACGATTAGAGGTAATTAGTGCAATTTAAAGAAAAAATGATATTATAATAAAATGAAAATACCTAGACACATGTCCTAACCTTATTGGATGTGTAATTTCCGACCAGGAAAATCCATGGGTCAACTTGGAGACCCCATGGAGCCAATTTGGTTGGGAAATGACATAAATAACTTTTTATTTAATGTTAAAGTAAAAATGACACAAAAATGAGTTATTTTACTAAAACAAATTTTACATGGGGTTATACAAGTCAGATTTTTTTATTATAAATAGTAATTGGAAATATAAAAATATTTCCTACATCATAGTAGTTTTTTTTATAATTTTTAGACATTAAATATATTAAATTATTTATGACATCATGATGATGCAGTGATTACCTCGTTAATAAAGGATTTAAATAAAATAAAAAGATAATGTAAAATCTATGACCTACACATGTCCAAACCCTATTTGATGTGTGGATTGCAAACCCCTATCACCTTACCCTAGAATTATATCAATGTGGGAGATTTTGAATCTGAAACTCATTTTAAAATAAAGTAACATTTCTTTACTTTCCAAGAGTGCCCCTCCTCTCCTCTTATAAAAGGCCCCCACCTCTACCTCTTTACCCACACTTACAAAGCCTTTGGCTCGGCCAACCACTGCCCATTTTGTCTCTACAATTTCCTCTCTTACTCATTGAAGCCTCACTTTGGGAAGAAGTCTTCCTAAGTAAGCCTTTGAGAACAAACCCAAGGGAGTTACCCGATTTTAAGGTAATGTCATCACTTGAGTCCTTTTGTTTTATTTTGCTTCTCCAACCCCCTAAAATATTTTTATTAATTTATTTTGTAACAACTCCAGTATATTAAATATACTAGGATGTTTTTATAATAATTATTTGAGCTACACTTACACACACCTACATCTAATGGTTAAAGAACATACTGTTTCTGTGGATGGAGACTTTCTGCCTCCCAAAACGATGATTGTTCAACATTATTTTAACACCTTCAAAGGTGGCCATTAAGATGACACTATATTTATATATGATATATAATATGTTTATTTTTTCCTTAAGATTCTGTATTTTTCATTTTGGGCATACCTTTATGGTTTCCATTATGGGTAAACGTGATATCTTCATTTAAGGAAGTGGGGACTACCGCCCCCTCAAAGTGATTTGATTCGTTAATACCATATGTGGGACGTATAAAGGATGGAGTTATGATATTATATATGATATTACACTGGAATTATAATATACCTTTATATCATTATGATTCCATTTCATAAAATATGAAATAAAAAATGGAAGCAGCGTTCATGCATACGTACGGCTTACCGTCTCCATGAACGGTGCATTTCATTTCTTACCTCTAAATGTTATATAATATTATAAATGCATTCATGTACTGGATATATATGATATATATGATATCTACATCATGAATACCATTCTGGATATAATGGATACATGAACAACTTGTAATTATAAAGGGTTTATTTTTGACTCAAGTACCAATGATTGTTAAAACGACCGTTATTAAGTTAAATAATTACATAGTGTTCATGACATGGAAATAAGTTATATAAAAGGAATAATGACCTTGAAAAAAGTTCTAAAACAAGTATAAATTAACTCAAGTTTATTATTCAGGAGATTAAAGAACGACCGAGTCAATTCGGACCCGAGGTATGGGACTTCGTCTCAATCTCCTTTCATTGAGGCATATTTTGTTTTATACACAACTTTCTTTTATACGGTGTATAAACCACTTTGAATTTTACTTTTATACAAAAGGAATCTTTTTTTATATGAAGCGTTTAACAAAACTACAAAAGGGAATGTTTTTGTCGTATGTATGCGGCGACAACGACTTCTCCGCCGCCGTGACCATTATTTGAGTTTCAGCTTCCTCTACAAGACATACGTTTTTTTAAAGAAAAATAAATACCATGTTTTACTTTTATTTTATTTTGGTATTGAAAATGGTTTTCATAATATTTTTATATCAATGTTTTGTATTGATAACTTGTGATTGAAAGGTGGAAATGTTATGTTTCCTTTATGCATGTTTTATGTGATACGATTATTTTGAGGTTCTTGGGAATTATTATGAAGACGGGTGGTTCCGTGATAAACTAAGGGTAGGTGAGTCTGATATAGCTCTCCAATGCATTGGGTAACGCGAAAGAGTGAAACGTTAAGGTTTCTCCGAAGAGATTTAGGGAATATACTCTGATGGGTATTCCAAACGTAACCAAGAGGGTTACTCCCTACGTAAGAATGTTATGAATGCCTCAAGTTACCTTTATGTCTTATTATTTCTATGATATATTAATGATTTGATGAGGTATGTTAAAGTGCTTATGTTTTATGGGTAAAGTATGATTTCATTCTTATGTGTATATGTATCCATGTTGCCTTTCCATATTTTTATATCCCTTACTGAGCTTTTTATGCTCATCCCATGTTTTTGAAATGTTTTTCACAGGTCAAGGGAAAGGTACATGATATGATACAAGTGTCAAGGAAGTGTCAAGAAAGAATCCATGTTTTATTTTAAATATGTTTCCATTGATGGGAAAAATGAATACTATCTTTTATGTAACCACTTTGTTTAAATGTGGAATGTAATGAAAGTTTTATGCTCTAATTTTCTAAAACACTAAACCTGAAAAGATCCTCAATGTGTAATCTTGTAATAACTCAAGATTAAGTAAGGTTTAAGGTCGAGGCCTTATAGTAATATAGGGGTTTTGAACATAAAAATTTTCATCATATTTAATAAAAAATGTAACTATGCACATCCTTTGGATTGTGGGGAATTAGTTTGAGTTCCTGAGGTCCCCGAAAAAATAACGTATTTTTGGAGATCCTTTTAATTTTAATTTGAGTACATAGAATTAAAAAAATGAATAGATATAAAAAATGTAAGTAATATAAATTTGAACAGAGATTATTGGTTTTATTTATTCTTTGGATTTCAATACATGGGGATTTAAAATCTAGATTTTTGTATACCAGATGTAGGAACTACATCTCTAGTTGTGGTTGTTTTTTTGTTTTATTTATTACGGTAAATCGATATGATGCCTAAGTAAATTTGTATCAATTGAAGTTGTAAGGTATTTAAGGATAATAGTCTTAGTCAAATTAATGATATAGGGGTTGACTAAATTGACTTCAGTTGCAATTAAAAAAGAAAAATTGAAAATAATAAATATAAATAAATAGTATAAACATAAAAAATTGAATACTCATCTTAATATTGAAATTTTTGACCACATAGAACCTCCATTTTTTCCCATGAATAAAAATTTCTCATTATTTCTATTATGATACAAAACACATGACTATGAATATGTAAAATTTGATGGAATTTGTTGATGAATTTGAAAAAAGGAATGGGATTGGGAATTGTAAATAACGTTGAACCTATCTTGTGTTATATTATTTGGACATGGTTAATGACCTTTTGGACATATTTTATTTTGTAATAATTGACTATTAAAATGTATGTGGAAAAGAAAATTTGATTTTTAGGTTTTGAGATATTTTTACCTTGGATTAGGAACAATCATATAGGCTTTCTGATTAGCCACTAAATTGGGAAAAATAATTTTTTATATTATAAAATTTATGTGCATCATTTTCAATGATTGTGGATTATAGGTAAATTTTTAATTTAAAATTTATTTGAAATCATGTTCATAATTATTCTAAAAATTAGCAAATACTTCATTCATTTTTAATCATCTTGTAAAAAATTAATGGTTTTTATTTTAATTTATTATTTTAATTAATGGTCGTACTTGATTTAGGGTAGATTCCATCCTTCTCTATCACTACTATTTTTACATTGGAAAACAACCATTTTGGACTTTCAATCCAAAAACAAAATGTAGGAAAAATGAACTAGATAAAAGCCCACTTAAATAACCATATATATTTTGTAAAAATAATAATGAAGCTATAATTTGAACCGCCCATTATGGAATATCAGGTGGAACATTTCATTATATTTTTTCCAAATATAATATTGATGTTTTTGGAGTGATAAAGGAATCACATGTAAAAGAAGAAATGCTAGCCCGAATTTTTTCTCCTAAAATACCACCCATTATTTAGATAATAAATCTTCATAAATGAGGCCTAATAGAATAAAATTTGAGAGATTCAAGGTCACATCTCTTGATTCAATTTATTCTTCTATGGACAAAAGAAAATTGGCCATATGAAAGATTTTTATGTCATATCTATTGGGTGGACTTTAGGTGGCTCTAATTTTTTGTCATGGGTAATGAACTCCACTGTCCCTTAATATTCCTCCCAGATATGTCTATACTCATTACATGGGATGACTTTGGAATATTTTACCCTGACCCAAGGCATCAAAAAGTATTTTTTAAGGAAGGGTATCTCAATAATTTTGAGGATGTTGTATAAGTTTTCATAAGAATGTTATGATATAAATTTTATTTTGTAATAAAATTTATTCAATTATATGATTTTATATTTCATATTAGTTTTTTAATAATAGTTATTATTATTCTAATTTTATAATCATTTTTTACATTTTTATACGTCATCATTAATATGTGAATTTATTGAAATAATGATGTGATAAATCCTTCATACAATAGTGGGGTGTTAATTATTTCATTGTTTCATATTAGTAAATCCCATCCTTATGGGACTACTCCTAAATTTCATTGGAATAATAAAAAAATGTATGGATAACCCTCATATGGGTTTATCCTAGGGAGAATAAAGGGGCTAGATAGGATGTTATTTTTCACTCTAGAAATTTTTAATCACTTATATTAATTGGTAATTTCATTCAATGATCTTAATCCTTCTTTGTCACTATTGAATTTCAAGGGAAGATTCATCAGGTGATAATATGATAATTTACATTGATGTTCTCATAAAAAATGGTTCAATAAGTGTATAGGTTTTTATAATAAGTAAGGGTTTTGTATTAAAACAAAAATTGATGTTGTTTGTTTGATTTCATTAAATGAATCACTCTAGAGGCTAAAAAATTGATAACCTTGAAAATTAAATTCATCTAATACTACCCTTAAATCATATTAGATTAACACAATTCCATCAATTTATTTCAATTGTTTCATTATAATATTGATTTTATAGAATGAAAGGATTTTTAATTATCTAATTATATAACCTTATAAAATTAATGAATCCATAATAACTAGGTCCATAATCCCAACATCTAGAAGTTGGTATTCTTCTATAAACTTCTAGGAAACTAAATCCCCAAATATATACGCCCAAATAAACGCAATAAATACTAAAAATATACTACTTAGTCACTATCAAACTCATTGACTATTACTTTTACTATTATCATCCCCATTTATAAATGAAATTTTATTTAAGTATTATAAAAAAGGTTGTATTAAATTAGTTAGAATTCTAATATCCCACATTCATAATGAGTAAAACAGAGAATTTAAAAATATATTATTATTAATTATTAATTATGTAAAACTATTATTTGAGTGGTAAATAATCTTATTTGAAACTAATTCTTTATCCAAAAAGTTTCCATAAAAATAAGAATGGAATCATGACATATGATTAATCATATTTCACCATGTAGTACAAACGAGCGTAATCATAATCAACACTTTACCTCTATATAGGTATGAAAACATCTTATTTCTTATCTTATGTCACCTCAATATTATTTTTTCATGGAAATAATTTTGTATTTTGATTTTTTTTATTCTTATATATCAAAAATTCTCAATGAATTGGATCATATTGATTCAACTACTTTATATTCTTATGAACTTTCGTAGTATCCAGATCACTCATCTTCCTCTTCTTCTTCTTCCATTTATGAGATCACATACAATATCATGATTCATTAAGATAATAATAAACATCCATTTATTCTATCATTGGATCATCCACACTTTGATAATTTTGGATCAAGATTCTTCTTATTTAGTATTTCTTCTAGTATATGATTGTCTTCTGTTCTAACTAAATTTCTAACATTGCAATAAATTTTGTTGGAAACCCTATGTGAATTTTTTAGATTTAATTTTAAAATATAAGAAACAATAGTATCCCTAAAACTGATAATATGTTTTGGATATATAAATTGGATGATTATTATATGAGTTTTAAAAAATGGAGCTTACATATTGTTGTCATTAAATTTGTTGAAAAATGATATTGATAATGTACATGGATGCCTTATAAAAGAAGTTATGCACTTGATAAAACCTATAGAAAAAGTATAGATAAATAAATGTGTGGTGATTTGGTGAAGGGAATTTTTTATCATGTCCTATACTATGATGTGGTGGTCCAGGATAGGCTATGTTGATGTTTTAAATGGATAGAATGATGTTTTATTGGGTGATTTCATTAGTGTTTTAACCTGTATAATCACCTATAAAAATGGTTAAGAGTTCCATATCAAAATTTTGAATGTTATATGAAAACATATAGAAATTGTTACTGCATTTTTTTTAGATAAAGGTAATTATAATATCCATAATATCATGTAAAGGTATTATTTTAATTGAATAGGATATGTAAAGGTAATATTTTCTATAGGGAACACATTGTTATTATACATGGAATGGTGGTAAATAAGATTCCCTATTAGAAATGGGAACTAACTATAGGGATTGGAGTTGGTTATGGTGAAATATTTTTTCACTGAAAATGTGTATAGTGATTTTGGAATAGATGTGACCTGAGTTAATGTGAACCAGTATAATGGTAACTCCAAAATCCTTATACCATTGTAATGGTATGATGTGTTGTTATAAAAGGGTATCTATGGATTTTTTAGATTCTTATAATGTAAAAACAGTCAATGGGTTTTTAATAAACTATAGTGGATGGTGTTTCCATTCTATAAAATTACCTATTTAAAGGTAAAAATTTATTTCTATGTATAAGTATCCCAACCTGCATATGGATTTGGTGAAGCCAAAACGGCTAATGGTTTGTGAGAAATCTATAGAGAATGGATTTTTAAATATGGAGTGAAGCTTTGTAAAGATCATTTAATAAATATTTAATTATATATATTAAATAAATAATTCTATAAAAATTTTGATCCCAACTCATGGTGGGTTACCAAAATAGTGTTTCGATGGAGTCTACACCATGGATATCAACGTTTCAGTGTAGTATTTTACCCCTGAAATATTTTGATCCCAAATTAATATAATGAATTTATATTAAGACTTTTTTAGGTGCATAATTGTTGGATATTATATTCCAAAACATTCCATGGAATTAATGTTTAAATTGTTTTACTAGGATCATTGAATGTTAGGTTTCCAAGGGAAGATGTCAAAACATCTAGTGGTGAAGGTGTTGAGCATGTAAAAGGGTGTTTTTACTATATAGTCACTAAACACCCATTGTTTTGAGGATCATGGTGTTTTTAATTGTATTTAACAGTTAATATTCAAATTTATAGATATTAAGAGTAGTTTTTTATATATAGATTCCTGAAACCGATTGGAAATTATTGATCAAGAATTAATGACTAAAATGGAGTTCTTGGGTGATGATTTATAGGATGGAAATCAAATGTATTGATCTAAAGATAAATTAATTAGATTTTATATTGATATTTTAATATCTAATATTAAATTAAATTAAGACACAAAATACAAGGAACACATAATACAAAATAAGGGGAAATGTGATAGATTTTACACTATATACATAAATCTAAAAAAGGAGAGGAATTAATAATGAGGTTATATAAAGAAGAATAACAGGGTTTGGAACTCACTGAGAAGTTTTTAAATTATAAGACAAAGGAATAATAAATAATGTTCAATATAGAGGAAATTTATTTCACTTTCATGGAAATAATTCAGTGTAAATTCCACAAAACGTTATAGAAGGATGAAAATGTTGTATTTAGAGGTGTTAAATAAATTACTTGTAAAGAATTTCATAAGGAATTCAATGATACTCATAAATTAATTAGTACACATACAACTATAAAGGGATATTTACATTTTTGTACATCCCTTGTATATTATCCCTTTCATAAATAATTGTGCCAATCGAGGGAGTTTTTATTTACTCACCCTTAGGAATCATTCATGTATCCATAAACTTATATGGCAAGTAACCCTAGACTAGAGTGATTGAGCCAAAAACATTAGTTGTTTTAGTGAAAATTAACATTTCTATAATTGACGCTTGTTTTATCCCATAGTGGTGAACAATTTTAAATTCATTTTTATGATGTGAATTCAAATTTATATTTATACAAGAAAAAATTGAATCGAAAAATCATAAATAATATTTGATTAAGGGATTGCAAAATGAATTTATAAAAGGATCAACACTAAAAATAAGAGTAAAACAATGTTACCATTTACAGTAATATTTGAGGATCTATTTTAGGTAGTGAGTTGTAAAATAATATGTGTCAAAACTGGAATAATCTCTAAACCCCGATTCACTAAAATCATTTTGTATTTATCAAGTAATCAACTAGAGGGGACTATAATTGGTGTCATGTAATTGGATTAATTTATATTATATTTTATTGGTTAGTAATTGATCTGATTGCTTTAGTGATGATCTAAGAGTTTCACATGATATCATACCTATATGTTTGATTCCATTAAATGGTGGTAATAATATCTCCAACAAGAAGAATAATTTAATTAAATTCTTGAAGCATCATGTGGGTATTTTTTCCTAATGTTCTGTTTATAGGAATTGTTCTGTTACATTTCTGTAGAATAATATTTGAGATAAACCCATGAAATTTATAGATTGATTTAAGTGAAAGGGATACAATAATGTATTCAAAAAAAGAATATGTGCTCATGAATATCCCTTAATATAATTTTACTAGGATATGTTGAAGGAAAAAAGACATGTATGGTAGATAATATTTTTTTGAATGAGTCCATATAGTGGATAAAATGAGAATTTATTTACTTATAAGGGAATAAATAATAAGAAAAGATTATGTAGAATTACATATTATAGATTAGATTATGAAAATATTATGATTCAGGCAATGGATTCCAATATCCCATAAGATTTTGGGTTAGAAAATATAGATTTCAAATCTATCTATATAATTAATTATACTATCAAAATGAATGGAGAGGATTATAGGCTGAGTAAATTTGGGAAAAAAAGTGGGTATGATTTTTTAAGGAGGGATAATGTGGTATATTTATACATATTAGTGTAAATATATTAGTATATAAAAGAAAAAAATTGAATCCTTGAAAATGTAATAACTCAAGAGTGATCCATGTAGAAATATTAAATATTTGAGGTGGATGAATTAATATTAATGAGTTAAAGAATTATTTAAGCGGATACAAATTTGATGGAGAAGAATTCATCTCATGCAGGGGGTCATAAGAGATCTCGGCTAGGGTGATGACGCTTTAAGATGAATCCAAGAATAAGAATATGAACTCAAAATTGGTTCATAATGTGAAAATAGTGTAATATTTAATGACTTCACATATGTCATATTTGGTGGAGGAAACGAAATAAATTCAATAACATAAGGTTTTTCTTAATGGTTCTATTAAATATTTGAGTTTTAAGATGAAAGGTAAAAGTGATATGTCAGAAAGACTTTGTCACATGTTGGAGGATGTGATATATAGTAGGAAACATAGTAAATAAAGAACATAATAATTATCTTACATAACAAACAAAAATATTATGATATTGGATAATTAATTTGTTTCAACTAAGAATAAAATTAATTAATTACATGTCATGGGTAATCTAAAACAAAATGATTTTTTTTACATTTTTTATTTGACTATCATTCGGTAAGTGATAATAAATAAAATGACAATTATTACTTCTTAGAGTTGAATCATAAAGGAATATTTGTTAAAAAATAATTTTAAATGGGAATATTTGTAATTAGATAATATAGAACCACTCTTAGGGGAGAGGTGTAAAGATAAACTTATTTTAAATAAATATATATATATTATTAATAGTTTTATAAAAAGGTTTGTGATATACCATAAAAATAGTATTTAAAAATTCATGAGTTCTTATAGAAGCTATGGAAACATGTGATTTTCTTATGGAATTTATAGATATATTTCTCCATTTTTCTCTGAATAATTATAGTAAATTAACTGCTCTAAATCCCATAGATTGTGTGATAGAATTATTAATCAATCATAATAGAAAATATGTGCGTATTATTTCATAAATTCATGTCATACTATCCATGAATCAAGTATAAAATTCCAAATATAATCCTCAATGATTATTTTGTGTAATCAATTTCTATAAAAACACAAATCTATTGTTTTGATAAATTTATTTTAGAGTATTTATAAAAAACAATCCTATGATGGAGGTGGTATTAAAAGAAGTAGAAAAATTACAAATAAAAAAAATCATGGAGTAAAAAGATAACCCATTTAAATTATAAATAGAGTGATAAGATCTCGAGAAGGAAGGACCAATTAGAAAATTTCAAACAAGTACATGATGGTAAAAGTTTCCAAGGAAGTATAAAATAATTTTTTTGTGTTGTAAAGAAAATAAAATTCACATGGATGTTGAAAAGGGGTTAGATTCCATTAAATTTATTTCAGATATGAAAATGTTCTACAAGGTCAAGGATAAAGGAAAAATTGTTGTCTATGAATAATCAATATAATTACAATTTTGAGTAAATGATTAGTACGCATTGAACCATATGATTTAATTTCTTTTAACTTTTTTGAAGGGGTTATGAATCTCTGGGGGAATAATAAATGTTGTATATGTGCATAGAAAATAACATTTATTTGAAATATATAAATTTTTAGTCTAAAGATGAGGAATGTTCATATATGAGGAAGGGTTTGATGTTTTTTAGGCCTCTATTGGTGTCAAGAATGATGGTTCATGTTGTGGAGAATTTTTAATGCTGAAAAAATCATGGAAAAGGGCCTACATTATGGATGAAAAGGTGTCTAATACAACATTAAATAATAAATGGTATCATGATAAATATGGTATTATAAATTTAGTATTAGGGTAAATTTTAATTTTTATTAGGATATTATTTCAGTAATATTTTGCTAAAGATTTATTCAAATAAATCAATTAAAAGAAAGGGGTTGAATGGTCATGATAGAATCCAAATAAATGGATTCCCATTTATATATATTTATGTTTTATAAAATATGGTGTAAGCTATTGGTTTTAGAGTATAATATTAGATCTTATTATAAAAAAGTAATTTCTTCATAGTAACGATTTACTAATGGTTTCATGAACTGAAGACCCATGATAGTTGATGATGAAAATTTAATGGCCTCTAAACCTTTTATGTTAATGAAGAATCATGCGATTTAGTGGATTATCATTAATATAAATTGATGATCAAATTTATATATCTCAAAATATTTTGTATTAAATTTTATACCTAAAACTCCTTAAACTTTTATGATATATTTCTCTTTAAATTAATTTTAAGTGTTCACCATCATTCTTGACAAGCATCATTGACCTTTAAGGGAATTTATTTATTAAACAAAAATATAATAATTTAAATTAGATCAAAATAATTAAGATATAATATTAGTGGTGTGAATAGAAATATGAAATTTATGAATACAATGTATAATGGTTTTATATAAGGAAAATATATTAATAATTCATAAAAAAATATATGTACTAAATTTCTTGTACTATCTTCTTATTCTTATAAAATGTATTGTTTTAAAAAATGGTTACTGTTGATATTTGAGAAAGGAAATTAAAATTAATTTAAGAGACATTTATAAATATTATTTTAATTAAATAGATAAATAATTTTAATTAATCATGTCATAATTGGCCTTGGTTATTTTTTGGGAATTTTCTGAAAATAATGATTTTTGAGTGAATAGTGAAAATTCTCAAAATTTTAAATACTAAACATTATAAAATATTTATAATTAAATAATGAATTAATATATTTGAAAAACATTTTATTGACTAATTAGATGTTTGTATAGTAAAATATTTATTTTATAACATTATTTTGAATTTGAGAATTGAATATTGACTTTTGCAAACATAACTTATATTTTATTCATATAAAAAACTATTGTTGGGTCTTTGAATTCAACAGTATATTATAATGGTAAAATTTTGTTCTTTACTGATCTAAAATTATAAAAATCTTATTTTTAAACAAATTACTAGAAAAAATCAGGGAAATAAAATATGTTAATTTATTTTAATGTAAACTCATTTTTATGCTTGAATTGGTATTTTCTTAAAAATAGTTTATCATATATTTTGTGTTATTATATGAAATATAATTTATGAAGACAATATAAATCAAATTTGATGAAATTAATTTAAATTTTTTTATCATTGTTGAAATTTTATTATACGGATTTTTTATTTTTGGTAAAATAATTATGTTATCATTTTTTAAATTTATATTATCATAGTTAAGGTTGAAATGATGTTATTGGGGTTTTTCATGGAAATAAGGCTTCAAATGTAACCAAAACATTTCTAAATGTGACGGGTTAAATATATTATGAACCAATATTATCTTTTCTACTAATTTTGAGTTCCTTGGGTCCAATTTACATTATTAGGATATTAATTATATTTAAATATTATAATTAATTCTAGATGTGTACTTTAACTTACTTGTAAATGGGAACCAACTCTTCTAATTTATTAAAACAATTAGCACTATATATTGGAAAATAAATACTCTAACACCATCATATATTTCATCCCTATGTACTACATATTTTTATCTTCTCTTATGGCCTTATTATGATGACATAAGGTGTATGCTCAAGGTGGTCACTCAAAGTAGAGGAAATTGTCTTACACAACTATTTCCAACTTTAATTATTCATATAAATCCTATAAATATATTTTATACATGCTAAAATTATGACTCTAGTATAATATATATACTATTATTTTATTACTCTAATGTTAAAATAATTCTATACCGCATTTCTATTAAATGGGAAGTAAATGTATTTCTTGTACAAATGTTTGAACATCAAACTATATGTATAAATATGGTTTTTTATCACCATATTTTATGGTTTTTTATTATGATTGAATTGAAATTTATATTTTAAATTTATTAATTAATTATTATTATGGAATTATAATGTCTTATCTAATATCTTACTTTCTCATCCATCGAGAAATGATAATGCCGCTCGGGCATACATGTGGACTACCTCCTCCACGAAGCGATGTGATCCATTTTTGATGTTATATTATCATGGATGGTAATAATGATAAATTTAATGATTATATATTATATTTATATTATAATTGTGATTTTTAAAAGTTAATAATTATATAAATTTCTCTTTTAATCCGTAAAAAGTTGTAACATCACTCTAGGGTACATACGCATTACTGTATCCATGATGTGATGTAATACATTTTTCATCAAAAAATGATTTGAATAGTTGTAAAATTTTATATAAGGATTAAATATTAAAAAATTTAAATGATTAAAAACATGGATATTACTTAATAATTTTCAATGTATAATTATCTAAACTACTGAACTGAAATATTTATGAAAGAACAAAATAGTTATCACCTGGAACAATGATTATAAAAAATTATTAATAATAAAATAGTGATAAGTTGTTATAATTTAAAAATATATTTGTATGATATGTATAAATAATGATTTATAATAGGTTTATAATAAATCAATATTTATTATATAGGATTTTAGAACCATAAAGAAGATTGTTGAGACATTATGTAGGGGTTTATGTTTCAATCTCATTTCCTGTTGGGATTATTTATGTTGAATGTTCAATACGAGAGATTATTTGATATATATAATTTGGAACCCATATAACATCCTATTATCCTTTTGTTCTAATAATTTTTAACTTTATTAACATTTTCTTCTCTTTGATACATAAAATGGTTTTGAAAATTCTAATAAGAAAAAATAAATTTATTTTCTCATTTGTCGATAGATTTTTCTTCAATGTACATGTTATGTAAAATGATTTCAAGAATAATATTCTCGATAATCCATTGATTATTTAGATATTTTTTTTAAAAAAATATTTTATTTTTTTATATATTTTTTAAAAGTAATATTTATAATATTTAAAAACTATTTATTGATATCATTTTTATGAAAAAGTGTTAAAAATCATTGTTATGAAATATATGACATAAAAATATTTTTATATCATAATGAAAACTAATTAAATTAAAGAAATTATTAAATGTTTTAATAATTATATTGAAATTAATTTGTTATTACATAATTCATGGAATTAATATTCAAAACATTGTGAAAACAAAATGATATTTTTCTCATGTTTACAATGAATGGTTCCAATGATATTTTAATTGTTCTTTTCATGACTATAATAATAATATAAGGAATTTTATGATTAACTAGGGATATAATATTATGATGGATTCCACTTTATTTATAAATATGGATAATGATGATTATGAGTTAAGTATAATTCTATGAAACCAATTTTTTTATAGGAGATAACAATGTTAATATTAAATATTTATGAGACACGTTAATTTTCCATGGGTTATAAAATAATTAAATTATGAAGGTTTTTATAATATTATGGATGAGTTATGGTATTTGTTTATTTGAAAGTTGGGTTTATTATATTACCCCAATTAATTGTGTTGAGATGTAAAACTTGTGAGATTACTGTGCTATGTGAGAACCTTATATCTTGTTAAAAAAATATACATGGACCTGATTTCATATCCATAAATTTATACATGGAACTATTTTGATATCCATATGTTTATGAAATTAATTGATTAAATGTCATTAATTTAATTGTTCATCATATTATCATATATAAATAATGACAATGCTATAAGAATTTTTTACTACATTACTAGGTTTTTGATATTCCTTCATGGAACAAGGTTAATTGTTGATGATTCCACACTATAAAGTTTTTTTAAATTTTTTATGGAAAATAATTATTCTGTGACTCATGATTAATGATATTCATTAGACTGGGTATGATTTTTTTTATTTTAAAATCATGTTGTTTAAAAAATATTCTCATATATGATTATTGATTGATATCTCATAAATTTTCCCTTAACGATAATTTGAGATCAACCTTAATTATGTTTTATATCCCAAGTTTTTAGTAGAATAATATATGATTCATATTTATTTTTGGGTACTTATATAAAAATCACTTTTGGAGATACAAAAAATATCTTATGGAATAAGTTGATTTTTTTGTCTAGTCTCAAAATATAAGAATCCTTTTTGACCCCACACATAAATTTTTATGATATGTAAGGAATATTCATTCAAAAATGATATAATATTTATGTGTGTTGTGATCAGAATTATTGATTTTTTATTAGATAAGGGTTTAGTACTTTTTAATGTTAGGTTTATAAAATATTTTCCTAAACAATGGTGATAATTCTATGTATATTTTAATATAATAATGTTGTGGTGAAACAGATAATATGTGTTTTATTAGAAACTAAAACACTATTTGGATATTGGAATGTAGATGTGGCTATGAATAAATTCATTTATGGGTAATAATTAGTAAATAGGTGGATTGTGTATTAACTCTATCACACTAGGAGCATGATAAATGTTATTAAACCTACACACCCCACCATATAATCGTGTGGAACACATAGATGATAATTCTCACCTTTCTTATGAACCGTTATGATAAATTTTCATAGACAATGAAAATGGATGGAAAATGTTAAAAATCATGTTTCATAGATTGAAAATATGATTTCATGATTTAGATATACTATAATATATATTTCATGATTTTTTAATTACTTGGTATGAAAATTGTTTCTCATATTATGTTTTTTATCAATCGATAGAACTAGAAAAAAAAATTGTGATCCCTAAATTAGATGAATAACGTAATGAATATCCTCATGATATAACATATAAATTTCTTATAATAATTAATAATATTGTGATATGCATAATCAAAAATATGGAATTATGATTAACAACTTGAACCTAGTTTAGCATTCACACACCAAAAATAAGATAAAAATATATTTCCAAAATTGTTTTCGTAATAATGTCCATAGTGTGGAGATGAATAAATTTTCTAAATTTCATGAATGTGGGAATAATAAAATGGTTAAATGTATCAAAGTAAAGAAATTATATTTTGGGTGTGGAAAAGAAGGTCTTAGTAAAATTATTTACAGATGAAAAATAATGAGATTGATTGAGGGAAAAAATGATCATCCTATGGTACCATTTATAGTTCAATGTCTTATATATGAGGAAATAAAAAAATATCAATTTCAATGAACATAGATAAGGGATTGATCCTAGAATAATGAAATAACTATTCTATTGCTGTCACGATATGGAAAATGATAATTAATAAATTTATATTCTCTACTCTAGTGTTGTAAAATGTCATGTCAACGTTTATAGGAATGTTCCTTATTAATATCTTATCATTCATACATTATTATAATTTTATACGATTTTAATAATTAATTATATATCTATACATAGGTTTTATCTAAATTTATATAATTAGAAATAAACTTTTATATTAATAATGAACATATGATCATCACTCAGTGTTAGTTTGAATATTAACATCTAGTAAAAATTACATCCATTATGGGGTGTTGATAGCTATTCATGGGGCGAATTAATACAAGAAGCACTGAATATCTCATTATTTGAAGTAAATTAGACACTATCAATATTGAAACAATTAAGCCATATTTTTATATTATTATTCCTTTGTATGAAATAGAAATATCTTTCATTTATATCTTCTTCATTCAACCATCGTATATTTATTTATTTCGGGAAATATTTTCTTTTAAGAAAAAAAAACCATTCAACATGGAGAGAGTATTCATATTATCCCAGTAAATTAAATAATGATTTATATTATGAATTTAAAAATGAAAAAAATGTATCTTTATCATTCCAAATATCAGAATCAAGGATACAATAAAATATTTTACTCAAATACCAAATTCCAGCCCTAAAGCCCTTCAATTTCATAAAAAATGTGATAAGGGATTCCGGTTAAGGGATCATCAAATGTATTATCTATGAAATAATTGTATCTATGTATAACTAATGAAGATTTGATAAATATAAAAGGTATTGGGGATGATATCAAATTATTGACAGAAAGATCCATAAAGAGGGGATTATTATCAGAGTGAATTTTTGGTAGTGTGATACAAGACACCACAATAGCTCAATTTGTCTCATCCATATGTATAAATCACTTATCAAATTTTCATCTTTCTTCCCATTGATTATGTACCTTCACAAGGTGTAGTCATCTACCATGACAGAAACCTCACTCAAATTGCATTTTTCAATATAGGATGAGAAATCATGAATATATAGCCTATTAAAATTATACCCTATATTTTCCCCACACCACATAACCGAATTGAAGTCACCAATGATCACTCAACTCTTTCTCATATTCACCATTAGACCGTAAAATTATTCTCATATGACCAATATTCTAATATATTTATTTATAGCAAAAAAGTTGATGACAGATCTTTTCCATTAAACTTAATTGAGATAGTAATAAACTATTGATCATGAAAGCATGAATGTAGGGAGGTGATGTAATACTTAAAGACTCATATCCACTCCCTGAAGTTCTATATTTAATTATGATAGGTAGATTATTAATCAAGGGAAATCCATTTAATGGATTTCTACTTCTCAAATTCCATTCTTGGATTAGTTATTCCAATGATAATAGGCTTATTGGTCATAATAAAATCTATGAGGGTTGTGACCGTGGGGGAATTCTCAATCCCTTTGAAATTAAAATAAAATATCTCCACAAAAGAAGATACATTGACATTTTATAAGGCCAATCATGTTTTTGGTTTCTTGATTGCTTTTTATTCTTCCTAGATTTCTTATTAATTCCATTTTATACAGCATGATGCACTATAGTTGAGGCTAAAGGTGATTCAGATACTTGAAATGAATTAGGCATAGAATATAGTGTTGTTGTGGACTAAGGCTTCTCTTCATGGGGTGTTTCTTCAATGTCATCCGAACAAATGGAATAACCCCAAGGATTGAATTTGTGCAAGAACTAGACCATCTCTTGTGAGACCTGAGTAAGAGTTTTCATCGCAACTTTTGACATTGGAACATTTGAGAAGAAGTATCGTGGAGTTTTATTTCACAACAAGTATTATTTATCAATTACTATCAGTTTTTAAAAATATTATTTGGTTAATCAAGATGTTATTAATGAAAATATTTGGAGTTCTCTAAATCCACCAAGGGGGAGCTGAAGACCTGGAAGAATCCATTTTATATCTATAAGAGTGAGAGAATTATTTTTTCAATGATATTATTTTTGAATAGGGTGTTTAATATAAAGGGTAATACTATATTATTCACAAGATTATGGAGTAGTATGGACATGGTTTAGGATGGATATTTATTTTGAAAGAAATTAAATGGTAAAGATGGGTGGATATTAAATTCAGATTAATTCCCCATGCTAGATTTAATTTACCAAGGATGGGGATGATGATTTTATATTGATATTATCAATAAAATCCAAAGGTGGTTATTATTGGAACCCCTAAGTAATTTGGTTGGATTTTTTCCCCACATATGATAATGTTTGAACCCTAAAATTAAAATTTTGTTTTGAAAATGAAATTAAAATTATACTTAGATTAATTATGAATAATAGAACTTTTTTCTTTTTCTTTTTAAATTTATAGAGAAAGTACAGTGATGATGTGTAAGAAATTCCAGGAAAATCATTGAAGAAATGATATAATATATGGAGTACTATAGATAAATATTTTATAGGTAATATGGTGAAGGAAACATTCTATAAGAATTATAAAATTCCATGGGGTCTCTAGGGAAACCAATTTGAAATTTTAAATTATTAGTATAATTTTATAGTGTAAATTTACAAAGGAATTTTTATGTAGATATTCACCTATGGGAAATGATAAAAAGGGACATAAAAACTTGTTTCATGGTTTTCAAAGATATAGATAATGAAAAATTATATATTTTTATGTATGGTTAATTACAATCATTATTAAGATCACAAAAAGGTCTCCTTGAAATCAAATAGGATATAGGAATATATTGTTAGTTATAGGGGGAACCACACTATTTCACATTATGTGGTGGTAAAGGAGATTCACTTTTTAAAAATAGAATCTAATTCTAGGTGAGAAGTTTTTTGTGGTGAATCCATTTTAGTTGTAAAAATGTGAATAGTAATCCTTGAATAAATATGAAGTGAAAAAATGTGAACCTACATGTAGATAAATTCCAAATACATTGACTGACATAAAGGTAATATATAATGAATTGTAATGGTAACTCTGTAAACATTGGTATGATGTGATGTTAAAACGACCTATACATTACTAATAAAATAAATTGTATGGTGTGTTTATTTGAAAGAATACCTATTTAATGAATAAGGGAATTTCTGTTTGTAAATATCAAACATTTTTATGGTTATGTATAAGTGAAAATAGAACATGGTTCTTCACCATGCCGTTTAGCACCAAATATTCAATCTGTAGGAATTTTGTGTAAAGGTCCTTCAATTAATTCATAAAGGTGAATCTAAAATACTCAATATATGTAATTGTTGATCAAAACCAATGTCAAGGTCCCAAAAAAGGATAAATACAGAGTCTAAACTATCGAGAATAATGTTTTGGAAATATCATTTTTAATTGAGAAATGGAGAGGAAAAAATGATTTTATTGAAAGTTGTATAAGAATTATTGATGAAAATTCATTCAAAAATAAACGATTCTATAGAATTAAATTATATCATGTTTTAAACTATTTTACTAAGTGTGTTGAATATTGGGTTTATTAATTCGAAATCAAAATGTCCAACGGCTGTAGTGTTATTCATGTCAAAGGGAATATTTGTAAAATATTATCTATATCATTATATAGTTTCCAGGAGATATATGTTTTTTGGGGAATATCATATTTTGGTTTTATTTTTAAAGTGGTTTGGAGATTTTTTTATTATTTTGGTATTCCTAACTCTAATTTTAATTTAAGGATTGATAAATAATGACCAAAATGGACTTCTTGGGTAATTATTTTCTAGGAGACAATGAAACGGATGGTTATGAAATCATATTAATTATATTTTACCTTGATTTTAAAAATTTAAATTTTATGTTTAAATTTATCACATAATAGAAATAATACATGTTATGTAGTAATGGAGAGAGATAGAGGGTGTGAGAGAGAGAGAGAGAGAATGGTAAAATACACTATATATTCGAACCTCTTAAAGGAGAGGAATTATAACTGAGAATCTAAAAATAAGTATAAGAAAGTTTAGCACCGGCTGTATAATTTCAATATGTATAAGAATGTTTAAGAATTAATATAGTTAAGTGATAAATATAAATGTTTTAATCTCATAAAAATATGAATAAGTATATTCTAAGATGCACTATATAAATAATATGTTGTATTTAAAAATAGATGTTCAAATTTTTCTTATGAAGAAAAATGACTGGAGTTCAATGAAAGATATATTATATTAGGTGAATCTCTAAAAACAATGTTATATAATTTTTAGAACACATTCCATGTATGTTATCCCTTATAGTTGTGATCCAAATGATAGAATTATGATGGGTGACCCTTAGGATGAATTAGTCTGTTTATAAAATTGTATGGAGAGTGACCCTTGAAAGGAGTGACCATGAAAAAAATAGCGATTCAAGTGCATAAGTACATTAATAGAAATTATTTATTTACTAGAACATAGTGGTGAACTGAATAAAAATCCTTATATTCGTGTACATTCATTTTTATATTTCTGTAATACACACATTGTTGTAAGAAATCATTAAGACCATTAGTTTATGAGTCGGACAAGAAAAGTTATAATCAAATAAAAACTGAAAATAAAAGAAAAATATATAACCCTTCTTATTAATTGGATTTGATTGAAATTAATTAGTGAGTGGTAAAAGAAAAAGTGGTTAATTTAAAATAATTACAATCCCCTGATTCGTAGTGTGACGCATGGGATGAAGTTGATATATCTATCCCGGATTTGATGACTGCTTCGAAGGAAGATTCTAGGGAGTGAGTTTCCATATCTGTTCTGGACACTCGGAACACCAGAGATCTTCGTGTTATTAGTAATATGATGGTTTTTTCTGATCTTCCATTAGGGTTTAATATAATGACGAATCGTCCCTCTGATCATGTGATTTATGATCTGATAATGGTGAAATCGAAGTGGGTTTTGAAGGCCTCAAATTGTAGTGCTAATTTGAATGTTCATATTAGAGTGGTGGAAGAATCAACTATAGCACTATTTGAATCTTTTTTATGTAGGATCTGAAAGGATTCTCTGAAAATTGTCATCAGCCCATGTTGAGGCTAATACTGATGTGTTTGCTGAAAGGATTACAGTCTAGAAGAGTTATCTAATTGCATGTCTTGTTCTACCAAAGTGTGAGAAGTTCAGGAAAATTGAGGATTTTGTAAGACAAATATCCTTTTTTTGGGGATCCTTTGATTGGAGTTGTGTTTCTATTGTTCTTGGTTTCTATCATTTCATTTCTCCTTCAAATTATTTCAAAAAAATGCATAGATCATCGGGTATCTATCTCTGAAACCTGGATGGATGTACCTACATGAATGGTCCCCATATTTCAATGCTTCGTAAGAAAGGAATGCATTTTCGTGGGTTTGGCTTCATTTTCATGGACTAAATTGGGTCATTTGGCATGCATAAATATTTCATGACATCGACATGGAAATTGGGAATCCAATACTCCTCGATAAATAAACCAAGGTTGTTCGGTATGGATGATTTTCCAGAATGTTTCTGGAGAATGATATGAGCTCCTCTTATAGTGATAATGTATATCTCTCTACTTCATCTAATAATATTCATATTGATGTTGAAGATTAAAGGAAACCCCATTCCTGTACCCAATGTATGATTGTTGGGAATTCTTTGGAGTCATGTCAGAGGAAGATTTCTTGTGAGAGATGTGGGAGGAAGGGTCATACAACTTACCTCTGTAGAAGTAAAACTGAGAGGAAGCATGTGACTTCGTCAAAGTCTCTTGATCAGGATAGAGATGCTATAAAAAGTCATCTTCATCTATGGTTGATATGTTGGCTTCGGAAAAATTTGTCTCTGAGGTGTCTATTTTTAATGGAAAAGGACCTATAGTGGATACATCTCCGATGAGTGGCCCCTCTACTTCATGGGTTGGATTTGTTAACGAAAATACATCCAATGATGGTTCTGTTACTTGTCCCATTGAATTAGTTGAGACTAGATAGAATGCTTTCCCCAATATTTGGGGGACTGGTGTGCGTGATCCTAGTTTGGATGATCACATTGGGATTCCCCAACAGGTTGATTGTCATAACAAGATTCAGAATTCATGGAACTCCTCTAGGATTTCAGAAAAGTGGGGTGACATCTCTGATGTGGAAGGGATGAAAATGGGGGGAAGTGGTCCTTCCTCTTTTAAGGGATCACTCTTATCTGAAAAAGGGAAGATAGATGACACTTCTTCTCCCTCAAAGAGAATACCATGGAAGGAATACTCTAACACACATTGCACTATGTCTACCCGATCTTTTTGGAAGTTATTTGGTTAGTTAAATTATGAAATTTTTTATATCCTCAACCTGGGTAAGTCCCAATATGAATAGAAAACATGTGATGATTCTAACTATGGGAATGACATGTCTTATTATGATCTATAATTTTTTGCTTGAAGGATGATGGCAAGATCCTTTGTTTAACCCCAATCGTCTCACTTGTACTTTTTCTATTATTTTTAATAAATGTCCAGAAGCTTTGCTTCTGGCTGGAGTTGCTGGTTATATATTATCGAAGCATTATCTAAACTAAATTCATATACTCAATGAATTATTATAATGTATATTCTGGTTAACAATATGAAAACATAAGGTTACTCTAATATAACTATTTTCGACACTATTTTTGGGGTTCACCCGTCTGGGTCATCATGACGATGCTAGGTGATGGTGAATTTTACCCCACATTCTTGCTTTGCAATGGTGTGAAGCATTCATCACTTATTGAGAGATTTATTATTCTTGATTGAAATGGGGTGATGATATTTTGGTCCCCCATACATTGATTCCTCATCATAATTCATCACTTATTCTAAGTCCCCATTGTAGATTAAGACATTATTCGTTAAACCCATTCCTAGAGGCATCTCTTTGTAGATGCATGTTAATTACATTGATTCTACTGGGAAATTCCAAAGGTCCATTTCATGGTAGAAACCTTTTCAAGAGATTAGTCATGTTATGCATTGATGGATTGTATGGATGTTGAAATATGGGTAAACCTATATTCCTCTTCATGAGATGGATTCTCGGGGACGTAGAAACCTAAGGCCTCACAAGTCATTGTTGAGTATCATATTTCAGTGTCATGTATCTGATGTTTTCCTCAGCATACCATGTTTGAAAGGTGGTATCTCGTGAGTTTAATCTTTAACGGAGAAGAGTTATATTGAGAAAAACACATATGAAGGTTACTCAAGTATGTGAATTCATAGGAGGGAGTACCTCGAAGTTTTAGTAGATGAGTGGATCAAAATGTCGCATGCGGGCTGACCAGAGCGTGACGTGTCCCATAAAGGGAATATTTCACATCATGGTTGCAGACCTCGACACCAATGAGGATGAATCAAAGAAGGTGGAAACCAATGTGGGGGACACTATGGTTTACCATTAGCTGGGATTGAACATCATGGAGGCATCCTACATACTCTATTTAAAATATAGGGATCAAAAACCATGTAGTTTGAGAGGGAATGGTTTGGGTCTTAACCTCCTCAATCTACCCATCACAATAGGATTACTCTTGGTTTAATGAGTGTGTATTTATGGGTCTTATGTATTTTTAGTTTCTCAGGTTCCAAAAAAATCATTAATGGGAAGAATGAGTCTTATGAATTGATACAGACCATGTGTTACTGAGAGTGGTGAATGAATTAATGGGGCTTACATAGTGAGATAGCCAATTTGGATAGTGTGACCTCAATTTGATAAGCATGAGTTGAGGTAGTAGATCGATGGGGATTAGTCCTGGTCAGCTACCTGAATGGATTCAATGATTTAACAGAGAAGTGGTGTTCTAAGATATAATTAGGATGGATGATGGACCAATATATAAAGTGTATGTAATGAATGAAATGGAACCTAATTGAATATGACAGTGATGGGATTGATCCTTAGGGAGATTTCCTAAGTATCCCAGATGGTTAGGAATCGATTTCTGTGTAGTTATAATGGGGACTTTGGGGTTTACACATGGTTAGCATCATAGTCAGAATGGGACATTTGGTTGGGGCTTACACATGTCTACTCACCCATGTGGATCCAAAGGAGAAATGACCTTTGTGTGGGGCATGATCTTCCCAAGATATTGTGTTTTGAGGTTAAGATCATGGTGCGAATGGATGGGAATAGACTCTGAGATCTTGAAGATGCATCCAGAGGAGGAGGTCATTAGAATTTACTAGTGTTTGGGATTGATCCTTAGGAAGGATTTTAATATAAACTATTTTAAAGACATGGATCAAAACCCTTATATTTTTTTTATTGGGATCACACATTGAGATGGTCCATGAATGTGGAAACTGAGGATTACTCTAGAATGTATGACTAAGGATTTGTGTCATGGACTCTACTAGCCTCTAATACATAATTAATGCTCGGTGTGAGAAATGGGAGGAATAAGTGGATGATATTGTCGTATCATGAAAATGTGTTAGAGAGGGATGGAATGGGTCTTACTCATGGTTTATAGCCCATGGATAGAGAGATTGGGAAAATTATGAGAAAGAGTGCTACCTATAGAAATAAAGGATGTGGGCATACAACAGAATAATTTTCATTCCCCATAGATAGATGTCATTCCATCAAAAGAGAATTGCATCCCTTGTAAGGGATATCTCACTCTTATGAAGATGAGTGGGAATGGAAAATGACAGATTTGGGTCACCCTATGTGCATTTCATGGGATGAGCCTACATTTCAAAGTCATTTTCTATGGATTATAGTGTTTCATAGTTTAACATTTTGTAACTTCAATCAGGGGACTTGCTTCTCACCCCATGGACATGCATAACCGGCTTCTTTTAAACATTCATGGAGGGATTACACCATCAATTCCAAGATACAATGGGGAGGATGAGTGTTCAGTATAGGTGTACATGTTTTCATAACTATTTGAATAAGCAAAAATATATTATCATACTTATTTGGAGAATCATTATGTAGAGAAACCCAACACGAGACACTATAAGAGGAACTAAAAATTCACTATGTTCAATCTTGGAGGGCCGCATGAAAAAGGTGCACACAAGATGTGGTAGTTGCACACAAAAAAGACTCAAACATGGTTATTTGGTGTAGGGACCACCCATGGATCCTATAGGAAGGGGTACCAACAATATTGGAGGCTTTCACGAAAAATGAAGGGGTTAGAGAAAAATAGGTACTCCCTAAGGGTTTTATATTGCAAGAAAAAGGAATTACTTCTGTGCACATGCCTTGAAAAAGGATATGGGTGAGGTTTAATACCTAGTAATCCCACCCAAAGGAGAAACCATGGGGGACCTCTCACGGAAAATTTTGTAACTTGATGTCATGACCTGTGTACTGTCTCGGAAGCAGTTGTCGTTCATGCATGGAGTAATAGTTAGACTTCTTGAGCACTACCCTGAAAAGGGTGGGGAATCTTTATATTTATAGGAAAAATTCTTGGTGGTAGTGCATAAGTATAATGATGAAAAAGTATCTTATTGACATCACATTAGACATGTAAGCGGGTTTCAAACAGATTCCCATCATGTGCTATTATTATGAGAAATTCATGCCTTTTAATTATCCATTTTTGGTAGTCAGATTTGAAGATGGCCTTTGACATCACATTGGGAATGTAAGGGCCTTGAGAAGATATTTCAGTCTTGCGTGTAATTCTCAAGACATACATGCATCTACCTTTTGTTTTTCATGATTGGTTTCGAAGAAAAATTATGGTATCAAGTTGCTCAAATATGTCCATATGTATCATCATGTGAGATTTGACACCATTAGATTAAACCCCTCATAATCTAAGATGAATGGGGACTATTAGGATGGTTTTTTAGGGAAATTACAAAGAGAATGATACATTTATGGAGGAATGAAAACAATGTAAAATATGGTCCATAAGGCACCTAGTTCATGAGCGAAAGTTTTGGTCCTCACCAATAAATAAGTTAGATGTTAGTAAAAACACCTTCAATTTCTGTATGATAATCAATGGATCTCATGTGAATAAGTTATTGATTCTAATACAGAATAACTCAAGTTTGGTCACCACTTTCCATGGAACTGCCAAAAATTACATTCATCGAACTAAGACAGATTTTCTATGGCTATCATCAGATCTTGCGCACAATCCTATGTTTTGTGATTGAAATCACAATATCCCATTTTATGCCCTTAGTAAATTGGAATCATTAATGACTTTCCTTGTAAAAAGAACGTTGCTATAGGGATGCTTCCATTGATTCATAAAGGAATCAGATAATTACATACCCTTATACTCTCTATTCTAGATGGGTGATGTCAAATAATCATATCCACCTAGAAATACTGATGTAGGATCAGGAGGATTACATCTTCTGAAGTATCCCCTAAATATAGAGATTTATAATTTTAGAGAAATTCTCCATTACAAGAACTGATAATGAAATTCCATGGTCGTGGGTCACACGTGAAGATAGCCTTCAATGGTATAACATCAAAAACAATTGAAAACATTCTGGGTATATTTAAGAGGTGGATGTATATTTCCAAAATTTGAAAAATGAAGAAAGTCGTAGGGAGTGAAATGGTCACTGGAGAATTTCCCATCCACTATACAATCACTTTCTGTAGAAGCATCACTGATGAGAGAAATTGATTGATGCAAAACTGAGACTTGTGGTCTGAGGAGAATTTTAAAAGATATCGTTCATGGGTATACTTGGTTCACAAAACATGGGAAGAGTTTGGGGAATCTTTGGGAAACATCTGGCTATTTTAAGATTGTGCGGATATTGAAATTCTATTTATAACGACCCATACTTTAAATACATTGTTATTACTTTAGAATTGAAGCACTCTTATTACAACATATAACAAAACCAGGAAAGAACCGTATAGGTATAGAGTCTTTAGAAACTATTAAACATAAACAACTCGTTCATAAAGCATCTACACTACCTCCCATTTATTTCATCATATCTAGAGTCCCTTTTGGCATATCCTACTTAATAGCCTTCTTCTTGACCAGGGGAAATAAAACATACAAAAGGGTGAGCTAAAGTTCTCAGTAAGGGTAAACAAAATAAATATCAATCACATCATATACATAAGAACATAACTTTTGAAAATCTTAACCTGCAAAAGAGATCATAATTTCATAACATGGGATAAATAATAGTAGTGAAATGTAATCCCAATAATCATAACCTTAAAAATGAATCTTTTTTTCATACACACATAATCATAGAGAATCATTTCTTCTTAGTCAAGACTCATTGATAAGACTATCTTAGTGGACAAAGTCCATTTCTGAACTGAGTTCACTCCTCGTTTCAGTCCTGTTTCACTGAACCGGTTTAACCTGCCGTTCCAGCCATTTCTATCTCATTAGATATAAAATCATTACCCAATGCATTGGAGGGAGATATAGTTCCCACCCATCTCATAATGATACCATTCTTATGTGTGCCACAAAATCATAAATCATACATCATTGCATAACCCATGTAATAAAAATGGGATTCTTAAACAACATGACATAATAAAACAATTAATATAAGATAAAGGAATTCAAAAAAATAATTCCATCACAACATAATCAAATCAATGTAATAATAGGGATAGAAACAGAACCCTATATTATCTTAGATGAAAAATAATTTCGATAAAACACTTGAACTCCATTCTTGAGGAAAATATCCTTTCTACTTCAAAAATATTTTCCTTTCATAACATGTCATACAATATTAAACAAAAAGATTTTGATTAAAAATAAACTTGAAAACTTGTAAAGGAATCTTCTTGCAAATAATGTTTTAAAAATCCATTCATGTCGTATATGTTAAAAAAACATTCATCTCGTACTTTTGTCGGAAAAGTCAAAAAGTACCTCGTACGAAAAACAACAAAAGATTCCTTTCATATCTTTTACTAAAAACTCACCAAAAGGTAAAATTGGATTTAAAAAATTTTAGGTGGATGGAAAAAATATTACATATTTAGTAAACATGGATGTGGGTGATAAAATACACCCCAGTAAATACCAAAGTATAAACATCTCAGATAAAATGAGATTGCGAAATTTTCACTAACCTTAGGTCTGATTTGCTTCGTAAGTGTCCGAACCTCCTGTATACTGTTTTAAATAATGTTATTGAATTATTCCAGAATCATACTTATTTTTATGATATAATATATGGTCATATTCTTAGATTCTTATTAGTAATATTTCATTACTACCTGTTATTTGGGTGTTTATTACTTTTTGTTTTTATGCGTGTTTTGTCAAATAAATTATTATTCTTATTTTTAGGTTATAGACACCTCATTTACAGAATGGTATTAGTGTAATATATATCATATTCATTTATTCAAATCATTTATATAATCATTATGCAATGAAGATCATGTAAAACGAGTCGCATCACATCGCGGAGACGGTATTTCGTACGTACGCGCGAGTGATGATATCGTTCACATGATCATGGAATTGTATTAGAGTGTATGTATACTATTTCAGAATCAATATCACTTTAAAATAATCATATATAGTCATTATTTACACCATTATACCCATCCAAGTAAGGTGGTGGTCGAAAATAGATTACACCACGGCGTGGAGACGGTATTCCGTACGTACGCATGCGTGGTGATTTTATTTTCTATAGGATGGATAGATGGTGAAATTGGGTTGTTTCATACTTATAATAACATATCAGTATATGAGTGATACTGATGTTATTACTTCATAATGAAACAACTAAAGAAGAAGAACTGGAAGAAGAAATAAAGTTGAATGAATCGGTAATGAACATTACCTCTTCTTTGAAGCGCCTCTTTGAGACCTCCTTTTAGGGAACTAAAATTGGTCTTTAAAGAAGACCAGGACCTCTAGGATATTTCTAGGGAAGTGGATAAGAGAATTTGGCAGTGGTTGGCCGAGCTTTAAGTCTCAAAGTGGTGTGAGGAAAAGAGGGAGGAGATGCCCTTTTATAAGGGAGGAGAGGGGCACCTTTGGCATAACTAAAATTATTATTTTATTATAAAGTAAAATTCGGTTTTTAATAGCTCTAAATTGATATATTTCGAATCTAAGGTGTGTATGGGTCTAAACCCTCTAATCCAATAGAATTTATACAAGTTTAGGTATCTATTTTAACCTTATTATTTAGATTTAACTTTATGTTAGATAATTTAACTTTTACCGTGTCTTCTTGTTTTCTTACACTATAAGGTTAATAAACATACTATAACAAGCCAAAATAACCCCAAGTTTTTTATTATTAATATATATAACCTTATCTAAGTCATTTTTCTAAACTTTAGATTTTTGGGAATAAAATAACAATTAATAATATAATATTTGTTTTAAAAACTATTTTATGTCAATTTTGACACTATTTGGTAATTGATTTTTTTAAAACTCATAACAGAATGATTAAGTCTAAAAAATTAATTAAATCAATAAAAACATGTCATATTAACATATAAAATTATTGTAATTCATAAAAAGTCTAAAATTACATTTATTTGGGTATTTATAACATCAATTATGTCAATATTTCATTAATAAGATAATTATTGCATCATCATTGTGTCATAAATAAATTAAATTATTTTAAGACTAAAAATTACAAATAAAATACCATTATGTAGGAAATCTTTTTATCATTCTAATGAATATTTATAGTCGAATTTATCTTATGTATAACCCTATATTAGAAATTCTTTAGTTATTAAACATTGATTTTAACTATTTTAACCCTTCTTTAAATTAATTGATAATAAATGTCCTAATCTAATCCATGTGGGACTAAATGGTCATATTTTATTCCTATGGTTATTTTTGGTTGAATTAAACTTATCCAATATAATTAGGACATGTTTTAGGGTAATAATAATATCATATGTACCCTTAATTACCATATTTACTTTTAACCGTGGTAAAAAAAGTAAAAAGTTACTATTCACCAAATATTATTTTAATCTTATTGAACCAAATTTTAGTCCTTGATATTAACTGTGTCTCTAGGGTTTTTTAAATTCCACTCACAGAAGCGGTAAAATTATGTTTTATGAAAAAATCAGTTTTTTTAACTACCACTTAGTGGTTTCACTATTCAACAAAAAATGAAAGTTTCCAGAAAAATAAAAAAAATTAGGCCTAAGCTATATTTGATAATATAAATTAAAAAATGATGTATATTTAAACAAATTAATAACATATCAGTTACATTAACTAATTTAAAAATTAATTCCCGTCATCAAAACAAATAGCATGTTTTTAAGAGATAATAACTATCAAATGATTGACACTTGTTTATGTCTGGTTTAAATGTGAAATTACATCCAATGAACAAAATTGTATTAAATTGTAAAAGTATATTCTAAATATAATTTAAAACCACTCAAATTAATAATTTATCACTATTAATTATTTCGATTAAAAAAGATGTTTTTAATTAATATTTAGTAATTTTCACTATTCATCAGAATATGAAAGTTATCCGAAAAGTACCAAAATTTTACCCTAAGCTAATTTTGATATTCCGAATCCAAAAAATGAAGTCTATTTTGAAAAATATAAATTAAAAAATTTCAAAAAGTGGTTATTACTATTCATAACGGCTATTTTTAATAATATTTTAATAGCATATCGTTGTTTAGTGAAACTCGGTATTGCGTACGATGCAAGCTATCGAGGAAGGATGCGGTTGCATGTAAAGCAAGCCAAGATAGTGTTGTGCGTAGTGAAAGATTACTTTGATGATTTATATAACATAGAAACAAAATATTTCTCATAAAAGTCTCGGGTGTTACATTCTACCCCCCTTAAAATGAATTTCGCCCTCGAAATTCGTCACTTATAACAAGCAGATGAGGATACCTCTCCCTCATCATATCCTCAAGATCCCATGTAGCTTCTTCTAATAGGTGGTTCCTCAATAAAACTTTCACCAAGCGAGTGGTCTTGTTTCGTAGGACTTTTTCACTACGATCCAGAATCTCTATCGGCTGTTCTTCATAAGAAAGATCTTGCTCCAGTGGTACAACTTCTGAGCTGAGTACATGTGAAGGATCAGGTATGTACTTTCTCAGGAGAGATACATGGAACACATCGTGAACTTGAGAGAGATTCGGTGGAAGTGCCAATCGGTAATCTACCTTTCCAACACGATCCAGTATTTCGAAAGGACCGATATATCTAGGGCTCAACTTCCCCTTCTTTCCAAATATCATGACCCTCTTCCAGGGAGATATTCGTAAGAACACTTTATCGCCCACTTCAAACTCTAGGACTTTTCTTCGGTTGTCAGAATAACTTTTCTGTCGACTCTGAGATGCTCATATGTGTTGTTGAATAGATCGTACCTTTTCTGCCATCTCATCAACGAGATCAGGTCTTAATAGCTTTCTTTCCCCAACTTCATCCCAGCAAGTTGGAGTCCTGCATTTCTTTCCATAGAGAGATTCATAAGGAGGCATCTGAATAATGGAGTGAAAGATATTATTATAAGAAAATTCCACCAAAGGTAGGTCTTGATCCCAACCACCTTTTAAATCCATAGAGCAAGCTCTAAACATATCTTCTAGAGTTTAAATTGTTCTCTTAGACTGACCGTCTGTCTGAGGATGATAAGCAGTGCTGAAACTCAACTCTGTATCCAGAGTATGCTGAAGACTTCTCCAGAACATTGAGGTAAACCTCGGATCCCGTTCAGATATAATAGAAAGTGGTACTCCAATCAATCTTACCACTTCCTTTACATATATCCTGGGAAGCTGATCGAGAGAGAAATCCTCTCTAATAGCAATGAAGTGTGCAGACTTTGTAAGACGATCAACTATGACCCAGATAGCATTATTGCCTTTGGATGTTTTAGGAAGTCCTGTGACAAAGTCCATAGTGATGTTTTCCCATTTCCATTCGGGTATAGATAATGTTTGTAACATCCCCTTAAACTTCTGTCTCTCAGTTTTAACTTGCTGACAAACCAAGAATCGAGAGACATATTATGCAACATCTCTTTTCATTCCATCCCACCAGAAGTACTCTTTCAGGTCCCTATACATCTTCGTGCTTCCATGATGAATATAGAATGAAGAACTATGAGCCTCATCCAGTGACTCCTTCTTTAATTCGGGGATGAGAGGAACACAAACCCGATTCCTAAACTTTATTATCCCATCACAATCAAGGTTGAATTCAGGAACATTTCTCACCTTCTTTTGTAATTCTACATCTTCTTTCTGTGCCTCTTTAATCTTCACATGTATAGATGGTTGAAAATTCATTTGATGAAGATATGATTTTCCCCCTTAGATTATAATTCCAAGATCCATCCTTTGTAAATCCATAAATATTGGATCTTTTTTGATCCTCATCATGGATAAACTGGCATGGTCTTTTCGACTTAATGCATATACCACCTTGTTTGCTTTCCCAGGGTGGTAATGAATTGAGCAGTCGTAATCCTTAATTAGCTCCAACCATCTTCTTTGGCGCATATTCAGCTCTTTTTTTTGTGAAAATATACTTTAAACTTTTATGATCAGTATAAATATCACACTTTTCTCCATAGAGATAATGCCTCCAAATCTTTAATGCAAAGATTACCGCAGCTAACTCCAAATCATGAGTTGGGTAATTTTTCTCATGGATTTTCAACTATCGTGAGTCATAAGCTATCACCATATAATTTTTCATAAGAACACACCCCAATCCCTTCTTGGATGCATCACTGTAGATCACAAACCTTTCTCCACTACAAGACAGTGTGAGCACAGGTGCACTGGATAACCTTCTTTTCAACTCCTTGAAAATCTCTTCACATTCCTCCGTCCAAACAAACTTAACTCCTTTCCGAGTCAACCTAGTGAGTGGATTAGATAATCGTGAAAAATCAATCACAATACGTCGATAATATCCATCCAAACCAAGAAAACTTCGGATCTCAGTTACTGTTGTTGGTATCGACCATCTTTCGATAACCTCTGTTTTTGCTGGATCCACAGATATCCCCTCTTTTGAGATTATGTGACCCAAAAATGAAACTTTTTGAAGCCAAAATTCACACTTGGTAAATTTGGAATAAAGCTTCTCCTTTCTCAGGGTCTTCAATATAATTCTCAAGTGATCTTCATGTTATTCCTTACTCTTTGAATATACAAGAATATCGTCTATAAAGACTACCAAAAACTGATCAAGATAGTCTCTAAAGACCCTATTCATCAGATCCATGAAGATAGCAGGGGCATTAGTAAGACCAAATGGCATCACTATAAATTAATAGTGTCCATACCTTGTATAGAAATCCGTCTTTGGTATATCCTCCCTTTTGATCCTTAATTGATGATAACCTGAACGAAGATCAATCTTGGAAAAGTATTGAGCTCCTTGCAGTTGGTCAAACAAGTCATCAATGCACGGGAGAAGATATTTATTCTTGATAGTGATCTTGTTAAGTTCTCGATAATCAATGCAGAGTTTCATTGATCCATCTTTCTTCTTAACAAACAGAACAGGTGCTCCCCAAGGTGATGCACTAGGGCGTATGAATCCCTTGTCAATATTCTCTTGGAGTTTCTTCTTCAATTCCTGCAACTCAATTGGGGCCATTCTCTAAGGTGTCTTTGAAATAGGCAAAGAACCCGGTATGAGTTCTATTGAAAACTCAACTTCGCGATTTGGTGGAAGACCCGGAAATTCCTCCGGAAAGACATCGTCAAACTCCCGTACAATGGGTATATTCTTAATCGTGAGTTTATCTCAATCCATTTGAGATAAATAAACCTTATTTAGTGGAATCAAGACCCATAAGATCGAAGAAATTACCACTTGAAGGTTATGTTCATCCTTGCATCGATATACGATCATAGATTGATCTGGAATATGAAATGTGACTTCCCTTCATTGGAAATTGATATGAGATCCAAATAAATAAATCCAATACATGCCAAGAATCACATCAAATTCCACTATAGGAAGGATCACAAGATTTGCAGGAAACACTTTCCCACAAACTTCAATCGGGGAAGAATTATAAACTTTTGATGCGTCTGTTGTGCCATTAGGGGTTGTCACAGCTAACTCAACATCTAATTGTTGAGGTAATATGGTGATACTCTTAGAAAATTCTTCAGAAATAAAAGAGTGGGTGGATCCAGAATCAAATAAAACATTTGTTACTTTAGAGTGGATGCTATGTGTACCTTTCACCACATCGTTATCATACTCCACATCGCTGATAGAAATTGCATGTGACTTTGCTTTGTCTATAGCCTTAAGAGTTTGTTGATGTCGACCATCATCATCAACCCTTGGATCTGGGCATTGATTGGCATAATGCCCCATTTCCTTGCACTTATACATTGATGTGTAGGAGGTGCACTCTGTGTAGCCTTTTCTTTGTTCGCATCACTAGAAATCTTCTTCCCATCATTGCGGCATTCAAATTCCCAATGACCTACCATTCCACATTTTAAACATTTACTTGTCCCTTTAAGATAACTCCCTCCATGTTTCTTTCCACACTTTGAGAATAAGGGAAAACTCATCTTGTTTTCAGTTTTCTCATTAGATTTTCGTTTGAATTCAATTTTCCTCTTCTTATCAAACCCATATGACTGATGGGTTACTCCAATCTCCATATCAACTTTGAGAGCACATCGAACGATTTCCTTATAGCTATTTAAGTCTCTTATGGCTAAGTCCCTTCAAAGACTTAGTTTTAAGCCACTAAAGAATCGATCGATCTTACTCTCATGTTGGATAATAATACCAGAAGTGTACCTTGCAAGTCTAGTAAAATTTTCTTCATAAGTACCAACAAATTCATCATCCTTTTGCTTCAGTTCAAGAAACTCTTTCTCCATATTTTTTCGGAGAATACAAGGGAAGTACTTATTGAAAAATAAGTTCTTAAACTCGTCCCAATCCATGGACTCAATTTCATCCCTTTGCCTCGTATTATTAATAATATTCCACCATTGATCAGCATCTCCTTCCAAATGATACACTGCTAGGATGACTTTATCATGTTCCGAACATTGAAGAACTGAAAATATCTTTTCAGTAGTACTAATCCATTGTTCAGCAACTAATGGATCAGTAGACCCGCTGAATGAAGGTGGATGCTGCCTCATGAAGGATTCAACAAAATGTTGCTCCTTCCTTTGCTCATTTGGAAGTCCTGCATGATCCATAGCTTGAGAAACTTGTGTGAGCATGGCTACAAGATTTTTCATTCCAGATCCAATAACGTTTGGTTTCTCCGGGGGCAATCATTGCATTTCCCGTCGCATTCCGCATTAACACGGTTCCTTTGGGTTCTATCCATTGACTAAAACCAAGAAAAATAGTGTGAGCAACACTAATTATAATAGGAAAACCATATAATCAAGAATAAAATTTCACACTTAAGGTCTTATCCTAGGTTATTCATGGCCATTTCTAAAACACTAAGATTGTGTTCTATGCTTAGACTTATCCTTAGGTTTCTTACTAAGGCTTTCACATCCTAGTTTCCAAAGGTTGACTATACCTTTCCTCTGATACCAACTATAACGACCCATACTTTACATACATTGTTATTACTTCAGAATTGAAGCACTCTTATTACAACATATAACAAAACCAGGAAAATACCGTATAGGTATAGAGTCTTTAGAAACTGGGAAACATAAACAACTGGTTCGTAAAGCATCTACATTGCCTCCCATTTATTTCATCATATCTAGAGTCCCTTTTGTAATATCCTACTTAATAACCTTCTTCCTGACCTTGGGAAATAAAACATACAAAAGGGTGAGCTCAAATGCTCAGTAAGGGAAAACAAAACAAATATCACTCACATCATATACATAAGAACATAACTTTTGGAAATCTTAACCTCCAAAAGAGATCATAATTTCATAACATGGGATAAATCATAGTAGTGAAATGTAAACCAAATAATCATAACATAAAAAAATGAAACTTTGTGGAATACACACATAATAATATAGAATCATTTCTTATTAGTCAAGACTCATTTCCAAGACTATCTTAGTGGACAAATTCCATTTCTGAACCGAGTTCACTCCTCGTTTCAGTCCTTTTTCACTGAACTGGTTTAACCTGCCGTTCCAGCCATGTCTATCTCATGAGATATAAAATATTTACCCAATGCATTAGAGGGAGATATAGGTCTCACCCATATCATAATGATACCATTCTTATGTGTGCCACAAAATCATAAATCATACATCATTTCATAACCCATGTAATAAAAATGGGATTCTTAAACAACATGAAATCATAAAACAATTTATATAAGATAAAGGAATTCATAAAAATAATTCCATCACAACATAATCAAATCAATGTAATAATAGGGATAGAAAGATAACCCTATATTATCTTAGTTGAAAAATAATTCTGATAAAACACTTGAACTCCATTCTAGAGGAAAATATCCTTTCTACTTCAAAAACATTTTTCTTTCTTAACATGTCATACAATTTTAAACTAAAATATGTTGATAAAAAATAAACTTGAAAACTTATAAAGGAATATTCTTGGAAATAATGTTTTAAAAATCAATTCATGCCTTATAAGTTAAAAAACAGTATTCTCGTACTTTTGTCGGAAAAGTCAAAATGTACCTCGTACGAAAAATGAGAAAAGATTCCTTTCATATCATTTACTAAAAACTCACCGAAGGGTAAAATTAGATTTAAAAAATTGTATGCGGATGGAAAAAATATTACATATTGAGTAAACATGGATGTGGATGATAAAATACACACCAGTAAATACCAAAGTATAAACAATCTCGGATAAAATGTGATTGCGATATTTTCCCTTACCTTAGGTCCGATTTGCTTCGTAAGTGTCCGAAACTCCAGTATAATGATTTAAATAATGTTATTGACTTATTCCAGAATCATACTTAATTTTATTATATCATATATTGTCATATTCTTAGCTTCATATTAGTAATATTTCATTACTACTTGTTATTCGGGTGTTTATTGCTTTTTGTTTTTATGCGTGTTTTGTCGAATAAATTCTTATTCTTCTTTTAAGGTTATAGATACCTCATTTCCAGAATGGTATTAGTGTAATATATATCATGTTCATTCATCAAATTCATTTATATAATCATTATGCAATGAAGATCATGTAGAACGAGTCGCATCACATCGTGGAGACAGTATTCCATACGTACGCACGAGCGATGATATCGTTCCCATGATCGTGGAATTGAATTGGAGTGTATGTATACTATTTAAGAATCAATATAACTTTACAATAATAATATATAGTCATTATTTACACCATTATACCCTTCCAAGTAAGGTGGTGGTGGAAAATAGATTACACCACGGCGTGGAGACGGTATTCTGTACGTACGCACGCGCGGTGATTTAGTTTTCTGTAGGATGGATAGATGGTGAAATAGGGTTGTTTCATAATTATAATAAAATATCAGTATATGAGTGATACTGATGTTATTACTTCATAATGAAACAACTAATGAAGAAGAACTGGAATAAGAAATAATGTTGAAAGAATTGGTAATGGACATTACCTCTTCTTTGAAGCGCCTCTTTGAGACCTCCTCTTAGGGAACTAAAATTGGTCTTTGAAGAAGACAAGGAACTATAAGATGTTTCTAGGGAAGAGGAGAAGATAATTTTGCAGTGTTTGGCCGAGCATGAAGGCTCAAAGTGGTGTGAGAAAAAGAGGGAGGAGATTCCCTTTTATAAGGGAGGAGAGGGGCACCTTTGGAATAACTAAAACTATTATTTTATTATAAAGTCAAATTCAGGTTTTAATAGCTCCAAATTGATATATTTCGAAACTAAGGTTGAGAGGGGTCTAAATCATCTCATCCAATATAATTTATACAAGTTTAAGTATCTATTTTAACCTTATCATTTAGATTTAACTTTAAGTTAGAAAATTTAACTTTTACCGTGTCTTCTTGTTTTCTTACAATATGAGGTTAATAAACTTACTATAACAAGCCAAACGAACCCCAAGTTGTTTATTTTTAATATATATAACCTTATCTAAGTCATTTTGCCGAACCTTATATTTTTAGGAATAAAATAACAATTAATAATATAATATTATTTTTAAAAACTATTTTATGTCAATTTTGACACTATTTGGTAATTGATTTTTGTAAAAATCATAACAGAATGATGAGTTCGAAAAAAAATTAATTAAATCAATATTAACATGTCATATTAACATAAATAATTATTTTAATTCAAATAAAGTCTAAAATTACATTTATTTGGGTATTTATAACATCAATTATGTCAATATTTCATTAATAAGATAATTACTGCATCATCATTGTGTCACAAATAAATTAATTTATTTTAAGTCTAAAAATAACAAATAAAATAAAATTATGTAGGAAATATTTTAATATTTCTAATTAATATTTATAGTTGAATTTATCGTATGTATAACCCTATTTTAAAAATTCATTAGTTATTAAACTTTGATTTTAACTATTTTAACCCTTCTTTAAATAAATTGATAATAAATGTCCTAATCTAATCCAAGTGGGCCTAAATGGTCATATTTTATTCCTAAGTTTGTTTTTGGTCGAATTAAACTTATCCAATAGAATTAGGACATGTGTTAGGGTAATAATAATATCATTTTTACCCTTAATTACCCTATTTACTTTTAACCGTGGTAAAAAAAGTAAAAAGTTACTATTCACCAAAAATTATTTTCATCTCATTGAACTACATTTTTGTCATTTATATTAACCGTGTCTCTAGGATTTTTGAAATTCCACTCACAGAAGCGGTAATATTAAGTTTTATGAAAAAATCAGTTTTTATAACTACCACTTAGTGGTTTCACTATTAATCAAAAAATGAAAGTTTCCAGAAAATTACCAAAAATTAGGCCTAAGCTATATTTGATATTATGAATTCAAAAATGATTTCTATTTTACCAAATTCAAAACATATCAGTTACATTAACTAATTTAAAAATTGATTCCCATCGTCAGAACAAATAGCGTGTTTTAAAGAGACAATAAATATCAAAAGATTGACATTTGTTTATGTCTGGTTTAAATGTGAAAGTACATCCAATGAACAACATTTTATTAAATTATAAAAATATATTCTAAATATAATTTAAAACCACTCAAATTAATAATTTATCACTATTAATTATTTCGATTAAAAAAGTTTTTTTTTAATTAAAAATTATTAATTTTCACTATTCATCAGAATATGAAAGTTATCCGAAAAGTACCAAAATTTCACCCTAAGCTAATTTTGATATTCCGAATCCAAAAATGAAGTCTATTTTGAAAAATAAAAATTTCAAAATTTCAAAAATTGGTTATTACTATTCATAACAGCTAGTTTTAATAATATTCTAATAGCATATCGTTGTTTAGTGAAACTCGGTATTGCGTACGATGCAAGCTATCGAGGAAGGTCATAGTTGCATGTAAAGAAAGCCAAGCTAGTGTTTTATGTAGTTAAAGACTCCATTGATGATTTATATAACATAAAAACAAAATATTTCTCATAAAAGTCTCAAGTGTTACACTATTTCTATCATCAATTGGAGTTGGTGCATGAGTGGTTTAGTAAGTGTTCCCCTGAAAAAAAATCTTCCACCTCCACCATGGGGTGGATGACATCTCTGTTTTGGGATGTCGATTTCATCTAAGGTATTTCACTATAGGGACATCAGTGTAAGACATCCAACCAATAATGAATATCTTGTAGGACATGAGATGAACCCTCATTTTCACATGGAATTTTTTAGACTTACCTAAGGATGGAATGGTGGTTGATTAGTTTCTAATGGACATCCTCTACCCAGAATGGTTCAGTTTGTTCCTCACGAGGGATAAGACAACGATGATTCTAGGACAATAAAATTGTTCCCAAATTCCATGTAGTGGTGATAGGTAGGGTCGTACAGGGTGATCCTTAAAGTAAGAAGATATCACTTGTGGGGCATCAGTTTGAATGAGATCTGGATCCACATGTATGATATGTTGTATTCCTTGTCGCCATAATAGGTGGGTGATTACATACATTAAGGGATACAATGATGGGGGTCTATCTGGGGACACTGTTAGTGTCCCGGATCATGGCATCTTACAATAAGATTAATCTCATAGGGTATGTTTATCAAAGTTTTATAGTATCATATGGTGCATATCGCGAGGAGGTTTACCCAGGAGAATCTACAGACCATTCCAAATCCTCTATGGTTGGGTTTTATATCACTTTGAGGGATATGACTTCTCCAATTCCATCCATCATCTAGGGATCGAATTATGCTATCTATATTGAATATTGTTGTGGTTCGGCCACTCATGGTCAATGAAGAACGGATCAAGAATTATATTTGAAATCATGGATACTCAAAATTCCATACATTTCACACCTCAGTCATCCATATGGTGGAGGAACTATGATGTCCATTAGAGGAGAGGTAATATCTATAAAATATCAAGGGTCGTGTGTTAGTATCTTAGATTAATGAGAAGATATTTTTTGAACCCTACATGCCATCATGCTTCACTATACTTCTTGGTTTCATATAGAGAATGACAAAGAAAGTGTATACAAAGGATTGGGGGAGAAAAATACTTGCATCCTTCTCTAGTTGTGGATCATGCTTACATAATTTGTCTATGATGACATAATCAAACATCCTCCATAGATGTTGATGTTGTCCAAGAGATAGTGTATATAAACCACTAGGTGAAAACATATCTGGAATCAATTTTGTGAAAGATCATTCAAAAAATACAAGTGTTAAGTTTGGTGTCTGGGTGGAAAGATACTAGGAAAGATGGAGGTGGATAAGTGGTCTAGAGTCGTTCCAGGTGGATGGGGAAGCGTGAGCTGGAACCTCGATGGTAGGAATGTCTAAAGGTGTGGTTGCACCACCACCATATGAGGAGGGGTGGTGACAATGGTGGCCACGTGGTCCATCTATAGAAGATACTAGGAAGCAATTATGATGCATGATTCAACCAACTAATGATGAAATATTCCCCGAAAATATTTTCATCCTGAAAAACATGTTTATAATTGGTATGTCCAGAAAGCCTACGAAAATAATTGATGCTAGATGGGCTCCAAATACCAGAAATCTAGACAATATGGGTGGTAGAAATGGTTTATTTTCATCGGCAATGTGCATATCTGACATCCATGGATGTGTATGAATTCCAATAGGGGTGATATAAAGAGATGAATATTTTGGGGAATGTGATGTTCATCCAAGATTCTAACCCCAAATAGCATCCACACGAGAATGATGGTGATGAATAAGAAGAGTAAGAATAAGATGATGTGGAGGAAGCAGAAGAAGAAGAAGAATTATAATTATTAGTAGTAGTGGTAGTAGAAAAAGAAGAGGCCAATGATTATAAACCCAAAAGTCAGAAGCCACAGGAGATAGCGGATCATTTTGGGATCCCATGTAAAATTTGGAAAATCACAAGATCCGAGGAGTACCTTGGTGAACATCTCAAAGAAAGTATTGAACCATATCTATCTTATTTATTCTATTTCTATAATTCACATCTACTAAACACAATTATTTCTATTCAAAAATAATTTGGTGATTACCATGGGGATCATACTAAATGGGATCAGATTGTGCTGATGGATGTGAAAAGCAGTATCCTTATGCCTATATTTGGGGTCGTGTAAGGTGGAAGACCTGTTGTGGGAAAAGAAACTAGAGGTGAGCTTATGGAAGGGGATGATGTGATAACCATATAATTTTTTACTATCCACATTTATCATAAGGAGTTAGTTAAAATTATTTATCTAATAATAAATAATGGATTTCTAGTGGTAGAAGTTCACATGGTGGCCCAGTCACTTGACCCAACTACACTTATCTCTTGTAAGTATCTATTTTTCAATGATCCACATCTTTAATCTGAGCACCCAACTACCCTATATGTCTATTCTATTTCATGAACATATAACTATAAGCTCAGAAACCCAAAAAGTCTCATACATTTGTAGGGGATATTTTGTATGTAGTACCTTTTTTCCGGAACTGGTCATTCAAGTCGATCCGGACATGCCACCTGGTGAGAAAGAATTCGTGTCTAAAGGTGATTCCACTACTATGAAGGATCCAAAAGATGGTATATGAGATGTTTCCAAATAAGAAATTAGTTAATAAGGTTTTCTACATGTTTTTTATCCCAACCCTACCTTAATGATGCAAGATAACGATCATGTAGCTGAACATATAGGTATATTCCCTTACTACAAGCTCAAATACCATGACGAACTAGATGACTCTGATCCAAATGTTTTTGAGGAGATATGTATGACACAGAACAGTGACATGAAGTGTATAAAGGGTTTACATTACATATTAGAGGTATAATGGATGATTCATATGGGGTCACTCCATAACTGGTTGCACTGTCCTTTTTGTTGGTGGGGTTGATGCTCTTTATCATCATGGGATGATTCAAGACTATCTTGTCAGACATATGTGGGTGAGAATCTTATTCCAAGATGTTTTCTGGTGAGATTAAAAATATGAGAACATGCAGATGTTCCATGAGTTTGAGTAAGAAATCTAGAATCTCAATGAGAAGACAAATGAGCATTCCATATTCAAAACCAACAAATCATAACTCATCGGATGATTGAATTCCCAGCTAATAGATTCCCCGGAGTAGCTATAACTGGCAAGCCATCATGTGGATAAGCTCTAAGATGAATTGGAATGCATGTATATTAGGGATATTGAGCTTCACTCCATAGCTGTTGATGTGGAGAAAAAGATCAAGAAGAGTCAGTAGATTCTGGAATCCACACATGAAAAACTGGTCGTATTGAAGCATTCCATTGAATGGTAATGTCCCTAATGGCCATGTTTTTTCAATATTATGAGACATAATTTTTCCCTTTCATTTTTTTTCTATTTTTTATAGTGTTCATGGGAATATTTAATTCTCCAATTACTACATCTTGATCAGATATGTGATGAAATTAATGATCAATTCCTAAGATCATGTGGGGTATGACCATTGTGAGACCAAAAGGGATAACCATATTTTAATTAACATTTTATAGAAACATGAAATTATAATAGAATACCCAGGGTCTTCTTTTATTGACACAAAACTTTGAGAATTCATGATGAGAGAGGATGTCACCAGAGAATAGGGCTCTCGGAACCATCAAATTTCATATCCCAATGCGCTTTAGCACATGAATGGGATAAATCTAAGGGAATTGGAATCAATCCGAACAAAGAAGAAATGCAAAGTGGGAATTACAGTGCCATAAATTTAGAATACAAGGTTATGGTGTAATGATATAGGAAAACAGATGAAGGTATTTGAAACACAATATCTATACCACTAGCTTGAGATGGGGAAAAACAAAAAGGTGTTGACAATTTACTACATTTGAAACAAAATACCTTTATTTAATTTTTTTTTGATAAGTTCTAAAACATTGGAATAGGATGGTAGGCAATCCAATGTGTCTTGGAACTAGGCCATTAGTGGGTTCCTCTAGACACGGACGTGGATAATGATCTGATTAAATATCTCTTAATGTGTGGAAGTGGAGTTATTAAATTTTCTAAAGGATTCCAAAACTCATAAAATTACACTATCATTGCTTATAGTACATTGGTTTAGGTGAATTGGTATGAAAAATAATCAAAAAATATTCCAGGGGGTCCTATTAGATGTTGAGTGAAAATTGAATATCTGAAAAACATGGTAGATTATAAGAATTATGGGAGAGGACCCCTCAGATGGGGTCCAGATATGCTTTACAGATTTATTTCATGAAATTGAGGACTATGCATAATATTTTTGTTTTCAAGTGATCAGGACAACCCCTATTTTAACTACTTGTGATTATGAAATTTTCACATATTATTATTTTGTACGTCATGAATGTGGGATTCCATTTTATGGAAGTAGGGATTGGACCTTTATGTTTATTCTTATTGTTTTTTCATTACATAGAGGATAGGTACCCAATGTCAATGATCCAAAAGAGGATTAAGCATCAAAATAATTACATGGAATGGATGGAAAGAAGGAATATGTGATGTGGTGAGGGAAAAACATGACATGAATGAAGTAATAGGAGATATACCATCAAAACAAATATCAATGTGGGGATCCTGGTTTATGTTCATAGTGTTTGGACCATAATTAGGGTTGAAGGTCACAAAAGGTTAATGAACCTATGATGGGGTTGAGTAAAAATGACCAGGTTTTTATAAGTATCCCATAAGGATGATAGTTAAGAAATACATAGTTCTATAACATTTTTTAGTTGGTGGTCATCACGGATTTGAGAATTCCTCTCTAATGAGGTGGTTGAATGATCTGGTAGCTATAATGAGGATTCCTAAAATTGACCAGGGTATTACTACATTTTAATGTCAAGCGTTGAGGATGATGAGTTCTTAGTTTAATTCCATAGATTTAGGACCATATGAAAAACATTCTGGGCATCCCTATATATCCCATAAGGATGGTAATTAATATGAACATAGTTCTAGAAGGTAAATTTCTACGTGAAGGTCTGAGCCATGCATAAACTGAAGAGGTATTAGATATTTCCTTTTTTCCCTTTTTTTAATTTCATGCATTTTTTCAAGTTAGACCTGGTTGATATGTACCTGTCTTTCCATAGGAATGAATCCATTTGTAGGCTATGAATGGTGTCATATAGGATGACCAACATCAAGGGTAATGACATCTCAAATGAGAACACCACAATGTTGTGTCTTTTGTTATCATGTGGTTTGGACGGTGAAACCACAATTTAAGTTCATATGATAGGACCTTCATGTCCATTTTAATTTCATTCCATAAGGATGAAACAATTTAATGTCATGTGGGATGGAATAGATCTTATTTTATTATGATAGAACCCAGACTAGGAGTTTACACGGCTTTTTATGTGGTTATAGCCCTACAAGAACACCTAATTCTATGTGAACCGTGCTCGGTGTGGGAAACAAGGAGAGATTTCATGATTTACCGATCATTTGGGAGCACAAAACAATGAAAAAAACACTTGGTGGAAAAATCTGAACTAATCCAACATTCCTACTCGATGTGTGTGGGTGCCTGGAAGGATTACACCAGGGGTGTTAGATATCCACAAGAACATGATGGAATCATGAAAATGTGATTGAAAGCAGATGATACTTGGGACTCAATAAGGGTGGAATAATGATGGAGTATAATAACTTACCATGATTATAAAACAACATTCATAACTACTTTGGATGAAATTTTTATATTTTTCTGAAAAATCTTAAGATTTGATCAATAGAAAAAATATAATACATTTTAATTGAAAACAATTTTATTCAATGAAATACTTTTTGTGGATAAATTATATTATTGATTGGTTTTAAATTAAAAATATAATATATTTTAAATAGTTATATAATTTTGGTAATTCATATAACTTTACTATGAACATCTATTTAAATACATTTCAATAATTTACAATGTTTTACCTTTTAAAAAAATTCATTTTAACAAGAGGAATAATTTTAAATAAATTTATTTAACTTCTTTATTTTTAAATTTTAAAAATGGATTCCATTTTTGAAATAAGTGGTTCCAAATTTTGTAAATATGTTCCTTCTATTTTTTTCTATATGAACAGTGACATTAGTTATTTTTTTATTATAATGGTTAAGGGTAAATAATATAATTAATTTAAATATAATATTATAAAATTACCCTAAAACCTGTAAAAATAATATTTGATTCCTAAGTATAACAATTATTATCTTTTGTTCGAAATGGAATCAGTTAAGGAACATTTTCTATGAATAAGACATGAATATTATTAAAATTAATAAATGTGACAAATATGTCACAATCTCATTTCTTATATGTATAATAATTTTAATGTAGATATTTTTAGGGCATAACATCAAATATAAATTGTCCTTGGTATGTTAAAATAATTATCTATGTCATATAAATTTATTTACAATTTTTAGAGATTGAATAAATACCCTTAATTTTGAAACATATGTGGATAATAAATAAATTTATTAATTCAAATATCTAATAAATGATATTTTTTTTTAAATTAATATAATTTGATTTAGTATATGACATACACTAAATTTAAAGACACCTTAGTCATTTCAATGACATATTGGATGTATTGGTTTGAAGTTATCATTTTGGTTTGATTGTTTTAAAAATGAAAATATTGAATAGAATAAAAATTGAAATAAATAATATTTTTAAATAAATACTATTTTATTAGAAGATATAAATGTCATAAAAATATATGGTTTCTAAAAATAACTTGCATAATGTCAAATAGTCATAAATTACCCAATTTGGTTTTGTTTTACATTTTATATTAACTATATTAACCTTATAGTGTAAAAATACAGGAAGACATGGTAATAGTTAAACTGTTTAACAAATGGTTATATCCAAAAGATAATGATACTTTTATGACCTAAACATGTATAAAATTAATTTTATGAGAGGATTTCAACCCATCCCCATCATAGGCTTTAATATATAACCTTGGATATATTTAAAACTGAAAATAAATTTATAATGAATTAAAATTTTAAGATATTCTAAAAGTGTCCCTCGCATTTCTTATAAAGGGTCACATATCCTTCTCTTTAATTCACACATACCACACACTTTAATTTATTGAAAACCAACCCATTTCCTCTCCAAATATTTCACACATCTTATTAGAGGCCAAACATTGGGGTCAAAACCAACCTAAGGAGTCCTGTTTACAAATCAAAAGGAGCCGCTCAAAGAAGTAGAGTTTAATTCACCCTCGACTAAAAGAAAATACAAGTTAAGGGTTAATTTCAAATTCAAATTATTATATGAGGTTGATTATACACATGTATCTAATATAATATCTTTATCATCCATGTCCATGTTACATAAAATGTATTTCAAAATATTATCGTCAATTTTTTAAATTCATTTTATTCTATATGAGAAATATTATCAAATAGTTGGATATTTCATTCATTTTCGAAATGAGGTAAATTATGAAAGTTTCACCATATTAAAGAAAGAATGTTTTTAACTTATACAGAATGAATGGATATTTTCGGCCATTAAAAATCCTTAACATTTTAAAGAATCTCCTACAATCATATAATGTTATTTTCAAATGAAATGTTTTATTTTTAAATTTCATGGTTTTATTAATGTTTTAAAAGTATAAAATATTTCTCTCAATGTGTTTTAATGAATTTATTATATTATTTTCATCTATGTCAACATCCATTGATATATTTTATTCTTATTTGTGGTTGATTTATTATGATACAATCTACCATACTTTGATGAAGGTTTTATGATATGTTTGAATATGGATGTGCTATTTTGATACCATTATAGGTTTATGGTTTATGTATTCATAATTCATTTAAATGTTTTGAATGCAAATGATTATATTTTTTATGTTTAACTATTTTCATTAGTGGAATGTATGGGACTTAGTAACTAATGTGTGGGGCCCTATATAGCCCCTTGATGCATCCGTAGGTCTCTTGAGATGAAATTAACTAGCAAAAAAACCCGTCACAGTTGTTTTCTAAGTAGTTTAACATTATCATGAGGTTATATCTTTATTGAAATCGGACGGGTTTCTACCCACAAACATAATCTTTAATAAGCATAAATCATGATAGTATCTTTATTGAGGATATATATTGATCGTGTATTGATATAGAATTATGCATTCCCTCATTATGATATTTGTTGTAGATACTCCATGTGTTTATTGAACTAACAGAATATCCATGGTTATGATTATTTTATATGGTATTATGTATTAATTCTATACTATGACCATGATTTTTTTAAAACGGATAGTGTTACAGTAATTCATCTTACCTTATGGGTTATGATTAATTATTCATAATAGATTCTATTGTATGCTTACCCTTATCTAGCATCTCATATCACCCCTTTGTTATGTTTTATTTTTACTGGATTCCATGAAGTGTATAATGACTGATCTGAATGGTTGATCTAGGAGACTAATGGAATTCTCAAAACATTTATCTATTTTATATTTTATTTTTTGTCTTATAATTTATGGTTGATGAATGCAATCTATTTTCCAAGACCAGTAAATTGATATGTCCTTCAGGATTTGATTCTGTGTAATCATTCCAATGTATTAAAATAATGAGTTGGCTATGGGATTTTGGGGTTATGGTGATACAACTTGAGTGGATAATAGATCCACTATATAAATATCATGAGAAAATGTGGGAGGAATTACATGATATGGGTCCTAAGTATGATTCTTGTAGGACCCAGGGACACCCTGAGTAGTGTGGGGTGAATTAGGGTGACAAATGATTCTTTTAAAGTGATGGATCTTGTTCCCACAGTGGTAGGAACTTATTAAACATGTATGATGAATATGAATAGAAAGAAATCATTCACATGTAGAGTGATGACACAACACTTTTTACTTGGTTCACCGCTAAGGGCTACGTCCAAGGAGCATACACCGATAGGTTATCGGTCGTACCAAATTCCACTAAGCTTTGAAAGATGTGGATTACAAAGGTTCGGGCACAATAACTCTACCCAGGCTCAATAACTTTACAAAAGATCAGGGATAGCTCACTGTATCCCTCGGGTCACTCCTGTTGACTCCCCCTAGCTCACTGTCTTTGGTGAAGTCCCACTCAGTTTATAGACGTGAAGGTCTCTTCATCATCGCTAATGATTGCATCCTATGTTGTATGTAGATGCTCTATTGATGTCCATCTTCCACCGGAAGACAAATCTCACTTTGCACCAACGGTATTCGGAAAACTATCATCTCTCGCGCAGCCCCATAAATACTGGCGTACTTCAAAAACACCTGGCACACTTCCCCAAGCCGGCACGCAAGTTTCAATGCTGGTGTGAAAGTCCAAGACAAAAAATTGAGCGACTCTGACTTCTTGAACACCAAACTTGCACGACTCATACCGTTTTACCCCCAAACCGATTTTCCACGCCACTATCAACTATCGCGCTTATTCAAATTATGGTGTGCAAGTGTCACAAAACCACCTGCATGACACCTCCTTCACCAACTCCAAACTTGCGTGACTCTCCTCCTTTCTCGCCCAAAAGATCTTGGACGTGCATCAAACAACTGTTGCGCAACCTCTACTTGGACAACCCTCCATCACTTGCGCGACCACTACACCTGCGCAGTGGGAACTTTGAATTTCTCTAATTCTTAACTTCATACTGATTGAGGGGGGGGGGGTCCTCTATTTATAGGAATTTTGATACCCTGTGCGACGGTGTGCAAGTCTACCCTCAGCGTGCAAGTCTCCACCCCTGAAAATCACTTGTACGACCAACTTCCAAACTTGGGCCCCCTTCTACCATTGCAATATTTTTATGTTCTAATCTTGAAAAACAAAAGGCAAGCATGATTCCAGGCCTCAAAGTCTTTGGCGCACAAGTCTCTTTGCCAAAAACACCTTTTCATCATTTGTCAATTTGCAGGCCCAAAAAATTGGCAAACACTAGAAAACGGTAACACCTTCAATACTGTTATCTACTTGTTCTGTATGATCACTTTGCCAGCACACATTCTGAAATTTCTCTGAGCATTGAAAACAAACAAAAACCATACCATACTTCAATTCATGCATAGAACGACCATGGTTCCAACAATTATCTCGCTGTATAGGTATATTTGGTGATGCATACCATGGCTTTTTCCATAAGATATTTCCTCTAACTTGTTAGTATGTATAGGGTTATTGGGATAAATTGGAATAAAATCGATGGGAAGAACTAGTGGATGCCCCTTCTACCATAGTGGAAGATGGATGTGATCATACCAAGGATCACTGTATTATGGACCTCATTCCTCAAGGTGCCCAATGAGGATCTTATAAATTTACTTCTTCTATTCTATGAGCTATAGGATAATCCCTAACTCAACTGTATCACCATTTTTCATTGGAATTGAATCAGATGGGTCAGATGGACTAATGTACATGATATGGATATCCCTGTGTTGATGTTCTAACTAATGGTAAATGATGCAGAATGGTCCCCAAGAACAAGAAAATTTATCATCTAACGACTTTGGACATCTATAGGGTATGTTAGGGGTTTTGTTTCCCCAAAGAGTGGGTCATCCTCCATAGAGCCTATTCCAATTCCCCCTTCTAGGAATATCTTGGGGATGAAAATTCTTACCCCAATGGTTCCCGAAGGCCTATCCTAAATTTCACTAGGTACATATGACTATCACATGATTAAGCTGAAGTTGAGTGTAGAATATTTCCACCAACCCCATATTTTCACATTATGATATGCGTCATTGATACGTATTTAGAGAAAATTGATTCTTTTTATGCACCTCCTCTAGAGAATTTGATTATAGCCAGGAAATGCGTTGTTATGATCCATAAGAATTGAATCTAGTTAAAAATATGGTTCATACTCTTTTGTTCCCCATTCTTTGACTAGGGGATGTTGAGGAACATGAAATGTCACCAATGTATACCATTGAAGTGGTGGACTAGTTGGTGGAGAGAACACAATGTGAGGAGACAGGCCTTTAAAAATATGGTTGTCTCTTAGTGATAGTACTTCTCGTATAATCATGTCCCTATAGGATGGGGTGTTTACCACTACATCATGTGTGAAAGAGGTATCTAATAATGGTAGATCGGTATTGTGATAATCATCTAACCCACCATACAATAACTTTTTCTGATCTTGTTTTGAGGAAGATAATGAGCTTGGTGATGAAATAGAGGACTTTATGGAATAACCATGGATGGGATTCAAATTTCTCCCCACCTTTATGTACCTATAGGGGGTTTCAGGGATCAGGTACATCTCAGATTCTGGGAGTATTAAAATCACACATTGGGTTCATGTCACAAACTATTGTGAGTATGATCAGGGTGAAGGCTTCATCATCGAGTCACATTCCAATTAAGAATATGATAATCAGACTTTATTGACACTGATATGATAGTCATGAAGTTATTTATTCAGTGGTGATAGTTCTCCCTTATGCCCCAGGATGGTTTTTCAGGGCAGGTTAAATCCTCAACATGAATAGGAACTCTGTATGGGTTGGTGCAGGAACCGGGAGGACATCCTTTTGATCTATTTGTGATATTAGGAGGACCATCATATCGGTTTTTACTGGAGTGGGGAGGACATCCACTTCAATGAGATAAGGTGTCAGGAGCACCAATGCATATGTGAAACTGAACATGGGAATGAACTTCATGTTGATTGTTTGATATGTGTGGTCAACCATTATGGTTGTGTGTACTGGATTAGGGAGGTCCTCTAGAATAAATTGTTTGAACATAGGGGTGGGACCTCTATGTCTTCATCATGTGGCATGGGGGGCCCTCTAAAATGGTAATATGATGTAGCATGAGTAGGTATTTTCTACTAATTGATCTGGTCATTGGGTGAAACTTCAGGTAGACTGTTGATGTAACGGAGATGTCCTCCCCTTAGAGCTTGTGATAATATGGGTAGGACCTTCATGTTGACGGGTGATAGCACGAGGAGGATGTTTACTATGGTAAGTGATACTATGGGGAGGACCATTGCATGATTCAGGAATAACATGAGGAGGGACTTCACATTGGAAATCTGAGACAGAGGGAGTACCTCTGTATCTAGAATCATAGGCATGGGGAAGAGCTCCTTGCTAATTCTTAACAAGATGGGGAGGGCCTCCACTTAGACGGATGCTAGTAATAGGAAAAGTACCACTATGACGAGTGTAAGAGTGAGATAACCTCAACTCTTGATGATGAAGGCATCAGGAGAACCTCCGAACTGAATATCATCATCATGGGTTGGTCCGTAATAGCTATGGATCATTTCCGTAACCGAAAGTGTAACACCCCAACCCCAGTTACCCAGAGTCGGTGCATTTTTACGTAACATTGGAATGATCACAAAAGGTCAAGTATCTAAATACCGATTAGTTTAGTAGCCTTGGAAACACTAGATACATTCATAAATGTTACATTACATCATAAAGTAGAAAAACTAAAATAACATAGTCTCCATAGTCCACACTCATATCCCCTTCAGACTATCCTTGCAGGTCAGTCATAAAATATTTCTTTACATCCCAGGAAAAATAAAACATAGAAAGGGGTGATCTTAGATACTCAGTAAGGATAACAATATAGCAGAAACTTTCATAAATAAACATAAACATTTAAGGAAATGTTTTACTAAAACAAAAGCATTTTAAACTTGAACTACATAATAATATGGAAAAAATAAAATGAAATAATGTCATTTACTTATTCACATTTATATTCTACTAGTCGAATAATCACATGCAATATCAATAACCACTTTCATAATGATGGAATGCATAATGGAAGACTATCGAAACCACATAGTCAAGGCCTCGTGCCAAGAATACAAATAAGATTTTGTCAAGGCCTCGTTCCAATAAAGTAGTTTGTCTCATGAGACCTACAGATGCATCGAGGAGCTATAGCGGGCTCCACCCGTCATCTATTAAGTCCAATTCATTCCTTATATGAAAAGGTTTAAACATATCATAAACCATAACATAATCGTATCAAATAAAACATGCATAAAGGAAACATAACATTTCCAAATTTCAATCAAAAGATATCAATACCACACATTGATATAATAAAAACATTTTCAAAATCATTTTCAATACCGAAATAACAGAAACTTAAAACTTGGTATTTATTTTTCAGTTAAAAAAAATTATGGCTTGTAGAGGAAGACGAAACTCAAATAATGGTCATGGTGGCGGAGAAGTCATTGTCGCCGTATACGTATGACAAAAAAATTCCTTTTTGTCATTTTGTAAAATGCTTCATATATAAAATATTTCTTTTGAATAAATGTAAATGTAAAACGGTTTTATACACCATATAATATAAAGGTGTGTATAAAACAAAATATGACTCAATGAAAGGAGATTGTGATGAAGTCCCTTACCTTGTGTCCGACTTGACTATATCGTTCTTTAATCTCTTGAATAATAACATAGAGTTAATCTATACTTTCTTAAGAACCTTTTTCATGTTAATTATCTCTTTTATATCACTTATTACCATGTCATGAAAATTATGTATTCATTTAAGTTCATAACGGTCGTTTTGTCGCTCTTTGGTACTTGAGTCAAAAATAAACTTCTTATAATTACAAGTTGTTCATGTGCTAAAATATCAATTATATATTGAATTATATTCATGAATTAGAAATCATATATATCCTATATATCCAGTATATAAATTCATTTATAATATTACATAACATTTATAGGCAAGAAATGAAATGCATCGTTCATGGAGACGGTAAGCCGTACGTACGCATGAACACTACTTTCATTTCTATTTAATATTTAATGGAATGAAATAACAATTATATAACGGTATATTATATATCCATTATGATATCATATATAATATCATTAACCTCATCCTTTATACATCCCACATATGGCATTAATGATTCAAATCACATTGAGGGGGCGGTAATCCACACTTCCTAAAATGAAATTATCGCCTTTACCCATAATGGAAATCATAAAGGTATGACATAAATGAAACATATAGAAGAATAAGGAAACCGTAAGCATAATATATATCATATATAAGTATATTCACATCTTAATGGCCACCATGAGAGGTGTTAAAACAATATTGAACAATCATCATTTCGTGAGGTAGTAATTCACCACCCACAGAAATAGTATGTTCTTTAACCATTAGATTAAGGTGTGCATAAGTGTAATTCAAATATTTCTCATAACAACATCCTAGTATATTGAAGTTTCTGGTTTTGTTAAAAAATAATGTAATAAAAATAGTTTTAAGGGGTTGGAGTAGCATAATAAAACAAAAGAACATAAGGGAAGACATTACCTTAAAATCGGGTAACTCTTTTTTATTTGAGCCAAAGGCTTCCTTGGGAAGACTTCTGCACAAAGTGAGGCTTCTAGGAGTAACAGAGGTAAGTTGAGAGAGTATTTGGGAAGTGGGTTTCTAAGCCGAATGGCTTTGAAGGTGTGAATAAGGTGGTAGAGGTAGGGGCCTTTTATAAGAGGAGAGGAGGGGCACTCTTGGAAAGTCATGAAATGTTACTTTATTATTAAATGATTTTAGAATTTTAAAGTTCCCACAATGATATATTTCATGGATAAGGTGATAAGGGTTCTACATTCACCCATACAAGAGGCTTTAGACAAGTTTAACTCTTAGAGTTTACCTTATCTTTTAATTTTATTTAAATTGTTCATTAATGAGGTAATCTCTATATCATCATGGTGTAATAAATAAATTTATTTCTTTAATGTCTAAAAATTATAAAACAAATACCATGATTCTGGAAAACTTTTTATCTTTCCAATGAATATTTATAGTCTAAAATTTAACTTATATAACCCCATGTAATAATTTTTTTAGTAAAACAACAAATGTTTGTGACAATTATATTTTTACTCTAAATAAAAAGTTATTAATGTCATTTTCTTACCCAAGTATCTCCATGGGGTCCCCATGTTAACCCATGGATTTTTTTGGTGGGCCATGACTCATCCAATAAGGATAGGACAAGTGTAAATGTAATTTCATATTATTATAACATTATATTTACCTTAAATTACACTAATTACCTTTAATCGCGATTAATAAAACTTAAAGGTTATTATTGACCAAAAATTATTTTCATCTCATTGAACCACATTTTACTTACTAATGACAACCATGTATGTTGTATTTTTTAAATTAAATTCATAGAAGTTGTAATGTTTCATTTAAACAAAAAATTAGTCTTTTAACTACCACATAGTGGTTTCACTATTCATCAAAAATAGAAGTTTCTCAGAAAAATACCAAAAATTAACCCTAAGTTATATTTTATATTCCTAATTCAAAAATGATGTATTTTTTACAAAATTAAAAACATATATTTTGAATTAATTAATTTAATAATTAATTTCTGCTGTCACAACAAATAGCATGTTTTTAAGAAACAATATATATCAAAAGATTGACTGTTTTTTATGTCCAATTTCAAAGTAAAATTAATTATAATGACCACCATTGGATAAAACGAATAAAATATATTCTAATTATAGTTTAAAACCACTCAATCTTATAATTTATCACTATAAATTATTTTGATTAAAAAAGTTTTTTTTAAGTATTTTTCACTCTTCATCGAAAATTGGAAGTTCTCAGAAAAATACCAAAAATTCCACATAGGATAATTTCAATATTCCAAATCCAAAAATGAAGTTCATTTTGAAATATAAAATTTATATAATTTCAAAAAGTGGGTATTACTATTCATAATAGTTATTTTTATTGTTCGTGGTGTGTTAGAACTCGACGTTGCGTACAACACACGTTGCTCTATTATTCAAAGAGAAGTGTACCATGGAAGCTTAGGGTGATACATTCTCCCCTACTTCAATAAATTGCTTCCTCGCAATTTGAAATTGTTCTTCTAAAATAAAAGGTTCAGAGTAGAAAATACCTTTGTGGAAAACCCATATCGGAAATATGGTTAATAAAAATATAACTTTAAAAGAAAGAATGATAAGTACAAAGGTCACCCGAGATAGCCCATACTAGAATTATATGAAAACATGGATATGGAGGAGAAACAAACCATCATGGTCTGATGGGGAGTTGTAGAAAACAGGATTAAGAGAATGTTAACTATAAGAAAATCACAAACCTGTGATTCGTTAAACGATCATTGATTCCCTAGTAGGAAAAGTTTACCGACAACATTTTTGTTTTAAGTTACCTTTCATAAAGTTGAGAAATTTATTTAGGAGAGTTACTAAGAATGTAAGGAAATATACATACTTGTCAGGTAGGCTTTTCATTCTTTAATAAATTTTTACCACAAACCTATCTTTCACTCAAAAAGATAATAAAACTCAAAAATATTATATTTATCCTTATCGTATAAGGTTCCAAATATTAACACACACCATTTAGATTAGGAAGACTATTTTGTAATAACCATGGAATTCTTGTAGGATAGTGGTAGGTAATAAAGGCCTGTCGCACTATGGTTGTGGGTTTGATTCCTACATCTTTGTCCGATGCGACGTGTTATCCCCCAACCTACAGTTTGTCCATTTACTAAAACTATATTATTTTAATATTCCTAAAATAATATTCAAAAAATGTTTTAACCCTAAACAATACTATACAAAGTTAAACTTAATCCATGCAAACCTTTGTAGTTATCCAAAATACCTCTGCCTACACTTTCTCTAAAAGGTCTCTAAATTCCAAAATCATTTGTAACATCAGATTCCCCAAACAAAGTAAAGATTCTATTATTTTCACATACTAAAAATATGATTACCTTCATCATATTAAAACCTCAATGAAAAAAAAATGTACTATAGTACAATACTTATATATATCACATTATTCTTATAACCAGAATATAATCCTTGAGTCCAAAAGCACCAATACATTAATTATTCCACTTCAAATATAGTAACAACATAATATTGGCCTTGATCGCTTGAAATTTTTTGAGGTAAGTTTCCCTAACGCTTAGGACATTCATTTGCATAATGCCCCATTTTCCTACAATTGTACCATTCAACATTTATATCTTCTTTCTTTCCCTTGAAATCATGAGCTCGGTGACCTTTTCCTCCACATTTGTAACAAACTCTCATTACTTTTAGGCAAGTACTAGGGTGATTCTTCCCACAATTATCACATAATTTAAAATCCTTCTTTCCCTTTTTCCCATTATCTGTCTCCTAATCCACCGTTCTCTTCTTCTATTGATTTACTTTTTTGTCATAAGACTTAGAGAATTCCTTTTCTATCTTGATAGAACATGAGACTATATCTTCATAAGTTGAGAAAGATTGTGATACTAATGCTCAACGGAGAAACAGTTTTATCCCACAAAAGAAATGGTTGATCTTACTTCTTGGGTTACATATATAATCTGCAGCATACCTCTCTAACCTTGTAAAGTTGGCCTCATAATTTGCGACATTCCAATCCTCCCTTTGTCTAAGACTCATAAATTGTCTTTCCATATCTGCTCGATGGTCATGAGGAAAGTATTTGTATAAGAAAATATCTTTAAACTCCCTCCATTCCATATTTGATACTTCATCATCTTCCATTGTGTTTTGAATCAATGACCACCCTTGATCAGCATTTCCAGTGAGGCATTAAACTTCCATGATAACATTTTCCCTTTCACTACTCCCCAAGGCATGGATTATTTTCTCAAAGTAATTTATCCATTGCTCAACTACTAAGGGATTTGTACTCCCATTTAATGTTGGTGGTTGTTTCCTCATGAAGTGGTCTAACATTGATCTTCCACGTTGCGGATTATGGTGCTCCATACGAGTAAGGTTATTATTCATAACCTGAGTGAGTTGTCCCAGTATGGTGATTAGTTGATTAGCACCAGTTTTATCACCAACTCCATTATAATTATCTTGAGCAGGAGGGCAGTCCCTACATGGAGTGCGTGCATTGTTACGATTTCCATTCCTTCTACTAGGCTCAATTTCTAAACAATGGAATAAACTAGATCAGTTTATGAATGAAAATACATAATTCCATAATTGTAAAACACTTAACATAAATTGAACAGTTTATGGATATAATCCATAATAATAAAAATGTTTTCATTGAGTAAGTATATACTCATAAACCCTTCATAATGGTTTGTAAAGAAAATGAGAATTATCCTAAACATATCCCCCAGGAGTGTCGTAACCAAGAGTGTAGTAATGCTCGTTGTCGTGCACCAGTTCCCATTCGAGTTTACCACAAAGCGGTGTTTTAGGGTTTTACACCTAGGTATATCTGTGCTAGATCCTCCTCTATCTGCTCATATTCAAACAAATATGTATTGAGCAGAAAATACACAAAATCTATACTTTACCAAAATTCAAGGATGTTCTGCAATACTAATTCTCAATGTCTATCTTAGGGCTATGTTCTCTAATAAGAGTATATCTAAATATAGCTTCCAAGGTTAGTACTAAACTACCTCTGATTCCAACTGTAACACCCCGACCCCAGTTACCCAGAGTTGGTGAATTATTACATAACATTGGCATGATCACAAAAGATCAAGTGTCGAAAGACCGATTAGTTTAATAGCCTTGGAAACACTAGATATATTAGTAAATGTTACATTACATCATAAAGTGAAAAACTACAATAACATAGTCTCCATAGTCCACACTCATATCCTCTTCAGACTATCCCTGCAGGTCATTCATAAAATATTTCTTCACATCCCGGGAAAAATGAAACAGAGAAAGGGGTGATCTCAGATGCTCAGTAAGGATAACAATATAGCGGAAACATTCATAAATAAACATAAACATTTAAAGAAATGTATAACTAAAACAAAAGCCTTTTCAATTTGAACTTCAGCAGAATATGGAAAAAATAAAATAAAATAATGCCATTTACTTATTCACGTGGATATTCTACTAGTCGAATAATCACATGCAATATCAATGGCCACTTTTGTAATGATGGACTGCATAATTCCAGACTATCATAACAACATAGTCAAGGCCTCATTCCAAGACTACAAATAAGATTTTGTAAAGGCCTCATTCCAAGACACTAGTTTGTCTCATGAGACCTACCGATGCATCGAGGAGCTATAGCGTGCTCCACTCGTCACTTATTAAGGCCAATGAATTCCTTATATTAAAAGGTTTAAACATATCATAAACCATAACATAATCGCATCACATAAAACATGCATAAAGGAAACATAACATTTCCAAATTTCGATCACAAGATATCAATACAACACATCGATATAATAAAAACATTATCAAAACCATTTTCAATACCAAAATAAAGGAAAATTAAAACATGGTATTTATTTTTCATTTAAAAAAATTTATGGCTTGTAGAGGAAGCCGAAACTCAAATAATGGTCACGGCGGCGGAGAAGTCATTGTCACCGCATACGTATGTCAAAAAAACATTCCTTTTTGTCGTTTAGTAAAACAATTCATATAAAAAACAGTCCTTTTAAATAAATTTAAAATTCAAAGGGGTTTATACACCATATAATAGAATGTTGTGTATAAAACAAAATATGCCTCAATGAAAGGAGATTGAGATGAAGTCCCTTACCTCATGTCCGACATTGCTCGATCGTTAATTAATCTACTAAATAATAAACTAGAGTTAATGTCTACTTGTTTAAGAACATTTTTCAAGTTCATTATCCCTTTCATATCACTTATTACCATGTTATTAAAATTATGTATTCATTTAAGATAATAACAGTCGTTTTGTCGCTCTTTGGTACTTGAGTCAAAAATAAACTTCTTATAATTACAAGTTGTTCATGTGGTAAAATATTTATTATATACAGAATTATATTCATGACGTAGATATCATATATATCCTATATATACAGTATATAAATGCATTTACAATATTACATAACATTTATTGGTAAGAAATGAAATGCATCGTTCATGGAGACGGTAAGCCGTACATACACATGAACACTACTTTCATTTCTATTTCATATTTAATAGAATGAAATCACAATGATATAAAGATATATTATATTTCCTATATAATATAATATATAATATCATTGACGCCTTCCTTTATACATCCCACATATGGCATTAACGATTCAAATCACTTTGAGGGGGAGGTAATCCGCACTTCCAAAAATAAAATTATCACGTTTACCCATAATGTAAATCATAAAGGTATGCCATAAATGAAAAATACAGAAGCATAAGAAAAACATAAACATAATATATATCATATATAAAAATATTGTCATCTTAATGGCCACCATGAGAGGTGTTAATAGAATATTGAACAATCATCGTTTCGTGAGGCAGTAATTCACCACCCACAAAAACAGTATGTTCTTTAACCATTAGACAAAGGTGTGTGTAAGTGTAAATAAATTACTTCTCATAAAAACCTCCTAGTGTATTTAAGATACTGGTTTTGTTACAAAATAAAGGAATAAAAGAGTTTAAGGTGTTGGAGAAGAAAAATAAAACAAAATAATATAAAGGAAGACATTACCTTAAAATCGGGTAACTCTTTTTGATTTGAGCCAAAGGCTTCCTTGGTCAGAATTATGCCCAAAGGGAGGCTTCTAGGAGTAATAGTGGGAAGTTGAGAGAGTATTTGGGCAGAGGTTGGCCAAGCCAAATGGCTTTGAATGTGTGAATAAGGTGGTAGAGGTGGGGACCTTTTATAAGAGGATAAGAGGGGCACTCTTGGAAAGTCATGAAATGTTACATTATTATGACTTTCTTTTCGTATTTAAAAGGTCCCAAAAAAATATATTTCGAGGATAAGGTGATAATGGTTCGAAATACACCCATCCAATAGGATTTAGACAAGTTTAACTCTTATATTTTACCTTATCTCTTCATTTTATTTAAATCGTTCATTAATGAGGTAATCGATGCATCATCATGGTGTTATAAATAAATTTATTTATTGAATGTCTAAAAATTATAAAAAAATTACCATGAGGTAGGAAATATTTTTATCTTACTAATGAATATTTATAGTCGAAATGTTAACTTATATATCCCCATATAATAATTATTTTAATAAAACAACACATGTTTGTGACAGTTTTATTTTTACATTATATAAAAAGTTATTAATGTCATTTTCTTACCCAAGTGGCTCCATGGGGTCCCCAAGTTGACCCATGGATTTTCATGGTTGTCCATGACTCATACATTAAGGGTAGGACAAGTGTAATGGTAATTTCATATTATTATAACATTATATTTACCTTAAATTACACTAATTACCTTTAATGGTGATTAATAAAACTTAAAAGTTACTATTCACCAAAAATTATCTTCATCTCATTGAACCACATTATACTTACTAATGAAAACCATGTATGTCAGATTTTTGAAATTCAATTCACAAAATTGATAAAGTTTCATTTAAACCAAAATTTAGTTTTTTAACTACCACATAGTGGTTTTTCTATTCATCAAAAATTGAAGTTTCTCAGAAAAATACCAAAAATCAACCCCAATATATATTTGATATTACTAATTCAAAAATGATGTCTATTTTAAAAAATTAAAAACATATAAGTTTAATTATTTAATTTAATTATTAATTCCCACTGTCACAACAAATAGCGTGTTTTTAAGAAACAATATATATCAAAAGATTGACAATTGTTTATGTCCAATTTCAAAATGAAATTAATTATAATGACCACCATTGGATAAAACGGTTTAAATATATTCTAATTATACTTTAAAAACACTCAATCGTATAATTTATCACTATAAGTTATTTTTATTTAAAAAGTTTTTTTAAGTGTTTTTCACTATTCATCAAAAATTTGAAGTTCTCTGAGAAATACCAAAAATTCAAAATAGGCCTATTTCGATATTCTGAATCCAAAAGTGAAGTCCATTTTGAAATATAAAATTTAAATAATTTCAAAACATGGGTATTACTATTCATAATGGCTATTTTTATGGGTCGCGGTGTGTTAGAACTTGAGGTTGTGAACAACACACGCTGCTCTATTATTCAACGAGAAGCATATCATGGAATCTTGGGGTGTTACAGAAAGAGTCAACCCAGCCTATATGTTGGGATGCTAAGGTATCAATCCCGACTAAAAATTGATGTCCCCCCCTGCTCTATAGTAGTAGGGAATATTTAGTATGTATCAGTTGTTGAATGTACCACTAAAGCTATAGAAGAAAACACCTCCTAACGGAAGTCTTCCCGTGCATGAGCCCGATGTGAGTGTTAGGTCACCCTATCTTGGGCCAGTTGAGTAGGGGTGTTGGCCACCTATTATTTAGCCTAAGGGACTAATAACTTGTGGTGCGGAAAAGTCCCGGTAGGAGCCCTCTTTAGTAGCTACCAGGGATATTCATCAGTATGATGACATGGACATCCCTTACCTCATTTGAGTAAGAGAGATGGCCATTAGGACATTCTATGGAGAGGATCCTGAAAAGATTGAATGTTGGATTGGGTAGTACTGGCTCACTGTGTGGCCCTTGAGGTTTGTAGTGATGGTGAGGTGAAATGGCCTCCAGGTCCTAGAGGTCCATATCTATCATGAAAATGACCCCCCTCTAACACGTATCATCAAACAAAAACATCTACCACCCTGCTCTGAATAATTTTTGATGGTGATATGAGGTGTGGGAACAAGATAGTTGTGGTTGTGGATGAAATCATGTTGGAGTTAGAGCCATGTGGAATTATGACATTTTCATTAATCCTTAGCCTGAGCCTATGGTTTTGTATTTGTTTCCATTATCATGGGTACTATAAATCATGAAAATAAATTAATAATTAGAGACATTAAGAATGAAATACCCAAGGAACATCTTCCATTCAGTCTTCCACAGTTGGAGAAACAGATCCACACTGACAATGCCATAGACTAGAATGACAAATGTTTAACATTCCCAAATTTTGGTGAGTTTCATACTAGGACCACTATTTTCATGGTGAGACCTAGAACCAAATTGATGGATCCAATGTCATGATCATATGTAGATTTCTAAAGAACAAATAATCCCCATTGTTAGAGGATAACTCATTCACATTGATTTCACCATTTTTTTTAAATTCTATTGCAGTGGCCCACCCTCTTGGTACATTACGTATATGCTTGTCGATGCTGAATTGTACACCGCATTTTCCCATTAATTGGGGGGGGGAATTCATTAGTTCTTTATAGATGTCTTCTCCTTGATATAAATGGGATGATGGGATGTCAGTCCCTCATTCATCATATTCCTCATCAAAGTTCGTCGCATTGTCTTGTTCTCCCTTATAGATTATGATATTATCCATGAAACCCATTCCTAGTGTCATATCTTTGTGAATTCTAAATATTTATGTTTCTTCTTCTAGTGAATTCCAAAGGTTCAAGTCAAGATTTCAACCATTATCTGAAGATTTGTCACGTTCTGCATCAATGGCATGTCTCAATGCTGAAATACTGAAACACCTATATTATTCCTCACCAAATGGATTATAAAGGGTATTGAAACCTGATGCTTCCCACATTGATCGTGGGTTATATTATTCAAGTGGCATGTCTCAAAGGTTCTCCTTAGCTTCCCATGTTTGACACGGGGTATGTTCTGATTTTAACATCTAGTGGAGATGGATCGGGTTGATTGAAATTGTTATGAAGGTCGATTAGATACATTTATCCCTAGTAGGGATCACCTGTAAGGTTTACCATACAAGTAAATTAGAACACCAAATGGGGACAGACTCAAGAGTGGCATGTCCCATAAAGGGACGATTTTATACTATTAAGGTTTACCTGAACACCATTGTGGGTTGATCAGAGATGGTGTACCCTAATTAGGGGGACACAAAGGTTTACCATGGAATGGTATTGAACCCCATGGGGGTTTCATATATGCCCTATTTAGAAGATAAGGATCAAAACCCAAGTAGTTAAAGAGGGCATGGTTTGGGGCTTAAACAATGCTATAAGCCCCTCATTAGATGATTACTCTTAGTTGAATGAGTGTGGATTTTGTGGGGATTATGCATGGTTAGCTGTCAAAGTGTTGGAAGTAGTAGTAGTTGTAGGAATGGGTCTTACGTACTGAGATGACACATGTGCTACTGAAAGAGGTGAATGGATTAATGGGTATTATGCATTGAGATGTCCCATTAAATAGTGTGACTTCACAATGATATGGGTGAGGTGATATAGCATATTTTTTGGGGGTATACCTGGTTAGATGCCTAAATGAGTGTCATTATCCCATAGGGATGTGGTGGGTCAGGAAATTATTTGGTTTTATGATGAAAAGATGGTTGAAGTGAATGGAATGAATGTTATATAACCGAAATGAATATGATTGTGTTGGGATTGAACTTCGAGGAGGATTCTTAGATATCCTTGGTGGTTGATAATCGAATTCCATGTAGTAATGATGGGGTTATTGTGTCTTACAAATGGTTATTAGTCCATTCAAAATGGTACATGTTGTTGGCGATTACCCATGTCTATATTCTAAAGTGGACCCAAAGGAGATGTGACCTCCTTGTGGGGTATGATCCTTTTGAGATATAGTTGCTTAAGGGAAAGAAAAATATGTTAATTGATGGTGTTGGGAAATGATATCCAAAAGATGAACACCTAGGAGGAGGGCATCATAGTTTTTCTCTAGTTGGGATTGATCTTATTGGAGTCTTATAATGTAATATGTTTAAAATAGTGATATCAAACCCAGAATACTTCAGGTTTATGAGGCTTACACACTGAGATGGCTCATGAAGGTGGAAAATGGGGCTTCCTCAATGATGGATTCCTGATTAGTAGTTTTATTATCACTAATAGCCTCGAAGACCACCTGGGTCATGATCAGTGTGAGAAAAAAGTGGAAGCAATGGACTATACATTTGCATCATGAAAGATGCGCCCATGAGGGATGAAATGGTTATTACACATGGTTTGTGGCCCAAGGATACAGAGATTGGGAAAAGGTGTTAGAAACAGTGAAATGTCTTGTGAGAAATACTAGGGGATAACACCATAATGGTTTTCTATTCCACATCGGTCGATTTTGTTCTATATGAGGAGGATCTCATCCCATGTGAGGGAGATCTCACTCATGTGGAGATGAGTGTGTAGGTAAAATACCCGAGTATGGGAAACTTCTGTGAATTTCATGGGGAGAGGATACAATTTTACATCATGTGATGAGAATTATGGTTCAAGGATATTTAATTTATTGTAACTAAAATAAGGGGTACTCACTTCTCACTTATTGGACTTACATAACTAGCACACTTTAACTATTGGTTGAGGGGATTTCACCAGAAATGCTGAAAAATAATGGGTTGGGGGAGTGTTCTATCAACTTTTCCACATTAGTGTTGGTATGAAAATAATAAATATCTATTCTATTAACTATGAAGAGAATCATTAGGTGGGGAAATGAAAAATGTGATGCCTAACAAGGAACTAGGATGTCACCAAATGAAAGCCTAGAGGGGCGCATGAAGGAGGTGCACACAAGATGTGAGTGTTGTTCTTAAGAAAGGTTGTATCATGTTTCTTTTTGGTATAGACGACAAATAGATCCTATAAGAATGGTTTCACACAATATTAGGGGTTTCTTCACAAAATGTAGGGTTTATAGTGAAAGAGGCGGTGCACAAGGTCTTATTATTTCATCCAAGTAGAATATTTTTCATGATCTTTACTTTGGAAAAAGTAAATGGGAAATAATCAGACCCTATTGGGCCCACAAGAAAAAGGTACCGTGGTAGATTTTTTATGAATGATCATGTACCTTGAAGTCATGATTTGTGAAATGTTGTGGACGATGTTTTCTTTCATGCACATGATAGATTGTTCAACTTTTGGAGTGCTACAACAAAAACATATGGGTTCCCTTATATTTATAAGAAAACTTCTATGCAATACTACACAAGGAGTCTGGAGTAGGATTGGATGGCTGATAAAACATTGGTTGTATAAGGGGTTTATGTGTGGATTACCATCTTTTGCACACATTTTGAGACTTGCCTACTCCTTTCCTTTCCATTTTTTTGTTTTTGGAGATAAAGATGGACTTTAACGTCACATTGGGAATGTAAGGGCCTTTCACATAGATATTAGTCTTATTTACAACTATACAAACTTATGCATGACCCCCATGGGTTTTTTAGGATTATACATTAAGTCAAATTATTACTTCAGGCTGTAGAAATGTGTCCATATATGGCATCAAGAAGGATTTAGTACTAATAAGAACACGTAATTATTATTATTTAATACTATATATCCTCATGAAATTCTATATTTATTTATCTATAGGATTAACACATCTAATAATCTCATGATTATATAATCATGATGTACGCAAACCATCTATACATCATTCCAAGTTATCATATTTCTAAAACATGTATATATTCATCTTCTCTTATCACATAATTCACCTTATAAGAATATGAGTTCTAGAACTCCTAATCCTACATAAAATAAATAAAATTATTAATATTCATTATGTGTTTCATACATATTATTTAAAAAAAATACATCATGTATTCTTAAATTAGATAATTCCATGATTTGGTCAACCCTATAGTATTTATTGAAAACAAAAAAATCACATATTTTCATAAAATCATAGTCTTTCTAAGAGAGAGGAAGTGTCTAGAAAACAAATAGCTAGATAATTATAGATTTTTTAGAAAATTTGATTAGATAGTTATATGAAATGAATCACTTGAAACTTTGATGATATTCCATTTAATAAACCAACTAATTTATCCACCTTTGATCAAATAATACAATCATTTGATTGAATTTAAGGAAAAAGACATACATACTTTTTTCTCCATTTGAAAATTGAATCCAATTGAATTCAGGAAAGTAATAATATTTCTTATGTAATTTGGAATATATACACATGCATATTCAATAATAACTCTTAAAATATTTCCTTTTACATATCCTTGTTGACAATTTTTGTGATCCAATACTTTATAGAAATATATTACAAAATTACATCTCCCTTTTAAATTTTACCATTTATAAAATTTTAAATAATATCAATTTTAAGATTTGTTTTTTCCACTATATTTTGGGATAGATAAATTATAGTTTGATTATAATTTCTAATTATAAATATTCTCTCAACAGTAACCATCAAATATTTAAATTTCCCTCTTATAAAAAAAAAATTTTTTACATGCATGTGATTCGGTAACATAATTAAACTGGTAAGTACTCAATTTATTGTATTATTTCTTAGTATAACATATCACAAAAAATTATATTTAAATAAAATCATTATCTTGATATCATGTTCTTATCATTCGAAAATATATACCAATCAACATAAATGAATCCCACCTTGTACAATTTCTATATTCTTTGGTAACTGTGACCATAATTCAATATTCCTTTTATATATCTGATAATTACCTTTACATTAATTTTTTTATTCCAATATATAAATTTAATATGGTCCACACATGTGTTATAGATAAAAATATTTATTCCCCGTATAGTAAGATAATTTAAGAATACAAATATCATCTGAATGTCCTTATGATATATAGTTTTCCCAAAATTATCATTGCTCAATCTCACACTAAAATTTTTATGTCTTTGTACTACATTATAATATTCAATGCTAACATTTTATGAAAATTCATCATAATATTACTCCAAATATAATAACATATATTTTTATAATATCACAACTTGTAATCATAGAATGAACCCCAATACTCTAATAACTGACATATAAAATTTTAACTTCATTTATTTAAATAATTCTTTATAATCATACTTCCTATAATCTATATAAATTATTTCATTAGCATAAACAATGAAAACAAGAGGTACTATGATCATAAACATAACATATATGTTTTTACCAGCACTTCAAACAAGTTAAATTATTTATGTCCATCTTACAGTTTTGTGTACCATGATCTAGGGTCTTGTTTCAATACAAACAAAGAATTATTCATCCTGAAAATTATTATATTATCACTCTCAAGGATAAATACCCGTGTTTTCTCAATAATAATTTATTCATAAATATTTCCATTTAATAAAGAATAAATCATGTCCAATTTATAAAAATGACATTGTCTATAAGATATAAAATCAATATATGCTCTAACAGACTCTCATATTATGAAGGAAATAAAATTTTCAACAAATTCAATTATTTCCACCTCATAAAAATGTTGTAAACAAATATTTCATTGTTACCTTTTATTTAATAATTTTTATTGAGTTAATTTATGTGTAATTAATTGTTTCCAATATCATTATTTTATTCTAATTTGGATCAGGATCCCAAATTATATTTTTTTATCTGATATTTCTCTTCATTCATATAATTTATCCATCACTTGTTCTCATAAATCATTAAAATATATTTTGGTCCATACTTTATCATATGAGATGTTTAATTTTTAATTCTGAGTTTTATTCTAGTATATAATTGATATTCTTGAACTTCATTAATTTATTTAGGCCCAAAATATTTTTTAATTCTCTGAAAAAAATATTTTTATACTTGAAAAATTCACATCATCAATGGATTTATAATATTTATTGTTAATGTGATTATTCTAAACATCTTATTTCATTTCCTAGGTTATTTTGGAATTATACACGTTATCTAAAATTAATTAATTAACTTCCTCTTTATGTGTCTCACAAAAACTGATATTATTTGGAATGATTTTAATATCCTATAAATATTATATCTGGTTATTTTTTGTTCTAGAACATGTAACCTCTTCCATTGGATAAGTATCCCATGAACACACCTTTATCATATTTTTTATAAATAATTCCCATAATTTAATTTTCAATCATCATTGATCATGGAACATTAAAAGAATAGAAATAATTAAGACTATTTTCATGATGTAACACATTACATAATAAGAAATGTGTGAACTAGGTATCAATAAGAATCTATTTTGAATAATCATAACTGTACTAGTAGATTCTCTATAAAATAATTTTAATAGATTTAATACATAAGTAATAGTTGATTAAATTTAAAAAAACCTTCTATTTATCCTCTCTATAAATCTAGTCTATTGGGATGTATAAGTACCACTATACTGATGTTTAATACCATGATTATAAATATATGATTATAAATAATCACTATTTTACTCTTTTACAATAAAAGTTACCAACTTCATTATGTAAACTATAAACTCATTATAATAATTTATTCTCAAAATTTTATACATAATGTTCACATTATACATATGTTTCTTGAACCTCATAATAATAATCATGGTGAAATAATCAATAAATGTAATGAAAATATCACCTATGATTGAATCATTTTTTATCAAGTAATATAAATCAGAATGAATTAATTCATATGTCCCTGGGTACTAAATTTACACACATTTTTATCTTTTATTTAAAAAATTTCCCTTATAGGATACATTATAGATAACATATATTTTTAACTTCTATTTGGGTAAGAAACTCACTATATCTTTATTTTTTATTTTAATCAAATTATTTGAACCGCTATTTCGATCTATTATATATTGACGAATATTTTGATGTTATTTACAAAGATATAATGATTTATTAGGATCAATAATTTAAAATAAATTAAAACCTATTTTTTCTACCTTATTTATCATTCCACCATGTTGTATTCACTTGATGAGAAAAGTGTTCCTTAAAAAAATGACTTCATTCCCACCATCAAAACGATGGATTATACTTAATAAGATGTATTTTATCCAACTAAAAAATTTAGTATATTTTCAATTTTTTTTTAATTATAAACTAATAATTAAAATTGTTTATTAAACTTAATTACCAAACATTACTAAATATCCATAATGTTTTCAATATCATTGTAAATTATATCAAATGATGGGAACATTGAATATCATATATCTTTAAATGTTTTTTATTACTATCCTTTAAATATACATAAACACTTAGAGACATTTATTCCTTATTCTTTTTTTGATCTTCCTTTAGAATTGAAACAAAAAAACATATCATATAAGATTATTTATATATTCTACATAATAATTAACCATCAGTTCATACATTAAAATAATTTATTCAATTTAATCAAATATATTTTGAGTATTTAGACTTCATGGGAATTTATACCTAAATTTATTATTTTTAGAATTACTCTTCATCTTCGTAGAGTTTCATTTGTACAATTCATGGCCTCTCTGACTCCATGGAAATAACATGTTATACTAGAATGTATTAACTTTTCACTCAAGGTTCTTGAATGTATCCTTTCTCTCCAGGTCCTCCCCTCTCATTCTGCTCTATATAGGTTTTCGTCCTAAAATCGTTCACAGTGGGATCGATGAAGCTCCTTATACCAGCTCATTTTCCCTCTTGTCACCTCCTCCTACCTTCTCCCCTCTCCAAAGTGATTCTCTAGTTTTCTCCTCTCATTAACCATTCTCCTCCCCAGATTGCATAGTGGTGTTCATTGGTGGAACCCCATTAACCTTTCTCCTCCACATATTATTCCTTATTTTTTGTATCAAACATTTACTTTTGGTCTATGTGCGGGTGATTCGGGTGTTATGGTCTGGTGATGGAGGTGGTGCTCAGTGCTATTCCTCTCCACTGCCTATGTTGTTCAACCCATTAGGTACGACCCCATCTTGTCCAGGCTCGATGAGGGATTTTGGGACAACCTAAGATGGTGTTTGAGGGGTCTGGTCACGGACTCCATGATTTTCTTTGTGGTATTGATTTTTCTTGTTTTTTGGGTTTCTATCCATCAATGTCATCAGTGTTTCTTTCCAAGAACTTCACATCTTGTTTTCTTTACATTTTTTGTGGTTTATTTGGATGCTTTTAGGGAGAGTTTTGTTATTTAACTTTTCAATAGATTGATGTTCAGATCTGGTCTCTTTAGGTGAAGATTCTAGAGCAATGTTTGTGATGGAAATGGTAACAAAGATAACTGGCCTATGAGGGATGCAGAGATCACGATGGATCTGGTCTGTTTCAGTTTTTCCCTGGAAGATTGTATCGAATGATGATTTCTCCAAAGGTCGGATCTGGTTTTTGATTTCTATTATATTCAAATGTGTTATTATTAAGAAGAGGGTGTTGGTGTTTCTGGTTCTTTTGGTTTTATGCTTTGGGTGGACGATGGTCATTGGTTTCCCCGGTTATCGGCTTAGGCGTTTTAATGGTGACGTTGGTGACTGGTGGTAAACCTGTTTTTTTCATGGTGACGGGGCATGTCAAAGAGTGTGGATCATGGTTTTCACGGACCGAGGTATTTAGGTGGTGTCGTGATCAATGATGTTGTTTCAAATTTTTAATTCGGCTCTTTGGTATCAATGATTTTTTATTTTTATATTTTGTTTTATGTCATGTGATATATGGTTTTTTATTTTTAAATGTTACATTACCATTTGACCATAAAATGGATTTTTCATAATAAAATAATATATATATTATGGTATTAAATTTGTACTCAATGATCCCACACAAATAATAGTATCCTCTAAATTTTGATCATTTATGTTAGTTAGAAATTGATCCATATAAATGTTGTTGTAATCAAGAATTTTTAACCCAGTCTTCCCTTAGGGAGGTATTTATTATTACATTTTCCTCATATTCCTTTGATATTTGAGTAGGTTTATAATTATTTTCTCTGATCATTCTATCCTAATTTTATTTTTATAACCAAAACTATTAAAATAAAATAGATTTTCCCTCGAGTTTAAGAGGTTTATAATTTACCAGACTTTTTTAGACTAACAATTTCAAATACATTAGAATATTTATATAAAAATCCTCAACTTTTTTATAATCATATCTAAAAATATTTAATACATTTTAATTTATAGTAATCCTTTATTGTGTATTACATAACTCTTGTTCCTTTAATGAATATTCCCCTTGAATATGTTTTAAAATTTTATCTTCATATAAATTTTTCACAATGATATTTTTGATCTAATTAATTGAACAATAAAACTTCCTAAGATGATAATATTTTCTTTCATATTATTTCTTTAATAGACTAATTATCAAATTGAGTATTTTATTTTAATCAATGGAGGCCACTAGTTCCTCTTTCAACAAGTATTCAACATATGTTTCACTAGATTATTTATCATTGATTTTGTTTTCTTTGTGTTTTACAATAGGTTTATTAATGTTCATAACACTTTTACAATATTTTTCCTCTAATTTAATAAATACATGAAATTACTCATATTATTTTCATAATAATCCTTTAATTTTTTTCTATTATGGATGCATTTTATTTCTCATAGTATATTTATTACCAATGTTATAAATTATTTCTCATTTCATTCCCTAAGGCCTTTTATCTTTCTCATCATCTTTGTAGACTCAAATATATTCATTTTCAAATAAATTAAAAATATCCCAATTCAACCACACAAAAATAATTTTACTGGATGTCCAACATTTCATATACACTTTTAATTAGAAATATTATTTCATATAAGATCTATTATCCCCTAGTACTCTATATCGTTATATCCATCATCTTAAGGTTTATTAGAGCTATCATATTCGTATTCTTTTATTTTATTCTAACCTATGACATTAACATCCATATCCCACATCTATTATGTTTATAATAATAGTATATTTCATGATTATATAAATGAATAGTATATTATGAAATTAATTATGATATAAGTCATCTCTCAATTCTAATGTTGAAACTTTAAAATAAAAAATATTACATAAATTTCTAATAACTTTATTGACAATATTATAATATACCATTATATCTCTAGCAACACTAATACAGATGAAAATATAATTAAATATTATAAAATTAAAAAAATAGTTTCTTTATCAACTGTATGAACATCATCTAATATTACCTTGAAATTCCATTAAAAATATTTTCATATTTTTTTAGATCTCTTTAGTAGTATTGAGTCCCTTCCACTTTTGTAAACCATTTTTCAGATTAGGATATAAGAATAAAACTACATACCTTTCCATGGACTTCTTAATTCTTCTTATTTGAAAATTGCATGGGTGAAACTATCACAATATGATTAAAAAAAAGAAATCTGTTATCAATGACATCTAGATTATGTGAAATGTGATAAAGAATCATTTTATTCTTAAATACCTGATAGGTATTTCAATAGAAAAAACTATTCCATTACAACTGATTCAATTTATATTTTAGATTAATAATTTGGAGAAAATAAGGCATATCAAAAGGAATATGGTTCTCTATAATACCACATATTGTGTTAGGTAATACGATATAACATTGAGAGGGAATGGTTGGGGGGTATAGATTAGTTGTAACTATTTTTGAATTTTTTTTAAAAATTATACTATATAAAATGTTAGAGTATATATCCTCTATATATTTATTTTAAACCCTAATAATGTTCATGATAAATAAAAATAAACACATGTCATGCTATATATTTACAAGATTCACCCCAAATGTTGGTCACAACATCCTTTATATAGTTATGTTGAGTACGACACACATATAATATCAATGTTTTTTATAAGTGAATAGAAGAGCATGGGATGTTCTCATTCCCTACCCAAAACATAAATAATGATGAAATTTATAAAACTAAATCTGAATAAATATCAAAATATTCTTTTCTATTAGGAATGATTATAATGGATCCATCTATTTTATGAAATTACCCCAAACCAAAACAAGGAAATTTTATTTACAACATGGTGAGTTTGTAGAAAATATTGATTTTCCTATGAGACTTTTTCATTTACATAATTAACACAATCTAAAACCTTTATAAACATTAAATTTTATAATATTAATTTCTATAGTAACTGAGGCTGAAATCCAAATGTATGAATGTTATTTATACTCAATAAAAATCCAAAAAACTAAACAACTACGTTTTATACATCCTTCCCAATTGAGAAAATATTCAAAATATCCATGCCAACCTATTTGAGTCTAATCGATGGTTTCTTAAACTCTACTATTACCATTTTATACTTATTATTTAATTGAAGGATCATTCTAAATGTGATACTACTCTGGGATAAAATTTGAGTTTAGAACATTCTCAATTTATCAAAATTCTTATTTAGAACTCAAGAAATATAATTTATTGCTTTTGTAAGAATAAAATATGACTAATAAATCTTCCCATTATACATTAATTCATAGTACATTTATTCTCCTAAAAATAAAATATTTAATCAAAACTTATGCATCATTATATTTTCTCTATAAAGTAAATATCAACATAGTCACAGTAAACACTTAACCAAAACATAGATTTTACATCCTACTATTTTGTTACCTTCCATCACCAAAATAATATCCTAATATATAATTCAATTGGAATTTTATAATAGTTTTATATACGTTTAATAAATTCACTATGAATATAATATTTTAGCATCCATAACACCTTATTATTATAGAATTTCATAATATAATTATCCCATTTCCTACACTTATTCTTCCATTTCATGACCCATAAATCAAAACATAATTTTTAAAGGGAATGCTAATTATCTATAGTTTCTTCCCCAAAAACAGCAACACACTGATTCCTTTAGATCAAGTTACTTATTATCCCATTATTCTTTAGAAATATATTAGTGTTCCATTTATAATAACTATTGGTAATCTAATTAACATTGTTCCTCATGTAATCATATGTGATCACCTTTTTAAAATAGATTTTTTATAAAATCATTGTAAATAGTGAAATTAGATTATGAAGTAAATCAAACTCAACATATCTACATGGAACATAATCATTCAGTTATAATTCTCTAGGTTTCTAAAAATCATATTTTATAACTCTCTCTTCCAGCTATTAGCATATATAATCAAATTTTGATATTCATCTTGAATGAAGATTCACATAAACCAACATGATATTTTTGAAAGGAATATTATAAAATCATTTTCTAACATAAATTTATAAACATAATTAATTATTCATATATATATATATATAGAATAACCATTTTGAAAAATCAATTTAATATTAATAAACGTTTATATATTTTTATTTAATCTTAATGAACATTGACATAATGCACAGTTATTTATCCATAGCTTATAAGATCTATTAAACTATTTATTATTTCATATAAAGTTAATTTTTCATTATTCATTTAATTTTATATTATAATTATTACATATCAACACAAAATTTTCATATTACATGGATATAGGATTTGTAACTCTATATTTTACATAAAATAAAAACAATACCTTCATACTCAATAACATTTTTGTATTATTTTTGAAAAAATTGTTATGTATCTTCATTAATTTAACATGTCCATGGGGTTTTAGTTCCTGATATTTATAAATATTTGATAAAAATAGTCAAAATATTTATGCTAAATAATTTTAATTTCATGAAATTCTACACTGTGAATGTCAATCTCTACTCACTATAATTTTTCAATTCCATTAGGAGTGACTTGTAATTTTCTCTATAGGTCCATAGTAATTGAAAATGTATAAATAAGAATATAAAAATTTATTAAATAATATAGTAAATATAATTACTAAAATTTTTATTCATGATGTATTTATCAATTTGATTACAATATAAAGTACGAATTTGGCATTCAATCATCCTATAAATCCTTAACATTATTACCAAATACTAAATTCCCATATTCCTCATAAATAAATCTAATAATTAATTTAAAATAAAAAATGTTATTTCTATTGATATTCTATGTTCTTAGTGGATTTTATATATCAATCATCACATACCATTCCATAATTGAACAATAGATCTTTCCCAAGAAAATTTACAATCTATAAAAACTATTATATTCACAAAAGATATAAATAATATATTCAATAATGAAATTAATAAATTAGATATCCAACGCGTTTTCATTTATACCTTTTGTATGGTATTAGGATAGATATTTAAAAAGAGACGATTAATGTCTGGTTGAATTTTAAATCTTAAAGATATCCAAGTATTTGAATAATTAATATAGAATTTGGTTGAATATAGGATATAAAATTTCAAAAATATAGAGATTTTTGTAGAGGATGTGTGTTGAGTATAAAATAAAATCTATATGTATGAAATCAAAAGTAATTGTAATTGTTTATATCAAAGATATCCAAATTCTACACTCCATGCCATGAAACATAAGGGTATATATTTCCAATTATTATATCACCTCTCAGATAGGTGTATACTAACCCTGGTCTTTTACATGAGATCATATCTAACCCATAATTTTCAAGAGAAATCATAAAATATTTACTTTTGTACACTTAATGACACATCCCAGACACTTCATCATACACACTTAGAGACACATCCTAATGATAATTTATGATTTATGTTGGTCAGTTATTATATTTATATTATTTTAATGAAATAGTTATAAATAAAAATATATGAATATAAATCACAACCTATATTCGAAATATCATGTGTCATGGGTTATTGTAATACTTATATTCAAGTCATTGTGAACGATTCTCAAAAAAAATCATATTTCAATTAGACTAATTATATAAAATTTTATTCAATTTAACCTTGTAATATTACTTAGTAATATTTTCTTTGTGTTATGTAATCATGAAATTCTCTTAACATTATATTTAGCAATTCAAAAAAGTATCATGATTTAATTCATCATAATACATTATACCTAATTCAATTATTCCCCAACTACACAAAAGATTTTGATAATAATTATAACTCATATTTCATCCTTATATTAAATTTAACATAAAAACAATATTAAGAATCATTAAATATGACATCAAAAATAGTAAAAAATAGTGCATTTCAACACAAATCATATTATCTCAAGTTTGTAATATATATATTGTTCTCACAATAGAATTTTCACTAGATCATATAATGATGTGACATTTTTATTTTTGTTTGGAAGAATCGTAATATCTTGTTCTATCATGATAAATAATTTGTTGGGTGTCTACTTGTGGAAGATGAAATTAAAGATGTTTTCATCATGTGTTAATGTGTTATAAATTGTTAGATATTATGTTATTATGAAATATAATTTTAAATTACAATATATTTCTTCTAATAAGTTAATATCATAGAGAAAAATGTATTCAGGTATAATTGTTATGACATAGATCATTATTCTCAAATAGTTTCATTCTCTATAAATAATAATCATCAAATAATTAATTTATTTTTCTATTGCATCAATCTTGTTCCATAATATGTTATAATACTCAACATTTCTTAGTCTTACAGCTGATCTCTAAATACATAGCTAAAAAATCCACGCATGACTAATTTAATTTAATCTTCTATATATTTTAAAATACACATATCAATTTTATGTTTATATTCAATGTAGTTTTCGAAACCTAGTACCTTCATAAGTAACCAACACTGATTGTCCACGTGGCCTCAATATCACCTCCCCATATGCCAAAGGATGCCAACTAGTATCGTGGATCATATAAGTTACAATATGGAGTCTATACCCTCTTGATCAAAGTAGATAATAGTAGTATAATAATTAAAAAATATGAAATAGTGGATATTAATGAACAATGGATTTGTAATAAATAAACATGGTGTGTAAAATAGTAAGAACCAATAATTACCAATCATAAAATGCAAACCAGTTCCATATAAAAATGATGTGTTGTATTTATTCTATTAAACAATGGAAATATACAGTGACTAAATTGAAGTAATATAAAACATGCTATAAAAATTAAAACAATCAAAAATATATATCCCATATAATATGATAATATTCTTGGTCCACTTCCCCTATTATATATTCTTGTATAGAGAATTAGGTGTCCATGGCTGGAAGCATCTTAGTATCCTTGTTTGCGTCTGTGAGATCTGTTCAAGTATCGATTGGAGGCATGAATTTCATGTAAGATAAATTTCATAGTATACCACCAATTTTGAAAATAAAATTTATCCATTTGATATAAAATTACCATTTTATAGGTATAATAAAAAATAAATCATCGAAATATATTATAACAAAGTTGAATTAGGTTCTGAGAGGACACCTGACTAACTCTACCAGCATCTGCCTAAGCTTGAATGTCTCAATGCTGCTATAATCTTATGTATATATATATATATAAGTATATTTTTATACATATTCATAATATATAAAAATTATATATATTAATTTATATACATAGATACATAATACTAGCAAGGACCCGAGAGGTGAAACCATGGCATCCATGCATAACCATATGAGTTTTTTCTTTATAAATACGGTCATATGCCCTAAATTTATCTGTGGATATGAAATCGAATGTCCTCAAAACCTAAATCAATGATGTGATCCCCAATTATCAACATCCTATACAAGGGAATGTGAAACGTCTTGTCTAGATTTTAGATAAATGATGTGAAGTAACATATCTATCGTTAAATTAATGGTGTGAAAAAACATGTACAATGTCACACAATAAGGATGTATGAAGATTCATGTACAACACACTATTTAACCTTGTCACAATGAAAAACATAAGTGGTATAATTATGATAATAATTCATATTCAAATTTTATATAATCCAATACAAGGTCTCTAACTATTTTACATTCTATATAATATCATTAGCCAAATGCATAATCCATAGTATATATAGGAGTCACACGAAATAGTAATGCCACTTATTTTTCATTTACCACTTTTATTACATTTAAATTGGTTAAATATCCAAATCCATGTATATAATGGTTTAGTCATATAATAAATTGGTATAGTTAAAGAAATTTAATAAAACCATCCCATTGGGTTGGGACATTTTGGTGTGGATGACCTCTAGAAATGGCAAAGTCAAAGGTAGTTCATGTAAAAAGGGATAATAATATAAATATGAATTTATATTTTTATGGAAAGCGTTGAATTCCCTACGTGCAGTCGAATGATGAATGATATAGAATAACAAAACATTTATCTAAAACTCATTAAACCCCCAACCATATGGTGATCTATTACCCATCAGCTAGTATTAACATAAAATTTTAACTATAATGAGATAAATATATTATATTGAAAAATACCCTGAATATAGAGAATATTAGGTCTCAAGGATTAAGAATAACATATGATGAGAAAATCCAAGAAAGGAAGGAATTAGATTGATGATATTCCTGATTTTGATCCAACATGATGAACAATGAGATATTTCGACATCGTATGAGGTAGGAGTCTCAAGTAATTTTAGACTAAGTTCATTTATATCATGTGGATACATAAGGTGAGGTAAATTTAAGGTTAAATAAAAAAGGAGTATGATGTTAAATATAATGGTGGAAATTTATTAATTTCAGTACTTTTTAAGGTGTTCACTATTTAGAAATATGGTTTCCCAAACCATTAACCAACCATGCACATCCACTATCTAGGGTGAGACCCCCTTGAACATTTTGTTAATGAAAAGAAAAATCATGAACATGGAATGAAGACACCCTCTACAATACACAAACACTAAATCATATAACTATGCGGCTAGGGGTTCTTGTATTGAAAATCCATGTTACACACATCATGGACTTCACGGTTGAATTCCAGGGTTAGCACTAACCATGGGATAACTATGTTCCGAAGTTGTTTCTCCCAAAACATTTATCTTTATTATCTAATAAATCTCATGAAACTTCCCAACCCTTATTTAAATTCATAGACACCTTAATAATGTTTAAACAAAGATCTAATTATAAATTTAATGGACTCGTACCTTATGGGATAGGATGGGAAATTTAAACCGCACATCATTAGGATAACATATTCTCAATTTTCCCTTATGAGGGTGTAAAATCACCATATAAGAATAATTCATGCCATTGAGCACATACATTGGCCTCTCTCTCCCATGTCTCATCCTATACCCAACCATGTTGCAGTAACACACATATTAAAGGAATTGTCCTTCTTCAAAGGGTCATTATTCCCTATTCAAATATAATAATAGGATACTCCTCAAAATAAACACCAGCATATACCTAAACAACATCAAGATAAAATATATCATATCATTTTTTATTATAATGATTTAAATGAAAAACAAAAAAAAATGGTGTGCATATATCAAAGACATTTGGGGAGTGCTATCTAACAAGATATTTGTTCCACCATCTATAAAATCACAAATGGTTTGAAAAAAAAGTTGATAACTTACTCTACTACCAAAATAATAAATGTCTTAGTCTATTAAAAATGTAATAGAATACACAATCCCAAAACTCACACTATAGGGGTCATGAATGGTGATCGGAATAGGATATCTTCCTAGACTATGTGGAACACATTCACTTCTGGATAATCATTACTTACTCAAAAGTCTCTGGAATAATATGAAATCTGATTAGAACTACCTATAATAACTTTAAGAATCACAAGGTAATAGAAATTACCTTCCATATGGGGCATTGAAAGGATATATATTTAAAGTATCTTGGAAGATATTATTGTTAGAAAACATAAAAAGGTTCTTGTATTTCATCCAAAAACCTCCCAAATCTAGTACATAATCTTAAAGCATGTACTCTAACACATATTTCATATGCTCCAATTTTAAATCAATTAGTGGGTGATATGTTGTACCCAGAAGTACATGTGATCCCAGATCCCCTTACAAACCCTTAAAAACTATGATGTGAACTGGGTGTCTATATATGATAAAATAGTGTGTGGAACTCCATTGAGGAATAAGATCTCTTAAATGTATATAGTCCCTAACCCATCCAATGAAAATGTATCCTAAATATCCAATAAGTTACAGACCTTTGGTAACCAATCAATGATAACCCGTAATACATCACATCATTTAGGTGACGTAGGTAAAAATATCATAAAATCCATATTGATGCCAACCCATTTACACATAGGAATGGGTAATGGTTGTAAAAGAAAAACTAGTTTCTTGTGATCTACATTCATATATAGATAGGTGGAATACCAAGTAAAAAATTTAGTGGAATCTATATTCACTAGTGGCCACCAGTACTAGAGGTGTAAGTCGAACTAAATCTTGGTAAGACTATGATGTAAAACCCAAGAAAAGGCATGATACTATCACAACAATTCATCTCAAAAATATTCAGGAAACCATGTGTTCTTTTAAATCATAAAGACCATATACCCATCTATGAACCATCCAAGAAATGGTTCATAACCTAAAAAGACTCTATTATGAACATACGCTTTGTATCAGAGAGATTACCCATCTTTAGCCAATCTAGTAATGAAGATATCAATAATAAAAATGTGAGTACATTATTCCCAAGATTGTACTGACCCCCAATTGTATCTATGAAAACAAGTAACTCAACTTCCTTTCACTATAGTCATCTTGAATTGCTCATGTCTGTGTCTTTTAGATTTGACATACATCCAAAAATATTTCCCCTCCTAGTAATATAGGAAACCCCAATATCGAAATACTACAAGAATTAAACTAACATTCACTATCTATGATTAAATTCACTCTAAATGAATATGTATTTGATTATTTTGTGGATCATATATACTATAATGTTCTCTCTAAGAAATTCATATCTCTAACAACAGAAATCATAAACAACAAATGAAAACTCGGGTTCATGAATCAATTAATTCAACTCATATGGTATTAAATGACATGACCCATATTCCATGACTCAATATTCCATAATAAAAATTCATCTAATGAAAATTCCTAGTGCGTAAAAATAAACATTATAGCCTCTACCTGGATAAAGAAGAATGAAGCATGGTGATGAGGCTAATCATCTGTTTACCTTCTGAGAGGCTTCCTCACACGTGTTAGATCATACAAACAACAAAATATTGTTACTATATCATTTAATAGGAATTTATATACAGGAAAACATTATGAATAAATAATATTTAATCACTATATCCCCCTGGAAAATAAAAAACATTATTCTGATACTCATAAGAAACCAAAACCCTCACCTCATCTAGAACCTCAATTCGTCTTCCCAATGAGATGATGTGATCAAAAAAATGAAACCCATTGATAAAAAATTGATATTTTGTGAGATTAAAATACAAATAATACTCTATTGTTATACTCATAATGATTTCAAGATGATTTCATGATTTTTTTTGATTATATTAGTACACTAAGATTTCATCCATTAAAGATCTCACAAATGAGTCAAAATACATGTGGAAATAGGATTCATCAGATCTGAGAAATCTGGAATCCCTTTCATGAGGCTAAATTACTTAGAATAATACTTACACAATACATGACTACTATATAATTCATTATGTGTTATATTTAACTATCTTAAAAACATCTTAAGGTATTCTGACCAAAAATAAATCAAGTTGATAGTCCTTGACCATCATAGCTGGCCGATGTGGTCATCTATATATGGAAAAGGATACATGATCTTCACTATTTGTTGATTACATTTTTTCATAATCTACAAAAATATAAATGGTACTATATGAAATCAAGGTAGAAGGGTCTGGAGTACCCCACATTTAAGTACTATGTAGAATAAAATCATTATCTTTCCAATCTCGTTGCTTCTTCTTGAGTTCTTGAAGCTTAGTTGGTTCCATCTAGTATGGAGTAATGAAAACTTGTTCTTTTCCAAAATATAGTGAAATAGTTTACTTAAGCTCTCTCATATGACCTAACCAAGAAATTTTACAAGGCATGATATCCCTATAGAATTACTCTACATTATGGAATTCTACATGATGTTTTCCCTGATCACCCTTAAAAAGAGTAGAAATTTGGTTTTTTTGTTCTTCCTAGACCACAATACTTTAGTCCAACTCAAATCACATAGACATCTCATTATATTTTATAAAAATATCTACTTCCCTAGAGTGAGTTAAAAGTTACCATTTAGTGATAGAAATAAACTTGAGAAATATAGGGAACTAACAAGTCCATCCCAAGGATTAAATCAATGCTTATCTTGTTAAGGGAAAAATATGACATATGAAAAGGTAATCACTTATTTCATTTGAAAATTTCGTAAAATGGCATAATATTTTGGATAAAACCCCTAATAAAGTATTTAGGGTCATTAAACAAACATATTAATCTATCTCTAGACCTATAATTTCCATAATTGTTGTAGATATAAGTTAATTAAAATAGTTAGTATCAAATAAGGTAGAAACAAATGTAGAGGCTAATAGAATAGTACCTTGAAATATAGTAATACCAACAACATTCTCTTTAGGTATTAAATACACTAAAAATATATATCCAAAATCATAACAATGAGATACAACATTATTTACCTGGGAAGGATATCCCTATTTGGATTACGTGTCTAGTGTCATCCAAGCCCTCAAAGACAACCTCCTCAGCATGATCGACAGGTAGTAATCCAGCTACCTATGAGACATGAAGATACTCATCTACATCTAAATCCTGGAGTTTGTGAATATCCTCTCTCACTGGGAACTATATAAAAAGATATATAGTAATTAGAGAGTGATTCATCTGTCCAAAACCTAAATATTCTATTGGAACACTATTTTACTAGGGTATTAAAGTTTCCTAACTTCCAAAAATTATGAGATAACAAGTAAAAATCTTATTTTTCTATATAACTACATCAACCCCAATAATAGGACTATATAAATCACTTCATACCACCCTAATAACTACTCACCTATCTTGGTGATGAACATACCATTCCCATTCAATCAGATTCCTTTAAATTTTAATCAGTGATGAGGTCCTAGTTTACTATCTCATAAATGGTAGTCAACTGAAATACATTTATGAGATATCACATAGAATATATAATCCCATCCTAGAACAATATCATTATTATTATCTCATTTATATAAAGAGTAGGTGTTAAATACCAGAGTTTAATGAAATTAGACAAATATTCCATCACATACATAGCTCCATGCTGTAGATTCATAAAATATATAGATATATCATACCTTAGCGTTTAGGAAATACAAGTCATATAATATCATCTAAATGTCCATCCAGATCATGCTCTATCATCAATATTACTGGTTAATAGCATCCCTAGAATTATTTGTTGAACCACAGCCAATAAAAGTTTCTATATTGACCATCCACATTAGAGGCATCTCTAGATTATTGAATATAGACAGTATGGACTCTATCCATGGAATAGTAGCCTGGGGTCCACCATCCCCCAAGGATGTTGTTGGATGATTATTCAAAAACTCTTGCATCAAATGTTCTATATAAGGGTATTTCAGGGAGCTACATGTATATAATACATCAATCCTAGAAAAACCATTATAAACTAAGCATTGATACCAAAATCCATATTACCATGAGCTTCCCCTAGTGATAATATAGGAGGTAATATTGGTGTCTTAGAGACCCCCATATATGGGGAATGTGATCACTACATTCTTGGAGAATGACTCGATGACATCATGGGGGAATGTTCTTATAAATCCATAATTGACACCTTATAATAATATTTTGTATATAAATGGTCACATATAAATAAAAAGGTTTGATACAAGCCTTACTATTTAAAATTAAATCCTTTATTCCTTATCCTAAAACATGGCCTAGGAGATATGGAAAAGAATAATGGATCACAAGAGGAACTCTCTACAACCCACTACTGATCTTTGGTCAGGTTTAAGGTCAAACATCTCATAATATAGGTTCTCATTTATGGATTTTAAATAGAATGTTATAGAGGAAAAACATATTTAAGTTTCAATTGGAATCTCCATTTATTTGTATCCATTTCCTTTATAAATTTTAATCTAAAAACTTATATATATATATATATTAACAGATCAATTAGATGTGTCTATCATTCCAAAATTATAAAGTCATATACAACATATGTTTCAATTAGTACTATATGTAACTAGAAACCACATTTTACCTTTGGTATCAGAATGTAATTGGTCATAAATAATGGATAGAATAGATGAATACCCATTCCCAATAAATAGAGGTTCCAGTTATATGAATTACGATTAGAATCCAATTAATGGAAAACAACTATTATTTTAGCCCATGTAACTTATGGTTTTTGGATTGAACATGTAATAGTTGGATTAATTAAGGTTCCACCATCAATATATATTGTAAAAACCCATTTAAGGTAATCTATTAACATTAAATAATCAAATTATTTTACCCCTATAAGAAACGTTACAACATTATCGACATACCAATCAATACACTAAAATATTCTACAAGACATTTATGTAGTAAAATAAAAATGTCATGCCATATGAATGAAATGATAATACTAAAATTCATTTAATGATGCATGAGACCACAAATCCTTATCATACCATCCTGGGGTAAAAAGTGTCATCATAGATATAATAAATACCCTAAATATTATGCATCACCCAAAAGTGAAATAATGAAAACTATAATAGAAAGAAACCAAAAAATAAAATCTCATAAAATGTAATTTTTATTTTTCCAATACATGGGTCATTTGATACTATGAATATGATCATTACCGAACACCAATAGATTCCTAGTATCATATCTACCCACCAAAAATATTAATACAAAAGGATAAAATGGATCTAATAATACTTGTGTTGTTCATGACCTTGTTCACTCAAAATTAACCAAACCTAGTTCACCACATGGAATCAAGTCCATCACCCCTTATGCCAAAGGTTTCTGACTAGTAGTGAGGGTATAGGTTGGTATAGTGGGAGACTATACCCAAATTATTAAGGTGGATCAAAATATTATAAAAGATGGAAGAAAAAGAAGAATATAATAATTAATCAGTGTAGTGGAATTATTCATCCATATATATAATATAGTCAGAATAAATAATATCAAGTCATAAAATGATACCCATTTCCACATAAAAATTTGTGCCATCTCTATAAGTTATATAAAAATAGAGATACAAGGAAATATATTACAAGGCATAAACAACATTCTATATATAAATTGGAAAAAGTCAAAAAATAATATCAGTACTAGTCCATTGATAATTAACTCAGTCCTATACCAATGTACTCTATCATAGCATAGAAATTTAGATATCCATGGTTGGAATATTTCCTTTTTCGCTCCCTGCATCAATGAGAGTTTTTGGTACCAATCATTAGCCAAATTATGGTTTGCATAAAACTCAATCGACCACCAATAACAATATCTAGAAAATCTATCCAATTAATATAAAATGATATATGAGAATGTATCATAAAAATAAAGCATCTAAGTATGTTTTAACCATGTTAGCTTGGGTTTATAGAGGAAACCCAACTAATTATAACATGTTTTACCTATACCATAATGTCATTGAAAATATTTCACCACACACACACATATACATATCAATGTGTGTGTGCGTGTATAAATATATTCATATGTACTTCTATGTTGGTATATATATGTAATATATGGGAAGAACACACACACACACACATAAATCTAGATAGGTTCCATGATGTGAAACCAAATCATCTATGAATAATCATAAGAGTTCTCCATTCAAAAATGAGGAAGCAACCATATATTAATTTAAGGATATTAAATGTCATGTCTTAAAATAACAACCAATGATATGAGTCTCCACTATCAGCATACTATATAAGATAACTTTATATTTCATGTTCCGAGTCTAAATAATTGATGTAAAGCATCATGTACATCATCTAATAAATTATGTGAAATATTATTTCCAAAGTCACATGTTTGGGATGCATGAATCTTCATGCACAACACTCTCCATAACCATGTCATAATGAACAACATACATAGACAAAGAAAAATAATAATTAAAATTATTATACTACTTTAACATAAGATAATGAATGGTTTACAACCATTACACAGTCAATATAATCTAATCTTCCAATGGAATAGTCCATCATTAATATAAATTTTTTTATACATGGTCGAGGAAATCACTTTTAATTTAATTTTACTATTCCCTATTATTTGGGTAAAAAAACCATTCCACTTAAATGATGTTTTTATCACATAATAATTTTAATATTCAAAATAATTTAATAAATCTATCTTGATTTTGTGGTACTAATTGAGTTATGTGACCTCCAACAATGAAAATGTCTAACAGAGTTCCTCATACAAGGGATAAAAATTTATGTAAGAATTTATATTTTTAAGACATCAAAGGAAATTTTGGTGTGTGATAGAATGGGGAATGATATAAAAAAACTAAACATTTAGGGAAAATTTACTCCACCCTATACATTATAGTGGTATAAAACTAATCATCATGTATCAGGATCAGGTTTGAGCTAAGAAAGGATAAATTAAAAAAATAATTGAAATCCTTGAAAATAGTTCAATTAGATCACATGGATTTTTATTCCATATAGAAGGATAAATTAGAAACGAAAGAAAAATAATGTAAGATATTATTGATACGAATACAATGTGATAAACAATGAGTGATTATAATGTTTTAGGATAGATTATTCTCATAGTCACAAAGATGGATAAGATAGAGATCATGTAGCTATTGGATGTGATGTATGTGAAAGGGGAAATGAAAATGGGGTGGAAGTTAAATAAAATGGGGAAAAATTTAGTATGTTCTAAATATGATATGCGGTAAACGATTTGGAAGCCTAGTTGTCCAAACCATGTGAATTTACTGTCAAGGGTGACACCCCCTTTCACTATTTTTTGCATGGTTAGAAAAAACATGTTAGTACATATAAACACCTTTTCAAACAAATTTATGCCAAATCACATATTTATGTAGTTTGTGGTGCATGATTTGATAAAACGTGTTAGACCCTTCAGTTCCCACATGGATGATTGGAATGGTTATATGTAATCATATGCTAACCATTCACCCCATCCATTTCTCCCAAAAAATAAATCTTTAGGCTCTAAAAAAGACATAGATTCTTTTAAAACCTTCCATAAACTCATAGAAACATTCATTAAAAATAAATTATTAAATAAAAATTTAAAGGATCTATACATCAAGAGAAAATATATGATATTACATGGAATTTAATAAATAGAATATAATTATTCATATACTAGGGAATAGAAATACCGGATGCAAATATGAATAACAATTTGTTAATTAATCATTAAGACACTAATAAATAAATTAACTAATTCACTTACATAATTCACATTGCATAAATTCAAAAACCAAAACCATGTTCAATATAATAAACCATAATAATTTATATAAACTTAGTTAAAACAATGAAAAAATATAATCAAGCTAATTAAAAAAAGAAGGATTTGTTATTTTTTAAAAACATGAACCAATTTTTAATGGAGACACACAATGTTAATGTGTATATAACTATCTTTTGGATAATTTAAAAATATTTTCCATCATATAATATATATATTCATATAGAAAAAATTGAATTTAAGTTGGATATTTTAGTGTATAGTTCTCAAATTAATTCTACGAATTCTGATTTTTTTTCAATTCCTTAACACAATCCAGTATGGAATTCTCAGTATATGGATAAAGAGTTACAAAAATGAATATGAGATTGGGAGAAAAAAATATATGTTAGTGGTTAAGTGTAAAAAAATTTAAACCCCTCCCTTTTATTGAATCTTTTTTATTTTATAGGATTTTAATTAATACCTTCTCAATAGTGGGTTAGACTGAAATTTAGAATCTAATATAATGCACTTCATTGAGACCATATATTGACTCTTTTTAGGGGGAATATTTTATGTTTTTTTTGAAATATTAAATGTTAACATGATGGGTGATTTTTCATACAAATTGGTGAAATTTTTGGAAAAAATATTGGTATACTGGAGTAACACTGATGATATAGACTAGTGATTGATCCAAGGGTAAGAGCTTCAATACAATGAAATAAAAAATATTTTATGATAAATAATTATAATCATAGTTTCTTAATGAGATATTTTATAATTATGAAAATATTTCCATTGTATATTAGTGATTTTAGTCAGGGTACAACAATGAGCACTATTAACCAGAACTTCATCCTATTTATAGGTGAGAGTTTTAATCAATAGAACAACCCTTCTATAAAGGAATCAACTTCGATAGTTAAAAGGAATCTTAATCACAAGATATTGATCCATAGAAGATAATGGTTATATTTTATATTCTATACATATCCCAACAGTCTCCAAAACCTCACCACTCAATCAATATTATTATTTCACATACATTGTTGATTTAGTAGAGGGATAGAATTGATTTACATCCATATAAGAAAAAAATGAAACATATATAGATTATATTCATAATAAATCTTAACAACCTTCATATTGAGATTATTATAAATAAATAAATCTATGTTTTATTAGAACATATTAAATTATAAGGATATCCCATTTTTGATTAATCATTGAAGAGGGGTTTATCCATCCGTATAAAAGATCATAACCATGGAAACTGATATCTATGAAAAAATGTCTAATTGAAATTTATTAGTCTAAACTTCTTTCAATGAAAATGTTTATATACATTTATAACCTTCTTCATCCTCCTAGATCATTCCATGTATACAATATATTATCTTGATTTCTTATATGTAGATTATAAACTTCCTCCTGGAATGCATGATTGAATGCCACAATCACACTATCACTATGCAAGTTCTATCATTCTAGGATTTTGTATCTCATATCCAGTTTATTAGTTCATTTATTAATATTACTGAAGGTATTGAATAGATATTCCCTTGGACCCCACATCATTTTCATATATTCCATGTTTTTCCCTATTAAATAAATAGTTATCATGCAATGTGTGTTTATTCTATTTTTTTTAATTCAAATGATACCTAATTTATGTATAAAAATACTTGTTTTGGTTGATGATATTATATTAAGTTTCTAGTGCTGATGCACTTGAAGATGAGATTATGTTGGTAAAATTACATATATTGTATTAGGTCTTGGGATTTTGTTGTATGGTCATAGAAGATTGAAATTTAATTGGTATTATCACCAACATTAGGGTTTTCGATGATCATTATATTTCATTATGTTTAGATGATTCATTGTCTTAGTGACATGTTGTAGCATCCAACAATGAATTACAATGTGTATATCGTGTCCATTCATAGTGGACATAATATCAGGTAGTAGGAATTTTGATAGTGTTAGGAATGATGTATAATCATAAATACAACGCTTCACTAATTATATATAATATGGTCCGAGTATTGTAGTTGGTGTTGATTTAATGAAGGGTACACAAGGGCCAACATGATATTCAGTTGATCAACTAATGGATAATCAAGTTGTCAATGATTTGAATTATAAAAAGATAGGGAATAAAAGTACCAATTATGTCCAAATTTCAACAAAAAATAGACATAATATGTTTTCATGATTTTATATCATAAAAACAATCATGGAATTACATTAAGAAAAATAAATAATCCCTTTTCATGGACACAAGTATCGTTAGTGGATGGTATTTTCTCATGATCATAATTCATTTTACAATTGAATAGATGTAATTTGGAAATGTTGAAACATTATATGTTATATATCTATAATATTATTATGTTTAGAAATATGGATCCACTGAAAAATAATTAAATATTTTTGAAATAATCATTGTATTACATTGGATTTCTGAAATATCCTTATGTTTGTACATATCAATCATTGTCCTGTCAATACAATCTGGGTTTCTAAACATAGTTTTAAGAATAAAACATATCCCTAGATCAATTAAATCCCATGGTTATGTTGGTTATGTAAAATCCTATAATCAGAGGATTATTTAAAATCACCCTTTCATTTTATTCATAAGACATGACTGATCAATAATTCTTACAATCTCATTGAATTAATAAATATTCACCAAATTCAATGAAGTGGAATGTTATAGAAATGATGTTATAAGATTATTTTGAGTTTCATTTGTGATGGTATTATATTATTTTGTAATAAAATATTATGAATTACTATTTTCATTAATCATATATCATTCATATATTAACATCCTAAATAATTAACTGTGTTTGTTAAGAATAAATAAATAATTTCATAATCATGAACTCTAATATGCTCGTTTATCCACTGAGAAAATGATAGATCAATCAATATCCATGTTTATATACTTGTGTAATACCCTTATGTATAGATATTATCCCATAATTCTACCATTCATTTACTCCGATATAAATCCACTCCAATTCTTAACTCAAAACAAATTCCGCATATATTCCTTTTTTTTACATGAATACACACGCAAACGTGTGAGGGGGACTCAAGATACATATTTTCATTCTATGATTTAATATGGACATGAAAAACTTTATATATTTTACATATATAAAGACAACCGATGAATTATAGCAGGGTTGATAAAATAATTATTATATTATTTTATGAGTGAAGTATAATGTTGACCATTGCATTGTTTCAAAGGAGGATAAATGATAAACTCATTATATCCCGCTTTTATTAAAATTGATTTTTGGTTTCTCTTTTTAAAATAATATAAATAATGAAAATGGGTGTGGGTGTTGACAATAAATTTAGAATACAAATAAATACAGATATAATCTATCAATAATGGTGTTACTTTTAGAATTTGTTATTACAACCCAATAAACCATGAGTGGGGGTGGGTGAATTATGGTGTAAAATTTTACTTTCTATTGTCTAGATCATTTCTCATCCATTAGCAGGGATATATTAATCCTACTAAATTTTTCAACCGTTATAAAAAATGTATAAATTTAAATAACTTAAAAAAATTTGACATGGTTCACTGCTATCTTTTAATCCTAGGATTATATACATCGAATTGTGTAAATTTAATATAATACAGAAATATTTACTATTTTGGTGGATATAATTTATGGTCATGGTGACTCAGTATTGGGAACAATTCCTTTAGATATGAATTAATGTATAAGATCACCCCTATATTTGATCTCCTATACTAACTCCTTCACAAAATACATTGGATATATTTTTAATTATTTTTTAATAAAATATTTTACATCAAATTTTAATGAATGTTTATTGATAATTTTATCACTATTGTTTTTTGTTTGATCCTAAATACAATTCCTCCAATTTCTCAATGTTTTAATTATTTTCATACTTATACAACTTTACTCAGTTCAAAATATTTTTTTATGTATGCTTTACTGTGTTTCTTGGATTTACATATATATATAGTTAACCGAAGTCCATTTTCCATGTTTAATACACCCAATTTTCTTCATACAACTTCAATGAAGTCCTTCAATTTTTTCCAATTTTTTTTAGAAAATGCCATGAATCTATTACGATTCAAGAAACTATCAGTATTCATGTGAGCTCTCGCATGTTCCATTCCCCTTATAATTATAACATAGATCAATTCATTCAAACATATTCACTCTTCCCATCCAACAAAACTATTATCACACAACTAATTGTTCTCTCCCTATTTATGATACCCAAATACCACATGTTCCATTGCCCATAGATTTCATGCATGTCCTATTTTCTAACATGTGGCTTACATGAAGAGTGGTTCTCTCATCCTTCATTAAATATCATTTTTTTTCTTATGATGGTGGAAATATTGTTTTCTTAAGAAAACCCATATTTATTAAAATATAGTGATCTATAATAATCATGTAATTTAATTTATGGAAATTTATTTTTGTGATGCATCTAAAAATCATGAATGTCTCAACTAGTGTATATGACATGATGGCACAACTCTATAAAAATAGGATTAATGAATTTAATGATGTTCTTGAATTTAATTTTAATAAATATAACCAGCATGAAATCACATTGATCAATGAAAAATATACTCTTATAGTTTGTATCTCCTTCCTATTCAATGAAACCCCCATTTAAATTATTTAATGAAATATCAATCATGAATTATTCTAATAAGATTCTAATATTTCATCAATCTTATATAAAATTGTATAAAAAATGTTTTCTGATATTTCACTACCATATTTTTTTGAAAACATTATAAATAATTCTAAATTACCAAAAAAATACTTTATTCATGAAAATTACTGGTTTTTAATTCCATTTTTATCATTATTTAATTTAAAACTATATAAACAATAGATTAAAAATAATTACCACATCGACATCAACATTAATATCTAACTCGGATCATATAAGTTTCAACATTCCTATTTTGGGTATATTGGGAATCCAAAGTGATATTTAATTATGGAAAGATTATCCAAAACATCCAAATGATAATATAAAAAATCATATGTCGCTATAAATTTTTATGATCGACAATCCATTTTGAAAACCGATTTCAAGAGAGAATACAATGACTTGTGACAATTTTAATTCCAGAACCACACCTAAAAACATACCATAAATCCATAAATGATAATAAAATATCAAAACTAAAATAAAATGATAAAAAACAACCCATTATATTAAAAAAAACGTGATCCCAATTTTCAATTAATTCTGGAAACTATCACCATTATCATTTTTTGAATTTTATCAGTCTCCCACCTTTGATAATAATCCCTATGATAAAAAAATATTCTATTTATTTATAATGAAAATTTAAATTTGTAGTGTCTTATACATTTTTGGATAGTATATTATCATTAATCTTGTACCACTTCTAAAATAATTAAGAATAGTTAAATTCTTTAAGAGAGTTGTAATCTTGAAACACCTCAAGACAAGGTAGGTGGTTTGAAACCAAGATTCACTTTATATTTCTCAAATATTGAATTATCCAATGCATATTCTTGATATCTTCGTCTTTCTCATTAGATAGAATATGTTCTATTTGGATTAATACTTATTAAAAAAAATTTATTTTTGTGAAATTGTATCTAATATGCATGGTATGGGAACAATAAACTAGATTCATCATGGGTTCGATCAAATTCGTTTTATCCAATAATATCATCATATTTAATTTCACTTCCTCACTAATATCCTTTATCTTCTTCTTTATTTATATGAATTTAGTTCATATCTTTTATACAAACATGTATTATATTTCATCCACATGTATCGATGAGATTTTCATGTTTTTGTTCATTCAAACATTGAATTTAATTCAAATGAAAAATAGAGTTTCACTTGTGTACTTTAGGAGCACTACATCACTAGAAAATTTGACATTGTTAAATAAATACTTTTCATGAGACTTCTATACTTCAGTGAGAAAATCAAAATTTTGAGCACCTAAAATGTAACTCATGATTTATTTTATTGTCTTGATTTCATTTTCCATCATATGACACTCGAAACAATACAATATACATAGTGAAAATAGAAAATCTATTTGTGTTACAGTCATATATTGTATCCAACCAATTTCCCTTTTATAAAAGCTATTATCCATACATTTTTTATCCTGATTATTCTCTATATTGGTTATAACCATAATTTTTATTAACATAGGGTCAGAAAAATGAAAATTTCATTTATTTGGAAATATCATATATACTTCACTAATGACATAAATTAATACCCTTATTTCCAAATCCAATATAGTTGACTAAAATAATATATATCACCATTCATGGAAATTCAAAATTCTGACCTCGTGAGATTAATAAAATCATCAAAAAATTGGTTCTTGATTCCATAAAATTTGATTTCCTCTACTTAATCCAAAATAATGAATTATTCTTCCTTGGATTATTTAATATAGTGATTATGATAAAAATAACCGATTTTTATTTCTCAAATACTAAATCATGATTCCATCCAAGAATACAATGCATGTGGCACTTAGTTTAGATTCCACTTGAACTTATTTTACTGGAAAACATTGGTTTCATCATTTCTATTAAAAAATTACACTAGATTTTCAATATAAACATACTCTTCAATTACACCACTATAGAACAATATTTTTACATCTATATGATAATATTGATGCATCCCTATGTTTTCATATACAATTAGTGATATATAGATTCAAGTTGAGTCAGCAGCCCAAAAATTTATTCAACATTAACTCCCTTAATTTGAAAAATGCCTTTATAAACCATATGTTATTTAATTGAAATTATCATTACTTATTAATAAAAATTATTCATGAATATATAATTACTTTTGATCATATTGTGATGTTATGGATTCATTATAATTTCTATGGTCTTATTTTTTTCAATTTGATCAAACCATTCATTAATAAATGAAACCCATTACTCATCTAGTAAATATTAATTAAATAATACTAATTCCACCCTTGATATTTGATAATAATACTCAACAATAAAAAATATCATTATTTTATAGTATCAGTTATATCTCTTAATATGTTGGTTGAAAAGAAAACCAAAATTTCATGAGTCTCATCCAAGGTTCATAAAAAAACTCTTCAGTAACATCCAATTCCACCTTAATTCTTTTATATGTGGTTCTTTGTACAATAATATGATTTGAACCAACATTCACTTATTAAACACTTTATTAATCAAAGTATGTTATTTTTAAAATATTTTATAATTTTCATCATTGAATATGAAATCATTTCTATAAAATATTTTATTCAACTATTTTTGAAGCATTTGTAGTACTTAATTATCTTTGGGTAGACTAAAATCAATAATTCATCTGTCACATCACCATAATTTTCCGGATTACATTATTAGTTTGGAATGTGTAATCTACTTACAAATATTTATTTATTTATGAGGGATCCCTTCCATTATTGATTTCATATGGTGTTATCTATACTATTTGGACCAAAACCAATCATTTTTTAGTATACGCTATTATTTATAAAACGTCTTTCTAGTAATATGGAGATTTAAAACTCTTAATAAGTAAATATATTTTTTAATATTATTCACCAACTGATTTTATTTTTAAAAAATATAATTTTATTTGTTGTGTAATTATGTATGATTCTGAATGGTTAATGGTGTGTTTCTTAGTAAATTTCTCAAATTCAATAGATGTGTATTCCGTTCAATTATTAGATAACATTATCTTGATGGAATGATGAGTTTCAGTTTGAACCCCTTTTCTATACCACATCATAAAGTCCGTCTAATACCAATTTCACTACATGAATGTAATCCAATACATTCAACTATAATATAAACAAAAATTTAATGCATTCACCCATATATCTCCAACACATTCATTGGTCCACATACATCGATATACATTGGGTAGATGATATTGGAATATATATTTATTCTTCACAATATAGATTTTAGAAAACCATTCCCCACATGAATTTTTATTATATCACTTAAAATTAGGGATGACTATTGTAGAATTTATCTTGGATAATTTTTTTAAGATCTTTATGTGAATGTTACAGAGTCTCATATTCCGAAAATTGTTGTCCTATTCAACTATGAGAATACTGGTAATTTATTTACTATCCACATAATACATATTTTTGTTTATCTGCTATCCCTTCAAGAGTAAGTCTACCAATTTGACATTGACTAATAATCCTTATTAATAAAATTATTCATATAGTCTAATATCGTAGATTTATCTCATGCCTATGTTATTATCTAAAAATTTATTCATAGAGAGAACTTATATTTTTTAATGTTAATATCTAGCTAACCAGGTATTTCCACTTTATAATTGTTTATAATAAATCATTTCCAAAATGAGAAATTCAATCGATTATTCCCTTCACATTTTTTCATAGTTCATATTTCTAGTTACATGATATGATCACCCACTATTAAGTGTCCATGTACTATTAAACATTGTTATTTGAGATTAATTTTATTGATGTTTTTTCAATTTTATTATCTTTCTTCTCTTACATGCTTGATTGAGTTGAGTTATATGAAAACCTAACCATGGTATCTCTAGTATACATGATGAAATAATGATAATATTTTTCTTCAAAATAGATTATCTATTTTTTAGATGGATCATGCTTTATTGACATATATTTATTATCTCTAACATCTATAGTTACTATTCCCACCTTTTAATTTCCTAAATTCGTTGGATTTCTCCAAAATGTTTTCAAAATGAATGAAATATACCTCCAAATAATTTATTAAATGAGATGAAGGATATGGTCACATTCTCATTTTTTTAAAATTATGGGATAACCTATTGTAAAAATTCCTTGACTCTTCCAAATAAGATATAGTGTGGCCAAGATATCTATAAAACTAACACTTCTTAAGAACAAATATCTTCTCACTTGTTTTTCTCCTCATGTGCATATAATTTTAGATACTTCTTAGTTAATGATATTCCTTTTAATTTTAAAGATTTTTTCCAACAATCTATTTTACATTGTTTGGTGAAATAACTATTCATGAGTTTAATGTCTTTGTATTATTCCAAAATCACCAACTATATACTAATATTTGTTCTAATTAGTCAATGTAGTTGATTTCATCATAATTTTATTAAAATGATTCAACTTTTACCAAAAAATATCACATTATTTATTCATACAAAATTTTCCCAACACCTTTAGATCCTCTCTTAGACATTTCATGAAATTCACAATCTATGACCCCTATGAAATGAATTTTATTTATAGAATCACATGATTTCACTTTATATTCAAATGTATTTATTAATCAAACAACTAATTTTTATGGGACAATACCTTCTTATCCCTCTCCTTTAAGATCACACTGAGGCTGTCAATAATATATATCTGTTATTCAGTATCTAATTTAAAATCCAAGACTTCTCCCAAGATTCCATAATTTGAATGTTTTTTATGTATCTCTTATTGTATTTATTCAATATCATATTCAATATAATCCACATATTTATAATATTTGATTAATAATACATTAATTTTTATTATCCTTCAATGGTTGTATATAATTTTATTAATGACTCCCCATGTTATTTCTTGAAATAGATAATACATTTTGGGTCGTTTTCATCATCCTTATTAGACCTTACTTATTTAAAAGTTTCTACCATGGAATATCTTGAAATAGACTTTAATTTCATTTCATATTCACCAGATGATCTTTATTTTCATATACACATTTTCTCAAAATGTGCTTAATCTATTTTTTCCAAAAAATCCAAATTTTAGATTCCATTATGATTCAGAATCTTCTTCATATATTTATATTTATATAGTTTTACTCTCTTTCTAACCAAATATTTATGGAAACCTCACAGAAATGTGGCCAAATTTCATCATTAAATGCATACTTGTGGAATATTTCCTTCAATAATGAATTTTCCAATATTGGATTTTATAACAACCAAATAATGGAATTTATCCTCCATATCCTCTTCTTCATCACAAAATTTAGTTATGGCCTATTTATCAACCGCCTTATATTCTATACCCTGAATTTTGAGATTTTATGCCCCTTTGTGGATAGACACTCATTTCAAAATCCACAAAAACTCTTAATATATCATTGTGAGTCATGTTGGAAAAATCCATCCCTTTATAAAATGACACTTTATGGTTATACAGATGTTTAATCCACTAAAAAATCAAACTTATAATATAAATATTCTTAATTACTTCGCATATTCCTTAAATAGTCCCCATATCATTTTCTATTTGGTGGAAGGAAATATAAGCATTGTTGAATAGGGCCATTTTATGATTTCAAAATTATTATGCATCAATTGAAGAATAATATCATTCAGCTTACTCATACTTATATAAATCGTTTCAAATTTATACCACATAGCCTTACCACTACCATAACTCAGCACATTCACGTAGTTTTAACTCATATGAGATGTTGATAATGTTTTTTGAGCCTTATCCTTAACATGTAAAATCATTCTATCAGTTTTCTCCATGGATACATATCATATATTTATAACCTATATCCCATGTATAATTTTAGACAAAATATCAAAACAATGAATATTTAATTTATAGGTAATCTGTTTAATCCTAACATTATAACTATATACATCAGATATTGAAATCGATTTATCATACACTTAAGTCCCCATACTGAGCTTCAAATTATATATTCAATGCATGTAACCTATCACTGATAAAACTATTTTTTTTATAAAAAACTGATTGGGGAGGGGAGAATTAGAATTTCGAAATTTTATTTTGGATACTTAGAATCATTTCACTATGTTGGTAAGAAATCATTGAACTAGTCAATGTTACCAATATATCTAATATAATAAAGATATGAATAAATTAAAACAAGTTTCAATAATTTCACATGGTTCATTGTTAAGGAATAATCAAAGGAAAAAAATGATGTTGTGTTTGTGTACCATATTCCACAAATATTCACTAGTTTTATGGATATGATTTTATGTTATAGTTTTTATAGTCTAGGCTCCCTACCATTATAATTAAATTTATTAATAAGTACAACACCTCCACCATATCACATTCATTGACTCCTCCTATACACATTTCATTAGAGGGATGTCTACTCAATATATCATGATGGAGATCACCTCTAAATATGAATGAATTTTGATGGAAGGTTCTATATTAAAATATAAATAGGATTTTATAGGTTATTCCAACATTTTTCACACAGGAACAACATATTATCATGTATAAAAATTCACCATGTTCTCTGGATTCAACTATGAATATTTTTCACATGTCCATGACTTAATTTAGGTATAATTTAGTTAGGTCCCTTCACTCTACATTGTTCATCCAGGTAACTCCATGTTTAATTTATGAACTCATGTCAATTAAATCATGTTAATTAATTAAAACCACTTATAACAAGTTATATTTTTACAACGTTCTTAACTAAAGTGATAATTATCATGTTAATTTCCTTCTATGATTTCTTAATACCACATCTTGCAACATCCCTCGCCATTACCAACTCATGAAATTATTCTTTCACAACTGTATTGTTCATTATATTCACCTAACCGAATTAAAAAATGTTTTTTTACCTTGATAATTTTCTCAATTTTAATTAATTTAAGGGAGAATTGTGTGAAGTTGGATAATATATTACTCTAATAAATCATTATTTTCACTATTTTGGGGGTGGGGTGATCCTTCTTTTATACAAAACCCTTGAGATACACCCAAACTAATAGGCTCTGATAATAATGATCTGTTTCTTGAAAAAATATGATTATGTGACACCTATAACTAGAGAAATTTAACTGAGCATGATGTAAATATGTAGCATGAATCTTCATGCTAATGTAACACTTAATTTTTGTGAGTTGTATGAGTTAGCATGATTCCATACCCAGATACTATGGATAAAATTTTATAGGTGTAAAATTTATTAGACTAGAATAGATATTTTTACTTTCCACAAATAAAAACATAGAAATTCCTTCAAAAAAATATCATTCTACTAGGAATCTGTTATGTAACCCTTTTTATAGAACTTATATGGGATTGTTGATGAATATTCCAAATATATTTTAAAATATATATACATTAAAACCATCCAACATTTTGGACCAAATATTCATTCATGATGATTCTTATTTTCTAATTCCATATTTAATTCTTAACTAATTTCATACTCACTAATATTCCTAGAAATGGACATCAAGTAAACACAACATCAATATTAACATGAATATTCACCACATATCACTTTGGTTCTAACAATAGTACTATGACCTTGATAATTTTCATGCACAATTTACCTCATCCTCACTTAGTGATCATAGTCTATCATATATTTAATCAACTAGTTACATTATATTTTTTTGTGGGTTACCAACACATTCATGGATCCTTGAGTGTTTTGTACATCAATTACCAATGTGGGATAACAAAATAAAATACTTTTCAATCAATGGAATACCATTTTTTATTCATTAGAATTTACTGACACTCATTCAACACTTATCCCAATGATTTTATCATGTACTAGTGTAGCTAATGGATGAAGGGAAAATAGTTGTGAAATAATAGAAAGAAATATATATAAACAATAATGTAAAATGGAGTCACCAGCCAACTATCCATGTAACTTATTGGTTCCTCATATATTGAAATAAAACATTTATTGAAAGTATGAGGATGTCATGAATCTAATAAAACCACTCAATGAGTATCCATTAAGTAAGATATCCATGATCAAATAAGTTTTAGTTCATGAAATATTTGTTGAAAACACATACATCAATTGAAAAAAATGAATAAAATGTCTTAAAATGATAATAAAAAAATTAATCTAAAAGGAACCATATGATATTTGAATCCATTAATTTTTATAAAGACATCCACTATACTATTTAAACCACATTTATTAAGATTACATAACTTATTAAACTATGTGTAGGGGAGAATTAGTTTCATGATCTTCCATCTCCATTTCTCCATCATTGAATTCCACATGGTCTATTTTTTAGATATTCACCTATTTCAATATGATATAGAATATTTGGGTTGATTTTTGTATAATGGTGTATAAATTTATTAAAAATGAAACATTTTATTTATCAATGACCTATAATCTATCTCCCGCAATTTTTTTGATTAAATTTTATAAAAACCAACAGACAAGATCTTTGAGGGTTTGAGATTATTTTTTAACATATAATACCTTACAAAACATATTGATAATCCTAGATAATCTTACCTAAGTTAATATTAATATTATATATCCAACATTTAATTCTATGTTTCTATTTTTAATATTGGTTTAATCATATAAAATATCAACAATGTTCTTACATGGAAGACTTTTAAATATACATGTCCCGTGTAATTGAACATTAAATCACACATGTCTATCATAATTCATAATTTCTGTAATTTAAATTAGGAAAATATTTATTTATTCATTTATTTTTGTCTTTTATAATGAGGTATTCATATTTGGAATATATATTTTTCAGATTAATTATTTATTTCCACCGTCATAAGTAGAGTCATTCTTACACTTCCTTTACGGTTTTTGGTTTATTCATTAGTAGATTTCAAAATATCTATTTTCAACATACAAATTGGTTTCCATGTTTTAAAACCATAACCATGTTACTTGAAAAATAATTGACTTGGTCTCCAAAAAACTATGACACACTTCTTGATCTTCATAGGTTGGTGTGGATGGAAATAAATAAATAGTAATTTCGTATCTATGAATGCCCAAATGACACCTGATTAGGGGTCACTGCATGACCACAAGCATATATCCATTTATATAATGTGACAAAAAATAATGTGATGGGAAAAAAATAGTAATGGGGAGACTATAACTTATAAAATAAATCCAAAGGGTTAACCCAAATCTTCCAAAATTTTGTCATGACTCATCCATATTATATAAATACCAAAACCTATATCCATAAATAAGTATCTCAATCATCCCCCATAGTCTATAATTAAATGAATTCAAATATTATATCTAATTCATGAATAATAATAGAGTAGTATTAGAAAAACCCTAGAGTACGAAATATCATGAATAAAATAAAATAGTGTTGGCCCGACCACTATATATACCAAAAAATAATCAAAATATATGCTATCCTCTATACCAAGTCATATTGATATCCTACCTAATCCTTACACACTAGGACCTATCAACTGAAACATACATATAGAAACATGTGATACCTATGTCTATATAGAAAAAGGGTTGTTTTACCCACATACAACAAATCCCATTCCATGTGTGTGAGTCAAGGGTGAGTATTGTCCCCTAGTAATAATCCTCATTGCCTCAACCATATTGAGTGTTTCTATGACCACTGTTTAAAGACCAAGGCATAACATATAAGGATATTACATAATTTTTTATGAATATTCATTACAATACCAAAAAACATGCCTTAGGATTATAATAGTTTGGTCTTTTGAGATGTGTAAAAATAATTTTTTAACATGGTGGAAGATCTTATACACACCCTTAAATATCTTACACTTTAGTACTCGTACTTTCATACTTTCTTCATAACATGGGGAAAATAAATATAATAATTAGGTTATCTTATATTCTCTGTAAGGGTAAAATGATAGTTATTTAAGCACAACATAAGTAAAATTGTATAATAACATGATCTTAAAATTATAAGATCTTAACCTACATATTAAATATCATAATCAAGAGTCATAGAATACGTATTGGTAGGTCATAAGACATGAATCATAAGGGTGATAAATCCTTATAAATAAGTCAAAAACTATAATCTAATATCATTAAAATTTGGATTCATTATAACTATTGAAAAAAATTTCATGTGTCATGTTTAACTACCAATACCTTCATTACATGTTAGTCTTGGTCTAAGAACCCATGTAACTACTTTGGGATTGGGATTACCTCCCATGAACCCTATTGTTTCAAGCATGGTATAACCTCTTGTGTACCCTCTTGTTTTGGGTTTGGGATTCCATCCCATGTACACTCTTGTATGAGGCCTGGGATGCCATCCAATTTCCCCTCTTATTTAGGGGTTAATATTACCATCATTTTACATATTTTTTAGGTATTAGAATTCCCTCCCATGTACCCACTTGTTTCTGTCATGGGATTCCCTCCAATATACCCTCATGATTCGGGCATGGGTTACCCTCTCGTGATCCCTATTATTTATAGATTTGGATTCCATATACTTTCAACCTTGCTATGCCCTCCCATGTAACGATTGGTCTAATCAAAAATGTATCATTACATAATAAGTTATATGTAGATATTAGTCCCACCCATCACACAATGGAATCATACTTGCATGTTCTGGAAGTTGAAAACATATTCATCATATCATGAACCACGAAATGAAATTAGCATGATTAATGTTTCACCACATTATAACCTATGGATAATAGATAGGATATGAAATCTTTTCCCCAATTAATAACCCATGAAAAGTAGTGTGATACGAAAGAATATAACATGTGGAAGAAAAACAGGTGTCATAATCATCATTCTAGAAAAACATAAACTATTCAAAAAAGAATATGAATTTTATTCATGGATCATATCCCCATTAGATCACAAACATTAGAAAATATAACCTATTATATGGATAAGGATTTAATAAGATTACATGAATAATATCTTAGGTAATGTAGGCATTCATTGAAATTCCATTCCATATATCCTTTACAAAAATCATTTTCTTATAAAAAAATATTTATCATTTCATTGAAAACATTTCATTGGGAAAAATCATTTCCACATGGGAAATAATTTTTTTAAATAATTTTGAAAACATCTTTCCATTAAAATATCCTTGATAACATATAAAGTAAGCATAAAAATACATTGAAAAACTTTTCTTTGAAAAGAATTTGAAAACTCATAAGGAAATATAAAATAAATTGAAATCCTTTTTCTTTGATAATACTTCCAAAGAATAAAATGGACTAAAATCATTTTGAAACCCAGTTTCTAAAAAATATATTTGAGGATTTATAAAGAATACTTAAAATCACTAAAAAACTTTCATTGAAAATAACCAGTTGAAAAAATATAAAATAAGTATTAGAAATCATTTAAAATAATTTTTAAATATTAAATGTTTTTGAAAAACTTTTTCCTTGAAAAACGTTCACAATCAAAAAATTTATAGAATATTATGACACCATTTTATTTCAAAATAACCATGTACACTACTAGAAATTCATGCTATAGCCACAGTTTAAAACCGTGGCTATAGGTAATAGCCACAGTTTGCGAAACTGTGGCTATATTTGGCATGGCTATAGGCATAGACTTATAGCCATGGTTTGGAACCGTGGATTTAGGTCTATAGCCATGGTTCAAACCGGGGATCTAGGTATACAGCCACAGTTTGAACCATTATAATATCTCTATAGCCACTTTTTAGACCTGTGGCTATACTAGAGGATGGATACAGTTTATTTCCAGGTTTAGAAACTGTGGCATTAGACCTTTAGCTACGATTTGTAACCATGGAAATATACCTATAGACATGGTTTTTAACCGTGGATATAGGGTCTGGAAAACCTGAAAAAAATATCCCTCCCCCCCCCCCGCACACACCCCCAATAGTAGTCCACCCCCTGTAGACCCCTCCCTTTTAGACATTGGACACCCCCACCATACATAACCCCCCAGGACAGCCCCCCTACAAAGCCCCCTCCTAGACAGACCCTGGACACCCCCCCCCCCCAGAAAGACCCTAGACACCTCCCCCCAAACCCTGGACCCCCCCAGACTAACCCTGGACCCCCCCCCCTAGACAGACCCTGGACACCACCACAAACAGACCCTGGACACCCCCCCTGACTGACCCTAGACACCCCACCAGATAGACCTAGGACACCCCCCAGACACGGGATAGATACCCCTGGACAGCCCAGACCTCCACTCCCCTAGAGAGCCACCCCCACCCTCATTGACAGACCCTGGGACCCCCCTCCCCCCCAGACCCCCACTACCCTAGACAGACCCCCCCTCCCACCCTCCTGGACAGACCCTGACCCCCCCCAGACCCTGGACAGATCCCCCTGGACACCCCACCCCTTGCACCCCCCCTTCCAGTTACCCCCCTCCCCCTGCCAGTCCCCCTATCAGTCCCCTCCCCCCTGCTACCTCCCCCCATCCCCCTTCTAGTTCCCCCATCCCCTACTTCCAGTCCTTCCCCCCCCCTCCAAAACCTGGACACCCCCCCAGACCCCCCTAGATAGACCCTAGATAGAACCCCCGAAAAAACACCCCCCCGGACCCTGGACACCCCCACAGAACCTGGACCCCCCAAAACCTAGACCCCCCCCCTTTGTACCCCCTACCAGTTTCCCCCCTCCCCCAACCAGTCCCCCCTACCAGTCCCCCCCTGCTAGTTTCCCCCCTCCCCTACTAGTTCCCCCTTTCCCTCTGCCAGTCCTGCCCCCCCCAATACCTAGACACCCCCTAGACCCCATGGACAACCCCCCCCCCCCCCAGATCGACCCTGGACAGACCCCCCCAGAACCTGGACCCCCCCCCCCCCAGAACCTAGACACCTCACCCCTTGCACCCCCCATCCCCCTGCCAGTCCTTCGATAGACCAACCCCACAGAAAAGCAGATTTAGGCATTGAAAAACCAACAGCATCCCTTGATGAGATCATGGAAAATAGAAACTCTGTTAACAGTAGACCCAAGCAGTCAAGGAATGAATCATCTCTTTATCCAAAATATCTCAAACGCCAAAAGAAGCATCATAAAAGCTTTATTCAAGAAGGGTGAATGATCAAGCATGTTCTAAAACTAGAAGGATTACATTTCAAAGCCCCCATAGTGCAGGTCTTCAAACATCCACTGTACAGTGCCATTGAGTAGAACTGGTTGAAAAATAGAAACATCGCAAGACGAAGAAGAACCTACTTCTGAGAATAAAAAGAATCTGATCAGCTTCATTTCCAGGGGATTTCATTAAAATTGAAGCTTGGATTCTTTTAAAATTATTCTACCACTTTGATGAACATCCTCTTTCTGATATCAAGATATGCATCCGCTGATATCTCTCCATTTTTATATTGTATAAATATAGTAGTGATTGCACAATTATGGAGGAATCATTTTCCAGCCAAATATGATTCGATCCTCTTTTACCAGTAATTTCAACAGCCATAATAATGCCCATAATTTCTACCTCAAGAGTAGTAGATATGCCACATAAACCATAAACACATTAAATCACATTGCCATTGCTATCTATGACGATAGTGTCATATATTGACGGGCATGGTTTTCCTCTAGAGGAGCCATCAGTGTTGAATCTGATCTAATATACAAAAGGGTGTCCAAAAAACTTCCTGAGTCCTCTATGGGGTGGTAAAGTTACCTGGAATTTGAATATGTCGAAGCATCATAAAATCAGCAATCGTGTTACTACACTGTTCCACATGTAGTGAGTTCGCTTGTTGTATTGCAACAAGGACATTCTGTGTGATCCTATTCACATTGAATAATGCACATTTATGTAGAATATCATTCCAACATGTCCAGATTGCCTGAAAAAGCTCAGCACAGGAAGTTCTAAGTAGGACTGTGATCTTCTTTGAGTGTTGTGTCAAATGAATTTCCTCAAGGGAAGATCAGATGGAGTCTGTTCGGGTGACATTCATGTTAAATATTAGCAGCACCATCTACTATAAAGCAACAGTTGTTTTACATATAAGGAATAGTTGATTAATATCTTCCCTGTTTTGGTGACAAGGAACACATTTGGAGCACAGAGATATACCGACTTTCTATAGGTTCATGCCCACCGAGAGTTTATTTGATAACAGCCTCCAGAATAGAGTATACCTAGAGAGGGTAAAGCAATTTCATATTCTAACTAATAATCCAGTGGGTGTGTCCTTGTATTAAGTGCATGTAGAAACTTTTTGAGTCACGATTTCCATTAGATGTATCCTTCTATAAGAGAATGTCTTTTGATGGGTGAAGTTATAATTTTCCACAAGTAAAGCAATATCATCTTGTACTAATTCTATTTCTTCTAGTAGATCCCTGATTCGAATGTTGTGATTGACTCCACCTCTTTCATCATTAACCTTGTTAATGAGGGTTTCTTATATCCAGTTGTCATACCATAAATTTAAGGATATTTCTCATCCATCCATGCATCAAGGTCATTTGGAAAAACAAGATTTTATGGAATTACGTAGGCATCCCTATAAGCTGGGTCATTTTCATCATCCTCACTGGATGACTCATCCGAGTCAGAAGAATTGGAGGAGCTTGCTGAAGCATCTAATGAAGCAGACACATTTTCAGTAGGGGCTAGCTCTGGGGGTATTGTGTTTTGGTCCTTCATGTTTGCAGCTATGGAACGTGTGATAATTGTTCTTTTAAAATTGGAATTATCCCTACATTTCCATGTGTTTCTAGTACTTGGAGTGATGAATCCTTCGGTGTCAACCAATGCTTTCTTCCCTTTCCTAGCCCTTGATTTTTAGAATTATTCTTCCAATTGGTAGGGTTTGTCAATCTCTACATGCGCAAGGGAACTTCATGATCCTATTGAACCTCTTCTTTATCTCTTTGTATAGGTTTTCTTACTTCAATAATAGGTGAGTCAGCATTGAAGACATGCTTTCCTTCTTTAGAAGTTCTGAGGTCCACATGCAAGGGATCTTCATGATTCGATTGCACCTCCTCTGTATCTCTTTGAATAGGTTTTATTACTTCAAGAATAGGTGAGTCAGCATTGAAGGTGTCTTGCTTTCCGTCTTTAGAAGTCCTAGGGATGTGCAAGGTCTCGACATTATAATGGGAGGGTGGATGAATCTTAAGAGAGGACATGGGGATTCTTGTTATTAGGGAAGTTTGTAGTAACTTTCTGAGAAACAGGGGGCATTATGGGGGTTTCCTTTTCCACCCAAACAGATTTATAGAGAGGGGGAGGTTGAGGGTCATTACATTGAGTCTCACATTCATTCATAGAGTGAACAATTCATGAGAATTTTTTGTAGAAAGTTGGGGAAATCTCAAATCACGGCATTACCACGGCGTGATCGCGGCGTGACCGCGGTGTGACCGTGGCGTGACCGCGGCGTGACCGCGGCGTGATCGCGGCGTGTTGGCCCAGTCCATCGACATCCATGGGGCAGCATCTTCTAGCCAGGAGCGAAGGCAGCGGGAGGAGGCGGGGCAACATTCTGGTCGTCACCCCGCCAGCAGAAATTGTGATTAGTCAGTCTCAACATTGATCACAAGACTCATGGAATATTATCATTGCGAACTACCATGAGGTCTCGTCCGTGAGCAGGGCCAAATCACGGTGTGATCGCGGTATGACCACGGAGTGACCGCAACGTGATCGCGGTGTGTTGGCTCGGTCTTGCGACATCCGTGAGGCAGCATCTTCCATCCAGGAGATAAGGGAGCGAGAGGAGGCAGGGAAACATTCTGATCGTCTCCCCACCAATAGAAATTGTGATTAGTAAGTCTCAACATTGATCACAAGACTCCTGGAATATTATCACTGCGAACCGCCGCAGGGTGTTATCCTGGAGTAGGGCCAAATCACGGCGTGACCGTGGGGTGACCGTGGAGTGACCGCGGCGTGACCGCTGAGTGACCGCGGCATGTTGGCCCGGTCCAGCGACATCTGTGGGGCAGCATCTTCCAGCAAAGAGCGAAGGGAGTGGGAGGAGGCGGGGCAACATTCCAGCCATCTCCCCGCCGGCAGAAATTGTGATGAGTCAGCCTCAACATTGATCAAAAGACTCATGAAATATTATCATTGGGATATTTCGAGGGGTGTCGTTCTGGAGGAGGGCCAAATCATGGTGTGACCGCGGCATGACCGAGGCATGAATGCGGAGTGACCGCGGCATATTGGCCCGATCCACCGACATCCATGGGGAAGCATCTTCCGTCCACGAGCGAATGGAGTGAGAGGAGGTGGGGCAACATTCTGATCATCGCCCCACTGGCTGAAATTGTGATTAGTCAGTCTGAAAATTGATCACAAGACTCATGGAATACTATCACTGTGAACCGTCGTAGGGTGTCGTCCTAGAGTAGGGCCAAATCATGGCGTGACCATGGCATGACCACTGCATTACCGCGGCATGACCGTGGCGTGACCGCGGAATTTTGGCCCCGTCCAACGACATCCGCGGGGAAGAATCAATTAGAACTCAGTTCTGTACACCTATGGTAGATCAATTCTTCTATTTGGGAAGTAAAGAATTATAAAATTTGAGGGAATAATTTTTTACTATTGTAAAACATTTGAAAAATACTGAAACATTCTGGTTAACCTGAATACTAGTGATCGATCTTGAAAGCTTTGATTTCATAATTGATTCATGTCGAACCCCAGGAAAAAAGACATAGAAGAAGAAGGTAAATGAGACATCAAGGTACCGAATAATAGATAAGGTTAATGATGGGAAACCATGAAGGGAAGGAGTAGGCCCGAAGACAGCTCCAAACCCCTGAAACCTCAAGTCACTAGTGATTCTTAGTAATGTTTCTCATGGATAAGAAATCATATAGTAGATAGTTTGTAATGACTATGGATTTCTTGTTGGGGTTCTTAAAATTAAATTTTGGTGATTTCAAATTAAAATGATTATTTTTTAATTGAAATTTTATGTTTCGAGTGGATGGATTTAGTAAAGTGGAGAAGAAGTATGTGGTGTTCCAAAAAAGCAGTATATGGGGCGACCAATTAGCTATTATAATGCACCATGAACATATTAATAGTGATAGTGGGGGATGGTTGGATCTAGACTAACTACTGTATGGATGATGGTTGGAACCAAAAATTTTGTGGTCGTTGGTCGGTTAGTGGTTTTCCACTGGTTAATTAGTGCCTTCCATGACCTTGTTTTTCATAAGGTAAATTTATATCATTTTTATCATGGATTTTGGAGGTCGATTAGAATGGAATTGGAGTATCTGTTCCACTTAGTTTCCAATAGGATGATATGGATGGCATGTGAGGATGTTTTCTTAGAAGATTTAATGAAATGAATTCAAATATGTGCTGACTAGAGGATCGTATGACCCCTAATATACCTAATTCAGTGAGGTTTAGAGATCTAGAAATGTGTAGGAATACCTAGAGGAATACCACATGGGATCAGAAAAATCACAGTTTACATAACATGTAATCTGACATTACTGGTATTGTAGGACCCCTGGGTTTTGGAACTAGTCTTTCGGTTGGATTTAAATATCACATGCCAAGTGACATTGTCACACAACTTGGGACCCATCTTAAAAGTCTAATGGCACATAAAGAGTGTATTGGTTCAAACAATCATTTTAATAAAAAGACAGAAACCCACTACAGGGATATAAAAAGGGTTACGATGTGTGCTTTATGAATAAAAATGACATCAAGTATAAGAAAAAAATCAATGCAATAATGTTAAGAATGGTATACCACTGTGATTTTTCGCAGACAGCGCACCTCCGTTGGAGGGGTTATAGACAAAACCCTGACTTATTTATCAAACGAAATAATTATCTTAACTAACACTTATTCAAGAATTTAAATTTAATATAAATATGCAGAATTAAGAAGGAAACTAAATGAAATTTAAAACATTCTTGAATAAAATAGGCTAGGAGAGGGACCCTACCTCAACCTCAAGGTGCGATTGTTTTTGATGACGACAACTCAAATCTTCATTTTTTTCTGCTTGTAGCAATATGCAACATAACATATATATAAGGAAAACTAACCCCTATGTACATATTTTCATGGCCAAATATGCATAAGGGAGTCCTTAGATATATGTTTATACTTTCATATACCCTTTTACACTTACACACGTATGAAATTTTCATATCTATATATAAGCACAACTAGCCCCAATATATATATTCATACTACCATGAGTGAATATATATAAAGGGGGAACTCATATATGCATATTCCAACCTATGAATACACATGTAATCCTTCGTCAACGGTGACTCGAATCCACCTCATCAAATTCCAAAACACACAATAAAAATATAAGGAACCCAAAAAACAAAAAATCCCTAATTAAAATTGGGCCAAAGAATAAAAACAGAATAAACCTTACCCAAATATTGAACTCATTGTCTTCGATGGTGGTGGATAGAACTAGTCTTATCATAAGAAACCACCTATAAGAAAATAGTGGGAAAATAAATGAGATATAACAACTTCTTATATATATGTGTTCAGTGTGTCAACTGTACATGATAAATGATACACGAATCCATAACCAACAATGAACAAATAATATTCAAATTGATATGTACATACCAATACTAAATAACATGATCATTAAAAAAGCTATTTATTATTCAAACATCACCTTTAATTTCCTATTAAAAAATCAAAAATCACCAAAATATGAGAATAAAGTGAACCTCCATCATCACTTAAAAGCGAGAAATATGGATTAGACATTGTTCATAGCTGGGCAGATGAAGTTGAAGAACAAGACATTTTGATTAATGATCAAAGCCACATAATTGAAATTAAAAATTTGGTCCTAGACACTATTAGGCTATCCACTGAGTAGGAAAAATCCTGCACTAAATTAGACATTATAAAGAACATGGAACCTATCCTATATAACAATACACCTTCGGTTCTAGTACCCAAACATATGCAGATTTTTAAAGACCCCCATGATCAAAAGTAGAGTCATCTGAAATCTGTCAAAAAGTAGTCTAATTTAGATCCACCTATCCCAGGTACGCCTACACCTCCCATTATTGCTGGTAGAGATTATTCTATGAAGTTTGAAAGTCTGCCCTATGGTCAAAACGTCATCAATTTACTGCTTAGTTACATGTGTTCCGCAGACTCATGAACTAATGCTTTCTCTAATGATTCTGCTTCATTACACTTATGTGATCTAAACACCACTGACCCAGCCCTTAATGATAAAAAAGCACTATAAACAAGGACCTTGTTTTTACTCCATGTGCTACCACTATCAAAAATAGGAATGAAACCAAAACGCGTGATTTTTCAACTCCCTCTTCTCACACTGTCTCTCTCAATATGGTTGTTCAACCCGAGACATAGACCCTATGTACTAATTTTACTGCATATTTTAACATTCCATTAGAACCTTTTCTACATGTTAGTCTACCTATTTTGCTGGAACCGATCCATATGCAGGTAAATAAGAATTCCCTAGAACAGAAACAAAGACTCTCATCTAACTTTGTCAAGCCGCTATCAATAGTGGATATGAAGGCTCAAGGTAATTCCAATCCCCTTACTTTATTAAATGAAGACTGTTCTTCAATATCTGAAATCCTGGTATCTCAAAGTATCAATGACCTATCACCAGGCTCAAAGGATTCCACATATTCATATATGACTACACAAATAAAAGAACCCATAAATAAGAACAATTTAATTTCTCACAAAGAACAAGAAAAGACCACTAATAATCAAGAGGTTAGAAGGTCTACTAGAAATAAAGGATCTGGAAAAAAGATAAAAGGGAGTTCTAACTCCAAACACAGGTTTAAATGAAGATTCGTTTTTGGAATTTTCAAGGTATCACCAACTCTGACACCCTCAATGTTTTGAAAAGAATGGTTAACATGCATCACCCTATTATTTTTGCTATTACGAAACAAAAAATCTCTTTCTCCTCTAAATATTCTCACTTTTTTCAACACAATTATATATTTTCTAGTGCAATCAATAATAATCTAAATGCTAATTCTTTATTGATTTTTGTGCATTCATCTTTACAAGATTTTAATGATTTTAGTATCTCTAATCAGATTCCCACTTGCACCTTTACTATTGATGGTACTCATATTTACTACTCCTTTGTTAATGCTAAGAATAAATACCAAGAATGAATAATTCTTTGGAATGAACTCTCTTATTTACGAACTAACACAAATGCCCCCTAGTTTCTTATGGGGGACTTTAATGCTATTCTTAATTCTAGTGAAAAAATTGTACCATCTCATGCCTCTATCTCCATGAGATAATTTAACGACTCGATCGAGGGAAAAAATATTATTGAAATTAGTCTCACTGGTGCGAAATAGAACTGGTATATAAGAAATTACCATAAAGTGGTTGCTTCCAAATTGGACAGAGCCTTTACGAATTTCCCGTCTCTAGATATAGAGGACACTATCAATAGCATCACTCTTCACAGACTGAACTCTGATCATCATCTTATCCAGGTAAACATTTCCTCCAAATACATGAAACCTAGGTTACCCTTCCACTTTAATAATGTGAAGCTCTCTGATGACGAATGAAATCATGTCATCCAAAACTTGTAGTCCTCAATATCTCATACTAATAATTCCTTTACATGCAACCTCAAACTAAAACACCTCAAACAGACTCTCAAATCTTGTTGTAACACCAAAGCCAAAAAAATTAACAATGAAATTACTCTTCTTGAGAAAGATATCAATAATATCCAAAAAAGAAACACCAACTCTGGCCTCCACACTGATCCCACGCAAGAAATAAACATTGCGGTCAATCTCAATTCCTTGCTCACTTTTAAGGACAACATGAGAAAGAAAACTTATAAAGTTGAATGGTTAACTAACAGTGAAAGAAATACCAAATTCTATAACTCCATCCAAAGAATCAGGAAGGCTTGCACACCCCCTTCCCCCTTCCCCAGCACCACCCCTGCGCATCCCCATCCCCCCTGCACATCCCTAGCCCCTGTACATCCCCAGCCCCCCCTACACCACCCACCATGCACCATCACCCCCCTTCCCCTGCACCAGCACCCCCCTACCCCACCCCGTAACACCCCAATCTTCCATGGTACGTTTCCATTTGAATAATGCAATGTCGTGCATTGTACGCAACTTCGAGATTCTAACACACCACAACCAATCAAACTAGCCGTTATGAATAGTAATACCTACTTTTTGAAATTTTATAAATTTTATATTTCAAAATGGACTTCATTTTTGTATTTGTAATATCGAAATTAGCTTAGGGTGAAATTTTGGTACTTTTTGGATAACTTTCATATTTTGATGAATAGTGAAAATTACTAAATTTTATTTGAAAAAAACATTTTTAATCGAAATAATTAATAGTGATAAATTATTAATTGGAGTGGTTTTAAAGTATATTTAGAATATATTTTTACCATTTAATACAATTTTGGTCATTAGATGTAATTTCACATTTAAACCAGACACAAACAAGTGTCAATATTTTGATAGTTATTATCTCTTAAAAACACGCTTTTTGTTTTGACGATGGGAATTAGTTTTTAAATTAATTAATGCAACTGATATGTTTTGAATTTGGTAAAATAGGCATCATTTTTGAATTCATATTATCAAATATATCTTAGGCCTAATTTTTGGTATTTTTTTGAAAACTTTCATATTTTGATGAATAGTGAAACCACTATGTGGTAGTTAAAAAAACTGAATTTTTCATAAAACATAATTTTACGGCTTCTATGAGTGGAATTTCGAAAATCTGAGAGAAATGATTAATATAAAGGAGTAAAATTTGGTTCAATGACATTAAAATAATTTTTGATGAATAGTAAATTTTTACTTTTATTTACCACTGTTAAAAGTAAATAGGGTAATTAAGGGTAAAAATGATATTAATATTACCCTAACACATGTCCTAATTCTATTGGACAAATGTATCACGACAAAAAACGACCTTAGGAGTAAAATATTATCATTTAGTTCTACTTGTATTATATTAGGAAATTTATTATTATTTAATTCAAAGAATTGTTAAAAGAGTTAAAATCAATGTTTATTTACTAAAACATTTTTAATATAAAATTATACATAAGATAAATTATATTGTAAATATTCATTAGAAACATAAAACGATTTCCTACATAATGGTATTTTATTTATAATTTTTAGAAATTAAATAAGTTAATTTATTTATGACACAATGGTGATGCAGTAATTACCTAATTAATGAAATATTAAAATAATCGATATTATAAATATCAAAATAAATGTAATTTTAGAATTTCTATGAATTACACTAACTTTCATGGTTAATATTACATATTATAATTGATTATATAAATTTTCTTTGAAGTAATAATGTTGTTATGAATTTATCAAAAACAAAATACCCAATAGTGTCAAAATTGACATAAAAGAGTTTTTTAAACAAATATTATATTATTAATTTATATTCAATTCCTAAAAATCTAAGGATCGGCCAGGAGACTTATATCAAGATAGGTGTATCATTAATGGACCACTTGGGTGTCTCTTGGATGTATATAGTAAGTTTATTAACCATATAATTTAAAAATAAAAAGAGACATTGTAAAAGTGAAGCTAATTAACTAAGAGTTAATACTTAAATATAAGGTTAATATAATGACCCAAACCTGTCTAAATTCTATTTTTTGAGTGGTTTTTGACCCATAACCACCTTAACCTTTATATAATCCACATTGGAGCCATTATAAACTGAATATGAATTTATTATAAAATAATATTTTTAGCTTTTCCAAAGGTGCCCCTCACCCCTCTTATAAAAGGGAACTCCCCCTTCTCACTAATTCACACATTAAAAGCCTTTTGGGTCGGCCAAACCCTGCCCAAATACTCTCTAAAATTCCCTCACTACAACCGTGATGCCTTAGATTGATCATAAAGCCTACCTATGGATCCCTTTTGATCAAATCAAAAGGAAAAACCAGATGAAAAGATAATGTTTTCACCACCCTCTTTCAAGTTCCTTTCTTCTTCAACTTCTTCTTTCTTTGTTATTTCTATTATAAAATAATAACTCTAGTAAATTATATATACTGTGATGTTAGTATAAATATGGTACAACCATATTCAGTATTCTATCCATCCATTGAATGGAATGTCACCATATGTGCATACGTATGGCTTACCGTCTCCACGTCGTGGTGTAATTTTCATTCAATAAATTATTATTTGGATGGGTATAATAATGATGTTTAATTCATGTAATTAATAAATATATCATGATAATTATTCTTTCTATATGATATACCATCTAATTATATATTATTTTAACATCAAAAGAATGATATTGTCGCTCGTGCGTACGTACGGACTACCGTCTCCACAAACGTGATGAGATTCATCTCCATCGTATCCATTCAAGTATAATTCTCATTTGATGATTAAAAATAATTTTTATGTACTTCATATAATTAGGGATATGAATAATATACAACCTATCCATAACAAACACAGCTTACATAACAAAGAATATAAAGGAAAACGAGTAAGTTAACACCTGAAATGATGATAATACTAAGATATTATTAACAACTCAATGATAAAAGATCATATATGATATCATATTAATGAAAATGATTCTTGTATAATTCAAAAACAATTATTTCACCATTATACAAGAGGTTAACCTACCGTCGACCAAGGAAAAAGTACAAAGAAATGGGTTTCGTATATCACTTTTAATTCCGTGAGATTTCCATTATTCACCACTTATTTATTGCATGTGGTTTGTGTAATGTCGATTATTGTATTAATTGTGTAATATACATTAATTTATGGATATTTACATCATCATTGTATGATCCTTCTTTCATGGGATTATGTTTCATAAGTTACCAAATTGATAAGGGAATTTGATATTTCAATTTCCACTCATTCGGCTTTACGGATACATCATTGATTATTTTACTCCAAGATTATGTCTGGAATCACTATTCATTTTCTTATGTCATAATTCCCACTCCCCTTTCTATGGATATACTTTTTATACACATAATCACTCCATTGATAAATTCTCAAATGATCGGTATGGACTTGATAAGAGTAATATTTACTGAATCTCGATTTGATGAGTTAAAACATCCAATTAATTGGTGTTGTTTTTACAAGAATATATGTGAATGTCCTTTGATTGTTTTACACTAAATATCAAATAATATTGAGTGTATTTATATTTTTTACACATAATTATGTCGTTGATTTATCCTTATCCTAAGGATACAGCCTTTATGAGAGATTTCATCTCAATTTACATTCCATTGAGACTTTTTTTGTTGTTATACGCCAATTCACTTTTATATGGTGTATATAATGTACATTGACATAGTATATCATTAATCCATTTATCCTCATGATATTATAAAGTTTTTATTACCTTAATTATTTGTATTCAAGTGTCTCTCTTTTGGTTAGAAACTCTAACTAAAATACATTTTTAAGTGTTTTAAAGATTTATTCTTCTAAATATTTCTCATTAATGTCCTTTTTTAAAAATGGTTTTAAGAATTTATTTATATGGACATTAATGTTTTAAAATTAAAATTAATTTTAAATGTTTCAAATTTGTGTGGGACACTTTGAATCAAAAATCTATTTTTAAATGGATTCTTGACAAATAGTGTGACTTTTAAATGATTTCAAGAAAAAGGAGGATATTTCTCTCTTATATTTTTGACGATTATTTTCATCTATGTCAATACCTTCATTATTCTTGATTGAGATTAATCTGATACAATACAATCTTCCATATTGTATCCAATGAGTTATGTTTTACTGTGGATGTTCTATTTTTATACCATTCATGGTTTGTCGATTATGTATTGACATTTCGTATGCTAGTTTAATATGGATGTTTATGTCACATTTCAAACTTTTCATATGAGGAATGCATTGGACTTAGTAAGTGACGGGTAGAGCCCGCTATAGCTCCTCAATGCATCGGTAGGTCTCGTGAGACAAACTATTGTCTCGGAACGAGGCCTTGGAAAAATATTATTTGTAGTCTTGGCATGAGGCCTTGGCTACGTGGTTATGATAGTCTCGCATTATGCATTCCTTCATTATGAAAGTGGTTATTAATATTTTCATGTGATTATTTGACTAGTAGAATATCCATGTGAATAAGTAAATGGAATTATTTCATTTTATGCTTTCCATTTTATGTTGAAGTTCATGTTTAAAAGGCTTTTGTTTTAGTTATACATTGCCTTAAATTTTTATGATTATTTATGAATGTTTCTACTATATTGTTATCCTTACTGAGCATCTGAGCTCACCCATTTCAATGTTTTTTTCCTAGGATGTGAATAAGTATTTTATGAATGACCTGTAGGGATAGTATGAGGGGATATGAATACAATATGTTGTTGTATTTTTTCACTTATTTACGTAATGTAAACATTATGAATATATCTAGTGTTTCCAAGGCTATTAAACTAATCGGTCTTTCGGACTTGATCTTTCTTGTGATCATGCCAATGTTTTGTAGTAATTCACCGACTCTGGGTAACTGGGGTCGGGGTGTTACAGTTGGTATCAGAGTAAGTTTAGTACAAACCTTGGAAGATAGATTTAGATAAACTCTAATTAGAGCACGTAGACCTATGATGAACTTTGAGGATTAGTATAGAAGAACTTCCTATAATTTTGGTATTGTAGGGATTTTGTGAGTTTTACGAGCAATACATCCCTTTCTGGATACAAGCAGGTAGAGGAAGATCTGGCACAAATGTACCTATGGGTAAAACCCGAAAACACCGCTTTGAGATATACTTGAACGGGAACTGGTGCACGACAACAGTCCTTGCTGCACTCTTGGTTACGACACTCTCGTGGGATATGCTTTGGATAATTTACATTTTCATTACAAACCGATTTGAAGTATTATATATATAAGATGGGGGTAAATGACCTTGGTTAATCCTAATGTGTTTCAAATTGAGATGATGTGACATGTTAATCTCTAAATGATTTTATGACTACTATTACTCACACAATGCTTTCTGGTTTTAGTCAATGGCTGGATTCCAAGGAAGTCATAGTGACTTTGAGAATGATGTACAAGGTGGGAACGGTGGTGGAAATGAGAAAAAAAATTGAATGTTGATAGGCGTAAAACATATCATCTTTATGCCAAATCAATTTTCCAAAAATATGATCAACAATATATATATTACCTAATTCCCAGACTCAATAAAGAAGAGAAATGTGATGAATGATAAGAGCTCTAGCAATGGAGACCATGGACAAAGGAATACTCAATTTCAATCATGCAGGAAATGTGGAAGGAGACACCCAGGAAAGTGTCTCAATGGAACAAAGAAATTCTTTACGTGTGGGAAGAAAGGACATAAAGTGAAGAATTTCCGAAGAAAAATGAATAGTACTATGGAAGAAGATAAAAATGGTCCCAAGAATCCATTTAAAGTCATTTTCCGTAAATGTAGGGGACCTGGCCATTACCCGAGTGAATTCCCTATTCTATAGGATATTTTCTTGTTCAAAGAAGAAGCTATGTGGAAATAAATGGTTGGATAAATGTTTAAAAAGTATTAGTTCTCCTTGTTGATGAGTTTACTTTGGAATAATTTTATCTTGTATTTTTAACCCTGGAGTTTTCCGTGTGAGAATGATATTTGAGGAAGAATTATCTTTTCTCTTGTGGATATAGTTATAAATAACCATTTGGTTTTATATGATCCTTGGGTTTGAAGCAATTATAAGTTATTATAATTTGGGATGAAAATGCAAGGTATGAGATAATATTTGTGGATAAATTATGTTATGGTTATTGTGAGGAATTTATCTCATTTTGGTAATGTTATAAAATATAGTTTTTGAAAAAGGACAACACGCAGACCGTGTGGCAACCCGTCGCTCTGAAAAAGCTGTGGGAATCGAACTGACAACCAAAGTGCGACTGGGGTTTATCGCCTACCACTGGACTACGTGAAGTACCTGGTTAGTGTGACTGTTATTTTTAGTTAAATGATTTTATTGATCAATAATAATTTTATTTGGGATCTTATGTCATATCTAATGAATACCCTTAGTATATGAAAATGATTTGGTGATTAAGTGATAAATGTTATTTTGGAAGTTGTTCGCTTTGTTGTGAACACTATATTCCCAAGGAAAATAGAATAGTATGGGATTTCGTTTGAGGAGTAATGGTGTATTTTTATCAATGTTTTTATTGTGGATTTATAGTGATTTGGGTTATTTATGGAAATGATTAGGTTAATTACATTTAAGTATGTGAATGTTGACGCTCCTTTCCATCACAGAGTCTAACGACTGAAAAAACGGAAATACCTTAGTCCAAAGTGATTCATCCTTTGAAGAAACATAAAAAATTGACAAAGGGATGAACAAGGAGAACATTGCCCATAGGTCGCGCAAGTTCCCTCATGGTCGCGCAAGTACACTTGCGCGCCGCCTAGTGGTCGTGCAAGTCTACTTACGAGACACCTTATGGTCATGCAAGTGACTTGAGTGACCTAAGTGATAACCACCCGGTAACCACCCGGGGTCTTCTCCTACCTATAAATAGACCTTGTGGGCCCCCCATTCAAAAAAGGATGTTTTCCAGAAACTCGGATTGAAGCTCCCGATGCCCAAGTCTCTTCTCAAAGCCTCTGGAACACTTCTAAGGTAATTTCTTACCTAGAACGGAAGATCTAAAGAGAGGGAGGAAGGCCTAAGTGTTGAAACTCATCAACACTTGCACGCTTGAGTGGCCAGCCCTTAAGGGAAGTGGCCACACTTGCGCGCCACCTTACTCCTTCGATAGAACTTGCGCGTCCCTTTTCTGGAAGAACCTCAAGAGGATTCTATAGGCTTTAATAAAGAGTCGCTCAAGTATTTCAATACTGGTTGAACATCGTGCAAGTACCCCACACATGTCGCGTAGGTATACTTGCGGGACCAATACATGTGTGACCACGCAGTACCTGTGCGCCTTCCAAGACTTGCACGCCCCTTACTTTTTGGGTGCCCATCTTGCCCATTTTACCCCTCTTAAGCCATTACACCTTTCCTATTCAAGATTCAGTCTTCAAGACACTCTTCAAAGCCATTTATGGCATGATTTCTTGATTTGACTTCCTTATCTGAAAGGAATTCTGTGGAATATCTCTCAAAACTTAGTGATTTACATATCTTTATGTCACTAAAGGTTGAGAATTCATTCATTCAACCTCATCCTTTAAAGATGAGAGAATCCATAACTTGGGTCTCCTTTTTAGGAATAATCCCCAGTCATAAGTCCTCTAACCTGGGCATCTTCCTCAGGAGTAAGCCCCAAATTCTTAAAGTTCCCAAATCTGGGCATCCTCTTAGGAGTAAGCCCCAAACCTTAATCCTTAGACTGGGCCTCCTTTTCAGGAGTAAGTCCCAGTCATAAATTGTGGGATTCCTCTTCAGGAATAAGCCCCAATCATAAATTTTGGGCTTCCTCTTTAGGAATAAGCCCCAAGTCCCTTAATTTCTCTTTAACCAGTCCTAATTTACCTTTGATTTGGGATTCCCTCTCAGGAGTAAAACGCAATTATCAATCCTCTCCTAATCTGGGATTCCTTTTCAGGAATAAGTCCCAAGTTAGAGTATTCAAATCTTCATGAAGCACATATACCTTTATGGACCCTGTTCCTGGATTTTCTCTCTAAAGTAAATCATAATCTTCATTTATCTGGGCAGTCATACATACATAAGCCCCAACCCATTTCTTATGGCCCAATTGTCTATTTTATTACCAATACCTCTTGTTTCTCACACCGAGCATGACTCACGTGAGCTTAGAGAGTAAAAGTAATTATGACATCTTTCTTTGAGCCATCAATCATAAAAATCATGCTCCCTTACTCGAACTACGTGGGTTATGATTCCTTTTCCAAAACAAAGGATACGTAGGTAGCCCATCTACGGGATCGTTCCCAAAATCTGAAATAATCCATGTCCTTCTGAATGAAAATAAACTTCATGTGCCCCACTAAGTGGCATTAAAACCAGCCTGGTCATCATAATGACCACGATACATTTATATAAATGTTTTGAAGGATACCATTGATCAAGAATCTCTAAATAGATACAGATGATTCTCTATTGATGAAGAACCTCGAATACATATAAAATATTCTCTAAATTTCTTACATATTTAATCATTGATTGTCAAAACTGAAGGAAAATCTCATCTTATACTTGGTAATGTAATAAGGATTCACGAACATAACTTAAATCTATAAAGAGAGTCGCGGAATAGATAATAATTCCCCTAAAAAAGGTGTGATGAGTCCGACCTCCCATCCTCTCGACCAATGAAAATTCCTAAGCCTCATCAGTCCACAAGATAATGAGAACCTCCCTTTGGAAAGTAGGTCCAAATGGATGTGGAATCATTGGATGTTTCCGGTTCGATGAACAAACCCATTAGAAACCGATCGGAACGTTTGAATCTACCATCCAAGAGGTCATCCCCGAATTCTGAGGGAAACAAAAAATGGTGAACCCGACGTGAATCCTTAACCAAGCTAAAATTATGTTTTACCTATTTGTTAAGACCCTATTTGAAACTCAATAAGAGGGCTAACTAAAAAAATCATTGACATGTGTGCTCATTTAAAGGAAGAAGTAGCTGAATTTATCTTGATTACGTCTGTTATATCAAACATGCACTCTTTTCCAAGATCTTCTGTATTTCCATAATGGCTGCTCTAAAATTCACACCTGTGAATACTGCTGCTACAAATACCACTACTGTTATTCCTACTAGATCATCATCCGCTCTGAGGATGACATCACCTACTCAGCGTCTTCAACGCTGGGTATCAAATACGCTGGTTAAGGATTACCGTCAACATGGTACCATCCCAACTCTGGAGGCTTCTCCACAGGCCCTCCAAGTGAACAACTCACACAGGTCATCCGGACAACGACGACCAGTGATCAAGAGGTAGGTGGTGCTGACTACTGTCTCAAATCATTTCGGGTCGTTATCCCCGAAACACAATTTCCATTTGCTCCCTTACTCTGAGGAAGTGAATGAGCAGGTCTCTCAGGGCCTTAATTCAAAAAGACAGGAGTCCTTCCCGAGGTCTCCCATCAACAATCGCCGCCAGACTCGTGCGGCAGTGCGCCCTCAACATGATGAGGGTATCGACTCCAGGCATTCGGCTCAGGTTCCTCGAACCCAAGCAAGCAAGACAAACTGCCAGAGGCGGAATCTGGTTAACAATGGGCAGGTTTTCATCCCTGCCATCTCCGGAGAAGTCCACCAACCTAACTTGGTGGAGAACAACGAGCAGGCACACACACTTATCCGTTTGAATTCCTCTGTCCAGCAGACTCGTCTGGCAACATCACGCCAATCATGCTAGGCAATTCCGGCAGAGTACTATAGGCAGGAACATACACCTACTTATACATCATCAGTTAGTCAGCAGGCTCGCCTGACTACATATGATGGATCTCATCAACCGCGTTTGGCGAAGTGTAATCAGCAGGAACATACACCTTCTAGTACTAATCACGCCTACCAACAGTCTCTCTTGGTAGCGCACGGAGAAGTCAGTCGGAAAGCTCTGACGACAAAAAGGAGGCAGACTCAACTCTCTGCCTCCACACATGAGTACTTTCAGGATTCACTAATAGGAAAATGAGGACAGGAGCAGTCACATACACCTACTCCAAGCCCGGAATGGATGTATATCCTTGTTCCGGCAGTTGAAGTCACCAAGCATATTTTGTCAATGGTGAAAGGGTAGAAGAAAATTCCTGCTCATATTCTGGATGCTTGCCAGGATATCATAACAGCTTCAACATCATCTCAGGGAAAGACACATAAATCTATCCCTAGCAGTGGAGTGAAACATCAATGATTCACTCCAGAACAGACACACACATCTGTTCCAGTCCAAGAGGGTTATGGGGCATATTCCCCCATATCATACGGACAACCAAGTCAGGCACATACACCTGATTTGAGTGGAGATCGTTAGCCTAACCTGGCCATATTTCCCGATCAGGCACATACACCTACTCAGAGCAACCACTTTCATCAACAAGTGGTTTCCAAAGCGAGTAAGAAGGCATCTAAGAAAAAGATCTGCCCAGCACAGTTTGGAGATCAAAGTACAATCTATAACAAGGCCTTACTCTATCATGAAGTTCTTGAAGCCCTCAGACATTTATCTATTGGAATTCAAGATTCTACTCCCTCAGTTACCAATAACGGGAAAATTAATTCTGAAGGTCTTCAATAGACACATCCTCATGAAAGCTTTCTTCGTGACAATTCGGTCAATCTTGAAGTTTCGTCTTCATATGGGAGCCACAGGAACCCTCTGTGTGGTCAGAAGACCAAGTAGAAAGAGATCTCATCTTTTGCTATAACCCATTATGGTGGTCCTCCCCATGATGATGAATTTCTCTACGAAATTCCTCTCTGCAGTAGTGATTCACATTGCCTGGAAAATACTCCGGTGGACAATGTAGTGCCGAGAAAGCCCTCTTATCTTGAGGCACTTCCAAATGCGAAACCAGTCATGCCTGATGCTTTATCACTAGAAAGTGAAATACTTTCTCAATCAGAAGATAGCCCAGGGTGTAGGTCATTCTCCGAACCACCCCTAAGTCATGCATCTTTTAGTTTGATCAATGATCTCTCTACCAATCTTGTTGAATCTGATGATGCAACAAGGAAACACCAACTCTAGTCAAAACAGGTAGAATAATATTCATTTAATGATGAAGAGGAAATGCTGAACATGAGGAAAAAACTGGTGAAAAGTGAGGTACCAGTCATGTTTTGGCCTTTGGCTGACTCCCAGTATGACGTTCCAAAGATATTGAAGGAAGATAGAATCCATCATATTCGTATCAACATATAGAAAACTCTTTGTCAATTGAAGAAGAAGGTATTATCTTATGATGAATATGAAAATCATCTTAAGATAATAGAAGGGCTACAACGTCAGATTGATTTGGCATCTCTATCAGTCTCTCGGTATCCGAAGGCTGAAAAGCAGCAGAGAACCCTTCAACGTTCATGCCTTGGCGCACTAAGAAAATTGCATTAGTTAATTGCTAATTCCCCATCTAGTGTTCATATCAGAGGATGGGGTGTTCATGGAGCACTACATTTCACAGTACTTTCCAGCCAGAAAAGCCCGCCGAAAATGGTCGCATGCAATGTTATTGCCCATAGCCGGCCACAGTCAATGGGCTTTGTTTGTAATCAAAAGATTCCCCAAGAACATGCTTCAACTAGTTCCTCTCAAAATCAAGCATATAGAGAACAAGTTGTTGAATTTCTCCTAAATCAAGCAGGCGAGAATATTGCACAAGCCTCTCGTATGGAGCGAACACATCATCAAGAGATAGACGTTTTGGAAATCATCCAACGGTCTATTGAACCAGGTGATAAAAGTGGATACATGTTAATGCATCCAGCTAATTTCCAAACTAAGGTTCGCAAGATCAAGAGAGCTTTTAAGAAGGTCTCAGAAATATCATGTCAAAAGACACCCCATTTTGTCAGACTGGGGACTCCTTTAACCCAACCCTCAGAATCAAAAAATAGGATTCGAGGAGTTGAGCAGGAACAGTAGGAACATCCCCAGTCCACGAGACTGGGGACTCTTTCAAATCATCAATCCCCTCCTCAGAGAATGTCGGTCTTTTCTCGATTGGGGAAGAATCCCCAAGAGGAACGAAGAGCCAAATTATCAAGAGATTCCCTCCAAGTTATAGCTCGTCAAGAAGTTCCTAAAGGGTTGAATCAACAAAAGGCAATGTCTCATAAAAGAAATGAAAGAAGAAAATATCACATAAATGTTGATAGAAGGGATGCGATGCATTATACATCAATCAATGTCATCAATGCCATTGTTGCTAATTCACCAGAGGAGGCTCACTCAGGGGACTCAGATGAAGAGCGTCCTGCTCAAGAAAATGTACGCACCGATACAAATGAAGAAGTTGTGCGTAAAAGAAGTCAAAGGATTACTCAAAACCTAGGTAATCCACTGCTCCTTCTCCAAAAAGTATCCAACAAAGCGAGGGGAACGAATCGGGTTACATATCCTTCCTCTGGAGAAGATCAATCGCTCTCATTAGAGCAAAGGACTGCACAACAGGAGGAATAAATGAAATAATTAAGAAGGTTGAATGCAGAACTACTTCAGAGTAGTCTTCTTCTTAAGAATGCTGGAGTCCGACAGCCAAAGGAATTTGTTGCAGCTACTGAGATGGATCAGGAATATCCTCCTTTATCAATACACCTTCAGAGGTCTAATCCTATGGGTCAAGCACAACAACGGTTGGCAGTGCTACCATTAGTTGCAGCACCAACCACCACATCTGTCCAAGCTCCATTCATTGCACCTACCCAACACCAAATTCAACCTGATGCTTCTCAAAAGTTAATAACTACTATTGAGTCATTAACAGCTCGGTTAGAAAATATGGAAGGGAAACGGGCACAAGTTCAACCAGAAAAGAATGTTTACCCTGAATGGGTAGATTCAATTTCTCCTCCATCCAGTTTTGGAAACCCTTTTTTCCCTAATTTCAATGGATCAGGCGACCCGGAACAACATTTGAAACATTACGCGTCTTGTTGTGATTCTATGATGGGAACTCCATGTAACGACCCAATCTTTTTGAGTAGTATATTAACTTACTCTTAATGATTTAATAAGATGTTAATGGTCAATGCAGAAAGAGGAGGCGATGGCTTCATCCAGTAGACTCGACCCTTATGAAGCCCACTTATCAGAGCTTGGGAAGGAGGTAGCATCTGTGGGCTTCGCTTTGGACCAAGCCCAAGCCGAACTCCAGCGTGTCAAGCTTGAACGGAAACGCCTACGGGAGAAGTCTAAGTTAGTAGAGATTAATACTAGGGCAATGTTATATGAACCTCCCTCTGATTCTCTCACCATAGCACACCTTACACTTAGTTCTTATGCCAGTGTTATAAGGGGCTATGTGACGAGACCCTAGCTTCCTTGTGTAATCCTTTCGGGTGAATAAATTGAGATATCTTCCTTTAGTGATGTTTGTGAATTTTCTTCTGTCCGGATAATTTTAGGATATATTTTATTGATGAATTTTTGAAAAAGGGATATTTTTAAAACATTTATGTAAACCCTAAATAACTAATGATGTGTAATGATTTTCAAAAAATGATCTTCTACAAAAGTGTTCAGTAAGGAATTTGGAGTCTAATAAGATCAACTAAATTTTTGATGAATAGTAAATTATGAATAGTGATTTTACGCCTAGGATTAGTAATATGACCAAATGGATTAGTAATTTCACTCAAAGAAAGTTTTAATATAATTTAGACACCTAGATTAAGTAATGTGATTCAATAAAATGGGTAAATAACGGTTTCATAAATTATTAGTCAAGTATTAGTTTTTTCAGATGAATAGTGTTTTTTATTTAAAAATTTAATTAAAAATAATTAGAAAATTATTTTTATAAAAAGGACTTTATTTTTGAACTCAGAGCATCGATATTATGTTAAGGTAATTTTTGGGGATTTTTCTGAAAAAATGAATTTTCGATGAATAGTGTTTTTATTTAAAAATTAAATTAAAAATATTGAGAAAATTATTTTTATAAAATTTATTTCATTTTTGAAATCAGAGCATTGATATTTGGTTAAGGTGAAATTTTGGGATTTTTCTGAGAAAGATGAATTTTCAGTGAATAGTACAAATACAGTTTTAGGGTTTCGGTATGTTTAATGACATCATAACAATGTCATGATGATGTCATGAGATATTTTGAGGGTTGGCCGGCCAAGGGTGATGAATTATTGTTTTGGGGGGCCCATTTGGCCTAACTCCATGATAAATGCCAAGGGAGAGCACATGGGTTTGAGAAAAGCACATGTGAGGTGTCCCTTGGCCATTAATGCCTTGTCCCCTCACTTTCCCTATAAATACCCACCCTTTCCTCCTTTAGTATTCACTCCCAACTCTCCCCCAACAAATTTAGGGTCTTATTACCTTCCAAGGAGTCCTCCCAAGGTTCCCCCAAGCCCTCAAGGTCCAATCCTTTGAGTTTCAAGACTCACGTTTTAAGGTAAGGGATCCGACCCCTCTCTTTCTTTTCATGTAATATCTTTTATGTCATTCCTATTATGCTCCATTTTTTTATGTGAGAGGATGTTCTTTTATATTCCTATTACTTCCCTTTCAGGTTTATATGATGAGATATCCCCTCTTACTCTCATCATTTCTTTTTATGAATGTTTAAGTGACGCCGTTAGGCTGCCGAATTTTTAAGGGATTCTTTCACCCTTCTCATTTTTCAAGTTCGATTTTCATGTCAAGTCTTTCAAGTTACTTTTTATTATGTTGGGGTATGATATCTAAATCAATCATACTGATCTCTTATGATCATATTATGAGGGACCCTATTTGATCTTGACAAATCATTTTCTTTTGAAGTTATGTGACGCCGTAAGGCTGCCGAATTTTCATAAGAGAAATCTAATTTTTTTTCCTTCCATGTTTTTCATTTCAAATGGTATGTCCCTCAAATTTCATTACCATGTCCATATGTCCTTATTATTATTTCACCCTACTGTTTTATGGATCATTTATGAGTGGGTGACCCATTTCCCCTCTCATTTCAATGTTTTCTAAAACCCCAAAACTTAGCCGTTATGCTGCAGAATTTTCCCCTCAAAATGCCGCTCTCTTTTCTAAAAAATTATTTTATGTTATAAAGTGAATACTCAAAGCTATTATTTCTACAAGGGTATTCACATATATATCAAAATGTTCCATTTGAAATTCTTGGATTTACATACATGAGACCCGCTTTCCCTTTTCGTGGGTTTAAAGTGACGTAAAGATCATGTCTTTAAAGCAGTTTTTAAAACGTTATGATTATGAAATGAAACCCATTTATTTTATGATATATGGGTTATTTATGAAATGTTTGATGATGATATATGTGGCTCACATGATAATAAAGGAAAATTTAAGGGTGCGCCCTGATAGCGCTCCAATGCATTGGGTAATGATGTAACCACTAGAGATTACAATTTTCATGATACCTTGGTGAATAACCTTGGTAATTTTCAAATGACACCTTGGGGATGGACCTTGGTGATATGTTCATGATTGTCTATGTTAAATTATGTAGCCACATCTTCAAGTTATGGAAAATGTTATTTTTATTATGAAATGCCTCATGATTTCTTTCTCATGCCTTAATGTTCTTTTCATGTCCTTATTGAAGTATCTCAAGTTCACATGTAAAATGTTCCTCTTGTTTCCCTTACTGGGCCTTCTGCTCACCCTTTCATTTGATGTATGTCCCCAGGTTATGAGATGCAGTAATGAACCTAGAATGAACTTAAGGAGACGCCTTTCAAGTGTTTAAGAAGAATGATTTATGTTGTTTTCATGTATTATGTTCCTGGTTTCCAAGACACTAGACCTTAAAGTTCCTCAGTTTTGTGTAATGTAATGAAAGTTTTTTGTTATAAAATGGCGAGATGCTATAATTGGTATCAAAGGATGGTTTAGTTATTTGTGGAAATTAGGATATAGAAACTTTAGGAAGAACCCTATAGAAAATTTTAAATATAGGAAAACTTCCTGGTATTTTGGTAAGTATTGAGTAAGTGGTTTATCAAACAAATACATCCATGTCTGGATACGAGCAGGTAGAGGCGGCTCTGGCACAGATGTACATAGGGGTAAAACCCGAAAACACCGCTTTGAGCTAGACTCGAACGGGAACTGGTGCACGATAACAGGCCTTGCTGCACTCTTGGTTACGACACTCCCGGGGGATATGTTTGGTTAATCACAAGATTTTTATGAATCATTATGAAGGAATTATAGAAAAGTGTAATTGTATAAGCATGAAGTCTTAGTTAAAAGATCCATAAATGAAATAAGTTTCTCACTAAGGTTTTATTCTTTTAGAAAATGGCGGGCAATAGGAGGAACCGTGCTGATGGTGACCGCAATGCACCATGTGCTGACGGCCCTCCGATGGAAGCCGTAATGGAAACATTCATGCGAATGATGAACCAACTGACTCAAGTTATGAGTAATAACTTGAATCAAGATGAGATTCCGACCTCACCACGAAGGGAACAACTTTCTGTTGAGTCCTTCATGCGTCAACGACCACCAACATTCAGTGGATCTACTGACCCATTGGTTGCAGAACAATGGATAAGCTCCATTGAAAAGATCTTTTCTGTACTTCATTGTTCGGAACAAGAAGAAGTCACCCTTGCTGTTTACCGCCTAGAGGGAGAAGCTGATCAGTGGTGGTCACTGATCAAAAACACAAAGCCACGAGGAGAGATGGAAGCTATGGAGTGGGAAGAGTTCCGGGGAATATTATTTAATAAGTATTTCCCTCGTTCGATGAGAACGAGAATGGAGAAATAATTTCTCGAGCTTAAGAAAAAGGAGAATGAATCAGTTCGAACCTACGAGATGAACTTCACAAGGCTTTCCCATTATACCTCAAGCTTCGTCATGGACCCTAATGGGAAGGTTGATAGATTCTTCGGTGGACTACGACCTCATCTACGGAAGAATCTAGCCAACAGGGACTACGATAGCTATGAAGAAATAGTTCGAAGTGCTATGAAAGTTGAACTAGAGTTTGGGGAGACACAGTGGTCTCACAAATCTAATGAAAAGAAGAGGACTCCAGAACCAATCCTAGGAAGAAGTTTTGATCAGGAAAGAGGTGGAAATCATATGCAACATGCCACATGCAATAAATGTGGGAAGAAGCATCCGGGGAACTGCTTGATCGGAAGTCGTAAGTGCTATAGGTGTGGAAAATAAGGCCATATTTCTCAGAATTGTCGTAGTGATGTGAAGCCTCAACTTCCCAACACTAACGACAGAGGAAAGATGGTTCTGGCCCTACCCGAAGTCACATGCTTCAAGTGTGGACAGCTTGGGCACTTTGCTAATCAATGTCCAAATCCGAGAGCGGTGGAGGGGAATCACCATCAACCTCAACAGAGGCCAAGGGAGCAAGGTCGTGCTTTCGCTATCACAACAGCTGATGTTGAAGTCCCGAACGATTTGGTAGCAGGTACTCTTGTTGTCCTCTCAAAACTAGCAAGTACTTTATTTGATTCTGGTTCTACGCATTCCTTTATTTCCTCCAAGTTTGCAAGGAATATAGAATCAATCCCCAAACTGATAGAGGTAGAGTTGTCAATCAAGACTCCAAGTGGGATTATCCTGGCATCAAAAGTATTTAGAGACTCTAGTGTTTACTTTGGTGAGCTCAATCTTATCGCAAATCTAGTAGTAATTCCCATGATGGAATTCGATATTATACTAGGGATGGACTGGCTCTCAAAGTATAATGCTAAGATCAAATGCAGATGTAAGGAAATCTCAGTAGTCTTGGAACACCCTGGCTACATCAGCATGAGGCTATCCCTTCATCATACCATCAATGTCTCAAATAATGTTTGAATGGTCAAGTTGGAACATTGTATGGTGATAAGACCACATTCAAGACATGTGAGTCTCAATACATTGAGGCGGAATTTTATCACATGAAGGGAAGAGATAAATCTACAATAAAGGAAATTACCAAAGTTAATGCTCCATATGGTTTGGAGAAGATTCGAATAAATCCATTTACACAAGTGAGTACAAATTATGTGTTACCTATCAGTCAAATTGACAAAATAGGCCCAAATAAAAATACTCTCATGGAAAGATCCATAATGTCAATTACGGAAATCGAGCCAGACAACATGGGAGAAATTGGTAACCTACCAAACAGTGATGAAAACACAAGTGGTGACGTTTTCATTTCATCTGCTGAAATCCAACAGGTCTATACTTCGCCAATCAGGCCAGAAGAAGTTATAGAAACATCGGAGGTGAATAATGATGTCAATTCTCAATCCATCATCTCCTCGTTATTTCCCAAAGAAGTCCCTTTATCATCAATAGGGTCGGAAATGGAAGCTTCTTCTTCAAAATGTGCAAATTTTGACATCTCTTCTGATCATGAAAATTTCGTTTTGTCATATACTATACAAGTAGAAACGGATGAAATAGAACATGATGAAGAGGAAGAGGAAGATATTAGAGTTGCTCCTCCAGCATTTTAAGAGGGTATCTCTACCACTGTGGATGAACTCAGAGAAATAAATCTGGGTACAGAGAAAGATCCACGCCCCACATTAATTAGTGCGTCCATGACCCTTGAAGAGAAAGATATATATATTTATTTTCTAAATAATAATAAAGATATTTTTTCTTGGAACTATACAAGAATGAATGGGCTTGATCCTGATGTTTATACTCATCATTTGGGTTTACCAAAAGAACATCGAGGATTTAAGAAAGCCGTGAGAAGAACACACCGAACTTATGCTTCCAAAATTGAAGCTAAAGTGGATAAGCTGATCAAAGCTAACTTCGTCAGAGAAGTTCAGTATCCCAAGTGGTTAGCTAATATTGTCCCTATAAAGAAGAAGAACAGACAAATTAGGGTTTGCATTGATTTCAGAGATCTTAATCGGTACTGTCCTAAAGATGATTTCCCAGTTCCGATTACAGAACTCTTAATTGATGCGATGGCTGGTTATGAAGTACTTTCCTTCATGGATGGATATTCCGGATATAATCAGATCTGAATGGCCCCAGAAGATGAGGAATCTACAGCCTTCAGAGCCCCTCAAGGTGTGTTTTGTTACCGGGTGATGACCTTTGGTTTAAAGAATGCACGTGCAACATATCAACGCGCCATGCATCGTATCTTCAAACCTTTCTTAGGGAAGTTTGTTGAATGATATGTAGAATATTTGGTGGTTAAATCCAAACAACTTTCTAATCACTTGGCTGATTTGTAATTCATATTCCACAATCTTCGACAACATAATTTGAAGATAAGCCCCTTAAAATGTGATTTTGGGGTAACCTCAGGAAAATTCCTCATCTTTGTTGTACTCCATCGTGGTATTGAAGTCAATCCTGAGAAGACCAAGTCAATCCTTGGTATGTCACCTCCTCAAAATTTGAAAGAATTAAGAGGACTTCAAGGACACTTAGCCTATATTCGGCGTTTCATCGCCAATTTGGCAGGAAAAAGATTACCCTTTACCAAATTATTGAAAAAAGGAGTCACTTACCAGTGGACTGAAGAATTTCAAGAAGCATTTGATGTTATCAATAAATACCTCTTGAGCCCACCAGTACTCATGCCACTTTTTGAAGGAATACCACTTATCCTCTATGTGACAGCTCTAGAGCGATCATTGGGTGCCTTTCTTGCTCAAACGAATGATGCTAGGAGTGAAAATAGCCTCTAATATCTCAGTAGAACTATTCTTGAAGCAGAAACCCGGTATTAAATTATTAAGAAGTGATGCCTGGCATTAATCTTTGCAGTTCAGAAACTGAGACACTACCTGCAACATCATGAGGTCCAATTGGTATCTCGCAATAATCCTCTCAAATTCATCCTTAGTTGTCCAATGCTTACAGGATGTCTAGCAAGGTGGGAAGTTATTTTGCAGCAGTTCGACATTTAGTATGTATCTCAAAAGGCAATAAAGGGCCAAGGTCTGGCTGATTTTCTGGATGAACATCCTTCAGTGGAAGACACGTCTTTAGATATTGAACTCCCTGATGAGGAAGTTTTCTTTATTCAAGAGAGTCCTCAAACATGGGAAATGTATTTTGATGGTGCTTCCAGAAGTCCAACAGGGAAGAAAATGAAAAATCCTAAATTCAAAAAAGTTGTTTTAGGAATTGTACTCATTTCTCCAGATAAGGCATTGTTACCTTATTCCTTTTTATTGTGGGAAGGTGGTACCAATAATGAAGCCGAATACCAAGATCTTATCACAGGCTTGGAGTTCGCGCTTCAAGCACAAGTGAATCACTTAAAGGTGAAAGGTGATTCAGACCTGGTAGTCAAACAAGTCAATGGGGATTATGCCATCAGAAGAGAAGAATTAATCCCTTTGTATGATTACATCAGAGAGTTAATGGAGGAATTCCCTTTAGATCCGACATTTTCTTATGTCCCAAGATCACAAAATGCTCAAGCTGATGCGCTGGCTAATATAGCCACAGCTCTAGCAGATCCAAATCTGGAAGAGACGACCATCAGTATTGCCCACCGTCATGCAATTTCACCTTATGTTCAAGCTAGAACAGAGGAAATTAATGAAATTAGTCCCATTCCTGAACCATATGGTCATACTACAGGATGGATGTCATCTATCAGGGAATACCTTCAAAATGGAACACTTCCACCTAATAGAGCCAAGAAAGAACAAATATGGTGACGTGTGGTCAATTTTACTCTTTATGATAGCCCAAACCACCTAGAGAAAATTCTCTACAAACGTGGTTTTGATGGAGTTCTCTTCAGATGCATTTATGGTGAAGAGACAATGGCTGTCATGAAAGAAGTGCATGCAGGAGTCTATGGTGCCCACCAGTCTGGACATAGATTGTCTGATCAAATTCGAAGGCTTGGATACTTTTGGCCTTCAATGATACAAGATTGTGTTAATTTCACAAAGAACTGTCATTCATGCCAAGTACACGCCAACTTCATTCATAAACCTCTAGAGTTGCTTTATACAGCTAAATACTCATGGCCATTTTCCACATGGGGAATGGATGTGGTGGGACCTTACCCTTCAGTTACGACCAAGCAGTTTAAGTACATACTTACTGCTACTGATTTCTTTTCCAAATGGGCAGAGGCAATACCTATTAAAGAAGTCAGTTCTAAATGCATTGTTAGCTTCATCAAGTCTAACATCATTACTAGATTTGGTGTCCCTCATACCATATTTACGGACAACGACACCAACTTCTGTTCTTCTGAGGTGAAGAAATTGTATCAAGAATACGACATTAAATCCAACCATTCATCTCGGTATCATGGGCGGCCAATGGCCAAATAGAAGCCTTTAACAAGAATCTTTCAAATATACTACAAAATATGGTGGATAAAGATAAGAGGTCATGGCCTGATAAACTCTTTCATGCTTAATGGGCTTATCGGACTACAACCCGCAATGCAACGCGGTCAACTCCATATTCGTTGGTATATGGAATGGAAGCAGTCTTGCCACTTGAAGTTCAATTGCCCCCACTCAGAGTAGCCATTTGTGATCAGTTGTCTACAGATGAGAAATCCCAAAATCGATTGAATGAATTGGAATGGTTAGATGAGAAAATATTGTGCACTTTTCACCACTTGGAAATCTATCAGAATCGAAAAGAACAAGATTTTAACAAAAAAGTTCATCTTCGCTCAATCATTCAGGGAGAATTGGTATTAATTATCAGAACTCCAATGATACCAGGAAAGAAACCTCCCAAGCTTGAGCCAAAATGGTAAGGACCTTATTCAATACATAGGGTCTACTCCAACGGAGCTTATTCATTAATATCGATGGATGGAGAACTCATTACTACTCCAACTAATGCCAGATTTTTGAAGAAGTATTTTGTATAAACTACAATGTATTCACAATTTTTTCCCCGCAACATGACACTAAACTATGCGGCACTAGTTCGTCCTTGCTATATGACGTTAAACTATACAGCATTGGTCCAGTATGACCTTAAACTGGAACTTCGTCCCACATGACGTTAAACTGTGAAAACGTTCCCTAAAAAGTCTTGTATGACCTTAAAATACACCATGGTCCTGTATGACATTAAACTGCACCATCCATGGTCCATGAATATGACCCTAAACTATTTAAAAGTACCTTACGTCGAGAAAGACGTTAAACTACAAAATCACCAAAGGTCCTATATGGCCTTAAAACAACACCACCGTCCAGCAAGACATTAAACTGCACCATCCACGGTCCATTTATATGACCTTAAACTATTCACCCTTTTGTCCAACATGACACTAAACTATAGAAAAAATCCCCAATGCGTCCAACATGACGTAAATGGTGTGTTATTTTGTCCTTACTGCATTACATTAAACTGCACAGTCCCCCTTTTTTTGTCCAACATGACGTTAAACTGTATTGTCCCCACCGTCCTAAATACATGACGTTAAACTGTACAAAAAGTCCTTGATATGTCGTACATGACATTAAACTGTATTTTTTCCCTGCTACATGACACTAAACTGTGCAGCACCAATAGTCCTAACTGCAAGACTTTAAACTTCATAGTCCCTTTATATGTCTTACATGACATTAAACTATGCATAGTTAAGGTTGTTGTTACCTCTTGTTTCTCACACCGAGTATGACTCACGTGAGCTTAGAGAAAACCTCAACCGCAACACTCTCTTTGGGCCGCTAACCATGTATAAGTCCCAACAACATTTTTTTAGGTCGTTGTCCCCAAGAACAACATGATCATTATTTCATTCTTTAATTGAACTACACGGACTTTGATCCTTGCCTTCCAGGCTGGGTACGTAGGCAACCTCCCAAGGTTCAAGCCCAAAAACAATCTCTTCACTTCGGTTCACCTTCATCCCATACGATGTTGATTTGTGAAACCGCCCTTAGAATCAATATATTTACATTCGATTCACTTTTGTCCTTGTTATACGATGTTAAACTATACAACACTTTTGTCTAGTACGACAATAAACTACAATACTCTTTGATTTCCTCATTTGAGAGGGAACCATTATTTACATTGATTTTTCAATCATGTTTCATTTCAAAAGACTACATGCATACATGGTAATGCCTAAACTTTTTATCTCGGGTTAAACCATCATTGTACTAAAGTCCCCTTTCACCCTTCACATGTAAGAACCAAATTTGTACAAAGGGTATATCTAGAACTACGTGGGCTTGATTCCCATCCTTATGGGATACGTAGGAACGTTCGAGTATCCCTCGAATCCAGCCCCAAGACTTTTGGGCCAAACCCCAAATTTCACTTTCAGTCCATTGGCTGAAAAGTCCTCAAGAAAACACACACTATGTATTCATTATTATGGTCCGAACTCTATGACCATAAAATAAGATCTCTCATACTTTCGTCCTGCACGACGTTAAACTACATTTCAAGAACTACGTATGGCTTGATTCTCATTCTTATGAGATGTGTAGTGAAGTCCAAAATTTCAATTCAGGACCCACCCACAACATGATTATGGTTATCATTGAACTATGTATCTCAATATACGTTGGACAATACCCATTATTTATGTGTTATAATCCTAACCTTAAATATTTTCAGATCTTCATAACCCTTTTCATGACTTTTAGTTACAAAAATGTCAAACTTCTGAGAATTATTTTTCCTGACTATGCAGTATGTGCCCATAGGTGGCCATGCATAAACAGTCCACATAAAAGACTTGTCAGCTGAAGGATACTATTTATTTGACTATACAGGCAATGCCCTTAGGTGGCCCTACATAATTCAACCCCCTAATGGGTTTGTTAAATGATGGTAACTTCATTCTTGGGAAGAATGCCTCTTTTGTCCTTATTTGTCTTAAACGAAAATATGTAGGGATCCACAAAAAAAATAATAGCCATCCTTAACATATTTGTCCCATATCCTTTTTCATGATCTGAAAGTATTCAAGTCTATGGTTTATTCTTCTTCCCTACGTTTGGGTCAGACCATAGTAGGAGTGATATTCATCCAGTTCTTCGATAATCTTGTCTGGAAATATCTTCTCCATATTCAAGTACCTCTTTCCATACAGCAAACTCTATACTTTGGAAGATTTGAATCTCCATAAAATTTCACTGGCTTTTAGCACTAGGAAAGTAAATTTCTGAGAGTTCTTGTTTTTCCTGACTATGAAGCATGTTCCCATAGGTGGCCTTGCATAAACAGTCTACATAACAGACTTGTTAGCCAAAAGATACTATTTTATTTAACTATGCAGCCAATTCCCTTAGGTGGCCCTTCATAATTCATCCCCCTAATGGGTTTTGTTAAATAATAGTAACTTCATTCTTGGAAACTACTTCTTCTAATACCTTTTAGCTCTCTTTCATATCATTCCTCAGATTCAAATATTCTTAAGTCATAGCTTACATATTTTCCCTCATACTTGAGTACGGTACTATGTTTTCAGATGAGTTGTCAAGGAATTGAGTCAATTCTAATCCATTTCGGTCAAAGCTATTTCGACCTTAAACATTAGCCTTTGTATGTTCGACATGCATGACTATAAACTGCCAGAGTTCTTGTTTTTCTTTTCACCTCAGAGTCAAATCCACTTTTCTCTCTGGATCCAACTCTGAGGGGGGACTTTTGTTGATGCTCCATTCCGTCACAGAGTCTAACGACTGAAAAAAGGGAAACACCTTAGTCCAAAGTGATTCATCCTTTGAAGAAACATCAAAAATTGACAAAGGAATGAACAAGGAGAACATTTCCCATAGGTCGCGGAAGTTCCCTCAGGGTCGCGCAAGTACACTTGCGCGCCGCCTAGTGGTCTTGCAAGTCTACTTACGTGTTGCCTTATGGTCCTGCATGTGACTTGCGCGACCTAAGTGATAACCACCCGGTAACCGCCCGGGGTCTTCTCCTGCCTATAAATAGACCCTGTGGGCCCCCCATTCAAAAAAGGATTTTTTCCTGAAACTCGGATTGAAGCTCCTGACGCCCAAGTCACTTCTCAAAGCTTCCGAAACACTTCTAAGGTAATTTCTTACCTAGAAAAGAAGATCTAAAGAGAGGGAGGAAGGCCTAAGTGTTGAAACTCACCAACACTTGCGCGCCTGAGTGGCCAGCCCTTAAGGGAAGTGGCCACACTTGCGCGCCGCCTTACTCCTTCGATAGAACTTGCACATCCCTTTTCTAGAAGAACCTCAAGAGGATTCTAAAGGCTTTAATAAAGAGTCTCTCAAGTATTTCAATACTGGTTGAACATCGCGCAAGTACCCCACACATGTCGCGCAGGTATACCTGCCCGACCAATACTTGCGCGCCCACACAGTACCTGCGCGCCTTCCAAGACTTGCGCGCCCCTTCCTTTTTGGGTGCCCATCTTGGCCATTTTACCCCTCTTAAGCCATTACACCTTTCCTATTCAAGATTAAGTCTTCAAGACACTCTTCAAATCCATTTATGGCATGATTTCTTGATTTGACTTCCTTATCTGAAAGGAATTCTGTGGAATATCTCTCAAAATTTAGTGATTTACATATCATTATGTCACTAAAGGTTGAGAGTTCATTCATTCAACCTCATCCTTTAAATATGAGAGAATCCATAACTTAGGTCTCCTTTTCAGGAATAATCACCAGTCATAAGTCCTCTAACCTGGGCATCTTCCTCTGGAGTAAGCCCCAAATTCTTAAAGTTCCCAAATCTGGGCATCCTCTTAGGAGTAAGCCCCAAACCTTAATCCATAGCCTGGGCCTCCTTTTCAGGAGTAAGTACCAGTCATAAATTTTGGGCTTCCTTTTCAAAAATAAGCCCCAATCATAAATTTTGGGCTTCCTTTTTAGGAATAAGCCCCAAGTCCCTTAATTTCTCTTTAACTAGTCCTAATTTACCTTTGATTTGGGATTCCTTCTCAGGAGTAAAACCCAATTATCAATCCTCTCCTAATCTGGGATACCTTTTCAGGAATAAGTCCCAAGTTAGAGTATTCAAATCTTCATGAAGCACATATACCTTTATGGACCCTGTTCCTAGATTTTATCCCTAAAGTAAATCCTAATCTTCATTTATCTGGGCAGTCATACATACATAAGCCCCAAACCATTTCTTATGGCCCAATTGTCTATTTTATTACCAATACCTCTTGTTTCTCACACCGAGCATGACTCACATGAGCTTAGAGAGTAAAAGTAATTATGACATCATTCTTTGGGCCATCAATCATAAACATCATGCTCCCTTACTAGAACTACGTGGGTCCTGATTCCTTTTCCAAAACAAAGGATACGTAGGTAGCCCATCTGCGGGTTCGATCCCAAAATCTGAAATAATCCATGTCCTTCTGAATGACAATAAACTTCAAGTGCCCCACTGAGTGGCTTTATAACCAACCTGGTCATCATAATGACCAAGATACATTTATATAAATGTTTTGAAGGATACCATTGATCAAGAATCTCTAAATAGATACATATGATTCTCTATTGATAAAGAACCTCAAATACATATAAAATATTCTCTAAATTACTTACATATTTAATCATTGATTGTCAAAACTGAAGGAAAAGCTCATTTTTTACTTGGTAATGTAATAAGGATTCACGAACATAACTTAAATCAATAAAGACAGTCCCGGAATAGATAATAATTCCCCTCAAAAAGGTGTGATGAGTCCGACCTCCCATCCTCTCGGCCAATGCAAATTCCTAAGCCTCATCAGTCCACAAGATAATGAGAGACTACCTTTGGAAAGTAGGTCCAAATGAATGTGGAATCATTGGATGTTTCCGGTTCTACAAACAAACCCATTAGAAACTGATCGGAACGTTTGAATCTCCCATCCAGGAGGTCATCCCTGAATTCTGAGGGAAATAGTGACTTTAAGAGTAATTAATGTTATTTGGAGATACAATTTAACGTGGAAGACTACATTATTATAAGTTTTGGGTTTCAATATTAGTTTAGATTATATTGAAGGATTTTAAGGACAATTTATTATTGAATGGTATTTATTTAACTTTGGGGTATTGATTGTTTAATTTTAGAAATTAAGATTAGTGTTTTTTTCTCTAATGGAATATCCATTTGGGGTATCATCGGATATTATACTAACCATTTTGGTTTTGATTAATCTATAAAGACAAGGTAAATATATAGTTTATCCTACGTGGATCATGTATTTCTATAGAAGATTATTCTAACTCTTCCATTGTGACCAAGTCTTCTTGAATACTCATTGTTCGAAAAAAAATGAGTTAGTGGTAAAAATTTATTAAAGAATGAAACTCTACTTAAAAAGTAAGAATATATCTATATGTTCATAGTCAATATCATAAATGAATTCCTCATCCTTATGTAATGTAACTTAAAACAAAAATTTTTGTCCATTTACTTTTCCTACAGGGAGACTAATGACCATTTGTCCCAACACAAGTTTGTGATTTTTTTATTGTTAACTTTCTACTGATCATGTTTTCTATCCCTCTCCATCAGAACTTAACACTTAGTTTATTGTCCATATCCATGTTTTCCTACATGGAATCCTAGTATGGGTTATCTTGGGTGGCCTTTATATCTCTCTTCCTTTCTTTTAAAATGATAGTTTTATTGACTCTTTTTCCGGTGTGGGACTTTCCCTTACATTCTCAAGCCCAATTTTAAAAACATTGTCAGGACACAATTTGTTGAATGATGGGAGAATGTAACACCCCAAGCTTCCACGGTACGTTTCCCATTGAATAATGTAAAGTCGTGCATTGTACTCAACTTCGAGATTCTAACACACCACAACCAATCAAACTAGCCGTTATGAATAGTAATACATATTTTTTGAAATTTTATAAATTTTATCTTTCGAAATGGACTTCATTTTTGGATTCGTAATATTGAAATTAGCTTAGGGTGAAATTTTGGTACATTTCGGATAACTTTCATATTTTGATGAATAGTGAAAATTACTAAAATTTAATTAAAAACAACTTTTTTAATAAAAATAATTAATAGTGATAAATTATTAATTTGAGTGGTATTAAAGTATATTTAGAATATATTTTTACCATTTAATACAATGTTGGTCATTGGATGTAATTTTACATTTAAACCATACATAAACAAGTGTCAATCTTTTGATAGTTATTGTCTCTTAAAAACACGCTATTTGTTTTGACGATGGGAATTAATTTTTAAATTAATTAATGCAACTGATATGTTTTGAATTTGGTAAAATAGACATCATTTTTTAATTCATAATATCAAATATAGATTAGGCCTAATTTTTTGTATTTTTCGGGAAACTTTCATTTTTTTGATGAATAGTGAAACCACTAAGTGGTTGTTAAAAAAACTAAATTTTTCATAAAACTTAATTTTACCGCATCTGTGAGTGAAATTTTGAAAATCCGAGAGACACGGTTAATATCAAGGAGTAAAATGTGGTTCAATGACATGAAAATAATTTTTGGTGAATAGTAACTTTTTACTTTTATTTACCGCGGTTAAAAGTAAATAGGGTAATTAAGGGTAAAAATGATATTAATATTACCCTATCACATGTCCTAATTCTATTGGAATAGTGTATCTCCACCAAAAACAACCTTAGGCGTAAAATATTATCATTTAGGTCCACTTTTATTAGATTAGGACATTTATTATTATTTAATTCAAAGAAGTGTTAAAAGAGTTAAAATCAAAGTTTATTTACTAAAAAACATTTAATATTGGGTTATACATAAGATAAATTCAATTGTAAATATTAAATAGAAATATAAAGATATTTAATACATAATTTTATTTTATTTATAATTTTTAGAAATTAAATAATTTAATTTATTTATGACACAATGGTGATGCAGTAATTACCTAATTAATGAAATATTTAAATAATAGATATTATAAATATCAAAATATATGTAATTTGAGACTTTTTATGAATTCCACTAATTTTATAGGTTAATATGACATATTAGGATTGATTATATAAATCATGTTCGAAGTAATAATGTTGTTATGATTTTATCAAAAACAAAATACCCAATAGTGTCAAAATTGACATAAAAGTGTTTTTAAAACAAATATTATATAATTAATTTATATTCAATTCCTAAAAATATAAGGATCGGACAAGAGACTTATATCATGATAGGTGTATAATTAATGGACCACTTTTGTGTTTCTTGGTTGTATATAGCAAGTTTATTAACCTTATAATATAAAAATACAAAGAGACATTGTAAAATAGAAACTAATTAACTAAGAGTTAATACTTAAAGATAAGGTTAATATAATGACCCAAACTTATATAAATTATATTGGTTGAGTGGTTTTCCACCCATCCACACCTTAACCTTTAAATAATCCACTTTGGAACCATTTGAAACTGAATATGAATTTATTATAAAATAATAGTTTTAGCTTTTTTGAAGGTGCCCCTCACCCCTCTTATAAAAGGGCACTCCCCCTTCTCACTAATTCTAACTTTCAAAGCCTTTTGGTTCGGCCAAACCCAGACCCAATTATCTATAAATTTCCCTAAATACATCCTAGAGTCCATATTTGGATCAGAAAGCCAATCTACGGAGCCCTTTTAATCAAATCAAAAGGAAGAACTCGAAGAAGAGGTAATGTTTTCACCACCCTCTTTCAAGGTCCTCTCTTCTTCAACATCTTATTTCTTTTTTATTTCTATTCTAAAATAATAAATCCAGTATCTTATATATAGTATGATGTTATTATAAATATGGTACAACCATATTAATTATTCTATCCATCCATTGAATGGCATGTCACGATACGTGCGTACGTACGGCTTACCGTCTCCACGTCGTGGTGTAATTGTCATTCAATAAATTATAATTTGGATGGGTATAATAATTATGTGTAATTCATGTAAATAATAAATATAACATCATAATTATTATGTATATATGATATACCATCCAATTATATATTATTTTAACATCAAAAGAATGATATTGTCGCTCGTGCGTACGTACGGACTACCGTCTCCACGAACGCGATGAGATTTATTCTCTATCGTGTCCATTAAAGTATTATTCTACTTTTATGATTAAAAATAACATTTAAGGACATGATATAATTCTGGATATGAATAAGATACAATCTATACATAACAAACACGGCTTACGTAACAAAGAATATAAAGGAAAACGAGTAACTTAACACCCGAAAAGATGATAATACTAAGATATTATTAACAAATCATTGGTAAAAGATCATATATGATATCATATTAATGTAAATGACTATTTTATAATTCAATAACAATTATTTCACCATTATAAAGGAGTTTAACCTACCGTTGACCAAGGAAATGTACAAAGTAAGGGGTTTCTTATCTCACATTTAATTCCGTGAGATTTCCATTATTCACCACTTATTTATTGCATGTGGTTTCTGTACTGCCCATGATTGTATTCATTGTGTAATATACTTTAATTTATGGATATTTACATCATCATTGTATTATTCTTCTTTCATGGGTTTATGTTTCATAAGTTACCAAATTGATAAGGGAATTTGATATTTCAATTTCCACTCACTCAACATTACGCATACTTCATTGATTATTTTACTCCAAGATTATGTGTGGAATCACTATTCATTTTCTTATGTCATAATTTCCACTCCCCTTTCTATGGATATACTTTTGATACACATAATCACTCCATTGAAAAATTCTCATGTGATCGGTATGAACTTGATAAGAGTAATTTTTACTCAATCTCTATTTGTTGAGTTAAAACATCCAATTCATTGGTGTTGTTTTTACAAGAATATGTGTGAATGTACTTTGATTGTTTTACACTGAATATCAAATCATATTAAGTGTATTTATATTTTTCACACATAATTATGTCATTGATTTATCCTTAACCTAAGGATACAGCCTTTATGAGAGATTTCATCTCAATTTACATTCCATTGAGACTTTTTTTGTTGTTATACGCCAATTCACTTTTATATGGTGTATATAATGTACTTTGACATAGTATATCATGAATCCCTTTATTCTCATGATATTATAAAGTTTTTATTACCTCAATTATTTGTATTAAAGTGTCTCTCTTTTGGTTAGAAACTCTAACATAAATACATTTTTAGGTGTTTTAAAGATTTATTATTCTAAATATTTTTCATTAATGTCCATGTTTTAAAAATGGTTTTAAGAATTTATTTATATGGACATTAATGTTTTAAAATTACAATTACTCTTAAAAGTTTCAAAGTGGTATGGGACAATTTGATTCAAAAATCTATTTTTAAATGTCTTCTTGACAAATAGTGTGACTTTTAAATGATTTCAAGAGAAATGGGGATATTTCTCTCTAATATTTTTGACGATTATTTTCATCTATGTCAATATCCTTCATTATTCTTGATTGAGATTAATCTGATAAAGTAAAATCTTCCATATTGTATCCAATGAGTTATGGTTGACTTTGGATGTGCTATTTTTATACCATTCATGGTTTGTCGATAAAGTATTGACATTTCGTATGCTAGTTTAATACGAATGTTTATGTCATATTTCAAACTTTTCATATGAGGAATGAATTGGACTTAGTAACTGACGGGTGGATCCCGCTATATCTCCTCGATGCATCGGTAGGTCTCATGAGACAAACTAGTGTCTTGGCATGAGGTCTTGACAAAATATTATTTGTAGTCTTGGCACTAGGCCTTAGCTATGTGGTTATGATAGTATGGCATTATGCATTCCATCATTATGAAGGTGGTTATTAATATTTTCATGTGATTATTCGACTAGTATAATATCCATGTGAACAAGTAAATGGAATTATTTCATTTTATCCTTGCCATATTATGCTGAAGTTCATGTTTAAAAGGATTTTGTTTTAGGTATACATTGTCTTAAATTTTTATGTTTATTTATGAATGTTTCTGATATATTGTTATCCTTACTGATCATCTGAGCTCACCCATTTCAATGTTTTTTTCCCAGGATGTGAAGAAGTATTTTAGGAATTACCTGTAGGGATAGTATGAGGGGATACGAAGACAATATGTTGTTGTAGTTTTTCACTTATTGATGTCATGTAATCTTTATTAATATATCTAGTGTTTCCAAGGCTACTAGACTAATCGGTCTTTCGAGACTTGATCTTTCTTGTGATCATGCCAATTTTATGTAATAATGAACCAACTCTGGGTAACTGGGGTCGGGGCATTACACACCCCCTCCCCCTTTCACACCCACCTGCCTAAAAATATCTTTCTTAAAAATCCCCATGTTTTAAAAAGAAGTATGGCAACTCATTTCAAAAATAAAAAAACATTTAAAAGAATCTCACTTCCTTAAAAAAATACAAAATCCATTTCATAGGGTAAAATTACAACATCCCATGTATAGAATTTTAAAAAATATTATCACCAAATTTGATAATCATGAACTTATTTATAATAAAATGTCACTCAATCTTCATAAGGTTTTCCTCTATTTTCAAAACAACTCATGAATTTCATCATAAGACCAAAAAAATTCCTAAAATACAATTTTGTTTTTAATCATTTCCCAAATTATATAATGTAATCAATCACTTTTAAAGCATTATGTGAATTTCAAAAAAATCATAAAACCTGTTTTTTTAATCCAAAACATCTGTGAGTCCCATTTTTCAATTAATCATGAAAAAGTTTTTAAATTAAAATACTTCATGAAATGTATTTTCATTTTAAATTATTTCCCAATTTATTTTTAAAACTTAATACTCTTGAAAAAATTATACATGATGTTCAAAATAATTTACAAATAAGCCCCCAAAACCGGTTTTTCAATCAAAAAAATTCAATAAATGTACTTCTGTATAGAAAAATTGAATCACCAAACAAAAGCAATCCATAATGTGGCACAACTTACAAAATCCATTACAATAACACCAAAAAATCACTAAAACTTATTTTGATCTATCTCCCAGAGTTTAAATTTCCTTCGGATCCATTAGAAATAAAAATAGGTTTATAAAATAAATCCAAAATTGATGAAAAGATGTGCATGACTTCGCCACATGATTTAACTGACCATACGCCTATCATACAATAGCATCTGAAAGATTTATGACACCACACACATAGGCTCTATATATTTTTTCAGACCAAGTGAGATGATGATGATACTTTGGTTCCTCCCTACTTTCATCCCAATTCTTAAATAAATCCCCCAAAGTATCTGATATAACTCGATGGGGATCTAATCATCATTATCAAAATAATTAAAACTAGAATCCAAATCAAAGATTGAAATAACATCTACCCATGGAAACACAAGTTTTTTTTTATGAAAAGTGGGGATCAATAAACTACTCGGGACCTACCTATTGAGTCCTGATGATGATCATATCTTCTTTATACTAATACGCACTCCAAATAATAAGAAAATCCTCTAATACCATTTTGTAATGAACTGGCCCATAACAACTTGACATGTCACCCAACCCAGATCTCCACAATGCCCAAATAATTTCTCTGATTGTTGTTGGATGGTGACAAGTGTCAAGGTATCAAATTATAACAATTGGTAATGGTTTAACCCTCTAAATATGAATAACCACATCGAGGAATCCACCCATAAATCCAACATCACTCATCTATACATATGTCACTCATGCAAAAAATAAATAGTTTCAATATAATCGAAAAAATCATACGTAGTATAATATTTTAGAAACAATAAAGGGTAAATCACATCATCACATAATAAAGTAATATGAAAATACCATGTATATAATAAACTAAAATAAATGTCTGGGCCAACAATGATTATATATAAACATCCAAAAATATGACCAAACCTGGATCCCTACTAACTACCTCTTTATGACCCACAATCACCCATACCATCCTATACCATCTATCATCTCACCAACTCAATCATTAACCAAGGTAAAAGAAAATAATCAGTGCTCTTCAAATTAATCATGAAATTTTCATACACCCATTGGTGTATGCACGATGTGAACCAAACTGTGCCTAGTAGGATTTCACTATTGAGTTTATATAATTCCTTTGAAAAGATGTTTAATTAATGATAGTTTAAAATATAAGTAGTGAATAGGTTTTCCACAAGATGGTGTAAAGAAAAAGTGTAACATGTCATAACTAATTTTAGAAAACAACTTCCATTTTCATTTTAAAAGTAAACGCTTTCAAACTAAGGAAAAAATAGTTTCAAATCCATTAAAAGAGAACCAATACTTTTCCCATTTTTCAAAATCCATATCTCAAAACCACAACTTTAAATCAAACATTACTTTATTTAATAATATACTTCCAAAACAATTTTTTAATTTAGTTTGAATATAAACCAAAACCATAACTTAAATGAAATATAGAAACATAACATGCACCAAGATATCAATGGGAAATTGATAATAAGAAATAATTGACGTAATAGTGGGGATATAAATAATTCATGGGATTAGATCCTCCAATAAATATTCAAAGAATTATAGACATTATGGGAAACTCATTAGGCTCTAAAATGGTTGATACTAGACCTAGTTCATCATATTACTCATTGGGACCCTATGTGAAATCAGATCATCCCATTCAGCTTCCCATTTTAGGTCTCTCATCCTATAAAATAGACCCCCGGTAGGGTGGTAATCTCCTAGGGAACTATCTAGATAACATACACTAATCTAGCATCAGATACCGCTAGACCTTCCATTATTTACCTAAGTTCCCAGGATAAATCAATCTAGTGGAGTTATACAATCAAAGGAATCACAAGAATCGATAAAAAATTATTTTAAATAAATCTCATCTCACATCAAACATAAACTCCCTCACAAGAAATAACTCCTTTTACTTCATCCATATCAAAAATAGAATACAACATCCCTCTTAGAGAGCCACAATTCAAATCAGGATTAATCAAAACAATGGGAATAATCGATGGTCTGATACTCATTATAAAAATATCTTATATAATGTGAAAATATGCCTTTTTATAAACCAACTAGTAATTCCAAGTCATTTCAACTATTTAAAAACTGACTTTATCACCTTCTTTATAACTATTCTATGTGAAACCACGCTTAAAATCATTTGTAAAACTAACTACCTTTTCATTCAAGTCATTTTAAAATCCATTAAACCATTTTTATTTCAAAAAATCCTTGAAAATCATACCAATACCCAAATGGGTTCAAATACCTTTTTTTATATAAATCGTTTTAAAAAAATCCATATACGCATTCCCAAAAATTCTTATCATTGAAACCAATTAATTAAAATTTAGAAAACCATTATAAAACCTTTATTCCAACAGAGAAAATCATTTATAACACATTTTAAACCCAAAATATCTATAAAATATTGATTTACTTTGATAAAAAAAGTTATAGAAAACACCAAGAACAAAATGAAATTCTAATTAATGTAAATACACAAAAATACCTACCTCAATCCAATAATAACTGGTTCAACAAGAGATATTGAAGGTAGATTTTCATGAAATGTCAAAAAAATTGTATATATTTGATACACCATAGTTATGAATAACTGATAACAAAATAATGAACCCATAATTGTTCATAACAAGGAGGAGGAAGATCACCAGGAGTGGGTTGTACGCGTCGGAGGAGGTGGGGAGGCCACCTAGGAGAAGTGTCGATGGGGAGAGTTGAGGTTTTCTACATTTGGTGGCAGCGTCTGGGGAGGAGAATAGGAGATAAGAGACCCCGGTGGGGTTGCCTCGTTCGGTGGTAGTGAGGGGCATCGTTGTGAGGGTCTCTGTCATGAGGGGCACCGTCGGTGGAGGAGGATCAGAGAGAGGAGATGTCTCAATGGGCACTGTCGGGGAAGGAGGGTCGCACGCATAGGGTATCAAGGAGGAGGGCGTCGTCGTGTAGGTTGAGGGTTCGGAGGGTCGCGTGTAGAGGGTATCGGGGAGGAGGGTGCCGCCGTGAAGGTCCGGGACTATCGAGGAAGAGGGTACCAGAGGATATCTGAGGGTCGCACGCAAAATTTAGCAGGGATGGGAGGGAGGAGGACCCCAAAAAATTTTAGAGAAAAAAACAGATACGGCACATTTTAGCCATGCAGGTTCACTCAATCGTGGCTATAGAGAAGCTATAGCCACGGACCTATAAAAATGTGGATATAGGTCCGTGGCTATAGCTTAAATTTATAGTAGTGGTAATCATACAAATTAAACATCAAGGAAATGAATTCCATGATAGAGGGGAAGTCTGAATAAGCTGAACATTCCTTTTACACCATAAAATATTTAAAAATTTGTCTTGATCATGAAATGACAAAAGTATTAATTTAAAAACAGTTTTTGAAAATGGTAAAAAATGGGAATTTTTTTCTTTAAACAACATCAGATATTAATAATACATTTTTGAAAATGTTTTGATAAAAAATTATTTTGAATGAACAGTTCTTTATTATTGAAATGAGAAAATGTAATAATGTGAGTTTTTATGGACCTTTTTTCTCGAAAAAAATAAAAATTTTATTTTATTTCTTGGATTAAACTAACTAAAAACTTCCATTAACATAAAATAGACATGTCAAGTGTTAGACTGAACCAAATTTTCATAAGATACACAAAACATTTACTCATCATAAATTACATGAAACATCGACTTGGTGTATTTTACACACAACACAGACTTGTCATACATTACATTCATCAACGATGAATGTACGAAACATCATTTTATTGTTATATTTACTTAAATGAGATAATTATAACCTATAAATTAAACATAGTTATATGAAGGGTAATAACTAATTTTCAATCATTTTTTATAATTTAATTATATAAATAAAACATATTTATAATGAAATATATCATGTTGGTAAAGTCCTTATTTGTTTAAACCTACTGTTTTCTTGAATGAATGTCTTTTAATGTACATCACTGAAAAATAACAAAAATTAAAAAGGGAGAAAATTTTAAAAATAATTGATTAAAATAGAAGAATTTTTTTAATTTATAATATCAAATTTTTTTAAGGACATTTTTTGGGGTTTTTCGAAGAAACATCATTTTTTAATGAATAGTGGAAAAGCTAAATTTTAATTCAAAACTATTTTTCATCGTATTTATTTATAAGTAAAAACATTTATTTTAATTTTGTTGAATAGGTGAATTGTATTATATTATTATCAATTAAACCAATTTAGGTACATGGAACAAATATTATACAGAAATTGGACATAAAAAACATAGAAAACTTTCGATCATTTTTTCTTTAAAAACCTTCATTGTTAGCCCAACTATAAGATTAATTTTAAATTAATTTCTACCAATTAAATGATATAAATTTGAAAAATGGATTATATGTTTTTAATCTGAATAATTTATAATTTTTAATAAGATAATATTAATTTTATACAAAAAATATTTGAAAAATAAATTAAAATTAATTATAACGAATAAGGTTGAATTAATTTTAACTAAGGACAAAACCATATATTTAAGACCTAAAACGAAATATAAACCTATAAAAAACTAATTTTATGGACATTAATTTTCCTTAAACCATCCATTATTTTGTTATTATGGTTTTTTATTACTTTTTTTTGTAAACAATTTGGGTACACCAAACCTGTTTTAAAAAATACCATGTGAGTCCTTTCCCTTCCAGATAAAAGGCCACCACCTCTCCATATTCTTCACTCCTCTCAAAACACTTGGGTATGTCCAATAAAAACATAATACACTTCCCAAAATATCTAAATTCCTCTTTTAATTCTCACTTTATGCACAAATTCGTCCGAGGAATCCTTCTGGCACAAACCCAAATGAGTTACCCGATTAAGAGGTAACACCTTCTCTCAAGCTCCTTTCTTTTATTTTCCTTCTCCACATGCTACACTCCCTTTATCAAATTATTTTATAAAATAATGGTATCCTTAATATTGTACTGTTATTTTATATTATTTTTTGACCTACACATACTCACAAATCAATCTAATGGGTAACGAATATATTATTTACGTGTACAGTGAATTATCACCTCAGAAAACAATGATTGTTCATTTTTTACATAATCGCTTCTCATGGTGAACATTATGATGGACCCTCTACATATATATGTTATATATTATATTTATTATTTAGTTAACATTATTTAATTTTTTTACAAAACATTTATTTTTTACTTTCTATTTAGTGTAAATGTGATAAATTTGCTTTTGGAAGTGTGGACTACCACCCCACAAAGCGATGTGTTTCGTTCACACAATAAATTTAATGTAGGATGGTTTCTAGAGAGATTATATGATATTTATATCAATATAATTATAATTTAATAGTATTATAAAAATATATATATATAGTTCATTTTGTTCTTTTATTCAGTGTGATAATAAAAATAGATGCAATATTCATGCCTACGTACAACTTGTTGTCTCCATGAATGGTGTATTCCATTTCAGACTTCTATAATATTTATATTATTATAATAACATTTTAATGAATATAAAAGATATATATATAATTTTTTAAATTCTAGAAACATTTTATAAGTATAATGACCAATATAGATAACAAATTAAGACACATGTGAAGTTCAAAGAAAATATTATCTCGTGTGAAACCTTACCATATGATTGCTAACAAGAGGATAATATAAGATCATGATAATACCATATATTTTATTATATATAAGAATTTTTTTTGTGTTATTATTTATAATAAATTTATATTTATTATTTAGTTTTTTCTAACGAGTATGATGAAAGTCAAGATACTGGGTAAGTGGATTTCATATCACTTCTTATTTTAGTGAGAAACATGTTGTATTCTCCACCCGTTAATTTTGGGTGATGTATATACTGACCATGGATGTATTTAATGATTTTTTACTTAAATTATTTAGTATTCACATATCCATCATCTGGTCATTATTTCATTGTGTTTATGTTTCAAAAGATACCTAATCTGTAAAATATTATATTCTCAATTTCCCTTCACAGAGGCTCATGTTTTTTTATGTACCTAAATTATTTTTAAGGGTGTATATAATTAAATTTTAAATGTTATATCATAAATATCATTATTTTAATGATATTTTAAGCATTATTTAATTTCATTTCCTTACATTGATAATTTGATCCCAAATTACAACATGACCAAAGTTTATTGAAACAATCTCAACTATTTTTTTGATTGTTTATGATTCTGCGTCAATTAATGAAATATCATGATACATGTCTCAGAAAAAATCATGAATTTTATTATATAATGGTTATTAAAGATATATAAATGGCATTAATAGTTAATGAACTTAGTTTAGTGTTATAGGTCTGGAATTGGAAATGAACTTGGTTCATTATTACAGAGTCAAAATTGGGAGTGAAATTGGTTCAATAATACATGGAAGGAATGGAGTTTGAACCCAGTTCTGTAATGAAATTTTTTCACTAATATGGTTTCACCAAAAAATCCTTAGCTACTATCGAAATCATTTCATATGTATATTATTCTTCTAAAATCTATTTTTTATTCCTATGTTATTATATCATGGATTGTATTGTTTATTTCATTATGATTCATGTTAGATGAACTACCAAGATTAATGTCATGATTCATGGATATGTTCTTGTATATGTAGTGTATGATCTTTTATTTTCATGATCATATTCTCATACCCTTATTCTCATGATTATTTATACATATCACTTTTATTTACCATTACTGTCCATTTTAACTCACCCTTTTTTTGTTTCAATACATAGGTTATAAAGATATGTGTTATGTTCTATGTTTCAAAGAAGGGTACCAATCAATGAGAACTTAGAGGGAGATAATGTAGCTAATTTATATACCAGTGTTTATGTTTCCATGTTTCCAAAGTCATTAAACTGGTATGATCTTGGGGTATCTATTTGTATAACATTTATGTATTCTGAAAATTTTATATAATTTTAATTTATGAGAAGTGAGGGTCATTATAGTTGGAATGAGAGAAAATATTTAGTTAACCTTTGGAATATTGGATGACAAACCTTAGCGAGACCCCTAAGGGTGTGTATAGGGATAATTAAAAGGATATGGAAAAGTTTAGGAAAATGACTTGTATTTTTTTAAAGGATTGAGTGTGTGGTTTCTTAGGTTTTTATACTATTCTGGATACGACAAGTGGATGTGTCTCTAGGACATATTTCCTAGGGGTAACAAATCCAATAATACATTCTAGGACAGACTCATTGTCATTAATACAAGACAATTGTACTTCCTACACACCTGGTTTGACAATCATGGGGGATATAGATTGAGAATTACCAAACATCTCAAAAACCATCATGAAGGATTTAAATAGAATTTAACTATTAATAACCGAGGATAAACCTATGTTTTACTCGAATAATTAACATATTAAAATTTAGACACCTAAAATGGGACTTTTCATTATTATGGGGTTCCTCATAACGGAAACTTTTTCTTACTCTTTTCTTTTGGGGTTTATCAAAAGTATGGAACCCAAAGGAACTACCTTAATTGTGATTGTCCACCTAAGAAACCCAATTCTATGGGGGTGAAATGAAAAACTTCATTTCAATTCCCACACATCTTTCTAAATATATGAATCCTGGTTGAATTCTAAATGAGAAAAGTAAGGACCAATATTTTGTTGAGTCTTTCATAATGCAACATCAACCTTCCTTCAAAAGGGTATTCCAATCCACTTATTATTGAATAATTAATCAATACTAAAAAAACTCTATTCTATGTTCCTCGGTATTAGAAGCATGAGAAAGTTATTCTGGTTGTTTATTAGTTATAATGTGAAGCATATAAGTGGTGAACTCTAATCAATAAAATGAAAAAGTAATATGGGTTGGAATTCATTGATTTGAATGAGTTCATAAACGAATTTTTTCAATAAGTAAATTCCTTATATTCTTTATACAATGATATATAAATAGTTACTTGATTTGTAGAAAAATTATGATGAATCATTCAGTACCTTCTAGGATAATTTTACAATACTTGTCTGGTACGATTCATGAATCATCATCCAACCAAAAAGTAACATTGATAGGTTCTTCAATGGATTAATGCTAAGTCTCAAAAGGTAGTTGGATATATGAGACATTACTATCTAGGAATATATTTCTTATTGTGTAATAATGGTTGAAATAGAGGTTTGAGTCACATTTCAATCTAATGGTTTTGAGAAGAAGAGAAAAAATGAGTTTAACATAAAATCTAAAAACCCTGAAGAGAATGAGTTGATCTTCCATATATACTCTAGTTTTTGAGATGTAGCATGGAATAATTTGTCTTAAGGGGTATAATAAATTTTTTTCTTATGTAAATTTTGGTCATTGGGAAATTTACTGTCAAATTTATGGGAAGAAGTTATCTCAAAAATATAATGGAGTGATAGCTGTACATAATGCACCACTATTAATTCCATGCTACAAGTGTATGGTGAATGGGTATAATTTTAACAACTTCCCAAACCCAAGGGATGGTGATGATAATTGATGACAGCGATCTCTTAATTGGAGGCATAATGGTAAATATCATGCAATTCCGATTTCTAATGAGGGGTTTCATAATGACATGATGAAAGGTACACATACAATCCACTTTAGAACTTCTACAGTCATATTTGATTCTAGATCAACCCACTATTTCATATATACTGAATTTTATAAGAGTTTCAAGATTCCAATAAAATAATTAGATTTGGAATTAGTAAAGAAACCCCCTAATGGTATGATTATTTCATAACAGGCCTATGATTCCTCTCTGGTTGACCTTTGTGGGAATGTGAATCCTACAAATCGTGACATTAATCCTTTGTTATAATTTGATGTCATAATAGGAATGGATTGGATTTATCTACATAAATCTCACATCAACATTCCTATAATGGAAGTTACATTTAATATTTTTAAACCTCATATGATCAACCATAAATGTGATGATAAGTATGAAATTATTATAGATATTGAATCCATTTTAAGTTTCATAATTCGTAATCAAAAGGGTTTTTTATCTCAAATGTTTGAGGATAAAATCTACGTCGATGATATTCCTATTGTTATTTATTTTTTAAATGACATTTTAGAAGAGTTTTCTATCCTTCCACAAAAACTAGATGTTTAGTTCTCAATTGAAATCATACCTATTTCCACACAAATTTCGAAAACTTTTTATAGAATAGATCTGATTGAGTTATAGGAATTGAAGAAGAAACTCCAAGTAATCCTTGGTAAGGGATTCCATCGGCAATGTTTTTCACCTTGGGGTGCACCTATTCTTTTTTTGAAAATTAAAGATGTGTTAATGTGGTTGTTCATTGATTAACAAGATTTGTACAAGATCAAAATCATGAACATGTATCATTTTCCCTATATTGATGTTTTTTTGGACAACTACAAGGATCTAAACACTTTTCCATGATTGACCTTCATTCTTGATGTCCTCAATTGAGGGTCAATAAGGATGATATATGAAAAATGTAATTATGTACAAGGTATTGACATTATGAATATATAGTGATGACTTTTAGTATTAATAATTCACCTATTGTATTGATGGATTTAATGAATATAGTATTTATAGATTTCCTCGATCAGTTTGTGGTAGTCTTTATAGATGATATTATTATATATTAAGAGAGTAAATTATACCATAAATATCACTTGAGAAGAGTAAAAATGACTCTATGGAAGGAAAATCTATATAAAAAATTTAAAAAGTGTGAAATTTGGATGAATGTGGTTTTATTTTTGGGTGAAATAATCTCAATAGATGGTATAATAGTAGATCCACCAAATATGATGTAAATTGAATGTTATCCTACACCAACCACAACAACTAATATACATATATTTATTGGTTTAACTATATATTGTTGATGGATTGTGGATAATTTTTCATGACCCTCTAATCCTCTAACAAAGTTAACTTGGAAGGGTATCATGTTTCTCTGGAAAGATGAATGTGAGGAAAATTTCTTCGAATTGAAGAGAAGTTTGGTCAATCTACTTTTTCATACATTACCCAGTAGTGAATAATGTAACACCCCGAGCTTCCACGATACGCTTCTCATTCAATAATGCAATAGCTTGCATTGTACGCAACTTCGAGTTCTAAAACACCGCGACTAATAAAAGTAGCCGTTATGAATATTAATGACCACTTTTTAAAATTATAGAAATTTTATATTTCAAAATGGACTTAATTTTTGTATTCGTAATATCGAAATTAGCCTATGTTGAATTTTTGGTATTTTTCTGAGAACTTCTAATTTTTTATGAATTGTGAAAAATACTTAAAACAACTTTTTTAATCAAAATAATTTATAGTGATAAGTTATACTATTGAGTGGTTTTAAAGTATAATTAGAATATATTTTTACCATTTTATCCAATGGTGGTCATTAGAATTAATTTAACATTGAAATTGGACATAAACAATTGCCAATCTTTTGATATAAATTATTTCTTAAAAACACGCTATTTGTTGTGACAATGGTAATTAATTATAAAATTAATTAATGCAACTTATATGTTTGGAATTTTGTAAAATAGACATCATTTTTGAATTCGGAATATCAAATATATCTTAGGGTGAAATTTTGGCATTATTCTGAAAAACTTCAATTTTTGATGAATAGTGAAACCACTAAGTGGTTGTTAAAAACTGATTTTTTCGTTAAAATGAAATATTACCACTTCTGTGATTTGATTTTGAAAAATCCGACATACATGGTTGTCATTAAGAAGTAAAATGTGGTTAAATGAGATTAAAATAATTTTTTGGTGAATAGTAACTTTTAGGTTCTTAATCACGATTAGAGGTAATTAGTGTAGTTTAAGGTAAAAATAATGTTTTAATAATATGATATGAGCTTGACACTTGTCCTACTCCTATAGGATGAGTCATGGCCGACCAAGACAACTCATGGTCAACATGGGGACCCCATGGAGCCACTTTGGTTGGAAAATGACATTAATATATATTTATTTAATGTTAAAATTAAATTGACACAAACATGAGTTATTTTACTAAAACAGTTTTTAAGTGGGGTTACACAAGTCCAAATTTTGACTATAAATATTCATTAGAAAGCTAAAAATATTTCAAACATCATAGTTTTTTTTTATAATTTTTAGACATTAAATAAAATAAATTATTTATGACATCATTATGATGCAGTGATGACCTCATTATTTAACGATTTTAAATAAAATGAGAAGATAATGAAAAATCCAAGGCTTACACTTGTCCAAAGCCAATTGGATGAGGATATTTCGAACCCTTATCACCTTATCCTCGAATTATATAAGTGGGGGACCTTTATAATCCTAAATTCATTGTGTAATAATGTAACATTTCAATCTTTCCAAAAGAGCCCCTCCTCTCCACTTATAAAAGGCCCCCACCTCTCCCACCTTATTCACACATTCAAGCCATTTGGCTCGGCCAAACTCTACCCAAATACTCTCCCAACATCCCTCTCTTACTCCTAGAAGCCTCACTTTGGGCATAACTCTTCCCAAGGAAGCCTTTGGCTCAAATCAAAAAGAGTTACCCGATTTTGAGGTAATGTCTTCTCTAATGTTGTTTTGGTTTATTTTTCTTCTCCAACCCCCTAAAATCTTTTTATTAATTTCTTTTGTAACAAAAACAGTATCCTCAATATACTAGTATGTTGTTATAAGAAGGATTTGAGATACACTTACACACACCTACATCTAATGGTTAATGAACATACGGTTTCTGTGGATGGCAAATTTCTGCCTCACGAAACGATGATTGTTCAACAATCATATAACACCTTCAAAGGTGGCCATTAAGATGTCACTATTTTTATATATGATATATAATATGTTTATGTTTTACTTATTCTTCTTTATTTCTCATTTATGGCATACTTTATGATTTCCATTATGGGTAAAACGCGATAATTTCATTTTAGGAAGTGCGGACTACCGCCCCCTCAAAGTGATTTGAATCGTTAATGCCATATGTGGGATGTATAAAGGATGGAGTAAATGGTATTATACACTATATTATAATGGAATTATATTATACATTTATATCATTATGATTTAGTTCCATTAAATAAGAAATTTAAATGAAAGTAGCGTTCATGCGTACGTACGGCTTACCGTCTCCATGAACGGTGCATTTCATTTCTTACCTCTAAATGTTACGTAATATTATAAATGAATGTATATACTGGATATATAAGATATATATGACATCTAAATCATGAATATAATTCTGGATATAATGGATATTCTATCACATGAACAACTTGTAATTATAAGAAGTTTATTGTTGACTCAAGTTACCAAAGATCGACAAAACGACCGTTATTAACTTAAATAATTACATAATGTTCATAACATTGTAATAAGTGATATAAAAAAAGATAATGAAATTTAAAATGGTTCTTAATAAGGTAGATATTAACTCTAGTTTATTATTCAGGAGGTTAAAGAACGGTTGAGTCAAGTCGGACACAAGGTAAGGGAACTTCTTAATCCAACATCCATTCTTTGGGTTAATCTCCTACTTTCAAATTATGTCATGATATTATTATGTATTATTTTGTATTTTTACTTTCTTTATGTGTACTTATAGTTAATACACATAATAGATATATTTTATTTAAAAATGATCTTTGTAAGGGAACTTCTTAACCCAACTTCCATTCTTTGGGTTAATCTCCTAATTTCAAATTATGTCATGATGTTATTATGTCCTATTTTGTATTTTTACTTTATTTATGTGTACCTATAGTGAATACACATAATAGATCTATTTTATTTTAAAAATGATCTTTTTAAGGACTTCGTCTCAATATCCTTTCATTAAGGTATATTTGGTTTTATACACAACTTTCTTTTATACGGTGTATAAACCCCTTTGACTTTTATGTTTATTCAAGAGGAATCTTTTTTATACGAAGCGTTTTGCTAAACGACAAGAGGGAATGTTTTTCTTTCCGTACTTATGTGGCGACAACGACTTCTCCGCCGCCATGACCATTATTTGAGTTTCGGCTTCCTCTACAAGCCATCATTTTTTTAAGGAAAAATAAATACAAAGTTTTAACCTTCTTTTATTTTGGTATTGAAAATGGTTTTGAAAGCGTTTTTATTATATCAATGTGTTGTATTGATATCTTGTGATTGAAATGTGGAAATGTTATGTTTCCTTTATGCATGTTTTATGTGATATGATTATGTTATGGTTTATGATATTTTTAAACATATTCATATGAGGAATGTATTGGACTTAATAAGTGACGGGTGGAGCCCGCTATAGCTCCTCGATGCATCGGTAGGTCTCATGAGACAACTAGACGTGGAATTGGCCGAGGCCCTTTCCCAATTTTATTTTTGATTTTGGCCGAGGCCTTAATCATTTTAGACGTCTTGGATGAGGCCTTGAAAAAATGTTTCAGAATGTCTGGCATTATACATTCCATCATTATGAAAGTGGTTATTGATATTGCATGTGATTATTCGACCAGTAGAATATCCATGTGAAGAAGTGAATGGCATTATCTCATTTTACTTTTGCCATATTATGTTGATGTTCAAGTTTAAAAGGCTTTTGATTTAGTTATACATTGCCTTAAATTTTTTATGTTTATTTATGAAAGCTTCTGTAATATTGTTATCCTTACTGAGCATCTGAGCTCACCCCTTTCAATGTTTTAATATTTTCCAGGATGTGAAGAAGTATTTTATGAATGACCTGCAGGGATTGTCAGAAGAGGATCTGAGAGTGGACTATGGAGACTTTGTTATTGTAGTTTTTCACTTTATGATGTAATGTAACGTTTACGAATGTATCTAGTGTTTCCAAGGCTACTAAACTAATCGGTCTTTCGAGACATGATCTTTTGTGATCTTGCCAATGTTACGAAGTAATGCACCGACTCTGGGTAGATGGGGTCGGGGCGTTACAGTTGGTATCAGAGGCAGTTTAGTACTATCTTGGAAGCTAGATTTAGATAAACTCTGATTAGAGCACGTAGACCTAAGATGAACTTTGAGGATTAGTATATAAGAACTTCCTAGAATTATGGTATTGTAGAGATTTTGTGAGTTTTCCGAGCAATACATCCCTGTCTGGATACGAGCAAGTAGAGGCGGCTCTGGCACAGATGTACCTAGGGGTAAAACCCGAAAATACCGCTTTGAGCTAGACTCGAACGGGAACTGGTGCACGACAACGGGCCTTGCTTCACTCTTGGTTACGACACTCCCGTGGGATATGCTTAGGATAATTCTCATTTTCTTTAAAAACCACTATGAAGGGTTATGAGTATATAATTTCTCAAAGGAAACATTTCTTTTTATGATTATGGATTATATCCATAAATAGTTCAATTTATGTTAAGTGTTTTATAAGTATGGGATTATGTATTTTGATTCATAAACTGATCTAGTTTATGAAATTGTTTAGAAATGGAGCCTAGTGGAAGAAATGGAAACCGTATCAATGCGCGCACTCCATGTAGGGATTGCCCTCCTGCTCAAGATAATTATAGAGGGGCTAGTGATGCAACTGGTGCCGATTAGCTAATCACCATACTGGGACAACTTACTCAGGTTATGAATAATAACCTTACTCGTATGGAGCACCCTGATCCGCAATGTGGAGGATCAATGCTAGACCGTTTCATGAGGCAACAACCACCAACATTCAATGGGGGTACAAATCCGTTAGTAACTGAGCAATGGATAAACTCCTTAGAGAAAATATTCCATGCCATGGGGAGTAGCGAAAGGGAGAAGGTTGTCATGGCAGTTTACCGCCTCACTGGAGATGCCGATCAGTGGTGGTCGCTGATTCAAAACACAAAGGAAGATGATGACGTATCGAATATGGAATGGAGGGAGTTCGAAGATCTGTTTTTAGAAAAATATTTTTCTTCGTGACCATCGAGCAGATTTGGAAAGGCAATTTCTGAGTTTGAGGCAGAAGGAGGATGAGAATGTTGCAAAGTATGAGGCTAACTTTACAAGGTTAGCGAGGCATGTTGCCGATTATATACGTAACCCAAGGAGTAAGATTGATCGTTTCTTTGATGGGTTAAAACCATTTCTCCGTCGAGCTTTAGTATCAAAATCCTTCTCATCATACGATGATATTGTCTCGTGTGCTATCAAGACAGAAAAGGAATTCTCTAAGTCTTATGACAACAAAGTAAAGCAAGAGAAGAAGAGAACGGTGGAACAAGAGACAGATAAAGGGAAAAAGGGAAAGAAGGATTTTCCATTATGTGATAATTGTGGGAAGAATCACCCTGGTACTTGCCTAAAAGGAATGGGAGTTTGTTATAAATGTGGAGAAAAGGGTCACCAGGCTCGTGATTGCAAGGGAAAGAAAGAGGCTGTCAAAGTTGAATGCTACAATTATAGGGAAACAGGGAATTATGCAAATGAATGTCCTAAGCGTCAAGGAAACTTACCTCAGAAAAGGCCAAGGGATCAAGGCCAATCTTATGCTGTGACTACAGTTGAAGCGGAATAATTAATGTATTGGTGCTTTTGGACTCAAGGATTATATTCTGGTTATAGGAATAATGTGATATATATATATGGATTGTACTGTAGTACTTGTTGATTTCAGTAAGGTTTTAATATGATTAAGGTAATCATATTTTTAGTATATGACAATAAGAGAAACCTTTCTTTGTTTGGGGAATCTGATGTTACAATTGATTTTGGAATTTAGAGACCTTTTAGAGAAAGTCTAGACGGAGGTATTTTGGAATACTATTAAGGTTGGAATGGATTAAGTTGAACCATGGATAGTATTGTTTAAGGTTAAATAATTTCTGAAGATTATTTTTGGAATATTATAATACTATAGTTTTAGGAAAAAGGACAACCTGCAGGGTGGGGAATAACCCGTCGCGTCGGACAAAGCTGCAGGAATCGAACCCACAACCATAGTGCGACAAGCCTTTATTTCCTACCACTAGCCTACAGGAAGTCCCTGGTTATTACAAAATAGTTTTACTAATCTAAATGGTATGTGTTAACATTTTGAACCTTATACAATTAGGATAAATAGAATATTTTTGAGTTCCGTTACCATTTGGAGTAAAAGTTGGGTTTGTGGTAAAAATTTATTAACGAATGAAAGTATACATAACAAGTATGTATATTCCCTTATGTTCTTAGTAAATCTCTTAAATAAATTCCTCAACATTATAAAAGGTAACTTAAAACAAAAATGTTGTCGGTTAACTTTTCCAACTGGGGATTCAATGACTGTTTAACCAATCACAAGTTTGTGATTTTCTTATGGTTAAACTTTCTCCTAATCCTGTTTTCTATAACTCTCCATCAGACATTGATGGTTTGTTTCTCCTCCATATCCATATTTTCATATAATCCTAGAATGGGCTATATCGGGTGACCTTTGTACTTATCCTACTTTCTTTTAATGTTATATATTTATTAACCTTATTTCCGATGTGGGTTTTCCTCAAAGGTATTTTCTCTTTTCAACCATTTATTTTCAAAGAAAAATTTCAAATAGCGAGGACGCAATTTATTGAAGGAGGGGAGAATGTAACACCCCGAGCTTCCACGATACGCTTCTCATTCAATAATGCAATAGCTTGCATTGTACGCAACTTCGAGTTCTAAAACACCGCGACTAATCAAAGTAGCCGTTATGAATAGTAATAACCACTTTTTAAAATTATAGAAATTTTATATTTCAAAATGGACTTAATTTTTGTATTCGTAATATCGAAATTAGCCTATGTTGAATTTTTGGTATTTTTCTGAGAACTTCTAATTTTTTATGAATTGTGAAAAATACATAAAACAACTTTTTTAATCAAAATAATTTATAGTGATAAGTTATACTATTGAGTGGTTTTAAAGTATAATTAGAATATATTTTTACCATTTTATCCAATGGTGGTCTTTAGAATTAATTTAACATTGAAATTGGACATAAACAATTGTCAATCTTTTGATATAAATTATTTCTTAAAAACACGCTATTTGTTGTGACAGCGGGAATTAATTATAAAATTAATTAATGCAACTTATATGTTTGGAATTTTTTAAAATAGACATCTTTTTTGAATTCGGAATATCAAATATAGCTTAGGGTGAAATTTTGGCCTTATTCTGAAAAACTTCAATTTTTGATGAATAGTGAAACCACTAAGTGGTTGTTAAAAACTGATTTTTTTGTTAAAATGAAATATTACCACTTCTGTGATTTGATTTTCAAAAATATGACATACATGGTTGTCATTAAGAAGTAAAATTTGGTTCAATGAGATTAAAATAATTTTTTGGTGAATAGTAACTTTTAAGTTCTTAATCGCGATTAGAGGTTATTAGTGTAGTTTAAGGTAAAAATAATGTTTTAATAATATGATATGAGCTTGACACTTGTCCTACTCCTATTGTATGAGTCATGGCCGACCAAGACAACTCATGGGTCAACATGGGGACCCCATGGAGCCACTTTGGTTGGAAAATGACATTAATATATATTTATTTAATGTTAAAATTAAATTGACACAAACATGAGTTATTTTACTAAAACAGTTTTTAAGTGGGGTTACACAAGTCCAAAGTTTGACTATAAATATTCATTAGAAAGATAAAAAGATTTACAACATCATAGTTTTTTTTTATAATTTTTAGACATTAAATAAATTAAATTATTTATGACATCATTATGATGCAGTGATGACCTCATTATTTAATGATTTTAAATAAAATGAGAAGATAATGCAAACTCCAAGGCTTACACTTGTCCAAAGCCAATTGGATGAGGCGATTTAGAACCCTTATCACCTTAGCCTCGAATTATATAAGTGTGGGACCTTTATAATCCGAAAAGCATTGTGTAATAATGTAACATTTCAATCTTTCCAAAAGAGCCCCTCCTCTCCACTTATAAAAGGACCCCACCTCTTCCACCTTATTCACACATTCAAGCCATTTGGCTCGGCCAAACTCTGCCCAAATACTCTCCCAGCATCTCTCTCTTACTCCTAGAAGCCTCACTTTGGGCAGAACCCTTCCCAAGGAAGCCTTTGGCTCAAATCAAAAAGAGTTACCCGATTTTGAGGTAATGTCTTCTCTAATGTTGTTTTGGTTTATTTTTCTTCTCCAACCCCCTAAAATCTTTTTATTAATTTCTTTTGTAACAACACCAGTATCCTCAATATACTAGTATGTTGTTATAAGAAGGATTCGAGCTACACTTACACACACCTACATCTAATGGTTAATGAACATACGGTTTCTATGGATGGCGAATTTCTGCCTCACGAAACGATGATTGTTCAACACTCATATAACACCTTCAAAGGTGGCCATTAAGATGTCACTATTTTTATATATGATATATAATATGTTTATGTTTTACTTATGCTTCTGTATTTCTCATTTATGGCATACTTTATGATTTCCATTATGGGTGAAACGCGATAATTTCATTTTAGGAAGTGCGGACTACCGCCCCCTCAAAGTGATTTGAATCGTTAATGCCATATGTGGGATGTATAAAGGATGGAGTAAATGGAATTATACACTATATTATACTGGAATTATATTATAAATTTATATCATTATGATTTAGTTCCATTAAATAAGAAATTGAAATGAAAGTAGCGTTCATGCGTACGTACGGCTTACCGTCTCCATGAACGGTGCATTTCATTTCTTACCTCTAAATGTTACGTAATATTATAAATGAATGTATATACTGGATATATAAGATATATATCACATCTAAATCACGAATATAATTCTGGATATAATGGATATTCTACCACATGAACAACTTGTAATTATAAGAAGTTTATTGTTGACTCAAGTTACCAAAGATCGACAAAACGACCGTTATTAACTTAAATAATTACATAATGTTCATAACATTGTAATAAGTGATATAAAAAAAGATAATGAAATTTAAAATGGTTTTTAATAAGGTAGATATTAACTCTAGTTTATTATTCAGGAGGATAAAGAACGGTTGCGTCAAGTCGGACACAAGGTAAGGGAACTTCTTAACCCAACATCCATTCTTTGGGTTAATCTCCTACTTTCAAATTATGTCATGATATTATTATGTATTATTTTGTATTTTTACTTTCTTTATGTGTACTTATAGTTAATACACATAATAGATCTATTTTATTTAAAAATGATCTTTGTAAGGGAACTTCTTAACCCAACTTCCATTCTTTGGGTTAATCTCCTACTTTCAAATTATGTCATGATGTTATTATGTCCTATTTTGTATTTTTAATTTATTTATGTGTACCTGTAGTAAATACACTTAATAGATATATTTTATTTTAAAAATTATCTTTTTAAGGACTTCGTCTCAATCTCCTTTCATTAAGGTATATTTGGTTTTATACACAACTTTCTTTTATACGGTGTATAAACCCCTTTGAATTTTACGTTTATTCAAGAGGAATCTTTTTTATACGAAGCGTTTTGCTAAACGACAAGAGGGGATGTTTCTCTTTCCGTACTTATGCGGCGACAACGACTTCTCCGCCGCCGTGACCAATATTTGAGTTTCGGCTTCCACTACAAGCCATCATTTTTTTTAATGAAAAATAAATACAAAGTTTTAACCTTCTTTTATTTTGGTATTGAAAATGGTTTTGAAAGCGTTTTTATTATATCAATGTGTTGTATTGATATCTTGTGATTGAAATGTGGAAATGTTATGTTTCCTTTATGCATGTTTTATGTGATATGATTATGTTATGGTTTATGATATTTTTAAACCTATTCATATGAGGAATGTATTGGACATAATAAGTGACGGGTGGAGCCCGCTATAGCTCCTCGATGCATCGGTAGGTCTCATGAGACAACTAGACGTGGAATTGGCTGAGGCCCTTTCCCAATTTGATTTGTGATTTTGGCCGAGGCCTTAATCTTTTTAGACGTCTTGGCCGAGGCCTTGACAAAATGTTTCAGAATGTCTGGCATTATACATTCCATCATTATGAAAGTGGTTATTGATATTGCATGTGATTATTCGACCAGTAGAATATCCATGTGAAGAAGTGAATGGCATTATCTCATTTTACTTTTGCCATATTATGTTGATGTTCATGTTTAAAAGGATTTTGTTTTAGTTATACGTTGCCTTAAATTTTTTATGTTTATTTATGAAAGCTTCCGTAATATTGTTATCCTTACTGAGCATCTGAGCTCACCCCTTTCAATGTTTTAATATTTTCCAGGATGTGAAGAAGTATTTTATGAATGACCTGTAGGGATTGTCAGAAGAGGATATGAGAGTGGACTATGGAGACTTTGTTATTGTAGTTTTTCACTTTATGATGTAATGTAACGTTTACGAATGTATCTAGTGTTTCCAAGGCTACTAAACTAATCGGTCTTTCGAGACATGATCTTTTGTGATCTTGCCAATGTTACGAAGTAATGCACCGACTCTGGGTAGCTGGGGTCGGGGCGTTACAAATAAGGGTTTTTAATCTCTAGTAATGCATAAAACAATGTATTGGGAGTTTTCTCTTATGAAAAATTATATGGTTATCTCTTATTCTTCATGGAAGTTGAAGAACCATTAAAAAAATTACCCAACTCATGATTTGGAGTTAGTAGTGGTAACTGTTTCATTAGTGATTTTGACCCATTATATTTATAGTGAAAAGTGTGATATATGTACCATTCCTAAAAATATAAAATATATATTCACCCAGAAGGAGTTGAACATGTTCTGGAGAAGATATTTAGAGTTAATAAAGGATTATGGATACTAAATACATTAAACCCATGGTAAAGCAAACAAGGTGGATGATTCATTGAGTTGGAAGGATAATGCTAGCTTATCCATGATGAGTATCACCAAATATCAAATATTTCAAGATTTTCAAATGATGGATCCAAAAATTTGGAAGGGGAAATCATAACTTTATCAAATGAATGTGTATCCCTCTATCTAAGTGAAGATTAAGGAGGCCCAAAAGGAAGTCGAACAGGTGAAAAAGAATTTCATAATTGTTCTTGAGTTTAACAATGATCAAGATGGAATGATGAGGTTTAGAAACCATGTTTGTGTTCCTTCTATACCGTATTTGATGAAGGAGCTATTAGAGGAAGTTCATAGTTCATGATTCTCAATTCATCTTGGATGTATGAAGATGAATGTGTACTTAAAAGAATACTTATTCTTGTATATCATGAAGACACATATCATAGTGATGTATCTTTTTTCTTTTTATGTCATAAAGTTATGGTTGGAAGGAAAAAGTCAAAGTGGTTGTTGCATCTAATACCCATACCAGAATGGAAATCGGATAACATCATTATGGATTTTTTTACTGGGATTCCCAAAACCTCTAAAGGGTTTATTTATATATGGTTGGTAGTGGATCACCATACTATGTTAGAATAGTTCAATGATCTCAAAGAAGACTTCTCCCTAGATCAGCATGCCATGATATACATTAAAAATAGGTAATGTTACATTTAGTAACACATTCTATTGTATCAGATCTAGATATGAAGTTTACCTCATTGTTACAGTGAATTTTTCAACATTTAATTGGCACAAAATTGAGTTTTAGTACTTTTATCATCCTTTTATAGATGGTAAGTCTGAAGGAACAATTCAAACCCTAAAGGATATGTCAAGATATTTTTATTTTGATTTCATAGGTCGTTGGGATCAACAACGTCCTCTTATTGATTTTTATTATAATAATAGATTTCACTCAAAATTAATATCCCACCATATGAATCCCTCTAAAGAAAAACATATAGCTCCAACATAATGGGATGAGGTTGGAGAATGAAATCCATTTGGAAAAGAGATTTTTGAATAACTTGTCTAGATGATTAGAACCATTCAGAAACATATTAATTCACCATAAATTTGGATGAAATGTTATGATGATAACTGCTATTGTGGCATATAATTTATATTTGGTGAATTTTTTTCAATGAATCTCATCCTGGAAGAAATTAATGAGATTCAAGAATAATGTGAAACTAATCCCTACGTATATCAGTCCCTTTGATATTCTTGATCTTATCTAGATGATATTCTATTACAGTGTACTTACTCCAAAATATCTCGCATGTACATGATGTGTTCTATTTTTATATCCTAGTGATGTACATAACTGAACCATCACATGTAAAAAACTAAGAGGTGATACCATGTGAGTAAGACTGGTCTTATAAAAAACAACCAATTGAAATTCATGATCGATAAGATAAAGTTCTACAAAACAAGACCACTCTCCTGGTCATGGTTTTGTAGGTAAATCACCAGTTATAGGAAGCTATATGGGAACATGAGGATATGATAAATCGGAGTTATCCTTACTTTTTTATACTCGTGTGAAAAAATTAAAGGGTTAAATTCATTTTAAGGTTGTATAACGTATCACCCTGAGTTTTTATGGACAATTTTTTCTCAAATAAATTAAATTTTCATTAATTTCTTATAATGAAATAAGGAAAATATTCTTTCCACGCAACACCGATCTGGAATAAGTTAAAAAAAACTAGCATGGTATATGATGCATGTAACATTGACTCATCATAAGTTACATGCAACACCGACTTGGCATATGTTACATGCATCAACGACATGGTGTACGTTACCCACAATACTGATGTTTCTACAAAATGTTGCTTTATTATTATAATTAGCTAAAATAATAATAATTATAACCTAGCTGTTAAAAATAGTTAAATTAATAGTAATAACTATTTTTCCAACATTTTTATAATTTTTTATATAAATAAAATATATTGATAATGAGCGATATTATTTTTTTTAAAGCCTGTATATGTATAAGAATATCATATTCTCGAATGAAAAACTTGTAATATCCTTCTATTAAAAATAATAATAATAATTCTTGAAACATTAAGAAATTTAATTTTATAATATAAACTTTATTTTTTAATTTAGAAATTGTAAATTAACAGTGTTAATTTTTGGTATTTTTCCGAAAAATCCATTTTCAGATGAATAGTAAAATATACAGGATTTTAATTTAAATATAAAATTTTCATTAAATTTATTATAAGTTTTAATTATATTTTAGTTTGGTTTAAAATTTTAATTATATTATATTTTTATCAATTAATTAATTATAGTTAATTAGAACCAATTTCAAATTAAAATTTGATATAAAAAACATAACAATCTTTTGATCATTTTTACATTAAAACCTACATTGTCGACCCAACTAAGTGATTAAATTTAAATCAATTTCTTTCATTTATAAAATTGGTATTTGGTAAAATGTATTCCATATTTGGAATCATCACAATTTATAATGTCTAATAATGTCTAATAAGGTCAAGTTAATTTTTACTGACAATATTAGGGAACGTGATGACAATTAATTAACTTGAATAAGGTTAAATAAAGATTACATAGGGACTAAACAATAAATTTAAGTACCAAAAAGACCAATAAACTTGTCCAAAACCCATTTTATTTCTATTATTCAGCCATGAATATTCCATTTTTTGTTTTTTAGTTATTGTATGATATTGTGGAATGCTGTTATAAAAAAGGATAAACAACAAATACAATGAACATTCTTGTATAACATGCTAAAAAACAATCACCAAAATATAGATCCACAAGAATCACAGGAATATGATCAGTCCTCTACTCCCATTATACATGCAATATGAAAAATTAATCAACCATCTGTGATAGGTAAGTTTACCTTATCTGCACATGAAGTCATGAATTCAACTAGGGTACCAATGGAATCATAAGTAGAATGTGAGATAAACTGAGCAGGACATCACCAATTGTGTCGGGAAAAAATCCATCCAGTGTACATTGTGTAACAATGTGAAAAGAATATGAAAACTTATAATGTTAGAAAACAAACACACATCAGCTCATGTTTCATAATGACATGAGGAAGACTCTACATGCTATTTAATATACTAAAATATGCCTAATAAGTCACCATATATATATTAATCATATATATATAATATGTATAATTGTATATACACTCTATATGTATGAATAACTAGAGATATATACCAGGATAACTGGTGCTAGATAGACGTGCTACATACCTTAGGAGTCCATAATTTATATAAAAATCTAATGGCTCTAACATAATTACAAGCCCTGGATCTCATGTGAATTTGATACATCGTGGACATCAATTGAGACTGTGAGGTGACTCATCATGCCCAACACCTGATATTATGTAATGGGGAATGTACTGTCCATACCCAGATAATTATTAATGGTGTGATACATCATGACCATTAGAAAATCTTAGGGATCATCTACTCCATGATCAAAATAAACCTTAATATTTTTTCATCAAACAATATCCATGGTCAAATAATAAAAATATTGAGGTATTTCGTTTAAATACTTTTTAACCATTTTCCAAAATCTTACCAGGGGTTCCACAATCTATATAATTCAGAGATATATATATATTTATTTAAAATGTTTTTGGGACTTTCCACTTGGTTTAAATCATTTAAATTAATCCATTTATTTTATTAAATAGGGAACATCTATTTTAGGGTCAATCCAAACACATTGATGGTTATTGGGTCATTAAAACACTTTCATAAAATATGACATTCAATTATCACTCCCAGTGGTTTGAAAAACAACAAGGTAAACATCCTTTAAAATTTTTATATTGGTCAATATGACTATCAAAAAATTGAATAATTATTTTAAAATGTTTAACATAGTTTATTGCGACAAATGATAATTTATAACATACTGAACATCAATATATACTTCAAAAACATGTACACATTTTATGAAAATTTCTAAAACATATACCTTAGGTTCATACCGCTCAACTCATCGAGTTTCGGCCTTTGAATTAATCTAGAATTGGTGAAATCATAAAAATAGAAAAATTACATGGAAATATTGAAAATTTGATCTCAATTTTTTTTTGAAAAAAATGAAGAAATATAAATGATGAATAGACGAAATAGAATTTGAGATCGTACCAAGAGTGATCCAACACATCTGACAGTAGTTTGATCAGAGTCGGGATAGAGAAGAAATGGTGGAACCTAAGATAAGGTGGAGGGGATCTGGGAGATGATCATGGTCTACATAGAAAGAAATATGGGACTTTTTTTAAATAAGAGACTCTACATCCTTTATTTTTGAAAACCATATATAGTAATTGACATGGTGTATAATGTTTACATGTTTTTTAATGCTCGATTTCTCCCATCCATGAAAAAATAAGACTAAGGCATAAAAAAGGGGGTCTGGATGGTACATGTCCTATAATTGAATAAATGCTATGTATTTCCTAAATATATAGAATCTATCATCATTGATGATATCTCTTACCTTCAAATAACAAAACTGACTAGTCTTAAGGTGTGTTCTTTAGGTTTAATCGAAATATAAAATTCAATTATGGTTTTAGAAAATTAAAATAATTTGATCCTCTTTGAAAATCATGGTTTTTTCCTCAACTATTTAGGGCCTTTCTCATTGAAAATGATCATTAAATTAATTAATTAATTAATTATTAAAAAATTGTAAAAAATTATGTGAAACTTATCTGAGGACCATACTACATTGAATCATTAAGGGAAAAGTCTTTGTCCCCTCCCAAAAAACATGAAAACCCAATCGACATATTTATCCAGACTATATTATTCATTCAATGAAAAATTTCATATGAATTCACTAAAAAACCTATGTAAATCCATTAGGAAACATAACTTGAGTAAGGTGATTTTAAAAAATAGAAATACAGTGTTAGTGCCAAAATATGTGTACCAGGAAAGGACGTGAAGCAGAAACCCATCACAAAGGTGCTGCCTCATGAAGCCCATTTTTGGAGTCCCTTATCACTGTACCATTCATAGGATCCCCACATCATCAAGGCTGACGCGAAGCTAAATCCACCTTTGTAGTCATTACGGAGTAATTAGGTGGGAGGCTTCACTGTTACGACACAATTGACCAAAATATTATCACTTCAAAGGGAGAAAGATCAACCTCTATGAACCCATCATACAGACGAAAGCCTCTGGAAGTGCCGCATAGAGCACACCAGAGATCTCTACACTAAGGAGGGGATGACGGTCGACTCCACAGTTATGATAAACTTGAAAAAATCCTCATCTAATCGTGAAGTGCCACATAGCTTCGCATAGAGCTGTCTCTACTTCACACCGCTACCTGACTATAAATATCGGCCTCCCCTCGAGCCCAAAAGATGAATACTCCGACATTTCACCTTCTTTTCTCTCAAATCACAAAGAAAATTATACTTTAAAAAACCATGAAAAAAATGGTCTCTTCTATGTAATTGAGATTTGTGAATTTCCCATCCCGTTTCTCAAATACAAAACCTATTCAAGCAGGGATGACCTTCACAGATCCCACAGTCCAACGCGAAGGTAGGAGATCCTCAATAGGAATCGGGACTTCGCAATCCACTCATGCTTTTTGAAGTACCCTCAATGCACATGATTATCATATGCTAATGTAGGTTCAATGTTCTTCATGAAGAAAATTTCTCTATAGTGATATGCTTTACAAGGTACCCTTGGTTTGTGAAGTCCTACTATGCTAAAGCCTTTCCACTTTGGAAAGCACCCTGTATATGCACCAATTCCCAATGCCTAGGATAGGAAAGCCCACATCACAAAGCATAACCCATTGGTAAGACCCTAAACTTCATGGAGCACTAGAGCTTAATAAATTCCCTTCCTGTGAACCCATTTTCTTCACAAACCCTTCTCTCATACGACCTTCCATATTTGTGAGAAGTGATATCAAAGTCCCTTGGGTGGTGCTTTATGTTTCATTTCATAGCCTTATACTTCTTCGCAGAGGAAAGATAATGGATATTTCTTCATCGCACAACCACGCTAACAAGGGATCCTCAGTAGATCACTCCATGATACCCCAATTCCATGAAATTTTTACTACCTTCCCTTCACCAAGGGTAAAAGAATACCGGTTTTGTAAGTCATATGGGTGTGGACTGAACCCACATAACTTGAGTTGGAAGATGTTAAACTACCATGTACCATCATCCTCAACACACAATGTTAAAATTTGGACTCTCCACATGAAATACACATAGGGTGCCCCATCTAAGACATTCTCTATGCCCACTCATCTCTGTAGTAGTGATATCTTCCTCACAAGGAATGAGATCATCTTTGCTGGAGTGGAATCTATCCATGGGGAAGGGAAACCATCTGTGCGTAAACCCCTAACCTTTAATGCAGGAGGTAGCACCCCTACTCCTCCTCTCTTCTTCGATGCCAAATACCAGAGGAGAGATGAGCACATAGAACATTGTTATACCATCCATATCCCTCTTAGATTTTTCTAAATCAAGAATCCATCCTCGTGTAAGTCAAAATATCTATATCCCTAGGCTTCTAACAACACTTACGCCCCTATTTCCTCTTTGGGACACAAACCATGCATAAGACCCACTCTACATCCCATGGACACACCTTTCACGACATAACTGTCAGGTCCTTACTACCTCTTGTTTCTCACACTGAGCACGAATCATGTGGGCTTAGAGTAATCATTGACCATGGAAGGATTCTTGGGCTACCTTAGTGCATAATCCCTAAGCCCCCATCCCATGGTATGTGGACATTGATCCTTGTATTCTAGGTAAGATATGTAGGAATCCTCCTTGAGGTTCATGTCAAACCCCCACTTGTCACAAAACCTTCATGTCAGTTCACCTTTGTCTTGGAAGACTTTAAACTATACCCATTCAAGCTATGTTGGTTTTGATCATTATATCCGAGATAAGGTTTGTAGGAATCCTCCCTGAGTTCCAACCCCAATCGTCGGTAAGTCATTGTGTTCCCCAATCGTCGTTAAGCCGTTATGTTCCCCAATCGAAGGAAAGTCGTTGTTTCCCCCAATAGATAGTAAGCCATTGTTTTCCTCAATCAGCAATAAGCTGTTGGAACCCTAGTCATTGGCAAGACATTGTCAACCCCAACCAGCGGTAAGCTGTTGTATCCCCATCCATCAGTAATCCTTTGTAGTTCTCAATTGATGGTAATCCATTTTAGTCATCCTCACTATGACCCACATATCAAGTCCACCCCTGGGATTTAGACCAACTCGGGATGCTAACCATGCATAAGACCCATAATATCGTTGGGTTGTTGTCCTATGCATAGACACTGATTATATACACCCTCCCATCCTGAACTATGTGGACTTCAACTCCCTACCTCGAGGATATGTAGGAAGCCTATCTGAGGTTCATTCCCATCACTCACATCTCATCATGGTCTCCCCCTCGATCATATGTTTTTTGGGAAGGTCATCCCCAACCTAGATGTTCTACTTCCTCTGGATCCCATCCTTGCGTCCTTTTTCATAGGCCGCCTCATCAGGTATCACATCACCCCCCAATTTACGTGGACTTTTATTCACCTCCATGAGGATATGTTAGAATTATCTTCAAGGATCAAGCCCAATATCACTGTCGTCCTCACATCTGTCCCATATCACTCTCCATCCACTATTAACAATCTATATTCATCTTGATTCTTACCCAGGCCACCATGTCCTGGAGAGATCATGTCACCCATTGTCTCACTACTATTAGCAGTAATCGGGTAACTAACCACATGTTAGCCCCAGCATCAACGATTCCTCTTATGGTTTCACCCATCTAATCCACATATGTCAGTGTTCTTATCAGTCTGATCCACCTCTGATAGATGTTAAAGTCTTGGAATACCCTATGTTAAACATGGGAAGATTAAAAAACCATAGAGAAATGCATATGGCCTACAATCCCCCGCATTATATGTGGGATTAATTGGGATTATGTTCCCCTAATAATTCCAATCATTAGGGGAAGAAACCTAGAAGAATCATTTCTCTAGAATCCATAAATTTTAATGAAATACAACGTGACTACCCCCCTAACCGAAGATTTCTACCCTGGCTAGACACCTTGGAATGTCCTAGAAGAAGCAACGTAATTAACCAGCGTCCATAAAGACATGGAACTGGGAAGAGTCTCATGAGTAACTTCTTAAATTTCTGAGGGAGGCCCAGACTAGGAAAATATTTACGAGGGGGAATCTATGAAAGGAGGAACCGATATACCTTCATCCTATTTCAATCAGGGAGAAACATCCCTAAGTATATGACAGATGTCTCCCACCTTTGGAAAGAGGTAATGTAGGGAAACAGTTGTGTTTCCACCTTCGAAGATGGATGCACACCCTAGTAAATGCATCATAAATAAAAATAGTGAACCCATCATGAAGTTATTCTCCTCAATGTGGAGATAGTATCATTCATGACATTAGTGGATTGGAGGGTCACTAGATCCATGTATCTGGTGCCATGTCCCGGCAAGAAAATAGTGGTCTGAGTGTGAAACTCACCAGAAATTGGGATAGTTGAAAGTTATAAATCCTAGTCTGCGACTTTGTTATGTGGATCCTTATTACCAAAAATGGAAAAATAAATGAATTTGGGGCACTGGATGTTTCCCTCCTTCTTTCATCACTAATGGTAAAATATCTCTGCTTTACAAAACCCAAGATGTCATGATATGAAAGCAATCACCGACCACCCACTGAAACTGGGGAAGGGGAAAAATCAACGTAGAAAACCCATGTAGCCTCGTCTCCCCCATGGTAGTGTCCATATTCATAACTTGTTGGTGTTGAAGCCCCATCTCCCCATCTAAATTTATTTAGATAAGGGTAACTAATGACCTCATTCGTCAATACGAGGAAGAGGGGATTATCCCAATCTTGGATTTGGGATGAAAAGACAAAGAGGCTTCTGCGCCCCATCACCATCGTCTCCCCAAAGGTCTGCATAGGGATCCATTTCTCCCCACTCCAATATATAAAATTTTTGGGAGACTCTCCCTAGAATGCATAGATGAATCCCTCCCATATGCCAATGAAGTGAGGTATGCCTGGCACGGACTAGCCAGAATCCTTCTCTAGGGGATCCCAAGGAAGGCTCTTACAAGGCCATGCCAGCGCCTCCACCCAACACCACAGGATAAGGAGAAACTAAGCTATGTTCTAGCACTACCAGCCCCAATCAATTTAAACCGATGACAGTGTTTGGTTCAAGATTAGGAGGTCGCATGGAGAGGAGTGTCATCATCAACTACTTCTGTGGCTCGTGCCACCACTGATGTATACCGTTAGTCCCTTATTTATGTCATGCATGGGCACTCATATGTCTGACCATGATCGAGGCCCCAACCACCCCATGAGAAGGCTAGGAAGACACTCCTGGTTGATGACACAAGTGGTGTTTGTCACAGGCTGACCCGCGGTAAAGACATCTAGTATGGAGGCCCTCCCTATACCATCACCAATGAGAGTGTGGACCCTCCCTGCTCCCATGTTCGGCATGGAGGTCCTCTCCATTCCACCTTCAATTCAAGCGAAGTTCCTCCTCACTTCATTGAAACCTTGTACAGAAGCCTCTTCTGCACCCATGAACTCAGTTATGGATCCATTCCTCCTGTCACAGGTTGCCGATGTGAAGATTCAACCCATACGATCAATAGTTAGTGTGGGGTCTTCCATGTGTCATTATATAAACTAATAAAAGTCCTCCTCATCCCTGTAATCATATAAGATAAGGTTTTCCTCACTTTATGAGCACCCAAGATGGAGTTCCTACTAGTGTTTAGTTCGAGTAGAATGAGGACCCTCCTCACACTGACTCTGTCAAAGAAAACAAGCATGGGGGCTCTACCCATCCTTCCACCAGCTTTAGTGGTGGTCATACCCGCTCCAGAACTTCCCATGGATGTTACCTATATATGTCATCTAGTGGACATAGATGTCCTCCTCGTGTCCCCTTTGACATCTATCCAGGTGCTTCTCACACCACGGCTCACCCAAGAAGATGTCCTATTTTCCCCAACATAAATTTGGTTCAAGGTTCACCTCAAGGAAAAAATATACCATGTCCCAAAGAGCCATCCCAGGGAAGGAGGGCGGTTTGTAGACACCATAAAAGGAATGCCAAGAATATTTATACAACAATTAATCCCATTGAATTCTGAGATTCTGAGGAGGAATACGATTCGGCAATGGAACCCTCACCTCGATCCTCTATGTCGAGGGTTGGGGCAGGAATGCGACGTATCAGCCTCATCCTTGCAGAATGTGAGGTCCACCAGATTCTCACCTCCCTCCATAGATACATCAAGGAAGAGGAGGATTTGGCCCCTTACGAGGGTCTGGTCGTGAAATACCCCTCTTTTCAACAGGGTTATTCTCTACCTTAACCAAAGATCATGGTGAGATATTTTGGGGACAAGTAAAGGATGAAATACATCTTGGAACTCCATTAGTGACCACAACCCCTACACTAGAAGCCATAGTTTCCGGCCCATTTTACCATGATGTAGTGGCTCAGAAATTGCATTCATAGCATGATTTCCCGAGATACAGTGGCTTGTTAGACTATTCACCATATTATCCTCTGGACATTCTTCCATCTCAGCGGACTGCATCGGCAACATTGTCATTCGAGTGGCCACCCATAGTAGATGAGTTGGGAAACCAAGGAAAATATCCCATGCTTGGGCCACAGATATTTTGGTACATCTTTGCAGTGGATAATTCTACAAAAATGTTCTGGCCAATTGTTACCACAAACTTTAGAGAAACAGAATCGCTTAACAAGGAGGAAGTCGCATTCTTTTGCCAACCCCAATGGGATATTCACTTCTGTCTCCATTATCAATGAGTGGATTACGCCCATGATACAGTCACACTTTGAGGAAATTGTATTGTAATGTCGTATGGATGACTTGGTCTCGATCCCTATGGCCTAGCACTCAGAGTCTGTAGGTCTCCACCAGAGCCAACAGCAAAAATGCATTAAGATATTTAAAGTGATCCACAAAATTATCATGGAGCCCTCCAGGAACAATCTAGTATATGTTCAAGAGCAGTATCCTACCCTACATTTCATTTCTATCAGGATACAGCCTGATTTTCTAGACGATATTGAGGATATGCCTCTAGGTAGAGTCGCATTTAACATGGAAGATCTATGAGAAGAGGAGAATAAGCTAGAGATATTTAATGATAACGTTCCCCTAGGGAGAGTTCCCAAAATATTGGATCTGTTTGGAAGGGTTACTTTCCAGCAGAGGAATTTACTGGGTCATCCTATGCCGAATAAGGAATTTTTCCATAGCCAAAATCCCAATAAGGGGAAAGAGCACGTGGGAGCTCTCAAACCCTATGACCCGTCTGTCTCAGTGCAGAAGATGGTTGGTGATCCTGAAAAACCTGTCCTATGCCAACATCTCATGGAGTACAAGAAGATGGTCAATGACCTTATTTCATAACACATTGGGAAGTAGTGTCCAAACTACGATGATCCTCATCTAGGGCTGCAGGGGTACGTACAACTACCCTAGATAGTTTCCCCTGGGTCACCCTGGTCATCCTTCCCACATGGACAAGAGATTGGATGAAACTTATGGAAATAGGGATTGGTATGTGTCCCCAAATCCTCATGAGCAGCGTGATGATCACCAGGACCCATCTCAGGTTCCCCCAGCCACTCTGCAGGTTATCCCACCAACCTCACCATGATCTGTCGATCTTGTTTATAAATATGAAGAACCTAACAACACACTATAGGTCAAGTAACATCTTCATGATTGGAATCCTCACCGAGAGGATCCAATGGTGACACTCATTTCTCGCCTCGAGGCATTGGAAACTCGACATGTGGAAATATCTTTTAATGGAAATCCATATCCGGCCTTAGACGATGATATGTAGACACCCCTGGAATTCAAAAATCCAACCTTATCCCCCTATAATGGTATGGATGACCCGTTATAGCATCTATCCCACTTTATCTCAAAGTAAGGACCTATGTTGGGAACTCCATCACATCAAAAGGCTTCCAAACACCAGTGTTTCGTACCCACATTGGAAGGAACTGTGTTTGATAGGTACAACCAGCTACCCATTGGGTTGGTTGCCAACTGGGAAGTACTCTATAGGTAATTGTTTTTAACTATTCAGCTGTACCACATATAAGATTAGTATTAAATACCTCTTCAAGTGAAAGAAGAGGACAAAAGAGTGCGTTTTGGACATTTTCACCCGGTGTAAAGGCCTCACCCACTCCTTTGATATTCTTCTGACTCGGGAACAACTACTAACAATGTGTTTGGGGAATGTCTAAACTGAACTAGTACCCTTTCCAATTACTTATAATTACCCTGGGTGATATGGAGACTTCACTAATAAGTCCCAACATCTAGAGGAAGCCTTACCGTGGGGCAATTAGGAACGTTCATTTCCTCCTACAAATCCCATGAGAAGAGACACTAAGGCTGAGCCCACCATGGTGGCCCAAATAAGGGCCCCTAGGAAACTGGATTTGTTATCATTGGATCCCCCTCCATAACCTTGCAGGGTCCCTCCACCTCAGGCACAGCTTTCGGCCCAATATCTCCCACCTCATAATCGTAAAGCGCCCCCACATAATGTGACACCAGTATCTCGGTGAGATAACTAGGTTCCACCTCCACAAAAGGCTCCTCCAGCCCCTCTTTAGGGCCAAGCTCCCAGAGAATGTAGGAGGCCAGAATAGGAAAATCTCACTGATCACCCCAATTACTACCCCTATTACCAGATCCTAGGACACACCCTCGTACAATTCTATTAGTTTGACGATTGGTTTCAAGACTGGGATGATAAAAACAAATTCATGTTAGTCCCATATCTAGCATAAGTGGAATGGGTATTTGTGAATCCCTATAGCAGTAGTAATAGTGAAGGTGAGTGGCATCAGGTTCCAAACCGCAGGTCTGAAATTTATTATAAAGGAATGGATCCTAATGCATTTTTCCATGCCTATGGTATTATCTATGCCCATCGAAATCAAACTGAAACTTCATGATATGTCGCATAACCTGCAACCAGTATTTCTGCATCAACGGATCAACCATCCTTTTACCAAACGAGAAAGCATAGATGATGCAATGGAAAACAAATTCCCCCACCAATTTCATCATCATACCATACTCTTGTTGACATCATGCCCCCAGATATAGAAATTCACCCAAAAATCCGTCTATTAGTGGAGTATTTTTTAGGTTACGATCAAGGGTATGCCTCGATTAACACTGTAGAGCTGGTAAACCCCTACATGATTTCTAACAATGAGCAGTGCCAGCCGAAGCCTCCCAATGTCCCTAGCCATTTCTAGCGTCGAAGGAGATGCAGCTATATGGGATGTCAGAGTCCATCAGTCATTACTTCCAGCGATGTATTTCATGCCACATAAACCATACCTCTAGCCAAGAATAGATCCCAGCACACGCAAAAATCCCATCAAGTGTTATCAGGTCCACCTTCACCATCTCTTGTGTTACATGATCTGGCAGACCCACCTTGATTGCACCATGATCAGTCATGCACTGTTACGGACCATACTCTATCATCTGTCTCACATCCAGTAGTCACTCCACAAGAATATACTAGCATGCTGGAGGACATTCGCAGCACCAGCCAGTCGTCATTGGGAGTGGAGAACCAACAGAGTGCATAAATTCCTCCAACTCGGCAATGTATTGATCCCCCACTGCATGGGATACTGCAAAGCTGTCCCGGACAGGACCGATCCCTAAAAAATCCATCCTAAGATGATTCAGATGTTTCCAAAACTCAAGCAGGTTTAGGAATTGTCTATTGACATCCCAGATGTCCCATGCCTCTGAGAAGACAATGTTCTCAGGAACTTTTATGTGGTGTATCTGCTTCCCCAAAGCATAGGTGGGTATAAAACGAAATCCCCTAGGAGGAATCCCCTCCATATAACATTTTTCCTCTGAGTTTATTGGGTCAGATGCTGAAACCGGACTCTCAATTTGTGCATGTTTTGCTGCCACTAAAACCCTGCTACAATGGGATGTCCTCACCACCTTATGGCCCCATCCTCGAGGTTTGGGAGTCACTCCGTCACTGACACAGAGAGTATGCTACTTCAGCATTTCCCCTGTGTATGTCGCCTCCCGACTCTTGGTGTATTCCTTCACCAAAACCATATACAGATGTGGGCGGAGGCAGCTCATTTCACATCTTCCCATCCCCCTATGTGAACATGAGCCACATCTGCCTCATCACACATGGGTTTTCCTCATGGAACACTCCCATGTAGACTTTCGGGGACAGCTGTTACATGCACTAGAACTGCCTCGTGAAGTGATGCGGGGTGTACAACTTGTAGTGAGGCTCATGTTCAACCCGCGCCACTAAGAATCCTCCCCTAAAGGCCAGAAGGTAGGTTTGGTTATCTTCATTTCCCAAACCATCATTAGTAATGACATATGTTTGCAATGGTAATGGGTGTATGTTGAAATCACCTGACTTTTAAATCCTCTTCAGCACAAACTATAGGCTCAGATTGTTTGGGAAACTCCCCACTGCATTAAGAATTTCTAGTTGAATGTTCGACAGTAGAGGGGAAATATGTTTTGGATATTTTTATATTCCCTAACACATGCTACTATCCACCCATGCAGAAGATGGAATATACAACATATCCTTTATGGCTTCTTCCCTTCACTGATGAGCCACAACACCTTATACAACATGATAAGCATTGAGATTATTAGGTTGACCCGCTTCCCAGTCACCAATGTGGATTCCATGATGAACATGCTTGGTCTCACACCGATAATTGTGACCCTCACTGAAAGAATCCAGCCACAGATATGTGCCAAGATGAATGCATCCATCCTAACCACTGGTTGTTGGTCAATACTAACAATGAATCCCAATGAATTTCACTTACTTTCTTCCAAGAGTTTTCAATATGAGTGCTTCTGGTCTTTTTGAACCCCCTTCGGGTAGGTTCAAGGACTCACAAGAAACTGTCTATCTACAAGGAAATTCAGGAATTTCTTGGATTTCCACTTAAAGTGGGCATCACTCACCGATGACAGGTCCTCCCCCGACACTAGGATCATCATTGTCTTTTCCAACAGAGGGATATATTTTGGGTCCTCCCATGTGTTTTCAGTAGGGAAGAACTTGTTGTACATTTCCCCCAGTATCGGGACCCTTGAGATTTTGTGTATGTCCAAGAGGATGATACCATCCTCGACATGGTGAATATAAAAGGTATAGGTCCTCAACGACTACCTACTCAACAACTCTTGCATCAGCTTCTTCAGTTGGTAGATTACATGTGCTACAATCAACCCATGCAGAATATGGAATAGACCACATATCCTTTGTGGATCCTTCCCTTCACTAATGAGCCAAAACACCTTATACAACATGAAAAGAATCAAGATTTCTAGGTTGACCCGCTTCTCAGTCACCAATGTGGATTTCATGATGTACATTCTTGGTCGCACACCCATAATTGTGACCCTCACTGAAATAATCCAGCCATAGATAAGCGCTACGTTGAATGCATCCATCCTAAACACTGGTTGCTGGTCAATACTAACACTAAATCCCCATGTCTTCCACATACTATCTTCCAAGAGTTTCCAATATGAGTGCTTCTGATATTTTTGAAGCCCCTTCAGGTATGTTCGAGGCCTCACAAGAAACTTCATATCTTCAAGGAAATTTAGGAATTTCTTGAATCACCTCTTAAAGTGGGCATCCCTCACCGATGACTTTTCCTCCCCCGACACTAGGAACATCATTTCCTTTGCTAGTAGAGGAATCTATTTTGGGTCCTTCCATGTGTTTGCAGTGGGGAGGAACTCAATGTACATTTCCCCCATTATCAAGACCCCTAAGATTTTGTGTATGTCCCAGAGGATGATACCATCCTCCACATGGTGAATATAAAAGGTATAGGTCCTCAATGACTACCTACTCAACAACTCTTGCATCAGCTGTTTCAGCTGGTAGATGTGAAATTAGGAAGCCCAAGCCACCCCATACAGGACCAGTCACCTTATCTATGCCCCAACTCTTTTCACGAGGCACCTACCTAGTAGGCCCATGCCCAATCGTCCATGAATTTTCCACCCTCGTGAAAATCTCACTTATCAGTTCACCCCTTCTTCAGGTTCCCTTGGGCTACCTTCAGAATGGTGTGGTACATTGGGGGGGGTATTTCTCCAGCTACAATTCCTTACCTTAAACATTATTCACATCATTGTAGAGGAAATAAATATTGATGGATGTGAAATACTCCCATGTATGGACATCGGCCACCCTAAACTACTTTCAATCGCACAACGTACTCCTGAACCAGTAGGTCAGCTCATTTTAGGGATGAAAACAACATCCCTCAAACCAAATCCCTATAGAAGCATCCTTTTTCATAGTTGGTATTTATTATTACCCTCTGATAGTAGGTACACTAGCAACTCATGGTCTTAATGGCTCCGTACACGTTCCTTGATACCTAAGTTATTCGTCATTTCCTCCATATGGGCAGCATTCGCAAGGTCCACCTGGATGATCCCGGATTATCCATTCAATCTTTATGTTTTCAAAAACAAATTCCTGGATTGCGGAGCTCAATTGTGAATATCTACCATAGATAAAGGTCACAAAGCTCTTCCACATGCCTCATTAATGAAATTTGTGTCACGCACATTCACAGATTCAATCGAATAACTATGCACCACAAAGCAGAAGGGCCATATTCGCAATGAACGATCATGGATCATGAAGAGATTTTTGATCAAGAACTCAGATATGAAAACACAAATATTATAATTGAAAGAATAGAAGAAATACTCCCCTATTTATAGGAGACTACCCCTTGTGCTTCATGGCACATCTGGCCACGGCGAGCATCACATCATTCCCAACCCACGCATCACCGCATTACATCACGACCCTACTTTGAAATCATTCTTTGCAATTCACATAATCATTTTATAGATTTTCCCTCAGACATTGAACCTCGTTTTCTCAAAGGATCTATGTCTGAGGGGGGAATATTCTGGTATTAAAATATTTACATAAGGAAAGGATGCAAAGAAGAAACCAATACCAAGGAGACTGCCTCATGAAGCCTGTTTTCAGAGCCACTTATCACCACGTCATTCGTGGAACCCCACAGCATAATGGATGACGTGAAGTTGAATCCCCCTCTGTGGTCACCACGGAGTAAAGATGCGAGTGGCTACACATTTATGATGAAATTAACTAGGATATTCATGATCTGGAGGGAGATGAATCAACATATTTGAACCAGCCGAAGTGGATAGAATCCTCTGTGAGTGCCGCACAGACCACCCTGAAGAGTTCTGCACTGAGGAGGGGATTACTGTCGAATCCACGGTTACGACTAACATGATGCAATCTGCGTCTGATCGCGTGGTACCACATGGCTTCGAACTAATAATCCCTATTTCATGCCACCACTCACCTATAATTATTGGGCTCCCCTCGATCCCAAAGATGGATACTACAACTTTTCACCTTCTCTACTCTCAAATCAAGAAGAAACTTCTACTCTACGAATCCTTGATAAAAATGTGCTATTACGAGTACTTGAGAATTACGAAGCACCCTTCCCATTTCTCAAATACAACCCCTCTTCATGTAGTTATTCTCTTTGAAAATCCCACGGGTCACTGCGAAGAAAGAAGATCCTCAAGTGTAATAAAGTCTTCACAAAGCACACATGCTTCGTGATGTACCCTCAATGCACTTGTGAATAATATACTAAGGTAGGGTCATTGTGCTTCGCGAAGCACATTACCTCACAGGGATATGCTTCGCAAGGTACCCTAGCTTCACGAAGTCCTACTTTGAAAAATAATTTCTACATTGCGAAACACCCTCCATATACACCTATGACATATTCCTAGGCTTGGCTACCCCACATCATGAATCATACCCCTTCGTGAAGCCACTCCACTACATGGAGCACAATAGCATCATAAGGTCCCTTTCTATTAACCCATTTTCTTTGAAAACCCTTCTCTCGTATGACCCTCTAGGTTTGTGCGAAGTGATTTAATGGTTTCTTGGGTGATGTGTGATGTTGATATTATTAGCCGTATTCTTGTTCTCAAAGGAATTATAAAGGATATTTTTTCTTTGTATAGACACTCTAACCTGGGCTCATCAGTGGATCACTCCACGACACCCCAACGCCATGGCATTGGTGGTGCCTTCCCATCACCATGGGTTAAATCGTACCAGTTATGTAAATCTAAGGGGTGTGAAGTGAACCCACTTCGTCTGAGAGGTCAGACATTAAACAACTAAGTACCATCATCCTCAAAACATGAATTTAAACTATGGGATCTCCCCATGAAATACAAGTAGGGAACCCTGTCTCAGACATTCTCTACTCCCACTCATCTCTAGAGGAGTGACATCTTCCTCACATGGAAAGAGATCCTCTTTGCTGGAGTAGAATTTTTCAGCATGGAAGGGCCACCATCTTGGTGTGAGCCCCTAACCTTTCATACGGGAGGTAGAACCCCAGATCCTCCTATCCTCTTTGTTGCTAAAGACCAGAGGAGAGATGGTCACGTAGACCTTTGTTATCCCATCCATCCCCATCTATGATTTGTCTCCATCAAGCCTCCATCCGAGAGCTAGTCCCAATATACATATCCCTTAGCTAATATCCACACATAAGACCCTATTTCCTTTTTGGGACGCAAACCACACATATGCCCCACTCCACTTAACACGGACACACCTTTCATAATGTGATCATTAGGTATTTTCTACCTCTTGTTTCTCACCTAGAGAACGACTTATATGGGATTATATTAAGGATTGTCCATGGAATCCTTCTTGGGATGCCATAGTGTATATTCCTTAATACCCCATCTTGAACTATGTGGACTTTGATCCTTGTCTCCTAGGAATGGTTTGTATGAATCCTCCATAAGGATCTAGCAAAACACCTACAGGTCCTGACCCCTTCACATCAGTTAACCTTCATCCCGCAATAAGTTAAACTATACCCATTCAAATTATGTGGGGTTTGATCCTTGCCTCCTTGAAAGGGTATGTATGGTTCCTCCTTGAGGTCCAATGCCAATATATAGTAAGTCGTTGTGTTCCCTAATCGGCAGTAATCAATTATGTTCCCTATTTGATTTTAAGCTTTTGTTTTCTCCAATCGACGGTAATCCACTGATTTCCCTAATCAGCGGTAAGCCATTGGAACACAATTCAGTGGTAAATAGTTGTAAACCCTAACCAGTGGTAATATGTTGTAGCCTCATCTAGTAGTAAGTCGTTGTAGTCCGCAATCGACAGTAATTCATTGTAGTCCCCTTTGTTGGGACCTACATATCTGGTCTAAACCCAGGCATCAGACCAACCCAGGCTGCTAACCACCCGTAAGCCCCAGTATATCATTGGGTAGTTGTCTTATTCATACTCCCTGAATCTATCCCCCCCCCCCATTCTGAACTATTTACACATTGATTACTGACATCATTGATTCTTAGGAAGCCTCCATAATTTTCAAGCACATCACTCACATCTCATCGTGGTCTCTACCTCATGAATATGTGTTTCGAGAAGGTTATCCCCCAACATTGAGGTTATACTTCCTCCAGATCCCATCCATTCATCCATTTTCATGGGACACCTCCTGAGGTATCCCATCGCCCCATTGAACTCTGTGGGCATTGATTTTCTAACACATGGATAAATAGGAAGTCTCTTTGAGGCTCATGCCTAATATCAACGTTGTGCTCATGTTGGTCCAATATCACTCTCAATCCACTCTCAATAATCCATGTGAATCCTTATTCTTACCTGGGATGGCACTTCATGTGAGATCATGTCACCCACTTTCTTGATGCACCTTGCAGTAATTGGGTAACTAACCATATGTTAGCTCTAACATCAGCAATACCTCTAGGGGATGCACTAATATGATCAACTCCCGTATGAGTTCTGATCAATCTGATCCATCTCCGCTAGACATAAATATCATGGAATACCTTATATCAAACATGGAATGCTAAGGAAAACCTCAGTGACATTCCTATGGAATACAATCCTCCACATTCAATGTGGGATTCCTCAGCATTCTACACCCCCGAGAAGCCTATCATTAGGGAAAAAAACCTAAATACATCAGTGTTCTAGTGTCCAGACATTCCAGCGATGTCCGACGTGACTACTCCCCTGACCAAAGGTTGCATCCTGGACCAGACCCCATGGAATGTGATGACAGAAGCAGCGTAATTTACCGACGTCCATGAAGACGTGGCACTAGGAAGAGTTTCATGAATAATGTATTAAGTTTATGAGGGTGACCTAGACTATGAAAAGAGTTCTAAGGAGGAATCCATAGAAGGAGGATCTGACATACCATCATCCCATTTCAATCAAGTATCAAATGTCCTTTAGTAAATGATGGATACCGAATACCATTGGAAAGTGGGAATTCGACGCAATAGTTGGGAGTTCTCTTCCATAGATGGATGTGCACCCCTGTGAAAGAGTCAGAAACATACAGCCACTTAGGATATCCTTCATGAACTGCACAGGATATCCCAATCATGTGGGATGGTTTTTCTATGAACTAATGTTAATAATAAATAAATTTATATCTAAAAAACCAAAATCAGTGTATAATAGAGGAAGAGAAACATGACAGTTTGAGATAAACCTACCTTTCATTAATGATATGAAATAAGAAGAATCCAATCAGATAAATTCAAAATAATGATCTGAAATGGTAGAGATAATAGGGAATCTCCCCCATTCATTTTTTGTTAATGGAGTTGAGCGAACCAGAGGGGTCTATAAAAATTTCCCTTTGAAGAAAAATAAAAAAAAATACATAAAAAAGTGAGTAACCTACATGGATCATGATGGGAACATGAGTTTCAATATGTGAATCAACTACCATATAGAGGGAAAATCCATTGGCTTGACAGTTTTAGTGTGTGAGCAAAAATTCAAATGTGATTCCTACTATGTAGTATAGCTTCATATATGAATTGTATTTAGGAAAAGAAATCATCCCACAAATTATCATTCATATTGTTAATAGAACATTTCATGTTGTGAATGTACTTCAACTAAATTTTTCAATATCTTGACATTCCATACTATTTCTCAAACAACATATAGAAAAGTTGACACACCACAAATATATAAAACACTTCTAGAATCATAGTTTAGAGATGTAAAAATATATAAAATCCTATTTTGTGTACCGATTATAAAAATAAACCCCTAAATAAACGAAAAATAAAAATCCAATCTTGAAATCACTACCGAAAATATTTCTGGTCATAATTAACTCTCCATCATAATGCTTCTAATACTAGATAGGCTATGGTAGCTCTCCGACCATGAACATTGCTGACCTTGGTCATTAATTCCAGAACAACCCACTATGGTTCATTAATAATGGACAATTGTTCTTCTGAAACACAACTCTGAACTCTGATCCAGGATAAACTGACGTTTCTCCAAGAAATGTGATGTGATTATCAAACCATGGGAATGACATTAAAATGATTCACCCAATATGGATTCCATCTCACCTTATTCAATTGAAATCCAATGCCTGAACCAGTCCAACCCTGGATGAATTCCTTTGAAAATTCTCATCCAATCCTTCCAATGTACTCTATATAAGGTCATGACCTTCAACCTAACATAATATATTATATTATTTAAGTATTATTTTCTGTTATTTTTGTCTATTTTATCAGGATTATAGTTTTAAGAAATAGATAATGAGTCCTTCATAAAAAACCATATAAAAAAAGTGGACAGATGGGATTAATATCCTTTTTTCCCATAATATAATTTTTTTAAATTAATCATGATTTCGTTTCAGGGAAAAAATTTATAACATCAAACATAACCTTTTCCCTTCCCTTAACCATCCTAAAATACTAAAAAACATTTAAAATTGTGGGATGAGAAAAAAAGGCCTAGTAAGGGACATTAAAATAATGAAAACCATTACTCCTGTTAAAAACCTGAAAAAGTATTGTTGAACTTTATCTTCAAATTTCATTAAGATTTTAAAATAAAAAAAATTGATGAAAAAACTCACAATTTTTTATCTTAGAAAACCTTTAATACACAAAATTAGAAAAGAAACCGCATTTTTGGAAACATAAATAATCATATTCACAAAACCCTTTCAAAACCATTTCTATTGTAATCCCCATATACGGTTCTTCTAATATAAAAATTCTGTAATTCAATTGGGAGATATATTGGGGATTAACCCATCGTATAAGCTATATTGGGATCACTCATAAATCATGAGCTATAATGGGGCTCAACCCTTCATATATGCTATATTAGGCTCATCCATGAGCTATAATGTGTATTGTCCGTTTATATAATCAATATAAACCTCCCCTATTTATCATATAATTCTGAGGTAATAGATCATTAATATAAGATTATATTCTTTCCCATTTTAATTATAAAACCCATTAAAAACTCTTCTGAATCTATATAGAAAACCATTTTAAACATCAAAATACTAATTATTTTAAAAATAATTTTGAATACCAAAATACATAGAAAATGGGAAATATTGATTTTCATTGAAGAAATCATGTGGGATTTAAAATGAAACCATAATTCAAATAATGTAAATTATAGTGTAAATGGTTGTTTTCCATGTATATGTTCAAAATAGAATATTCATTCTATCATTTTTCAAACCATTCTATATTAAACAAATAAAATTATTCCTTTTAAAACCCATTGAAATAATGAAAAAAGATGCATAAAAATAATTTATTAATCTTTTATTTCCATATAAAAAATTTCTTACAAATGATATAAAAACATAGACATGCAAAAGAAATTTCTAGAAGGAAAAAAAAAGAAGGTTATTTAAATTAAAAGTCCCTTTTGATATAGGAAATTCATGAATAAAATATACATTAATGAATAATATTAAAACAAATTAAATGCAATAATATTGAAATAATTGATCATATAAAATAGTAAAGGTTTTTCACATAAATATTATAAAATAATATAGGTACATATCTTCTAAATATGACCCAACAAATTGAAATTGAGATGATTTCCCTTACCATGTGCCTGACATGTCACATGGTTTATTTATCTTCTTAATATATATATATATATATATGCATTATTTACACTATTTATAAATGTTTTCAAAATTTTGATTCTTATTATTTCACTTATCACCATGTTATATATAGTTACTTAATAAAATAAGTTTTTGTCCGGTATTGTGATGATATTTGGCCTATGCATCAAAAATTACTTTAGTAAGATGACTACTGGTCAAATAGATCATTCTTATACATCACCAAAATAATAATCATTACATAATTATAATATTTATATATAGAAAATATAATTAAAATACAATCATTAAATATATTTGATAAAAATTAACTACAGTACAATTATGGAGACCATGTGTCACTCGTACGCATGAGTAACGTTTCAATTTCCCAATGACCGTTATGGAAAGAATGAAAGTAATATTTTTTTCATTCAAGAATTATTATAAAATCATATATAACATATTATTTCATTATATATAGTTATATAAATCATAAATGTGTTCTGGTGAGGAAAAAATAATCACATCACATCGTGGAGGCGGTAGTCCACACGTAGACAAAGAACGTTATAATTTTTCAGTGTAAGAAATAAAATAATATATTATCTTTTAATAATTATAAATAATTAATTAAATTAATTAGTACGTAATTTATAAGAAATATATTCCTTATATTTATCCATAGTACCTTCCATTTAAATATTTAGTGATAAAATGAATCAACAAAGCTTCGTGTGGTAGTAGTCAACCGTACACAAGTGTGACATTATAATATCTCATGTGGAATAGAAATTTAGAAGGTGTATGTGATATCAGCACTCAAGACATATAAATAGTTTATATAGATCACATATATACTTGAAATTCATTATTACAACTGGTCATGATAGGAAATGATGGAAAATGAATGACATTAGATCATGAAGAGGTAGTCCACCAAACAAATGAATTATGATTTTGTATCAAATTTGATTAATGTGGAGGTGGATTTAGGTTATAAAAATAAAATAATAACAAATCAGTATATGGTATATACTTTTTTCATTATATAATCAAAATTATAGAATATTTGTAGGAGTTCGAAGAATAAACAATATAACGAATCTTGGCGGAGCTACATAACATTTCTTCAGACAGTCTCCTTTGGTAAGCCCAATAATCATTCATAGGATGGATTTCCGATAAAAAAAGAATTATTGGATGTTTTGAGGGAAGTATGGAATATATTTTTGAAGTTATTTTCCATGAGTGTTTTTTATTGTGTTAATAGGATAGGAGTGGGGTTTATCTTTTAATAGTGATGTGAGTTGCACACTTGTTATTTTTTGAATGGATAATTGGCTACTCACTTTTATAATATGAATAGAGAATCCAAAATTGACAAAAATTGAAATTTATAAAATAAATGGTTGAAAACATTCCAGACATTAGATCATAGATAAGTTATTGTTTTGATATAACCCTTATCACTTTAGATTAACCCCTCGTAAATCAATTTTGTACCTTGAACACGATAATTATTTTATTCTGGTATCACTATTCATATTAGCAAGTAATTAATTATAATTTATTATTTAAATATATTATAATTATGTAAAATGGAATATATTTTACTAATTTCAATCAATTGATTTGGTAAAATCTTATTAAAAAACGTTCAAATGCGACAAAAATATCAGGTTTCCATGAAATGCCATTTTCGAGTATAAATGATTTTATACTAAATAAAATACTAATAATTATAATTGTATGAATTTAAATTAATTTTTTAATGATATATAATATATATATTTAATTTTTAACATTCCTTATTAGGGTTTGGTTTGTTTTTTTAAATAAGAGGAACATTATTCAATTTGTTATAGTTTTTAGAAAATTCTCATTTTAAAACCCAAATACAATAATTTAGTAAAATACAATATAATTATTATTCAAAAGAATTTAAATAAATTAAATAAAACTAAATAATAATTTAGTTGATTTAAATCATATCCAAAAATAATTTTTCTTTCAAATTACTTAATTTAATGAAAACAAATGACATTTGAAAAAGAATAATATTTTCACTATTCACTAAAAAGTAATATTTTCTAAAAAATCATGAAACATCAAGATAAGTAAATATTGAAATTATGATTTCAAAAATTGTCTTAATTTTTTCTAATCAATATTAAAAATGTATCAAACCCTACTTATAATATTTCCTTTTAATAAAAATAATTTTTGAACAATAAAATTACTTTACTAGAAATTAACTGATTATTTTCTATGAATTTATCAACAATTTATAGTTAGGAAGATACATATATATAAATATATATATATAATATAGAATTTACATAATACTATTTATACCATCTAATTTAATTCAAAATTATAATGGTGATATATTTCATGTTTCATTTATCCCCAGTATTTCGTGTTGAACCTACTATTGAACATTGTTTTTATTTCTAACATCTGAAGGTGTAACATCCTCCCACCGTTTATAAATCGAATCCTCAGAATTTAAATTTTATATTTTTTTATAAATGGATGGAAATTTTAATTATCCATTATTGGGAACCCACATTGTAAACTTTTTCAAAAAAAACATCCTTCTGATATGATAGAAATGTAAGTACAAAGGTTATCTAGATTAAAACATGACTAGGTTTCCAAGAAGGATACCCTAAGTGGAAAATTATAAGTTAGAAATTAAAGAAATTTTTAATGTACAAAAAATTATGGTTAGTGATTGAGATTAATTATCTTAAGAAATTGAATGATCAATATAAATTTAAAGACCTCAAAATAATAAATATGTGATGAGTTAATGGACCATTTGATTCACCATAAATAAATGTAATAAGATAAAATTGTCATGTAGAAGATATTTCTATTAGAGTTGAATAATTACTCTATCATATTCACTAAATTAATATGTATATAAATATATATATATTATAATATCCTCGAATAATCAATTTCCACCACACTCTCATCATTTTTCCAATGTTGAGTATCCAAGTTGAAATTTTCACGTCTAATGTAGTAATATCAACGTGTAACGAATAAAATAATCCCCTAAAGTATGACCATATAGTCCTCATATATAGAGTCATTAACTGAACCAAATGTAATTATCGTAGTTTTACATGTTTATAATAATTATATTGATTCTATTCTAAAATAATATTAATCCCCTAATCACAAAATAACTTTTCAATCACATCATTTCGAAGATGATAAAATGTATATTATGTAAATAATATTTATTGTTATAATTAAAATGGATTAATTTAAAATATTTATTTCATAATAACCAGGACATCACATAGTCCAGTGGTTGGAATTATACCATTATTGACCATTAGTAGCATGTTGAAGCCCCATGACCTTGCTCGTTGGAATGTGTATCCGCCTGGCCATCGAGTTATCCTTTTTTATAAAATTTCATCCTGGTAACATTTCATGAAATTTTATGAACATCCTAAAAAATTCCCTTAATAATAAAAGGTAATATATAACATAAATTTTAAGAATACCTTAAAACACAAGTCCAATAAATGTAAAGGCATGCTTCATGTTACAAAATTCATTACATATACATAATACCTACAAAAAACACCCAGTATTTCATTAATCGCTTTAAGATACCATCACTTAAAATTTGAAAATGAGTATATAAAACATTTCACATATGATTAGACTTCAAGAAATATTGAGATCTATATAGTTGTCACCACTTCACCAGATAGCCCATAATCAACTATAGTAGTATTAAATTATTTTTCCACACATTTTTGTTTTCGATCATGATGATTTTCACCCCAAGTAAGAAAATTAATACACACATTAGCATAATTTTCTTACTATTTTCATCTTGAACATGTTACTATTGAATACCTATATTTTCTCACATTCACTGATTGTTCAATACACATATCATTTTAGTCATGAACCCAGTGAAAAACTTACCACACCCAAAATACTTTCCAAACCAAAAAATACATAATAAAATTTGTTTAACTACATTCAGATCATGTTTTTTTATTAATTACATAATTCATAGTTCTTTAATTATCCATTTAATTACATATTTACCATTTCATGCTCTTTTACTCTTGTGTAACATATGTTAGGGAAAAATAAAACATAAATTTAATTACACAACGAACAAATTTCAGATAAATTTTAAATCCTAATGAGACTAATGGATTTAATAAACATTGGTTCAATTTTAATTAAAACCCTATTAATTATACTATCAGTGTCATGAATAAAATTATGAACATACCTATAAAATGTTTTAAATTTTAATTAAAAAACTTCTTATATATATTTATCCTTTTAATTAAAAATCACTAATTATTTCACAAAAAAATATTAACAAACATAGGGAAATATTTCCCTATGAATTTATTATTAAATTTTTCCCATTGCATGAAGTCAATATCATTTTTATCCTTAGTATTTTTAAACAGAGACCACCATCGATCAACATCACCTTCAAAAAAATAAATGGAATGTGTTATCTTTCTATGTATTGATTATCCCATGACATTAAATATATTCTCTAAAGAATTGATCAATCATTCAGTTACCAATGGGTCAGATTATCCACTAAATCATGGGGAATGTTGCCTCTTGAAATGTCCCAATATAGGAATCTTCCTTCAAGATATATCATGTTTCTCTCTAGAATGGATACAGTTAAAATCTTGTATCAAATGATAGATCTTTTAAATAAACTAATTTTTTCAATTCCAACCATCTTCGGATACTATTTTGGACAAAAGATTTCTTCTCAGTTTCTTCCAAATATAACATCCATTTTTTATCTACAGAAAATTACTCTTAACAGACATAGTTATGATGAAATACAATGGAAATCTTGAAATTATATTTCATTTTAACACAATCATAATGTAAAATATTTCAATATCATTATATTAACATTAACCTAAACTCCAATGTTAACTAAATCGACTGTAGATACCAACTATAAGGACCATACCATAAACATAACATAATGTATTGTATTACTCATTAATTCACATTATTTAATTTGAAGGATCTTTTTAGGTCTATAGATTTAGATAATTAGTTCATAACTCAAACATAGAAACATAAAATATAATATGAAAACTTCTGATTTGTATACCTTTTTAACATAATATAAAATTTTAAAAATTGAAATTGATATATTTTTTTGGAAAATCATAATTATCTTTAACTTGAATTATTTAATTACCTTACCCATCCTCAAACATATGAGTAAAATTTTAAAAACAAGGTAAAATGATATAAATATCAGTAAGGGATATAAAAATATTGAAAACTATTATTCCAATAAGAAACATGAAAATCCATGTCATGCTTTCTATATCTTCAATGTTATTTGGGAAAATGAAATAATGAATTTTGACGTGAAAAAACACACCGTTTTTTATAATATAAACCCATTAAAACCCATTCAAAGATAATAAAAACCTTTTTTGAAAAACAATGTGTTATATTTGTAATACTATCAAAACCATATCAATTGAATAATTATACAACTAACTTCCAATATAATCATTACCTAACAGAATGGGGATCTATAATGGGGATCACTCTTCACATATTCTATATCAAAATAACTCATGAGCTATAATGGGGATCAACTAATTATATAAAATATATCAGGATTTTCCATTTTCAATCAGTTATAATTTTGCCTAACCCTTTGTATAACCTCTCTCGGGATCACCTATGAGTTATAATGGGGCACAACCCTTCATATAAGGTATATCGGTATCACCAATTTACATATAATTCGTAGTTAACATATAAATAAATAAGAAAATATTATTAATTTACCTTTTCATTTTATAAACCATTTAAAGAAACTTTTGATCCCATATAAAAAACATTTTTGGATATAAAAATATCATTTTCTATTAAACAACAATATTTAATACAAAAATACACAAAAAAGGAAATGATTATTTTTATGGAAGAAAACCTGAAATCTTGATATGTAAGGATAATATCAGATAACAGGCACAATGAGGGAAAAATGCTTGGTCATCATATGTGTTGAAATTTGAACATTCCATTTCCCATTTGACAAAAAATGGTCCATATTAATATTATAAAATAATTCCTCTTTAAAACAATTCAAATAATATAAAATGAGACATAAAATTTACTTTAAAAAAAATTTATTTCCATATAAAAACATTCCTAAATTGATTTTAAAGACATATACATGGAAGATAATGATTTAGAAGGATAACATTAACAGATTATTTTTTAAAATAAAATTCCCTTATAACTTGTGAAACAAATGAATCATAATCCCCATGAAAGAATAATATTAATTAAAACATTAAATATTATCATAACTAAGAATGTAATGAAGAAACATGTTATAGGGGCTGTATAAATACCTTATAATGAATATAGTTTGATAAAATAAAAAATATATCAATAAATGTATATTGACATGAAGTCCCTTACCTAGAGTTTGACTTGGCATGTACATTATTCATCTTATTGAATAACAAACTTACGATAATTATTTAAATGTATTATAACCATTTTCATGTATATTATTCATTTATTTCATTTTTAAACATGTTATATGTAATTAATTGACCTAATATGTTTTTGTAATGATATTTAATGATATTTGGATTATATAACAAAAATTAATTTAGTGGTTTGACTATTTAAAAAAGAGATCGTTATTCAACATTTCCAAAATAATTATAATTAAATAAATACCGTATATATAAATAATAATTTTCAAAACAAATAAAGAGATATGGTTGTGAAAAATAAATTATGTTACCATCATGGAGAGGGTAGGTCAAACGTACACATGAGTAACATATCCATTTTTAGTGATCCTCATGGAAAAAGGAATATAAAATTTTATCTTTACGTAATTATCATCATATCATGAATATAATATTATTTAATTAAATATAATTATATATATATATATATCATACATGTTTTGTTTTGATGAAAAGAGAATCACATCGCTTTGTGGTGGTAGTGGATTACGCATAAAGGAACAACATTATCACTTTTCAGTTTAAGAATTAAATATATATATATATATATATTATAATTTCACAATGATACATATATCATGAATATAATTATTATTTGATCTATATGAAATATGTCAACTATCTTTACCCTTATTACCTACCATGTAAATAATTAGAGAAAAATGATTCACTACGCTTCACAAGGTGGTAGTCTTCCGTACACATTAGCGATGTTATTATATTCCCCACAGAATCGAAAATAAGAAGATATATGTTATATTGTAACTCCATAAGTCTAAATATCTTACAAATATCAGATAAATTATTTATATCAGTAATTAAAATAATCCATCAGTGTTGATGATGCGAAATTAATGATATATGTTTCTAAGGAAGAAATCCACCATACACAAGAAAGATGTTTTTAAATCCCATTTGATAAAAAGAAGATTAATATATATTATAAAATTAAAATAAAATATTCAAATATTTAATATAGTAGTATTTTTATAAATTGATAATATTTTAAATAAGTGTAAAAAGAAAAATAAAATAAGAATTCCAAGTTAAGTAGGATACCTCTTCTTTGAACGAACTCCTAATGTAATCACCAAAAGCCTTATTAAGATAGATATAAAATCATTCAAATTATTATATAATGTGTCAAGTGAATTAATAACATATTTGGATTGTTATTTTATGATACTTATGGAGTTTAATATGTGAAGTGTATAAGATAGGGGTTGCATTTAATATAAGATGTGAGTTTTAGAATTGTAGTTTTTAAAAAGAAATAGGTGTACCCAAATTGTCAACATTAAAATAGGCTCCAAAATGGACTATTATGGATCCATAGTAATTATAAGGTAAACATATTTTTATAAAATATATTTTATATTGGTTTTTAGTTCATTTATAACTTTATCATTCTAGTCTATCATATGGGTAAATCAATTTTTATGTTAACTGTAATAATTACTTTTTATTGTTTTCAAAAAATTTAATGGTAAAAAATAATTTAGATATAATTAAATAATATAATATTTTATGATTCAAAATATAGAATCCATTTTATATAATTAAATTTGTAGAATCTCAGAAAAATAATTTAAAGAAAAACCCACACATGCGACGAAAAAGAGGGTTTCCGAGATGTGTATTTTCTGAAAAAAAGATGATTTTATTTTAACTACCGGAATAATAATTGTAATCATATGAATATAAATTAATATTTAAGAATATATAATATAAAAATTTTATTTAAATAATTCCTCCTTAGGAATTATTTAATTTAGTTTAGAAGGAGGAACCTTACACACATTAAAATTGTTTTAAGAAAAACATTGTTTTTAAACCAAAAAACAAACATATACTTAAATATAATTTAAATTTGGTAAAAAGTAATTAAGGGGAATAAATATAGGTAAATAATATTTATGCTAAATTAAATAATATTTTAAACATAATGTTACTTTTATCTTTTTTAATTTATTGAAAATATATTCCATTTTTATGATAATCATTTTTTCACTACTCAATGAAAAATAAATATTTTCCAATAAATCCAAAAATTTAAACATATTTAAATTATGATATTATAATTTAAATAGTTATTTATTTTTTAAAATATATATTTTAAACATTCCAAATATTAATTATAATATTTCTTTACAAAAAATTGACTTTTAATAAAACCTATATTTAGAGAATAAAATTACATTACTAAATATTTATTGATTATATAATTAAAATTTGGACAAATTTTCTATTATTTTGAATATATATATCATAATGTGGTAAACACTATTCATACTTATTAAATTAATTGCTAGTTTATAATTATTCTATAATTCATGTGTCGTTTAAACTCGGTGTTCTGTGTCGAACATGTTAATGAAAACAGTTATCATTTACATAATCATGGGGTGTTATAGATTCCCAAATTTAATAAATTTAATCCTCTTAGTTTGAAAATTATTTTTGTAATTAAAGGTAGGAAATTTCCAAATACATTTTTTGGGAACCAACATCATAAAAAGGGAAAATAAAAATTTCTTTTGATATGAGAGAAAAGGTTATATAGAGGTCATACAGAATAACACATAAATTTGTTTTTATATAGGAGATCAATGATAGGAAGTAAATATTTGAAAATAGAAGAAAATTATAATGTCTTATAAATGTTGGATAATGATAGATATCATTGATAAAAAAAATTTTGTTATAAATATAAAGTTAAGGACCTAAAAACCATAAATATGTGCTGAGTTAATTTATAATTTGATTCATCGGAAATGAATATAATAAGAAAAAAGAATCATTTAAATAATAATATATTTTAGGTGTTCCTATAACGTCTTTAATAAAATATTAAGAAAATTTAAATTATCAACTAATTGGATTTATTTAATCAATCAATCTCCACCACACTCCTATATTTTTTCCAATGAATTGTATCCAAGATTAATTTTTCAAGTTTGATGATCTAAAATTAACTTATATGGATTCGCATTATCCACAAAAAGATAAAAATATATTCCTCATATTATTATAGATTATATTCAACAAAAATTATTAGTATAAAGTATTATCATTTTTAAATTATAGTGATCCCCTTTCCCAAAAAACATAAATAAAAAATAACAAAAATCACTTCCTAATCCCATGGATTTATATATGATTAATATATGTTTTATAAATAAACTTTTTTATTATATTTCAAATAATTTATTTTTAAATAATTATTTATTACTTACAAGAAAATCACATAGTTCAGTGGTAGTCAGTATACACTTTTCAACAATCGGTTGTGAGTTCATGCCCTATAGACTACCTTGTTTTGATAGACTATCCCCTAGTTATTGAGTTGTCGTTTTTCATAAAAATTCATCCATATATAATTCAAAAATATATGATGGATGTCCATAAAAATAACCTTAATAATCAAAGATCATATAGTCCCTAAAGTTTATCATTACCTTAACAATCATGTCGATGAAAGGTAGAGGTATAATTCTCATTAAACCAAAACCTTAAATTTGTTTATAAAAGACCCTAACAAGATATATTTAACCAATTTATGATATCATCACATAAAATATCAAAAATTGTTTCTAAAACATAGAACATTTCATTAAACCTAAATACATTCCTAGATTTTGGTACCTGTTAACACTTTACAAATGACCTAACATTAACTGTTGTAGCATAAAATTAATTTTTCACACCTATATTTTTTTTGTCATTATGATTCCCCGCTTGAGTAAGAATAATAGAAAATTTATTATAATAATGGCCCAACTCACTGCTGCTAGAACATATCACCATTAACTGGATATCTTTCATCTCGTTCTTTGATAGTTTTGGATTATTTTCATTGAATTCAATAACCCTATGCCCAAATTTTTCACACAGATAAAGCATTATAGATCTTAAATACATTCACCAAATTGTATTTTACTGGATATAGGAAATTTATATGTATTTGCATCAAAATTATTAGTTGGTTTATTCTCTATATCCTTAAACATGGACCATTTTATACACTTGTAATCTCATGGCACATAATTACTAGAACACACAATCCTGAATTTCTAAAGAAAATAAAAATCTTTCTCGCAACATCAAAATTATCATGCTTCCAAATCTCTTTGTAATTATGGTTTCAATACTAAGATAAGCTAATTTATTTTTCTATATGTAATCTAATAAAAATCTGGAATATACTTGTAAAATATTGTGATGTTTTCTTCACATGTGGCCAATAAAACATCATATTTTTAATCAATTTCAATAATTGTATCTCCATAATAATTTAAACATATTTATATAAATATTTATCATGAGAAATATTATTAATTTTTTCCAATTTAATGATGTTATGATAATATTTCTCTCTAGTATTTGTAACCAAATATCACCACCATCTTCTTCTCCTTTAAAAAATAATGTACAGGGTTACATTTGGATGTTATGAAAATCCCATGCCATCAAATATCTTATATTGGGAATTGATGCACCCTTTATCAACAATTGGGTCAGATGATCAACTAATTTATGGGGGATATTGCCTCATGAAACTCTCCATTGTATAGATTATAACGACCCATACTTTACATACATTGTTAATACTTCAAAATTGAATCATTCTTATTACAACGTATAACAAAACCACGAAAGGACCGTATAGGTATAGTGTCTTTAGAAACTGGGAAACATAAACAACTGGTTCATAAAGCATCAAATTTTCCTCCCACTTATTTCATCATATCTAGAGTCCCTTTTTGGCATATCCTACTTAATAACCTTCTTCCTTACCTGGGGAAAGAAAACATACAAAAGGGTGAGCTCAAATGCTCAGTAAGGGTAAACAAAAGAAATATCAATCACATCGTATACACAAGCACATAACTTTTGGAAATCTTAACCTGCAAAAGAGATCATAATTTCATAACATGGGATAAATCATGGCAGTGAAATATAATCACAATAATCATAACTTAAAACATGAAACTTTGTGTCATACACACATAATCATAGAGAATCATTTCTTGTTAGTCAAGACTCATTGCCAAGACTATCTTAGTGGACAAAGTCCCTTTCTGAACCGAGTCACCCTCGTTTCAGTCCTGTTTCACTGAACCGGTATAACCTACCATTCCAGCCATGTCTATCTCATGAGATATAAAATTTTTCCCAATGCATTGGAGGGCGATATAGGTCCCACCCATCTCATAATGATACCATTCTTATGTGTGCCACAAAATCAAAAATCATACATCATTTCATAACCCATGTAATAAAAATGGGAATCTTAAACATCGTGACATCATAAAACAATTCATATAAGATAAAGGAATTCATAAAAATATTTACATCACAACATAATCAATGTAATAATAGGGATAGAAACAGAGCCCTATATTATCTTAGATGAAAAATAATTTTGATAAAACACTTGAAATGAATTCTTGAGGAAAATATCCTTTCTTCTTCAAAAACACTTTTCCTTTCTTAATATATCATACAATTATAAACTAAAAGGAGTTGATTAAAAATAAACTTTAAAACACGTAAAGGAATATTCTTGAAAATAATGTTTTAAAAATCCATTCATGCCGTATAAGTTAAAAAAACATTCTTCGTACTTTTGTCAAAAAAGTCAAAAAGTACCTCATACAAAAAACGACAAAAGATTCCTTTCATATATTTTACAAAAAACTCACCGAAGGGTAAAATTGGATATAAACTATTGTAGAAGGATGGAAATAATATTACATATTGAGGGAACATGTATGTGGATGATAAAATACACCCTAGTAAATACCAAAGTAAAAACAATCTCAGATAAAAGTGAGATTGTGATGTTTCCCTTACTTTAGGTCCGACTTTCTTGGTAAGTGTCCGAACCTCCTATATAATGATTTAAATAATGTTATTGACTTATTCCTGAATCATACTTATTTTTTTGATATCATATATGGTCATTTTCTTAGCTTCTTAGTAGTAATATTTCATTGCTACTTGTTATTCGGGTGTTTATAACTTTTTGTTCTTATGCGTGTTTTGTCGAATAAATTCTTATTCCTCTCTTTAGATTATAGATACCTCCTTTCCAGAATTTTATTAGTGTAATATATATCATATTAATTCATTCAATTCATTTATATAATCATTATGAAATGAGGATCATGTAGAACGAGTCGCATCACATCGTGGAGACAGTATTCCGTACGTACGCATGAGTGATGATATCGTTCCTATGATCGTGGAATTGTATTGGAGTGTAGGTATACTATTTAAGAATCAATATCACTTTATAATAGTCATATATAGTCATTATGTACACCATTATACCCATCCATGTAAGCTAGTGGTGGAAAATAGATTACACCACGGCGTGGAGACGGTATTCTGTACGTACGCACGCGCGATGATTTCTTGTTCCGTATGATGGATAGATGGTGAAATAGGGTTGTTTCATACTTATAATAACATATAATTATATGAGTGATACTGATGTTATTACTTCATAATGAAAAAACTAAAGAAGAATAAGTGGAAGAAGAAATAAAGAGGAAAGAATCGGTAATGGACATTACCTCTTCTTTGAAGTGCTTCTTTGAGACCTTCTTTTAGGGCACTAAAATTGGTCTTTGAAGAAGACCAGGACCTCTAGGATTTATCTAGGGAAGTGGAGAGGAGAAAGTGTCAGGGTTTGGCCGATCTTGAAGGCTCAAAGTGGTGTGAGGAAGAGAGGGAGTAGGTGCCCTTTTATAAGGGAGGAGAGGGGCACCTTTGAAATAACTAAAAATGTTATTTTATTATAAAGTCAAGTTCGGTTTTAAATAGCTCCAAATTAATTTATTTCGATGCTAAGGTGGGGATGGGTCTATATCCTCTCATCCAATAGAATTTAGACAAGTTTAGGTTCCTATTTTAACCTTGTCATTTAGATTTAACATTAAGTTAAATAATTTTACGTTTACCATGTCTTCTTCTGTTCTTATACTATAAGGTTAATAAACTTACTATAAGCAGCCAAACGAACCCCAAGTGGTTTATTATTAATATATATAACCTTATATAAGTCATTTAGCCGAACCATAGATTTTTAGGAATAAAATAACAATTACCAATATAATAGTTTTTTAAAAAACTATTTTATGTCAATTTTGACATATTTAGTAATTGATTTTTGTGAAAATCATAACAGAATTATTAGTTCAAAAAAAGTTAATTAAATTAATACTAACAGGTCATATTAACCTATAAAATTAGTGGGATTCATAAAAAGTCTCAAATTACATTTATTTTGGTGTTTATAACATCAATTATGTCAATATTTCATTAATAAGATAATTACTGCATCATCATTGTGTCATAAATAAATTAAATTATTTAATGTCTAAAAATTACAAATAAAATACCATTATGTAGGAACTCTTTTTATATTTCTAATTAATATTTATAGTCGAATTTATCTTATGTATAACCCCATATTAAAAATTATTTACTTATTAAACCTTGATTTTAACTATTTTAACCCTTCTTTAAATAAATTAATAATAAATGTCCTAATCTAATCCAAGTGGGCCTAAATGGTCATATTTTATTTCTAAGTTTGTTTTTGGTTGAATTAAACTTATCCAATAGAATTAGGACATGTGTTAGGGTAATAATAATATCATCTTTAGCCTTAATTACCCTATTTACTTTTAACCGTGGTAAAAAAAGTAAAATGTTACTATTCACCAAAAAATTATTTTCATCTTATTGAACCACATTTTACTTAATGACACCAACCGTGTCTCTCGGATTTTTGAAATTCCACTCACAGAAGCGGTAAAATTATGTTTTATGAAAAAATCAGTTTTTTAAGTACCACTTAGTTGTTTCACTATTCATCAAAAATTGAAAGTTTTCAGAAAAATACCAAAATTTCACCCTAGGCTAATTTCGATATTCCAAATCCAAAAATGAAGTCCATTTTGAAAAATAAAATTTATAAAATTTCAAAAAGTGGTTATTACTATTCATAACGGCTAGTTTTAATAATATTTTAATATCATATCATTGTTTAGTGAAACTCGGTATTGCGTACGACGCAAGCTATCGAGGAAGGTCGCGATTTCGTGTAAAGCAAGCCAAGCAAGTGTTGTGTAGAAAAAGATTCCTTTGATGATTTATATAACATAAAAGTCTTGGATGTTACATTCTACCCCCCTTAAAATAAATTTCGCCCTCGAAATTCGTCACTTTGTAACAAACAGATGAGGATACCTCTCTCTCATCATATCCTCAAGCTCCCATGTAGCTTCTTATAATTGGTGGTTCCTCCATAAAACATTCACCAATCGAGTGGTCTTGTTTCGTAGGACTTTTTTCCTACGATCTAGAGTCTCTATCGGTTGTTCTTCATATGAAAGATCTTGCTCCAGCGGTACAACTTCTGAGCTGAGTACATGTGAAGGATCAGGTATGTACTTTCTCATGAGAGATACATGGAAAACATCGTGAACATGAGAGAGATTCGGTGGAAGCACCAATCGGTGATCTTCCTTCCCAACACAATCCAGTATTTTGAAAGGACCGATATATCTAGGTCTCAACTTCCCCTTCTTTCCAAATCTCATGACCCTCTTCCAGGGAGATATTCATAAGAACACTTTATCACCCACTTCAAACTCTAGGTCTTTTCTTTGGTTGTCGGCATAACTGTTCTATCGACTCTGAGCTACTCTTATGTTTTGTTGAATAGATCTGACCTTTTCTTCCATTTCATCAACAAGATCAGGTCCTAATAGCTTTCTTTCCCCAACTTCATCCCAGCAAGTTGGAGTCCTGCATTTCTTTCCATAGAGAGCTTCATAAAGATCCATCTGAATACTAGAGTGAAAGCTATTATTATAAGAAAATTCCACCAAAGGTAGGTGTTGATCCCAACCTCCTTTGAAATCCATAGAGAAATCTCTCAACATATCTTCTAGGGTTTGAATTGTTCTCTCAGACTGACCATCTGTCTGAGGATGATAAGCAGTGGTGAAACTCAACTTTGTATCTAGAGTATGCTGAAGACTTCGCCAGAACTTCGAGGTAAATCCCGGATCCCGATCAGATATAATAGAAAGTGGTACTTCATGCAATCTTACCACTTCCTTTACATATATCCTGGGAAAATGATCCAGAGAGAAATCCTCTCTAATAGCAATGAAGTGTGCAGACTTTGTAAGATGATCAACTATGACCCAGATAGCATTATTGCCTTTGGATGTTTTAGGAAGTCCTGTGACAAAGTCCATAGTGATGTTTTACCATTTCCATTCGGGTATGGGTAATGGTTGTAACATCCCCTTAGACTTCTGTCTCTCAACTTTAACTTGTTGACAAACCAAGCATCGAGAGACATATTCAACAACATCTCTTTTCATGCCATCCCACCAGAAGTACTCTTTCAGGTCCCTATACATCTTCGTGCTTCCAGGATGAATAGAGAATGAAGAACTATGAGCCTCATCCAAAAGCTCCTTTTTTGATTTGGGGATGGGAGGAACACAAACCCGATTCCTGAACTTTATTTTCCCATCACAATCAAGGTTGAATTCAGGAACATTTCTCACCTTCTTTTGTAACTCGACATCTTCTTTTTGTGCCTCTTTAATCTTCACATGTATAGATTATTGAACATTCATTTGAGAAAGATAATATTTTTCCCCTTTCATTATAATTCCAAGATCCATCCTTTGTAAATTCATAAATATTAGATCTTTTCTGATCCTCATCATGGATAAACTGGCATGGTCTTGTCGACTTAATGCATCTTCCACCTTGTTTTCTTTCCCAGGGTGGTAATGGATTGAGCATTCATAATCCTTAATCAGCTCCAACCATCTTCTTTGACGCATATTCATCTCCTTTTGTGTGAAAATATACTTTAAACTTTTATGATCAGTATAAATATCACACCTTTCACCATAAAGGTAATGCCTCCAAATCTTTAATGCAAAGATTACCGAAGCTAACTCCATATCATGTGTTGGGTAATTTTTATCATGGTTTTTCAACTGTCATGAGGCATAATCTATCACCATATCATTTTTCATAAGAAAACACCCCAATCCCTTCTTGGATGCATCACTGTAGATCACAAACCTTTCTCCACTACAAGGCAGTGTCAGCACAGGTGCACTGGATAACCTTCTTTTCAACTCCTTGAAATTCTCTTCACATTCCTCCGTCCAGACAAACTTAACTCCTTTTTGAGTCAACTTGGTCAGTGGATTAGATAATCGTCAAACATCTTTCACAAAACGTCGATAATATCCAGCCAAACCAAGAAAACATCGGATCTCAGTTACGGTTATTGGTCTCGACCATCTTTCGATAACCTCTGTTTTTGCTGGATCCACAGATATCCCCTCTTTTGAGATTATGTTACCCAAAAATGCAACTTTTTGAAGCCAAAATTCACACTTGGTAAATTTGGCATAATGCTTCTCCTTTCTCAGGGTCTTCAATATAATTCTCAAGTGATCTTCATGTTCTTCCTTGCTCTTTGAATAGACAAGAATATCATCTATAAAGACTACCACAAATTGATCAAGATAGTCTCTAAAGACTCTATTCATCAGATCCATAAAGATAGAAGGAGAATTAGTAAGACCAAATGGCATCACTATAAATTCATAGTGTCCATACCTTGTACGGAAAGCTTTCTTTGGTATATCCTCCCTTTTGAACCTTAATTGATGATACCCTGAACGAAGATCAATCTTGGAAAAGTATTGATATCCGCGTAGTTGGTCAAATAAGTCATCAATGCGTGGGAGATGATATTTGTTCTTGATAGTGATCTTGTTAAGTTCTCAATAATCAATACAGAGTCTCATTGATCCATCTATCTTCTTAACAAATAGAACAGGTCCTCCCCAAGGTGACGCACTAGGGAATATGAATCCCTTATCAATATTCTCTTGGAGTTTCTTCTTCAATTCCTGCAACTCAATTGGGGCCATTCTATAAGGTGTCTTTGAAATAGGCATAGCACCCGGTACGAGTTCTATTGAAAACTCAACTTCACGGTTTGGTGGAAGACCCAGTAATTCCTCCGGAAAGACATAATCAAACTCCCGTACAATGGGCATATTCTTAATTGTGATATTCTCACCAACCATTTGAGATAAATAACCTTCATTTAGTGGAATCAATACCCATAAAATGGATTAAATTTACACTGGAAGGTTATGTTCATCCTTACATTGATAGACGATCATAGATTGATCTGGAATATGAAATGTGACTTCCCTTATTTGGAAATTGATATGAGCTCCATATAAATAAAGCCAATCCATGCCAAGAATCGCATCAAATTCCACTATAGTAAGGATCACAAGATTTCCAGGAAGCACTTTCCCACAAACTTCGATCGGAGAAGAATTATAAACTTTTGATGCGACTGTTGTGCCATTAGGTGTTGTCATAGCTAACTCAACATCTAATTGTTGAGGTAATACGGTGATACCCTTAGAAAATTCTTCAGAAATAAAAGAGTGGGTGGATCCAGAATCAAATAAAACATATGATACTTTAGAGTGGATGGTAAGTGTACCTTTCACCACATCGTTATCATACTCCACATCGCTAATAGAAATTGCATGTGACATTCCTTTGTCTTTAGCCTTAAGAGTTTGTTGACGTTGACCATCATCATCAACCCTTGGATTAGTGAATTTATTGGCATAATTCCCCATCTCCTTGCACTTGAAACATTGAAGTGTAGTAGGTTCATTCTGTGTATCCCTTCCTTTGTTTTCATCATTAGACATCTTCTTCCCATCATCGCGGCATTAAAATGCCCGATGACCTTCCTTTCCACATTTGAAACATTTACTTGTCTTTTTAAGACAACTCCCTCCATGTTTCTTTATACACTTTGAGCATAAGGGAAATACCATCTTCTTTTCAGCGAGCTCATTAGATTTTCCTTAGAATTCCATTTTCCTCTTCTTATCAAACCCATATGACCGATGGGTTACTCCAATCTCCATCTCGACTTTGAGAGCACATCGAACGATTTCATCGTAGCTATTGAAGTCCCTTATGGCTAACGCCCTTCGAAGACTTTTTTTAAGCCACTAAAGAATCGATCGATCTTACTCTCAGGTTGGATAATAATACCAGAAGCGTACCTTGCAAGTCTTGTAAAATTTTCTTCATAGGTACCAACAGATTCATCATCCTTTTGCTTCAGTTCAAGAAATTCTTTCTCCATCTTTGTTCGGAGAATACGAGGGAAGTACTTATTGAAAAATAAGTTCTTGAACTCGTCCCATTCCATGGACTCAATTTCTTCCCTTTGCCTCATATTCTTAATAAGATTTCATCATTGATCAGCATCTCCTTCCAAACTATACACTGCTAGGATGACTTTATCATGTTCAGAACATTGAAGAACTGAAAATATATTTTCAGTAGTACTAATCCATTGTTCAGCAACTAATGGATCAGTAGACCCGCTGAAAGAAGGTGGATGCTCCCTCATGAAGGATTCAACAGAATGTTTCTCCTTCCTTTTCTCGTTTGGAAGTCCTGCATGATTCATAGCTTGAGAAAGTTGTGTGATCATGGCTACAAGATGTTTCATTCCAGCTCCCATAATGTTTGGTTTCTCAGGGGGACAATCATTTCATTGCCCATCGCATTCCGCATTAACACAATACCTTCGGGTTCCATCCATTGACTAAAACCAAGAAGAATAGTGTGATAAACACTAATTATAATAGAAAAACCACATAATCAAAAATAAAATTTCACACTTAAGGTCTTATCCTAGGTTATTCATGGCCATTTCTAAAACACTAAGATTGTGTTATATGCTTAGACTTATCCTTAGGGTTCTTACTAAGGCTTTCACATCCTAGTTTCCAAAGGTTGACTATACCTTTCCTCTGATACAAACTATAACGACCCATACTTTACATACATTGTTAATACTTCAAAATTGAAGCATACTTATTACAACGTATAACAAAACCACGAATGGACCGTATAGGTATAGTGTCTTTAGAAACTGGGAAACATAAACAACTGGTTCATAAAGCATCAAATTTTCCTCCCACTTATTTGATCATATCTAGAGTCCCTTTTTGGAATATCCTACTTAATAACCTTCTTCCTGACCTGGGGAAAGAAAACATACAAAAGGGTGAGCTCAAATGCTCAGTAAGGGTAAACAAAAGAAATATCAATCACATCGTATACAAAAGCACATAACTTTTGGAAATCTTAACCTGCAAAAGAGATAATAATTTCATAACATGGGATAAATCATGGCAGTGCAATGTAATCACAATAATCATAACATAAAACATGAAACTTTGTGGCATAAACACATAATCATAGAGAATCATTTCTTGTTAGTCAAGACTCATTTCCAAGACTATCTTAGTGTACAAAGTCCCTTTCTGAACCGAGTCACCCTCGTTTCAGTCCTGTTTCACTGAACCAGTATAACCTACCATTCCAGCCATGTCTATCTCATGAGATATAAAATCTTTACCCAATGAATTGGAGGGATATATAGGTCCCACCCATCTCATAATGATACCATTCTTATGTGTTCCACAAAATCATAAATCATACATCATTTCATAACCCATGTAATAAAAATGGGAATCTTAAACATCGTGACATCATTTAACAATTCATATAAGATAAAGGAATTCATAAAAATATTTCCATCACAACATAATCAATGTAATAATAGGGATAGAAACAGAACCCTATATTATCTTAGATGGAAAATAATTTTGATAAAACACTTGAAATGAATTCTTGAGGAAAATATCATTTCTTCTTCAAAAACACGTTTCCTTTCTTAATATGTCATAAAATTATAAACTAAAAGAAGTTGATTAAAAATAAACTTGAAAACTTGTAAAGGAATATTCTTGGAAATAATGTTTTAAAAATCCATTCATGCCGTATAAGTTAAAAAAACATTCTTTGTACTTTTTTCGGAAAAGTCAAAAAGTACCTCGTACGAAAAACGACAAAATATTCCTTTCATATCTTTTACAAAAAACTCACCGAAGGGTAAAATTGGATATAAAATATTGTAGAAGGATGGAAATAATATTACATATTGAGGGAACATGGATGTGGATGATAAAATACACCCCAGTAAATACCAAAGTAAATTCAATCTCGGATAAAAGTGAGATTGTGATGTTTCCCTTACCTTAGGTCCGACTTTCTTTATAAGTGTCCGAACCTCCTATATAATGATTTAAATAATATTATTTACTTATTCCAGAATCATAATTATTTTTATGATATCATATATGGTCATTTTCTTAGCTTCTTAGTAGTAATATTTCATTGCTACTTGTTATTCGGGTGTTTATAACTTTTTCTTCTTATGCGTGTTTTGTCGAATAAATTCTTATTCCTCTCTTTAGGTTATAGATACCTACTTTCCAGAATGTTATTAGTGTAATATATATCATATTAATTCATTAAATGCATTTATATAATCATTATGAAATGAATATCATGTAGAACGAGTCGCATCACATCGTGGAGACGGTATTCCGTACGTACGCACGAGTGATGATATCGTTCCTATGATCGTGGAATTGTATTGGAGTGTATGTATACTATTTCAGAATCCATATCACTTTATAATAGTCATATATAGTCATTATTTACACCATTATACCCATCCAAGTAAGCTGGTGGTGGAAAATAGATTACACCACGGCGTGGAGATGGTATTCCGTACGTACGCACGCGCGGTGATTTCTTTTTCCGTAGGATGGATAGATGGTGAAATAGGGTTGTTTCATACTTATAATAACATATAAGTATATGAGTGATACTTATGTTATTACTTCATAATGAAACAACTAAAGAAGAAGAAGTGGAAGAAGAAATAAAGATGAAAGAATCAGTAACGGACATTACCTCTTCTTTGAAGTGCTTCTTTGAGACCTTCTTTTAGGGCACTACAATTGGTCTTTGAAGAAGACCAGGACCTCTAGGATGTCTCTAGGGAAGTGGAGAGAAGTAATTGGAAGGGGTTGGCCGATCTTGAAGGCTCAATGTGGTGTGAGGAAAAGGGGGAGGAGGTTCCCTTTTATAAGGGAGGAGAGGGGCACCTTTGGAATAACTAAAAATATTATTTTATTATAAAGTCACGTTCAGTTTTAAATAGCTCCAAATTGATTTATTTCTATGCTAAGGTGGGGATGGGTCGAAATCCTCTCATCCAATAGAATTTATACAAGTTTAGGTTGCTATTTTAACCATATCATTTAGATTTAACATTATGTTAAATAATTTTACTTTTACCATGTCTTCTTGTGTTCTTATACTATAAGGTTAATAAACTTACTATAAGCAGCCAAACGAACCCCAAGTTGTTTATTATTAATATATATAACCTTATCTAAGTCATTTGGCCGAACCTTAGATTTTTAGGAATAAAATAACAATTACCAATATAATATTTGTTTTCAGAACTATTTTATGTCAATTTTGACACTATTTAGTAATTGATTTTTGTGAAACTCATAACAGAATTATTAGTTCGAACCAAGTTTATTAAATAAATACTAACATGTCATATTAACCTATAAAATTATTGGTATTCATAAAAAGTCTCAAATTACATTTATTTTGGTGTTTATAACATCAATTATTTCATTATTTCATTAATAAGATAATTACTGCATCATCATTGTGTCGTAAATAAATTAAATTATTTAATGTCTAAAAATTACAAATAAAATACCATTATGTAGAAAATCTTTTTAGATTACTAATGAATATTTATAGTCTAATTTATCTAATGTATAACCCCATATTAAAAATTATTTACTTATTAAACTTTGAATTTAACTATTTTAACCCTTCTTTAAATCAATTAATAATAAATGTCCTAATCTAATCCAAGTGGGCCTAAATGGTCATATTTTATTCCTATGTTTGTTTTTGGTCGAATTACACTTATCAAATAGAATTAGAACATGTTTTAGGGTAATAATAATATCATATTTACCCTTAATTACCCTATTTACTTTTAACCGTGGTAAAAAAAAAGTAAAAAGTTACTATTCACCAAAAAATTGTTTTCATCTCATTGAACCACATTTTACTTACTGACATCAACTGTGTCTCTCGGATTTTTGAAATTCCACACACAGAAGCGGTAAAATTATGTTTTATGAAAAATTCAGTTTTTTAACTACCACTTAGTGGTTTCACTATTCATCAAAAATTGAAAGTTTTCAGAAAAATACCAAAATTTCACCCTAGGCTAATTTCGATATTCTGAATCCAAAAATGAAGTCCATTTTGAAAAATAAAATTTATAAAATGTAAAAAAGTGGTTATTACTATTCATAACGGATAGTTTTAATAATATTTTAATAGCATATCGTTGTTTAGTGAAACTCGGTATTGCGTATGAAGCAAGCTATCGAGGAAGGTCGCGATTTCTTGTAAAGCAAGACAAGCAAGTGTTGCGTAGAAAAATATTCCTTTGATGATTTATATAACATAAAAGTCTCGGGTGTTACATACATGTTCCTTCAATGAGTATCATGTTCTTCTCCAAAATGGATACCACAAATATTATTTTATTTTATCAACAGATAGATTACTACAAAAAACTATTCAATTATAATTCCATCCATTTCGAGATACTCATTTTGAAGGATAAATTCCTTTTGGTTTCTTAATAGTACATGTTCTCTATTTTCTATGTGGGAAAACATTCTTAAATGATATAATTTAGATTAAGAAATATGGTAATATTCAAATCAAATATCATTTTGACTTAACCATAAGGTAAACTATTTTAAGAACATGGTATTATAATTATCCTAAACACAAATTTTATATAAAACAACATCTGATAATAAATATAAGGAATTAACCTTAAACATACCATAATATTAATTTTTATTCAAGAATTCAATTTTCTAAATGTAGTGATCTATTTAATTTTATTTTTTTAGATAATTATGTCATAAATGATACTCAACAAAACCATACAAAATAAACTAGACACATCTCAATATTATTAATTTTAGTATAATATAAATATTTTAAAAATAAATCATAATTTATTTTCATGGAAAATCATCATGACATTCAAATTGACATCTTACATTCCCTAATCCATCCTTTACACCTATGAAAAACATTTTTGAAATGTGGTGTGAGGAAAAAAACATAGTAAGGGACATAAAAATAAAGAAAACTGGTACGATAGTGAAAAATGTGAAAAACCATGTAATATTTTACTTTATCTTCAATGTTATTCTATAATTTGAAATAAAAAATATCTATATGAAAATCACACACACATTTTTCTCAAAAAACATTAAAATCCATTGAAATAAAATAAAAACCCTTTTCATAAAATTGGGAATCACATTCATAAAACCCTTTTAAAACACACACAATTGGAATAACTATACAATAAAATTCCAATATAATAAATAACCAAGATAATATAGAGATTTGATCAGGATCACCCTTCATAGAAAATTTATCAGGATCACATGTGGAGAAATAATGGGTCTCAAATCATTATACAAGTTATATCGGCATCACTCTTTTATCACGAGCGATGATGGGACTCAACCATTCATATAATCTATATTTTTCTCACCCATGAGATATAAAGGGGCTCAACCATTCATAAAAAAATATCAGGCTCACCTATTTTTTATAAAATGATCTATTTCTTTATCATTGATAAAAAAATTATTTTATCACCTTTTCATCATAAAACATTTCTATAAAATATTTTTTGAACGCATATGAATTTATTTTATCATATATCAAAATACTGTTTCATTTTAGAAAAAGTAATTTTCAATAGCTAATTTCACATAAAAATGGATAGATTGTTTTTAATTGAAGAAAATGTTCAATCTGGAAGTTTGATAAAAAATAAAATAATGTTCATGGTGTCCAGAAAATCCATTATTGTCATATAAATTATAAATAGAACATTTTATTTGCCATTTACAAAATGTTTTGTATAAAACATGTAAAAATATTCATTTAGAAATAATTTAATATAATTTAAAAAGAGAAATAATATTTAAATTGTATATATTTTATTTCTTCCTAAAACATTTCACAAAAACCTTTTATATATATGGACATGGAAGAGAATGATTTGTAAGTAAAATATTAAAGTAATATTTTTTTAAAAAAGAGAAAAGTACCTTATCAATTGGGAAACACATAAATTGTGGGGAACTTGAAATAATAACATTAAAAAAATTAAATATCATGATAATAATGAAACTAATTGTATAAATTTCCAAGGGTCTATATATAAACCATATAAAATAATATTATTAAATAACATCGAAATATGCCCCAATAAATTGAAATATAGACAAAGTGGATTACATCAAGTCACACATGCCATGTAGGTTAATTATATTCTTGAATTATAACCTTTTTAAATTATTTTAAATAATGAAATCATTTTCAATTTTAATAACCATTTTATTTTACTTATCATGATGTTATATACAATTACATAATCAAATATTTTTATGACAGGTGTTACGATGACATTTGGCGTATGTGTCAAAAATTAATTCCATAGGATGAATAATAGAAAATTTGGTAATTGTTTAATATAGAAAAATAATAATCATGACATAATTATTATATTTATATATTAATTATCTTTTCTAAAACCAATAATGAAATATGGTTATGAAAATGTAACTTTATTACAATCATAGATACGGTAAGTTGTATGTACAGATGAGTAACATTTCTAATTTTGAATGATCAATTTGGAAGGAAAGTAAATAATATTATATCATTTATAAATGATGATAATTTCATAAATATAATACTATTTAATTAAATAAACTTATATATATATCATCCATGAGTTGTGGTGACGAAAAAGGAATCATATCACTTTGTGGAGAATGTAGTCCACACAACCATGATTGAAGTCATCATTGATCAGTGTAAGAATGAAAACGATATATTATATTTTAAGAGTGATAAATGTTTCATAAATATTATTATAATTTCATATTTAACCCTTATATTAATTAAATTTTCTTTACTACATTCCTTGATTAGTGTTAGGGAATAAATGAATCACTTCACCTAGTGAGGTGGTAGTCTATCATACATAGATGTGATATTACCGTACACCCCATAAAATAAAATGTCATAAGTTATTTTATATTAAAATAACTAAATAACTAAAAATATGTTAATTATACTTTAATTACATCATTTTGACAATCCATTGGAGTTGATTCTGGATAACTAATAACATAGGTTCGCATGGTAGTAGTTCTTCGTTTAAATGAATTATGATTTTGTATCCCATTTGAAGGAATACGAGATAGGTTTAGGTTATGAAATTAAAATATTAACATCTAATTATATGTGATTTATTGGGGAATTGTATTATAATAATTGCATATAATTTTTAAGAGGTGTAAGAAGACATAATTTAAAGACGCTCAGTTAAGTGTGATACCTCTTCATCAAACAACCTCCATATGTAAGCACAAAAATTCTTAATATGATGGGTTTGTGATAAAAAAATGATTCTATGATGTGATAATGGAAGTAAGGAATATTTTATTTTTATGGATTGGTTGATAAAAAAAATTTAAGGTGTTATGAGTATAGGAATGGTTGTGTTCTTTTATAAGTGAGGTGTGTGGAACACTTTTAATATTAAAAAAATGGTTTAACCTCATTTTTTACATTCTAAAGGTAGATAGATGGACTCTTATATATCCTTAGATATTATTATGTCTAAATATTCCCATAAAATGAATTTTTGACAATTTTTTAAGTAACTTTAATTCTTATCTATTTAGTTTAACCCCCAGTAAATCCGTTTTTACGTTAACTGTGAAAATTAATTCTTACTGTAATTACAATTCATAATGGTATTTGAAAAGTGGAAATTATTAGATAATATAAAATATATTAACTCCAAATATATAAAGGATTTTAAAAAATTTCAACTTGCTGAATTGAAAAAAAATTGAATTAGAAAAACATGAGAAAGGATAATAAGAAGGTTTCCAAGAGGTGTATTTTTTTGCGAAAAAGTTGATTTTATATTCATTATAAAAATATAATACTCACTGTGTAAATATAAATTAATATTTATTGATATATAATATATAAATATAATTTATATAACTCCTCATTAGTGATAATATTAGTTACATAGAAATTAAGAACATTATTTACATTAAAATAGTTTTTAGAAATATCACATATGTAAAACAAAAAAAACATATACTAAAATCAAAAATAAATTTTATCAAAAAGTGTTAATGTGGAGTAAATATAAATAATTAATACATATTTTATTTTAAAACACTTTCAAAATATAATGGTAATTTTAAATTTCATAATTTATTGAAAATAAATTACATTTTTAAAAAAATTTGTAATTTCCATTATTAACTGAAAAATAAATATTTTCTAAAAAAGAGAAAATTTTAAAGCTATGTGAAATTTTCTAATAATAATTTTAAAATTAATTTCATTTTTTCAAATATGTTTTATTAATGTTATAGAAATTAATAATAATATTTTGTTGTAATTAATCATTTTTGAAAAAACTCTATTTTTAATGAGTAAAATTAATTTTCAAAAAATTGATTGATTATTTTCAAATAATATAAAATTAATTTAAATTGAGTATAAATATATACATATATATATATAGTTAAATCATAAGTTAGTTAATAATATTCTGACTTCCATTTTTAACTACTCATTTATAATAGTTTTATATGAGTCGTGTCGTTAAAGCTCAATGTTGTGTGTCGAACATGCTATTAGACGCATTTTACTTTTCTAAAACAATGTTGTGTTACACTATCAATTTACCAACCAAAATTCCTTAACACCAGAAGTAATCATGAAAAAAACTCAATTCCCATTCCAATGTACAAATCTATCCCCCACTGTAACTCGTATGGTGGTATCCTCAATTGGCCCATTCAAAAATCATGATCCCCACCCATATATCGATTCAACCATAATCCAATTCACAAAAAAATGAAACATCATCCACTAAGAGATCATCATAAACACAAGGAATCTATACTAAATGATAGTAAAATTTAATGTAATATTTATTTCCTCACCAGCATCTCGATGTCATTACAACCTTCCACCAACAAATTGCAATGTTCCCACAAACCCACTAACAGGAGGGACTTACACCTGCAACTAATTTATGGATCACCAATATTCGAGTACCATTATCATCACCCCACTATAAAAATCACTTAACCACTATATCCTATGTAATTTCCATTACTATATGTAATAAGTATATGTTACCACCCCATTAAAACACAGGCATAAAACATGAAACCCTGATCATCAACACCAAGGACATTATCAACCACATCCATTTATTTTAAAAATCATAAGAGCCAATAAATGAATCATCTCATGACTTATGGATCTCTAAAATATTTTAATTCAATACCAATAGATTATTACTATGATATATTCTCCCACCATACAAATCTCTTACCAAACCACATACAATGAAGTACAACCATTGAATCCTTCAAACAAAAATCATGGGTTTAAATCCAAGAACCCACTAACTCAAAAATGGATACTCAAACCTAAAATCTATCATCATTCTATAATAAATTCATTATTTGTTCTATAAAAATAAATATTAATTACCATTAAATCACAAAATTCAAACAACCAAGTATATCTAAATCGATTAAATACAAACCAAGTAAACTTGATCAACATAGTATCTAGTCTCTTTTTCATAACACTAAATCAGACAAAAAAGCCCCCCCCCCCACCTGGAATGATAGTTCTGATGAATTTGGGGAACTGAAATTGAGCAGACAATCAAGAATCTAAGTTATCCCAAATAAAATTAAAATTACATGAAGATACATTTTGTATATTACCATTTTATTTTTTTATAACCCACTCAAAAAATTTCATACATGAAAAAAGTCAATCATCTTTCAAAAAAACCGTGGAATCAATGAAATTTACTAAAAACCATGATCACCCAAAATCCCTAGCCTAACCTATCACATTCCTAAAAAAAACAATAATTTCAAAAAAAAATTATCAAATCACATTACAAAAACAATTTTTCTAAAATTTTATGAAAATAAAATAAAATACACCACACCTTTTAAATTCCTAGATACATTAGATATTATGTGTAAAAAAATTCATAAAATCATTTTACACAGATCTCCTTCCATAAAATGTTTTTTCAATTGAAACCCCTATTTTTTATAAAAACTCTTACTACTACAAAAAAACAATTACCAATAATGAAATAAAACACATCAATATCATTAATTAATTAAAATAACCCCCTTGAAATCATATTAATATAATAAATCCTAATAATATAAGTAATAAGAAATTAATTATATTATATTTTTGTTAAATTTATAGTGGTTTTGTATGAGGCATCATGTTAAACAAATCCACTAATTGGTGAATGTATTATGTATCAAAAATGAAAGTATCACAATGCATGTACAATATCATGGATCAAAATTGAGCATTATGGCTCACCTCAAGTCTCACCCATCAAGTGATGGAATTCTCATTTGAAATGAAGACCTCATTCATCCTATATTTACTAGTCCCAACATTAGATATCCCTTAAAAATTGATTCTGATATATGTCATTATATAAAGGTAGGATCTTAATCTACCTCTCAAGTATTGATATTTTAAATACTCATCAAGCAATATAATCCCTTCTAAAGAAATTCTTTTTTACTAATTATTAGTTCTTTATCCTATATTTCCCAAATACCACTTGATTGGGGGTCACTACATGACCTTTGGAAAGCCACCCCATATAATAGTGGGTGAAATTTTTTGATGAGGGACTAATACAGTGATTAGATGTCTATGAAATATAAAATAAATCCCAATGGTCATGCCAAATTCAAAATAAAATTCAGCATTATCTGTCTATTTAGGAAACACTATAAAATCAATGGATATAATAAATGGATTCCAATAGGCCCCACTATTGAGAATATAATGTTTTACAATACCATATATGATCTATCAACCATAATAGAGTGGTAAAATTAAAAAATATTTATCACTACAGACATAAGATACAGATAATATAGCATACTATCCAATACACATGATAAAAATAATCAAAAAAGTAAATTAGACTCTGACCCAAATCATATAATAATCCTATATATTCCTCATCCTCCATAACATAATGAATGAACTATACATCTATCCCCATGTGATACCAATGTCATAGGAGAAAATAGGAATGTTCTAATCACTTACATCCAAACCCATGATATTTTCTTGGGTAAGGGTGATTCAAATTCCCTAGATGGAATCCCCAATGCCTTCATGATATTGAGTGGTATTTTTTATCATGTTTTTTCATTAAAATAAATATATAGAGTTTTTACATGATCCTGAAACCCAACCACCTATAATAATTACAAATAATATTAATAAACCAATATATATATATATAAGGTCATCATTTCTTAATAAGGACACTATTACACCTGGATATACCCACTTCCACTTTATTCTAGTAAGATGTCGACACATACCATAATCTAGATCCATACTCAAGTATTATATATAGGGTGTATTTCCATGTTTATATCTTGTACCTATGGACATAGGGTTGGGTGTCATACTATGTTTGACCTAACATCAATCGTTTGACCATCACTTCGAACTCAAGTGATGATACATCACCAACTTACCATTAACATTTCACTCAAGGTAGGAAAATCCATACATAAAAAACTACACATCACACCACGAACCCCATCAAACTCATGGAGGCCCTATAATTAGATATCAAATCCCAGTCTAGTCATCTAACTCATAAATTACCCAACATCCATATGTCCACCAATTTCTACTCACTTAGTGTGTGGATGACTAATCCTTACTACTCTTGAAAATTCTTGGTATGAATCCACTACTCTATCACTCATCATATGGACCATGATTATACACATGAGGATCCCATATATGATATGTAAATCCCAAATACAATATAAAAATCTTGTTGTGAACATGAATTCAGATCCATTCCCACACCACCATCTGTATCCTATCTCAAACATCAATTCATCACACAAATGAAATGAAAAATAGCCACACAACCCATCTCAAAACTGATTAACTGATAAGTAGAAATCGTGTCACTCTATATATAGACTTATGTCTTTTAAACACCCCATAACCACTATCAACCCTACAAGTTTTCTATTACAGACACTCATACCAACCTATCATTCTCATACTAGAATAATAATAATCAAAGGGATACACATAAATCACGAATCAAGAAGAAGCATATAATACTTAATAATTAAAAAATTAGAATCCCTACATCCCATGACCCATTTAAAATTAGATATCACCTTGAATAGGTCAAATATAACAAAAACTATCAACAAAGCCTCTTAAATTACATTTGTTAATCACATTTAACCCCATTTTAAATCATTAGAAATTCCACCATGTGATATTTTTTCCATGAAAGGACATGTGTCAAAATCTTATAAAAATATCAATTGAAAAATTAGATTATTATTTTTGAATACAATTTTAAAAATCATTCCCTAATTACATATTCCCTTTTTGAATTTAATTGAGATAAAAACCAGTTTTAAAATACTTTTTTAGGTTATACATCTGTTTTACTTTTTGAAATTTAACACATGCTATTAAATAATCCATAAAGATTACCACCAACTCTTGTTCAAACCAAACACCAATATCAACCCATTTAGAGTGATATAAATTATATTTTACTTTTAGGATGGCATGATACCATCTCAAACATATAGGTAAACTCACACAAGAAAAAAACTATATATTATAGTAAAAATGAGGGCACATGAATATAAAATCACCAAAAGATGAAGTGTTTTTAATAAGATTAATGTCCCCTTCCTAAAAAAATTGGCTAATTTAATTCACAACCAAACAAACATTTCAAAGGCACATTGAAGCATCACCTAAAATTTTAGCACTTCTCTAATCTATAAGAATCAATAAATTATTTAATTAAAAAATTATAACCAAAAAAACCAACATGTAATAACTGATTCTAAACACACAAAATGACCTCAGGGAATGAAACCCTCTTAAATGGGGTGTGATATATTCCAAACACACACTCAAACCTACAAAACAATTACAGCAAATTATAACATCAATTTAATTTATTATTTTACCCAAATTCAAAAAAACCATAAATAAATCCACTTTGAAACATATGATATATAAAATGTTGAATGATGGATTGAATATGGCCACTCAATACCTACTCTATGATATAAACAAGAAATCCCCATCCCATTAGATGATTTCTACAAAATTTAGTGAAATAGTTTTCCTAAATTCATTCCTAAAGGAATCTAAATTAGTAAATAACAATATATGAAGAACATGATATGGATGGATATGATCATACCACAAATTGGTGTAGTGAAACACTAAAGATCCACTAGGATTAAGGCTTTATATAGAATTTAAAAAAGTGATCAATTAGAGGATCTATCTATTTTTTAATAGTATATATCATCAAGGGATACCAAGGGATCCCTAAAAATTGAACATTAACAAAAACTCCAAATATCACACAAAAAGGGGTAAAATTACATGGTTTAAGAAGTGATCATGTGGTTTACACCATAAATCCGCATTTAAAGTGATGGAAATCCCTTTTCTCAAACATTTCATAGGGTGAACTATAATTTTAATTGGGTATCATCATGGGAATGATACTGAAACTCACCTACCCCATTCATGATCCTAAATCACTTAGTGAATGTCCATTATCATTGTTAATGATTATTTTCAGGTTGTGAATTTCTTTTAGATTCACTTTTCTACAGCTCAACCTCTTATCCACAACCCTAAAATCCCACCGAACACTCGATGATCCTACTAAGCCAAAACAAAAGTCTTCAATCATAATTTAATGATTTCAAAATAAATTAAATTTTAAATATTAGTCCTAATTCTCAATAAAAGATAAAATCACAATAAAATTTAACAAAATAGGTCACAATATTTAACAAAATAACAAAAAATGTTTTGTGAACAAAAAATGAATAATTTCTAAAGTGGGAGTCCTAAGTGATCAAAAATATGTATGAACCACATAAGAAAACATCACTATACCGACTATGATAGGTCATCATGATCAACAGACTCCTCCGGAACACTGATTCTAACAAGATATGAATCATATTCCCTATCACTTTACCCATATATAAATGTATAGAGAATGAGTATGACAATACTTAGTAGGTTTTCACCACTCCACAACTTAACCTATGGAAATAAAATAATTTTTATGAAATTATATATTCAACTAAGACGAAGTATCCAGATACAGAAAACGTTATTTAACGTTGTTAATTAATTAAAATCTATTATTAATATCTAAATCATTATTCCATAGGGATCCATTATTATCATACATAATTCATGATTAACCTAGTATCAAAGATGGAAAATATATATAAATTACTGTGTAAAATCTATCATATTATCATGTATACATGGGGTAGGATGGTAGAGAAATATATATCATACAAGGATCAGGTAAGGGGTATATAATAGTAAAGGCATTACAATCCAATCATATCCCATTGAATTATCGATCAATAATTGTTTTACCTAGTTATATTTTATACAATAATATCAAACCCATTATCAATTAAACTTTCTCATCCTTGGACTTGAATGTAATTTGTACCATATAATGTGTATAGCTTCATAATTATGAAATATATTAGAAGGCACAAATTTTACTTTATCCATTGAGAGGTAGAGAAATAAATGTAAAATTTATAATAAATATATAGAACATTTTAGGAATTATAAGAAAGAAACAAGTAAGATAAGGCACATAAAAACCCTTAAAATAGATTTCACATCATGGAGTATAATAAAAAAATTATTATTCCTTTTATTATTCTATAATTATAGGAAAATATTAGAACCTAAAAAGTCCATCAATAATGTTCAACTAGGACATGAACCAAACAATTAAGCATTATAGTATAATCAGACTAAATTAAATCAATTACACCATTTTTGAAAATTATTTAATTAAAGGATACTTAAATTATAAAACACATTTTATTTCATTTATATCCACTATGACCAAAACCAATGTTTTAAAAACCCTTAATAGATTTTATAGGATAAAGGCGATCATGTAAATATATTAGTTCTAAAAGATTATTGGATGTCTATGAAAGGAGACAAATCCAAATTAAATGAGATTATACCACCCAATATCATGGTATTTAAATATTTATTTACATCCACTATGAAAAAATAAATCTATAAAATGAAGGAAATAAAATAACAACTCTTTATAGAAAAATACTACAATGGGTAAATGAAAGATAATCAAAAATAATCACTAGCATTTATGAAACGTATATATAGGTATGTAAGGTATGAGTTATATTTATGAAGAAAGAAATATTTATTATCATTAGATAATATTAAGATACATTAAAATAATAAATGAAAATCCCATGTGTCAATTTGTATGTGATCTCGATAAATTTTAAATAAGGATAAGTTGATAAGAGGAGTTGAACCTCGATATCACACAAAGGTGGATAAAAAAACTGTAGAAGTCATAAATCCCAGTTTAGACTGCGTCTTAGGGGCAATTTTTAGTCTATTAAAAGAAAAATATTCACTTACATAAATTTATTTTTCCTAGGATAAAATCAAGTACATGATATAAGGACACTGTGTACCTAGTGGGTCTAATATGACCACTTAAACCCACTACAATCTAGGTACCCAATCTAAGTCTACCATGTACCTTGGTAACTATATAACTCAACAATATCAATTGACTTCTTAATCCCCCTAAAAATCTATCTAAATAATATCAATGAAAAAAACACAAATAAGAAGAATAAATAGAAATATTTAGGATGGAACTAAGTTGCGGAAATAATGTATAAACATCAAATAGCCTCTCTTCCATTACTCACTTAAATTTTACCTCAATAGAATACTTAAAAATAAAAAAGTAATGTGAAAACATGTCCTAGAATATGGATTATTACAACATCTAACCATCTATGATTACCATACTTGATAATTATATCTAAATACTCAACATGTAAAAATATTAAAAAAAAATTCTCTTCAATTCAACTATAGGATTACAGAATATAAAACATAATATTACTAAGACTCTCCAATATTATAAATTTATTACTATGAGTGAATGAAATAAATCCTTTAATACCAAATGGATGAAAAAAATAATGGTGGCATATATTTAAGAAACTACTTACTTGGTTACAAAAATTTAGGACTAATAATTCTCAGACACATAATATCCATTATGGGGACTATTAAAAAACATGGAATACACATCGAATACAACCCTAGCAATATACTATAGCTATCATGTCACAATTGATTCAAATGTTAGTGAATGGTGAAATTTTGTTTAATGATTTACAATTTATCATTGATATATGATATAAATATTTACTCCAAAAATAAAAATGAACTAATATTTTACAAAAGATATGTTTAACCAATGAGTTATAAGAAAAAAATATTTTTAAAAATGTTATATTTTTTATAATATAGATTTTATAGCAATTTATATACAGACATTAATTCATATTATCAATATTTTTTCGTAGACATTGTTCCTCTATGGATCCACAAATCATTAAAACTGAGACATTTAATATATATAGTTTTATAACTAATGTGGTTTGAAATTTACATAGTGATTTAAAATAAGGAATATTAGAAAAAAAATTATATATAAATTATTGAATTAAAAATGAAATAAAAACAAACAAAATTCCATGGTTCACACATATTTGAGAATTTTAATTCTAAATTATAAAATATAAAATAAAATGGTGAATTATGAGATAAATTTTCCTTTTAAATGATATGATATTATCTAAAATGGGGTAAATAATTTAAAACAACATTATATTTTTTATACATAAATATATTTTTATTGAAAAATATCACTCATATTTATTTAAGAGAAATGGTAGTTTTTGTTTAAAAAATAAAAGTTCAATGAATTAACAAAAAAACATGATACTTTTGAAAAAAACATAAATATTGCCCTTATAGCTTAACCTAAAATTATGTGAAACTTTATTTCATATATATATATATATATTATTAATTAATTTTTTTAAATGGTTAATAATTTAAAGTAACAAAAAAAATGTCATTTCATAAACATTGCTGTAATTGTACATGATTTTATAATCAAATTTTAAAAAAAATCAAACGTAATTAAATAACAATTCCAAAGAAAATAGAAAATATTAATCACTTTGAAATACACCGGGATGTAATAAAATAAAATAATGATTTTGGAATATATCATGTAAATATTTGACATGCCTTGACAAATACAAGAATTTATTCATTAACAATTCAGAAAAATTTAAAAAAAATACCCATACAAATAGATATATAAATCAAAATACTAATTTCCATTTTTTAAAAACATCCATGGGAATTATTAGACAACATTATTAAATGATACCTTGAAAATTTTGATTTTTACTATAATATAATTTATTCTACCAGGATTTCAATTTTTTTGAAACAAATTTTATTAAATGTGGGTTAAATACATAAATGATTCTGAAATTTTAGATACTTAACTAAAAATATGAAATCACTGAACTCTTTTCCTAATAAGGACCTGAAACAATTATAAGAATATTAAGAAGACCTAATAACAGGCCCCAACCTTAAACATTACATAATATAATGTTAGGTCCATAATTTTCCTTTAATTCAATTTGAGGATATTATTAGGTTTACACCTTTTGATAATTAGACCAAAACTCATACATATAAAAATTATTATTAAAATTTATACACTTCTACTCACTTTCCAAATTTTTATAAAACAAAAAACTTTTTAAAAAGAAACATGGTTCGTTCCATTTTTAAACAACATGAATTTTTCTTGATCCCATCTTTCACACAACTCTTCTTTATTTATTGTGAAAAAAAATTCAAAACATGGAATGCACCTAAAAATCTCAGTATGGGATACCCAAATAAAGAAAACAATTATCCTAGGGAAAACATGTAAACCATGAATACTTTATCATAATGTAATACTTTTCACATTTATGATGTAGTAAAATACACATTAATGAAAATAATATCATTGCTTACCCTTTTTGCAACCAAAATATTACCACAAGTCCTATGGAAATAAATATATAATATCTAATGGTATCATGGTACATAAAAAACATAAATGGAATAACCATATGATTGATTTCAACACATATCACTAGATAGAATAGCCATACAACCAACTTCCCTACCCAAGGACTTAGAGGTTATAACGTAACTAACCATTATTGGATTATCATGGAACCACCTATCTTTGGTTTATCATGTAACCACCCATATTTGATTTATCATGTAACCACCCATAAAAATTCCATGCATCATTATATAATCTTAACACATAAAACATACATAACAACAAAAATTAAATTTCCACATTGCAATTATAATATATCATTTCAGGATATTAACAAAATAAATAAATTATCAAATCCATTTTCAATACCAAAATACCTAAATAATTAATATGGTATTTACTTTTATTTTTGAAAAACATTACTACTTGTGGAGAAATCCAAATACCAAATAATGGTCATGGAGGCAGAAAGGACATTATCGCCTTGTATATTAAAAAGTATTCCTTTTTCATTTAGTAAAATGATTCATAGAAAAAGATTAAATTCTAATGAAATTAATAGAAAAATGGGTTTATTATACACCTTATATACAAGGTTTTTTATAGATTAAAATATGTCTCAATGAAATGAGGTTGAGACGAAGTCCCTTACCTTGAGTCTGACTAGTCACGTACAGTTATTATGTTCTTGAATAATAAACATAGGCTATTTTCAAAATTATTAAGAACCTATTTTGCATTTATTAATCTTTTTATATCACTTATTACCATGTTATAAACATTACATTATTATTTAAGTTAATATATGTCATTTTGTCGATATTTGGTACTTGAGTCGAAAATGCACAATCTTTGTTGTAAATTATCCATGTATCCAAAATTCCATAATATCTATAATATTATTTAGGCTTTAAATATCATATATAACTATTATATATTTATTTATAATATCCATAATATTTGGAAACCAGAAATGAAATGCACCGTTCATGGAGACAGTAGATTGTACGTACGCATGAACGATACTTTCATTTATTTGACATTTTAAAAGATTTATAATCAAATGATATAAATTTATATTATAAAAAAATTATTATATTAATGTATTATATGTCTCATATTTTAATATATCTATACTTTTTATGTTCCATGTATAGAGGGAATGATTCACATCGCTTTGAGGTGCGGTATTCCAGACCTCCTAACATGAAATAATCGTATTTATATAACATGGAATGCTTAAAAGGTATGTTATAAATACCAATTACAGAAGCATAGATAAGATAGAAATATAAAATATATCATATAAATATAGTACCATAATAATTTCCACCATGAGATGTTGTCAAATAAATTTGAACAATCATAGTTTCGTGTGGAAGTAGTTCGCCATACACAGAAACAGTATGTTCTATATCCATTAAATGAAGGTGTGTATAAGTGTAGGTTGAAACATTATCATAAAAAATACTAGTATATTGAATAGAATAATATTTTTATAATATAATGGAATAAATAAAGTTTAGGGGGTTTTATAAGGAAAAAATTAAAGAAGCTTTATAGAAGACGTTACCTCTAAATGGGGTAAATTTTTTTATTTGAGCCAAAAGGTTTTCAGGAGTTTCATTATACCTAAGTTATATATTATGGGAGGAATTTAAGGATGATGGGAGATTATTTTATCATATTTTGTGAAATCCAATGGGGTTGAGAGTTATAAGTAATTGGGTATAGGTGTTGTCCTACTATAAAATGGATGAGGGGAACTTTAGGAAAGTATTGAAATATTATTTTCTTATAAATTTATTTTAGAATTATAATAGTTCTAAAGTCATATATTTCAAGGATAAGAATAGTATGGGTATAAATCCTCTAAACCTGTAGTTTTTAGATATATTTTGGTCAAAACTTTAACCTTATCATTTGGCTTTAACACTTAGTTAAAAACTTTAACTCTTACCATGTTTTCTTATATTTTTATAATACAGAGTTACTATATTTACTATAAAATTACAATAAAACCAGAGGTGGACCATTAATGAAATTTTTAACATTATACAATACATTTGGATGAATATTATATTTTTTATGATTTTTGTATCATCTAATAAAATGTTTTAAAAAAACTCATTTATGTCAATTTTGACACTATTTAGTAATTGATTATTTTTAAAGTTGTAAAATCTTATTACATAAAAAAACTAAATCAAATCAAAGGTAACATGTCATAATTATCCATAAAAATCATTTATGGCAACAAAATATTCAAATTACATTTAGTATAATTTTTATAATATCATTTATTTGAATCTTTCATTAATAGGGTAATAACTGCATTATCATTGTGTTATAGATAAATTTATTTATCTAATCTCTAAATATTATCAATAAAACCATGATGTAGGAAATATTTATAGATTTATAATTAATTTTTATTTTCAAATTTATCATTTATATAATCCCACCTTAATATTTTTAAGTAAAATTATACATGTTTCTGTTATATTTCTCGTTACATTAACTTAATTGTTATAAGATGTAATTATCATAGCCAAGTGGCTCCATGGGGTCCAAAAATCTTCCAATGATCCTCATGATCACCCATATCTCATAAAATAGGATTAGGACTTGTGTTAGGGTAATTTTATAATATTATAATGTTATTGTTTACCCTTATTTACCAGATTTACCCTTTAAGCATGGTAAATAAAATAATTACTGATTTTACTAGTTATAATGTCCCAAAATAAAAGGTGTCTATTTAAAAAATTTGAACCTCCTGATTCCAAATATATAATCCATTTTTATGAATTTATAACACAATAATTATAGTAAATAATTTAAATTTAATTCCCATTGTCCAAACTAGAAAGTGGGTTTTTAAGAAGTAAAAACTATTAAAATATTGAGATGTGATTACGTCCAATTTAAATGTGAAATAATTTATAGTAACCAAAATTGTATTAAATGATAATAAAATAATCTAATTAAAATTTAAAACAAATTAAAATTATAATATAACTATATAAATAAATTAGATGAAATTGTAGATTTGAATTAAAATGTTGTAGTTTTCACTATTCAATATAATATGAATTTTATCAAAAAATATACCGAAATTTCAACCAATGGAAATTTTGATGTTCCTATTTCAAATAAGAAGTATATTTTTTCAAATATAATATATAAAAGTGACAAAAATGTAATTTAACAAATGCTCTCCATCAAAATGAGGTAAAACAAGATTTTAAAAATATTTGAGTATTTTATGCTTAAAATTGGATTAATTCTTATTTTAAGCCTCTGACATATAACAAACATGTGTAATAATATTTTAGTTTATTATATTAATTTCTGTTAATCTAACGGCTAGGTGTTAACTAGAATTTATAATAATATTACTATTACTGTATTATTTTTCGGTAAAACTCAATTATGTGTGAAATGTAACATTTTGGAGAAACCTATTATTGTGTGTCAATTAAGGTATCAAATAAAGAGTCCCCTTTAAGATAAAATTAATATATTATTCATAAATATTATTAGATATGAAATAATATAATTTTATAAATACCTGGGATGTTATATCCTATCCCCTTTTGAAAAATTGTGTCCCTGTAATTTTATTTACTTAACAAATATGTAGGGGTATTTCTAAATTAGGGTATTTTCATATTCCCATGTGGCCTCATCAACCATATAGTTCTTTAAAAATACCTTTACATGAAAAATCACCATATTATGCAAAAATTTATGTCTACATTTAAAAATCTGTAAGGATGGTCCTTCATTAGAATGATTCTCTTCCAGATGAACTACCTCTGCACTCAAAACGTGAGATGGAGCCGGAATATACTTCCTTAACATTTAAACATGAAACAAATGTATACCTGGGAAAACATTGGAGGTAAATCCACCATATAGGAAACTAGTCCATCTTTCACCTGTATTTTATAGGTTCTAATGAACCCCAGTCATAGATTTCCATTTTTACCAAAATGCATCACAATTTATAATGGAGAAACATTGAGAAATTAATGATCACCTACCTTGAAATAAAGATCCTTCTTCAAGTTAACCGCATACCTATTCTACCTACTCTAAGTGGTCCCTATGTGCTTCTGTATCAACTGATTTTTTTCCATCTCTTCTTACAATTTTGGTCCCATCAACTTCAATTCACTAACTTCATCCCAAAAGATTCTAGTTCGACACCGATATCCATATAATGATACAAATGGTGTAATATGTATACATGAATGAAAGATATTATTATAAGAATACTCATATAATGATATATGTTTATTCAAACATCCCAAGTAATCCATTGAAAAATCATGTAGCATATCCTCAATGTTTGAATTGTTAGTTCTAACAACCCATATGATTGAGGATGAAAACCTGTATAGAAATATATATTTGTTCCCATTGACTTCTAAAGGACATTCCTAAAGTTATAAGTGAACATTGGATTATGATTAGATAAAATTAATATAGTAACTCCTTGTAACATGGATATATCTTTAATATACAATAGATCAAGTCGATCTAGAGACAATGTTTCTTGAATAGGAATAAAATTAGCTTATTTAGTCAATCTATCAACAATAAAAAAGAATGTATTATTACCTTGACAAGTCCTTGGTAATACCACTATGAATTTTATGGTCATATTTTCTCACTTCAACTCTGGAACTGGAAAAGGCTAAAGCATCCATTTCGGTAACTACAACTCTACTTTAACATATTTTCAAGTTAAATATCTCAGGGTAAAGTTGGAAATATCTCTTTTCTTTCAATCCCATCAATAATAATCCCAAATATCTCTTTACATCTTAATACTGCAAGGATGAACTAAAAACAGAGAACTATGGGCTTCACATAACAACTATTTCTTTAATTATGAATCAAAATGCACACATAATATCTTTCCAAAAATAAAATCATAGTATTTATCAATGTTCAATTTAGGTAACCTACCCCTCTAAACCAATTCTACCTTCTTCTGCAACACACTATATTTTTTCTACGCTTGCATAATTCTGTCTAATATAAATGATTTAACTACCACATCAAACAAAACTGATGAATTGCCAACACCAATAAATTCCAATCCAAAATTCATAAAATCTGTAACCAATGGATATTTTTTCTAACCTTTCACGGCTAATGTAGAATTATTCTTTTGACTCAAAGAATCAACCACTTTATTTTACTTTTCTAGATTCTAATGAATCGTTCAATCATAATCCTTGATTAATTCCATCCATGTCCATGGTATCGTGATTAATTATTTTTGAGTATATATATACTTAAATATTTTGTGATTAGTATATATTTCACCCTTTATTCCAATAAAAATGATGCCTCTAAATTATTATTGGAAAAATAATAATAGATAATTCCAAATCATGAGTAGGTTAATTTAAAACATTGGGTTTCAACAAATGTTAAGAATAATAAATTACCTTATCATTATACATTAGGACACAACCATCTCATTTGAATGATGCATCACTCTTGGTAAAAAATTCACCATTCCTGTAAGGCTGGGCCAAAACATAAGGATTTACCAATATTCATTTCAATTTCTAAATTCAAATATCACATTATTTTTTCCTAATGAACTTACCTCCATTACAAGATATCATAGTTTGTGGGCTAGATAAATATGAATGTTTTTCAATAAAACATCATTAATAACATATTAATCCATGAAAACTATGAATATCTGTGATATTGGTATGTCATTTCCCCTCTTCAACAACTTTTTTTAGAAGGTTCAAGAGTTATGTTATCTTCATAAACAATATGAAAAAGGAATGAAATTTATTTAAACCAAAATTAAAACTTCTTAAATGTTATTTCTTCTTTTGGGATTTTAAAAATAATTTGATAGAAAATTTCATGATCCTCCCATATTTTAGAATATTACAAATTATCATCTATAAACAGCACCAAAAACTGATCTAAAAATAGATGAATGACTATATTCAAGAGATTAATAAATACATCAGTTACATTAGATAACCAAAATGGCATAAAAATAAAATAATAATTCCCATATCGTATTCGGAAAGCTTTCATTGCCATGTCTTCCTTCGTCTCCTTCAGCTGATTGTACCTGAGCCTCAAATCAATCTTCTAAATATACTAAGATCCCAAAAGTTGATCAGAAAAATCATCCATATAAGAAAACAAATACTTAAGAGTGAAATTATTTAAGGTTCTGTAATCAATAAATATTTTCAGAGAACCCTCTTTAATTTTCACAAATAAAACTGGAGCAACCCATGGTGAAGTGAAAAGTCAAATGAAACCATTATCAATTAATTCTTGCAACTAATTTTTTAAAATCCAATAGTTATAATTGATCCAATCATGAAGGGGGTTTAGAAATAGGCTTTGAATCAGGTACCAAATCAATAGTAAATCCAACCTCTTGATAAGAAACAATACCAAGAAATCCATCTAAAAACATCTGTAAATTCTTTCACTACTGGAATGTCACTAATCAAAACTATTTCATTTTTTTATACAACCTGGTCCAGATAACATTAACATCCATCATTAATCAATTTTTCAGAGTCATGTTATTTTATTAAATGTATAAAATCATTGAATAAAACATTCTTGTATTTTTAATATATTTTAGCATGAAAAACTAAAATCCAATCCATACCCTAAATTTTATCAAATAACACTATGGTATGTTCAATAAGATTTTTAGGAAACACCATCCCACTAATGAAAATATGAATATTCCTATAAATATTGGGTTTTTTAATACATCCATCTAGAGTCTTTAAGAAAAGTTTTATATCACATTCATGAGGTTCTATTTCTAATTTACTTGCGAAGCTCTTGGAAATGAATGAATGTGACGATCCATAGTCACATAGAGTATTGAAATATTCTAAAAATGCATGTTACATACATATCACCACTTCAGTTAATGGTCCTAAATCAACTATAGTGGTAGTAAATGATTTTCCCATTCCCTTATCATTTCGATATGGTTGTTTTTCACCCTAGGTAATAAACTTTAGACACACGTTGACTTAATTTCCAATCTCATTGCAACTAAACCATCTTAACACTAGGTTTTCATCCCCATACTTACCATCTCCATTACAGTTATGAGAAATGTGACCAGTCCTACAACAAAAGATTCCCATTCCGGACATTGAAAGGATTTATCCATGATTCTTTTAACCACATTTCTCACAAGTTGGAAATTTGGTTTTCTTACCTTCAGGCTTCTTTGATGAATTCATTACCATTTCTTGCCAAATGGATCACTTCATTTGTTTTCCCTCATGGAACACATGCTCATAATAAAACTCTATTTCTAACTTCTCAGCACATAGGAAACGTTTCTAATAGCTTCTGAACTCATGATAAGCTAACGAACTTTCATATTTTGGCTTCAATCCCGAATAAAATTTATTTATCATACCATCCGTATCCCTGATAAAATTTGGGTCATAACATGAGAAACAGATCAAATTTTCATTACATGATGACAGAAAATATTCCTCCTTTTTTATAAATTCAAATTTTTTCCATCCTCTGTCGAAGAGCCGTAGGTAAATATTTCTCAATTAATATATTCTTAAATTAATCTCAATCCATGGTGTCAATATCTTTAATTCCTCGAATATTTTTAATCATTTTCCACTATTGATCAGCTTCATCGTCAAAACAATGAAAATAAATACTAACATTTTGATTATTTGAATGAACTATTACGTGAAAAATATTTTATTTTGATTTAATCCATCATTCCACTTTCACAAGGTTAGACGATACTTTGAATGATGGGGGGAATTTCTCCATGAAATTCACCATGATTGACATATTCTTCTATGGTTGGTATGGTTGGTCTCATTCGTGGACACCACCACCATTTATCACCTGAGTCAACTGAGCCATCACTGTAGGAAATTATTTAGTTCATATTCCAACCATCTCAAAATGTTTATTTGGAAGGTTATTTCCCTCAAGATTCCTTCCCATCACAGCCTCCATGTTTCCTCTACGGAAAACCATTCCAAACAAAAACATCATAGAAGAACCAATGTGGTAATATTCAAATTCTAAATCATTTCAATTTGAACATAAAGTAAAAATATTTTATGTTTATTATATTAATAATATTCTAACACTTAATGTTATATACACTGACCTCTTATACCAACAATAATGCAACATCCTTAAATGTTACATAATCTACAGTTATGTCAATAATTTTACTTTAGTTCTCCTCAAATAACTTTTATGGTTTTTAGATTTTAATAAAATGGACATAATATATATATATATATATTTGATAATTACACTGTAGACATTTTAACTCATTATCTAATTTCTTTATAAAAACCATTTTTAAAAATAAACATTGTTCATATCCTGTTTAAACAGTGTTACTATTCCTTGATCCCATCATTGACTCTATTCTTCTTTATGTCCAATAAAAAACATTTAAAAACCTGGGATGAGCATAAAAAGCTCAGAAAAGGATTCACAAAGAATGAAAATTGTTATCCTTGAGAAAACATGTAAACCCTGAATAATTTTTCATAATGTAATACTTTTCACATTTAGAAAGTAGTGAAATACACTCCAATAAAAATAAGATCATTTCTTGACATTTGTTTATCCAAAATATTTCCATAAATCTCACGGAAGGAAACATATAACATATAATGTTTTCTTGGTACATAAACATACATAAATATAATAACCATATTGTCAACTTCCACACATATCACTAAATGAAATAACCATACGTCCAATTACTATAGCCAATATATTATAGGTTATAACGCAACCACCCATCCTTAGTATATTACAGAACAACTCATCTTTAGTTTATCATGTAACTACCCATATTTGGTTTATCATGTAAGAACCCACCAAATGTTCATGCACCATTCTATAATCATAACACATAAAAACATAACAGAAAAATAAAATTTCAATATTGTAATCACTAGAGATCATTTCAAGATATTGACATAGTTAATAATTTATCAAAACTATATTAAAAAAAATACCTAAAAAAGGAATATAGTATTTAATTTTATTTCTAAAAAACACTATAGCATGTAGAGGATTCCAAATACCAAATAACAATCACGGTGGTGTAATGACCATTAGCACCGTGCATGTTAAAAAATTTTATTTTAAATTTAGGAAAAAATTAATTTAAAAATAATTTATTTGAATTAAATTATTAGTAATAGGGGTTTATTATACTCTGTATGAAGAAGGCCATGTATACCTTAACATATTTCTTAATGAATGGATACTGAGAAGAAGTCTCTTACATTGATTCTGGCTCATCATGTATTATCATTATGTTCCTCAAGAATAAACAAGGGTAAATTTCTAATTTATTGAGAACCTCTTTCAAATTTATTATTAATTTTATATCACATCCTACAATTGTATAAAAATTATATAATTATTAATATTCATATCATTCATTTTGTCGATATTCGGTAATTGAGTCGAAAATGAACTTATTTTAAGGTAAATTCATAATGTAGTCAAAAGTACATCATATCCATAATATTAAACATGATTTAATTATTATATATATTCCATATATATGTATTTATAATATCCAAAATATTTTTATATAAGAAATGAATTGCACCATTCATGGAGATGGTAGGTCGTACATACGCATGAAGGTTACTTTTATTTCATTGTCATATAAAAAGAATAATAATAAAATGATATAAATGTATGTTATCATAATATTATAATATTACTGTCATGTATATCTCATAGGTTTAATTAAACTATCCTTTATATGTTCCATGTATAGTGGGAATGAGTCACATCGCTTTGAAGAGTGGTAGTCTACACTTTTTAAAATGAAAGTTTCATATTTACACAATATAGAAAGCATAAAGGTATGTTATAAATAAAAATTAAATATTAATATAGACAATATAAAAAAAAAATATATAATATATAAATATAGTTCCATTATAATTTCCTCCATGACTGGTGGTAGGAGAAAATTGTACTATCATCATTTCGTGAGGCAGTAGTTCTCCATACAAAGAAATATTATGTTATATATCCATTAGATGTTGGTGTGTGTCAAGGTAGGTAGAAAACATAGCATAAAAACATCCTAGAATATTTAGGATAATAGTTTTTTTATATAATTATATAATAATGAGATGATAGGTGGTTGGAGAAGGTAAATAATTGAAAGTATCTTGAAAGAACACTTTACCTATAAATCGGGTAACATTTTTTTATTCGATCCAAACTGAATCAATGATTTTCCTTCTACTGATGATATTTCTTCTAGGTGGAATGGAGGGATTTTGGGAGCTTATTTGAGTAGATGTTAAGTATAATAAGGTGATTTAGAGGTGTGAGTAAGTGGGTAGAGGTGGTAGATTTTTATAAGAGGTAGGAGAGGTACTTTAAAAAATTCTTGAAATATTATTTTATTATAAATTGATTTTCAAATTCTAACAGTTCTAAGGAGATATATATCAAGGATAAGATGTAGAGGGGTCATGATCGTCTCAAAAAAATCAGACTTTTTTAGATAAAATATTTGACCTTATATTTTGGATTTAATGATTAGTAAATAATGTTAACTATTACCATGTCTACTTGTATTCTCATAATATATTGTTACTATAATTACTATAAAATTCCAATAGAATAAAAATTATCTAATTACTGAATTTTTTTATTATTATATAAGTATGTTGGAATAATATTATATTTTTAATAATATTATATTATTTAATAAAATAGTATTTTATCTTAAAAACACATTTATGTCAATTTTGATACTATTTAGAAATTAATTTTTTTGTTAATGTCATAACAACATGATTCATTAAAAAAACTAAAATAACTAAAAAATAAAATTTCATAGTTGTCAATAAAATTCCTGGATGTTATCAAAATTTTCATTTTAAATTTAGTTTAATATATATAATATCATTTATCTGAATCCTTCATTAATAAGTTAGTCATTGCATCATCATTGTGTCATAAATAAAATTATTTATTTATTTTATAAGAATTATAAACAAAATAAAATGATATAGGAATTATTTTAGATTTTTTATGACTATTTATATTCAATGATATAATTTTTATAACCCCCCCCCCCCCCCCTTAAAATTGTTTTACTAAAAAGATACATGTTTATGTTATATTACTCTTCATTTTAATCTAATTATTATAACTTGTCATTATCATACCCAAGTTTTTTCACGGGGTTCTAAAATCAACCAAAATATTATAATGGATAGACATATATCATCCAAAAGTATTATTAAGCATGATATGGTTGTTTTATGTTATTATATTATTATTTTTTATGCTTATTTACCTGATTTACCTTTTAACCATGGTAAATAATTTTTTTACTAAAGTTACAATTCATAATGTCCATATACAAAAGGTATCTATTTAAAAACATTAGACCTCCTCATTACAAATATGGAATCTCATTCTCTAACTTCAAAACAGAAAAATTGTAGAAATTAATTTAAAATTAATTCTCATTTTCAAAACCAGAAAGTGGGTTTTTATGAAAGAAAAACTATCAGAAGACTGACATGTGTATATCTCCAATTTAAATATGAAATTACTTATAATGAACAAAATTGGAATCAATGAAAAAAAATAATACAATTACACTTTAAAACATATGAAATTTACAAGCTAACTATATAAATAAATTATATTAAAAGGTAGTTTTGAATTAAAATTCGGTATTTTTCACTATTCATTCAAGTATGATTTTATGAGAAAAATACAGAAATTTCAACCAAAGTAAAATTTGATATTTTAATATCAAAAAAAGTATATTTTTTCTAATAGAACATATAAAAGTGATAAAACTATATTTAAAAAGGGTTATCCATCAAAACTCAATAAAATGATCTTTTAAAAAAAATAGATTATTTTATGCTTTTAATTGGATTCATTCTCATTTTAAGTCATTGACATATCACTAACATGTGTGATCATATTATAGTTAGTTTTCCTCATACCCATCAATAAAATAGAAAACCATTAAATACCATTTATAAAATTATTATTATTATTGTATCAGTTTTTTGGTATATCTCAATGTTATGCGCAATATAAAATTTTAGAGAAACCCGTTGTTGTGTTTCGAATAAAATATCATAAAAATTTTCCCCTTTAATGTAAAATTAATATATTATTCGTAAATATTAATAGATTTGAAAAAATTTCATTATATAAATACATGGGATGATACACCATATAAAGTCGAACAATTGGGAGAACCATGTTTTCCTTATTAAGGTAAATTTGTAAAATTTGGGACATAATAAAGATGAAATATTCTGTACTATAAGTATCTGTTTTGTAAATGATATGAAAATAATTTAAATTTAAATAATTATTTATGAAAAACTTTTTTTAAATTGTTTAATTACTAATTTGTCCAAACTAATGAAAAAAATTGTAACTCTCACTCTTAATGAAAAACAATTTCAAAGCATGACCCTTTAATAAGACAACAACATAATTATAATGAGAATAATATTATAATCCATGAGATAATAATTTAAAATTTTTTCTAAAAGAACTTATGGATTTTACTAAACTAAAACAAGAATAAAGTAACAAAACTAATTGGTATTATCAATTAGATATGGTGATATCATAAACCAAATATTCAATTTGAGAAAAAATAAGAGTCAAAATTTGGGAAAAGAGTGAAATATATGGATGGATGACAGGAAACTATATATTTATTAATTAAAAGACACCATGAAGCCCTTGAATAATGGGTCAATATAAAAAATATTATTGAGGGATGAATAATTTTTTATTTATGGGTAATAACTCGTGAATTGAAATATTTAAGATAAATTATAAATCGTTTAATTACATAACCGATAATAGGCCATTAAATCTATTTAATTAAAAAGACAAGTAGGTGGTGAGCTATTTAGAACAACGCTACACAAAGGATCTCCAAGTGCCCTGTTAGAAGAGTCTGGGTATCCAGTTTTCACCTACTAAAATTATCCAAAAAAACAACCCTATAAAAAATCCATTAATAATGCAATAACCAATTTTTTTAAAATATAAAATTATTTTTGACTGCGTATGCAATATGAAACACCGAACTCAAATAAATAATGATTATTTAAATATGATCATTTTAACCATTATATTAATTTTTAACATATTAGTAGGATTAATTAATTTATGAAATATATATATATATCCTAAATATAATTATATAATATTTTTATATAAGAAAACAAAATTTGGTACTATATTTTTGTTCAAAATATGTCTCCTTCTAAAATGAATATATGTTTAATTTTTTGAAAAAAAAATTTATAATTATTTCCAGGAACATTTATTGAATTTATTTTAAAAAATTGCATTCATTTTTGATATCATCATATCATGATTAACAATTTATGGATTCCTTGGATTTTTCAAAAACATACATTTTTCAGTGAATAGAGGAAAATACTTTTTTTAATTAAAATCATCAATTATTTTGATAAATTAAATAATATAAAATTTATAATAATATTTTAAATCAAAATAAAGGAATAATAGGTATCATTTAGTAAAATTTAATTAAATTATTTACATTTAAATATACATGATATTAGATTTTATGATATACTTTTTTTTAGGATTTAAAATGCTTTTTTTAAAATTGAATTAAAATTCATATTGTTTCTCTATTTTAATTAATTGAAAGAAAACATAGTGAGAAATGATTTGAATCAAATTTTTATATTATATATTTAGATTTATTAATTTAAATTCATATAAATAATATCACTAATTATAGAGTTAATGTAAATATATCATTTAGTAAAAAATGAATTTCTTAGAAAACCGATTTCCATCCTGATTTTGGATTTTATGTTAAATTATTACACCTATGTGAATTTATTTAGATAAAATGGATTAAATATTTGGAATCATAATAATTAATATTAAGAGATATGGTTAATTTATTTTTTGGAAAATATGTATAGTAACTATAGTAAATATTTATTACCACGGTAAAAGAAAAATAAGTTAAATAATCCTAAAAATAATTTAAAAATGACTAGGAAAAAGTAACCAAAATAGTATTAACATATATAAACAATTTAAATGAAATAACATTTATTTTTACCTCTAATTGATTTTACTGTTTCAATTATTGAGTAATCATTTTGATAAAAACTATAATTTGATACAATAAAACACAAATTTTATTTTTCGGTAATATGTTATTTCAAATAAGACATTTCATTTGATGAATTAATTGATTTTTGAAATAAATTATATTTTAATAGAATATTATTATTAAACTTTATTCATTAAATATAAATGATAATATAAAATTTATAATGTGAAATGAAATTTATATAATTGTATGAAAACTACTATTTTAAAAAAACAAAAAATATGTCAATAAATATTTATTATATTTGAAAAGATAAATTTATATATTTTGAAAACTATTTTTATAATTTAATTATTATTTTTTAAATCTTCATATTGAAATTAAGAAGTAATTATTTTTTTCATAAATTTATTAGAGATTCTTATTTTTAGTAAAAAAAATTTATTCGATATAAATATACGATGTGTATTATGACATCATAATGAACCAAAAATGATTTAATAAATACAATAAATAGTATCAATGAAAAAAATATATTATTATCATTTAAAATATTATATAATTATCATGAAGTGTATTCATTTAATTATTTCAGAGATTTATCATATAAATAAATTAAAACCACCCTTATTTGGATAAAATAATGGTTAAAACATGTTCTAAGCCAGGAAAAAACCTGGGTCAACCCTAAACCGGTCACCTGTGCAAATCCGCAACAAGGCCCAAGATGCACTCTTGATCCTCCTGGGCTGGCCACGAGCGTCATGGAATCAACAGTGCCAAAATGGGAAAAATTTCTCCCAATGAAAGAAAACTAATCAATAAAAATAAAATACAAAAAATCAATATAAATTAATGAAAGTAAAGGAAAGAACTTCCAAAACATGACTAACTTGTCCAAGTTTAAGACTCCACGTAACCATGTGGGTTAATCTCTAATACCGAAATGAAACATCACCCAAGGTGAAACGAACCAGAGTTAGAACCTCCTAGAGAAACTAAAAACAAGAAAATAATATTGGCATGAGTATGAAAACATAGTAGGTAGGCCAGAATAATTATATTCCCTGTACAAAATCTTTAAATAAATAAAGCATTTATTTCTGGTTGGAAATACAACCTATGAACAAAGAATTTTTTACACTTTTTATTTTTAAGGTAAACAAATAAAAATCCTAATTCATTTCCCTCGTGTTTAAAACAATATTTGAGAGGATAGAAAAGGAGACCAAAAAGGAATCATTCATTTTTCATAAAAGTTCCAAAGGAAAGAGTGATTGTTCATTTAAAACATATTTATTAAAAATATCTTCAGAAAACCAAACATTAAAGATTTTACAAGAGAACACCAAAACTTTGTTCAAGGGTTATCACTTCATATATTGAGGGAAATAGTACTGACTGTACTATTTTCAAAGGAACACGAGAAATCTAAGGAAGTCCTAGGAAAAGCAGAATATACAAATATATGTGACTCATCTTAAAGTCATGTTTACTCTTCATAATTTCATGACACCCTAAAGCCCAACCATCTCCCTACCTATCCTGGTTGTGGGGACCAATCCCATAACAATAACAAAAAAATATCTACCTATGATGGGCCACTATTAGTGCATAGTCTAACAAGTGTAACAATCATTCTCAGTACACATCTTTGCTAATCTAGGTTCACATGTATATTTTAAAAGGGGGTGTACCTTACCATTTAAGAAACTATTCACATATATATATTACTACACACACCACATAACCACAACCACCCTATCCACCTCAAGGTTATTCCACTACCTTAAATAATAGTTAACCAAGGAGGTCTTATAAAGTGTAATTTCCCGTTTCATGATAAATCAGTGAGGCAATAGACCTAACCCAAGAAGGTTTTTCCAAATAACTATTCAAAAATTACAATTGTCACTTTACGTATGAAACACTCTAACATTTATCAAAACATTTAGAAACCCATTTTCAGAGTCAATCCAAATATCATTTTACAAAAACCTACCCAAATGATCCCTTACATCAAGTGTTCAATAGTTTTCACATTTTAAAACTTTTTATGAATAGCCATACATAGGTTATATTCAACACCAAATCATCATAAAGTCCAACTTCAGAAACACCAACCACCAAATGGATAACAACTAACATTTACCAAAACCAAAACATTATAGTTAAAAATAAAAAAAAATAAAAAATCAAACCGGGTAGTTAACCAACACATTAAAATCCAATTTTGAAATCAAGCACACCTAAAAATATTTCGAAAACATAATCTTCACCACATATAATATTTAATAAACCATTCAAAAATTATAAACAATACTTAATGGGAATCACATGACTTTATACAGAAAAAATATTTTCAAAAACACCTTTTCTAATTAACGCGCACACACAAAATTCCATATCACAACTCCCACCACTTGAATAGTTAAAATAACAAATTTCACAATTTAATAAAAAATATTAAAAAGAACAAAACATGTTTCCATAAAAACACACTATATTTCACAAGGTAAAATTACTCTAACAATATTAAGTGCTTAATTAATAGTAAAAATAGGTGAAAATATCATGAAATAAAAGTAATATAAACACAAAGAACATGTGCAATGGGTTTCTACCTCCAAGGAAAAGCAAACTAAACATTCCACCTCTTGACACATTCTAACTAGAAGATAGAACTAGCCACTTTCATGCACATACTTAATTATATATATATATATATCCTAATTCCAATACATGTATTCACCACACCATGAGGTAATATGTACATAGAGGATATATATATATATAATTTTATTATTTATGTACCTAAGAATATGTTTATGCACCCTAGAATACATTCCAAACCCACTGAAATAAAAATCTGGGACTCAAGAACACCGCTGAAAGGATAACGAATATACAATAAAATACTAACAACTCAAAATTAATTACCAAAGACTCGCAAGAAACAAAACCCCAATTATAAAATGAGAAAATATTAAAAACAATGGAAAAAATTCCTGAAGTGGAACGATAAGTTTCCAGTGCCCTATAAATCAAATACAATAGAATTAAAACAAATAAACACCCTAAATAAAGGGTGAACAAATATTATTGATATTAAACCAAACCTCAAATCAATGACGGTGGACCCAAACCGGTCAGAAATATCTAACACACCTCAACTGCACCTAATAAGAGATAAACACCAACCTAACACAATAATATTAAACACACAATTTGAAGAATATATCCCAAAAATTAAACTCTAATGTCCAGGCATTCACCCCACCAAAATTTCACCAAAGGAGAAACCTAAAACGAAGAACCCTCACCATATGGGTCTTCCGGCGAGACGTGTGGCCAAAGGAAGATGCACCGGTGAGGGTGAATGAGGCTATAGATTATTAGAGGTTGCATATCAGTTGGAGAAGAGGTGGCCAAGCATAGGTTAGGGAGGCGCATTGGACAGCAGGAATAGGGGGGTTGTCGCGGGACATGTAGAAGGAGTAGACAACGTCGGCTAGAGGTGTGGTGGAAAGGAGGAGCGCAGAGCTGGTCAGAGTTTTGGTGGGGAGAGGAGGCAGTGGTAGTTTCGTGTTGTAGGTCGAGCAAGAAAGGGATTCCCCCTGCTCCATGGGGGATAAGGAGGGGGGTCGCGACCCCCTAGGGTATTTCATTTTTTTCAATTTAATAAATTGATAATATTATTATTAATACTAATAATAATACTAATAATAGTTATAATATGGATAAAATTAATGATTTAATATTTTTGACAAAAACAAATAAAAAAATTCCTAATAACACTAAAAAATTTAAAAGACATAATAAATTAAAATATGTATTCATTTAATTTTTTTGAATACATTCAGATCATGTCGTTATATGGGTGACGCCGCGATGGGTTTCCAAAATAATCTTAGACCATGCAACGAATGACATCAACTCACAAGCATGCACATTTTGACATACCTCAAATGTTTCATTTGGGATTTAACCCAAACCTCAACACAAATTTTTTAAAATAAAATGAAATAATAAAATATAATAATTACATATGTTGGGGTGTGACAATTCTTCCCACCATAAAGATTTCCACCCCTAAAAATCTACAACAAGATCTAGACCCAAAAAATAAAACTTCTCAACTGTCTCCCACCACAAAAATATTAAGCACCTCTAGTTGATTGATCCAAATAGACACTATATCCCAAGATTTACAACTCATACTCAAAACACAAACACCTTAACCACTACCAAACAGAACCCAGACCATCCATCTCCTCTGAGAACTTAAACCACCTCTGAAATTTATTCATATAATCTTAGTCCAACAAAACTATTGGGTGTACTATAATAACAAGGTTTACTAAAGGGGAAGAACCTAGAATTAGGTTGTTCTACATGACACCACCAACCACCCAAAATGATACTCGAAACAAAACTCTCATACAAACATGGGGAGGCCTAAACAGACTCCCCACCATAACGATTGGGATAACATTAAATTACATCAGGTGTAACTCTATGCAACCCACTATGGGTCTTCCCACCATATGAAATGAAGAGATTAACCGAACATGAAAAGTTACCATATAGACCAAACCCCCCCATCACGAGGGGGGAATGGAAGTGATTAACTGAAAAAGAATCAAAACTACCACCATTTCAATATCAACAACATCATACACTTGTAAGAACACAAACCATGACACACTAAGGAAAAAGATTAAGCATGGGCCCTTTTACATCACTGTGATTTTCCTGACTAAGCGCCAGCTTCACTTTGGGACCTATTACTGGATCTCCAATGATTGAACCATGTCATGCCTCACATTAAGGCATTAAAAATTCCCAATCATAACACACAAACCATTATTTCACCAAACACACATCCTTTAAAACAATAGTCTCAAGGAGGGTCGACAATAACCATTCATACAACTGAAGTAAAATAAACACAATAGAATGATGCAAGAGGTGACCCCAAAATCCAGGGAATAGTACAAAGAGAAATCCCCAAACCGATCCCAAAAAAATTCCTACCCCTACTGATGGGATGATGTGACCTTCAATTTTCTGGTCTAGATTCAGTGAACATCTTGGAAACACCTCAACAGTTTTTCTTCAAGTGACCCAGGCACCCATAAGTGTATTAGGATTTTGGAACACTCGGGCACACTGGCACAGTAAAGACCCATAAATTTCAAGGAATTTTTTTCTTCTTAATTTCCTTGGAATTTTACGAGTCTTCAATTTTTGACGGTGCCTTATTCCGAGGCCTGGTGTGCCCGGAATCAATTTCTGAAGTTTTGTTCGGGTATGTTTAGTAAATGTACGTGCGGGTTTTTCTATCTTTTAAACTGGTGCTCAGAATTGAAATCTGATGACACCGATGAACTCGCAAAGCCAATATTCTTTTAAGGGGACCTTTACCGTAGTTGCATGTTTTTGGTATGAGGTTGTTAAAATTTGGGGATTCGTTAAGTCTTAAATAAATTATTGTGTTACAATTTATTTTAAGTGTAAGTTAATTCCTCCAAAGGGAAGTTGGAGGTGGGCCCCACACCCCAACTAACTTCCCATGGGAGGATTTGACTGAGGGTGGTGGGGCCCGCACGAACTCCTAACCCCTTAACTCCCCATTATTTTCCCTACTGTTTTTTTGACAACTCCTCATTAATGGTGGAGTCTCTCCACCTCCCAAACTTTAATGATGCCAATTAATGTAATTAATAACCTTATTAATTAAATTGACACGTCTCATTTGAATTAATAGGAATTTCTTGGTGATTCATTTGAATTGGATAAGTCTTTCATAATAATTGTCTTATTAAATATTTTGGGAGGAAACTTTGAAGAATTAGAGGAGCTTCATTCTTCTACAAAGAACATCATCCTCTCTCGGCGAAGAACACTCCACGACACGAAGAACGCTCCACGACCTAAAGGACGTGAAGCAAATTCTTCAAACTTGTTCTTCCTCCGCATAAAGGGAGGAGACACTGCCATGGGGAATGTTTCCAAGGACGACGGATCTTCCTCCGATGTTGACAGAGTGACACCATTATTCCGCAACACTCGACCACCGTGACGTTTGTCTTTCGTAGTTCGACAACGTACGATGCCTTTTCAAGGTAGGGTAATTTTTGTATACTTTTCATTTATGAAATTCATACCCTTGAGCATGGGCGTTTATTTTTTGGGTTATTATTTGAACCACTAACGTGATGGGTACGGACTAACGAACAAGTTTGAACCCATCGATGTACCGTTCTTGATGCGCGGAATGTTTCGCGACGACAAAATGGGACCACAACGGCGATTTGGAGCTTTGGTAGTGGAGTTCGGGTCCTGAGATGATCTTAGGTGCAATCGATGGGCGAAACGGACCACCGGAGCTCGACTGGTGGTCCGCGGAAGGCGGCGGTGGCGCACCACTCTGGCACAGTGGTTCCTGCATCCGGCGGTGGCGGGTGGAACCGGAATGGCTCTGCCGTTCCAGAAATAATCTGGCACGACTTAATGTCGCGCCAGCTGACCGAGGGGCCGCACCCCCTACATGACCAGCCCGGCCGAGCCATGGCCGGGCCATGCCAGCCATGTCATGTCGTGCCCATCTGGGCCGGAACCGGACCCAGACCCGGGTCCGGCCGACCTGGTTCGGGCCGACCCAAGGTGGGTTTGGCCGGGTGCGACCATGCCCAGACCCCCCTTTTTGGGACCTTTTTTGGTTAAACGTCCATATTATGAGCTACGGACCTCAGATAAATGCACCATCAATTGAGGATGATTCCTTGGACCGATACGGTCGTTTTGGTATATTACACTCAAGGTTTTGGCGAAGTTTGTGTACGGCCCGGTTGGTTTGAACCTGAAACCAACCGGCCCCAAACAGCAGAAAAGAATATAACATAAGGACCGGACATCTGATTGACGTATCGTCAACTACGTTGTATTCCTTTTGATGAGAAAGTTCTTTTGGAATACTCCACATGGGATTCAGATTAGCTTGGAGTATGGTTGGGTTGGTTTTAGCTTAAAAACCAACCAGGCCCCTAGAATGGAAAAGACAATAACTCACAGATCGGGCATCCGATTGACGCGCCGTCTGTTGCGTTGAGACCCCTTTGATGAGGCGGTACTTTGTGATACTTCTACATGAGACTTCATGGAACTTGGAGTATCGACCAGTAGCTCATGGAGTGGATCCTCCTGGAGACGAGTAGACAGAGTGCGGAGACCTAGTATCTATAGACCTGACGACTGCTTGACTGATTCGACTTAGAGTGATTCGACTAGCCTAGTGGACGGAGTGTCCAGTTTGGCAGCAGACCCATGACGGATGGAGCACCTAGTTTGGCAGCAGACCTGCGGTACTCGACAGAAGGAGTACCTCTGACGGCTATTAGGGGGAGCGCCCGGTTTGGCGGCAGACCCACAACGGAGGAGCGCCCGGTTTGGCAGCAGACCTGCAGTACTCGACAGGAAGAGTACCTCAGCAGTCTAAGGTTAGTGAGTAGCGCCTCAGAGTCGCGATAGGGCCACTGTACTCGAAAGATGAGGAGTTCTCCAGCAGTTGTGGTTTTTGATAATGAAAATCCTGGTTTTAGCTGAGTCAATGACCTTTGTGTTTTCCTCATGATTGAGATGGGTTATTTGATATCTTAGGTATATGTATGGGCATATACCTAAGTAAAGTTTATCTGTTGAGATATTTCTTTGTGGTTATCCGTGTTAGATTTATTGAGTCCTTGATGGTCTCATGGTCTCTATTGAGTATCGTTATACTCATCCCTACATGGGCTATGCCCGCACCTCGTTGTGTTGGATGCAGACGACAGACAGCGCTGACCGAGGAAGAGTGTACGAGGACTGGAAGGTACCTGGAGGTGGACACTCAGCATGATGACACATGTAGTGGACCGTTAGATTCGGAGTTATGAGGAAAACATTTGAACCTACCCTTCAGGTAGGAACTCGTAGGATGGTCCAGGAGATGCTTCCATCTTCCAGCTGTTTGTCTTTTCAGTTGTAATTTCTTTCAGTGGTAGTTGTACCTTTCTGTTGGGCTTGTATTTCTGGCCCCTTTTTACTTCCAGCCCACTTGTTATACTGCTTTATATAGTGTTTTCTTCTTCTTGTACTCTGGTTGTGTGTGTTTATGTTTTATAAAGGCAATGTCTTCCCATTTTTTAGGGAGTTACGCCTTTGGTGCTAGTCGCCAGCCCCTGGCCTATGGAAGGCGGACTTGGGGTAGTCATGGAACGAGCCCCGAGGACAGGTCATGACAAATTGGTATCAGAGGAGTCAATTCTACCACAGAACATAGGACTCTGATATTTCTTTTTGTGAATAAATAGTGTTAAGGGTACTAAGTGTGGTTTTTAGTTCAGGGAGTCTAGTGTTGGTGCGGGTGACTGGCATAACCATACTCTAGGGACCTGACTTCTGAATTCTGACTCAATGCAAGAAAACACTGATTGCGGGTGTTTTTTCAAAAGTTTTCATTAAGTCATCTCAAACCATGTCAGCTCACAAGGTATAGTCTTTTCCCGTGTCCCATCTGTTTCTTTCAGGATGCCTCCTCGTGGATGAACATCTAGATCCCCAAGAGTTGTATGTACTGACAGCCCACCGAGCGATGAGGCCTCAGTACAGGTCCCTCTTCTAGTTGAGGCACCTGCAGTAATACATCTCGTTGGGCCACCGATGCCACCAGCCCCAGCAGAAGGCGATGAACGTCACTTGAGCACGTTGCACGAGTTCCAGCGCCAGAGGCCACCTAGGTTTAGGGGAGAGATGGACCTGCAGGTGGCGGAGGATTAGCTGGAGCCTATGGTGAGAGTTCTTAGGCTAGTAGGGACCCCAGTAGACTTCAGGGTGATCCTTGTTGCCATCCTCCTTCAGGCAGTAGCTGGCAGATGGTGGAGCCTGATGCTCCAGATGCACGGCAAGGCGACACTTCTTTGGGCAGACTTCAAGGGCCTATTTCGGGCGGATTTTGTACCAACCACCCTTTTAGCGGTGCGTATACAAGAGCTACTGCATCTGCAGCAGGGCAGCATGATAGTAGAAATGTACTCGGTGACATTCACAGACCTCTCGCGGTACACTATAGATATGGTACAGGACCCGTTCTTCAGGGCCCAGACCTTTGATTAGGGACTCAGGTGAGATATTAGAGCTTCAATTGTGTCCCACAGTATCCCAACATAGACGGGGGTGTTGGAGCGAGCCCTCCTAGTGGAGAGTTTCCTTACGGAGCAGTCTCCAGTAGTGGAACCCGCCACTAGTCGACATGCAGCGGAGTCTTCTGTAGCTGTCAGTAGATAGATGACGTAGAGGTCCAAGAGGACTAGACCAACAGGTGGTCGACCGCACGACTCAGGATCGGTAGTACGGGGCACCCAAGGTGGGGACAGAGCTAGGCATACCAGGAATGGACAGTGTTACTCTTTCGGTGGGCTTGGTCACATGACACGTGACTGTCCGTCCCACCGTGCAGACGATCAGCAGAGAGATGAAGGACCTCCCAGGTAGAGGCAGATGTTCGATCGTTACGGACAGCAAGGAGCTGGCCGTGCAGCTGGTGGTGGACGACGCTTTGAGGTGTTTCCACCACAACCACCAGGAGGTCCACCACGACCATATGAAATTGGTGGAAAGGGGAGAGTACAGCTTCAGGAAGCTAAATCATACGACTATGGAGCTCCGGAAGCAGGTGGACAGGAGCGGGACTAGTTTTAGGCATGGTTGCCTTTCTTCTTGGTGCTTCTACCTTCCTTGTTGTTGTTGTTTTGGTTGCTTTGTGTCTTTGTAATTTGAGCTGCTGTAATAAAATACACTTGTCATTGTGACGTTTTCTATCCTTCCTTTTTGTGTACTAAGAGGTTCTGGTTTAACTGTTGACTTGACCCTCACATTCAAGATTCCTATTGGAGGAGACCCAGTGACCACACACTGATTTCGACAGTGTGACTCAACCCTTGGAAGTGAGAGTAACGGTTGGATATCTTGGTATTAGCATTGAGGCCTTATGACGTCGTCCATGGCATGAATTTTTATCTTTTATGTCAGGATTGACTGTATTAGGAAAAGGATGTGGTTCATCTAGGGGATGAGACCAGATTTCCATTTTCTATAGAGGAGAAATCTTAGAAGATCATGTAAATTGTAGACAAAGAAGGGTGTAGATGAGATCTTTTAAATTGGCTAGTCTCACCCATAGTTCGTCAAGCGAACGGTTTACGATTCACTGTAATCTTCATAGTCTCATGTGTATCTTCTCTTAGAAGGGCCTGAACCTGAGATAGTGGCGATGACTTGAGTTCCACCGGGACTATGATGTAAAGATAGTCTATACTCACGGAAAGGGGAATGTTGTTGCGGATGCGCTCAGCAGGAGAACTATTTTTCAACTACTAGGTGAGAACATGGGAGCGGGAGGTTCAAAATTCATGCACAGAACCCACTTTTGTTTCCCCTAGTGTCTGTTGTAGCTTTACAGGGACATAAAGCCCTGAGGTGGGGGTAATGTAAAGACCCGGAAATTTTAAGGAATTTTTTTTCATAATTTCTTTGGAATATTACGAGTCCGCAGTTTCTGATGACGCCTGATTCTGAGGCCCGATGTGCCCGAAATCAATTTCTAAAGTTTTATTGGGTACATTCAGTAAACGTACGTGTGGTATTTTCTTTCTTTTGAATCGGTGCTTGGAATTGAAATTATAGGACCCCAACGAACTTGCAGCGCCGATATTCTCTTAAGAGGACCTTTACTGTAGTTGTGTTTTGTTGTATGAGGTAGTTAAAATTTGGGGATTCGTTAAGACTTAAATAAATTGTTGTGTTAAAAATTATTTTAAGTGTCAGTTAATTCCTCTAAAGGGAAGTTAGAGGTGGGGCCCACACCCCACCTAACTTCCCATGGGAGGATATTACTGAGGGTGGTCAGGCCCGCATGGACTCCTAACACCTCATCTCCCCATTATTTTCCCTACTTTTTTTATAACTCCTCATTCATGGTGGATTCTCTCCACCTCCCAAACATTAATGATGCTAATTAATGTAAATAATAACCTTATTAATTAAATTGTCACATCTTCATTGAATTAATTGGAATTTCTTGGAGATTCATTTAAATTGGATAAGTCTTTCATAATATTTACCTAGAAAATATTTTGGCAGGAACCTTTCAGAATTAGAGGATCTCCGTTCATCTACGATGAAAATCATCCTCTCTCGGCGAAGAACACTCCACCGAATGAAGAACGCTCCACGACCCGAAGGACATGAAGCAACTTCTTCACACTTCTTCTACCTTCGTGTCAAGGAAGGAGTCATCGCCACGGGGAACATTGCCAACGACGATGGATCTTCTTCTGATGTTGATGAAGTGACACTATTCATCCGCGACGCCCGACCATCGCGATGTTCGTCTCCCGCGGTTCGACGTCGTGGGACGTCTTTTCGAGGTATGGGAATTTTTGTATAATTTTCATTTATGTGATTCATACCCTCGAGAATGGGTGTTTATTTGTTGGGGTGATTATTTGAACCACTAATGCGATGGGTACAGACTAACGAACAAGTCCAGACCCATCGTCATATCGTTCTTGATGCGGGGAATGTTTGGCGATGACAAAACTAGACCGCAATGATGATTTGGAGCTTTTGCAGTGGAGTTCGGGTCATGAGATGATCTTAGGCGCAGTCAATGGGCGAAATGGACCATCGGAGTATGTCCGGTTCTCCGTGGAAGGTAGCGGCGGCATGCCACTGGAACAAGTCGTCGCGGCTGAGCCACAATAGTGGGTGGAACCAGAATGACTCTGTCGTTCAGGAAATAAAGATGTGCGGCTTAATATCGCACCAGCTGACCGAGCCCCCCCCCCTGCTCGGCTGGCCGTGATAGCTGCAGGCCATGCCGCGCCCATCCACGCCGCACCGCGCCCTACCGGGCCAGACCTAGTTCGAGCCGACCCAGGGTGGGTTGGGTCGGGTTGGACCGGGCCCAGACCCCCCCCCCCCCCCCCTTGTGACCTTTTTCGGTTAAACATTCATAACTTCAGCTACGAACCTCTGATCGACGCACCGTCAGTTGAGTAGGATTCCTCGGATCGAGAAGGTCATTTTTTTTATATTACACTCAATGTTTTGGTGATGTTTGGGTATAGCAGGGTTGGTTTGAACCCGAAACCAACCGGTCCCACGGAGCGGAAACACTTATAACTTAAGGACCGAACATCCGATTGATGTGCCGTCAACTATGTTGGATTCTTTTTTATGAAATGGTTCTTTTGGAATACTCCACATGGGATTTAGATGATATTGGATTATGGTCGGGTTGGTTTTAGCTTAAAACCCAACATGGCCCCTAGAATGGAAAAGTCATTAACTTACAGATCGGGCGTCCGATTGACGCGCTGTTGAAACCCACAGCCGATTGTCTCGTATCGACCGGTTAAGGATTCGGTGCTCTGATAATGTGTATTGTAGCACTCAGGTCGAATCCCCAGCGATGATACTTTGAAATAGTCATTTGTTTTTAGTTGATTGTATTCTGATTGGGGGGTTTGTTTTCAAAGCTTAATTGAAATGACTAATTGATTATGATTGATTTAACAAATTGATAATGATTGGGGTTAGTTCATCATTATATTAGTTCAGCTTGTGATATCTTTGAGCTTTTCTTTATATTTCATTTAAATTAACACCCATGTCACAAGTTGACGTTGATTTGAATTCTCAAGTGTTAAGGCTTTAATTCAATCCTTAACTTAACTTAGGGTTCCAATCTTGATCATATCTTGTTTATTATAGTGTATTTATTGTAACGACCAATACTTTACATACATTGTCATTACTTCAGAATTTAATCACACTTATTACATCATATAACAAAACCAGGAAAGGACTGGATAGGTATAGAGTCTTTAGAAACTGGGAAACATAAACAACTGGTTCGTAAAGCATCTATGTTGCCTCCCATTTATTTCATCATATCTAGAGTCCCTTTTTGGCATATCCTACTCAATAACCTTCATCCTGACCTGGGGAAATAAAACCTACAAAAGGATGAGCTCAAATGCTCAGTAAGGGTAAACAAAAGAAATATCAATCACATCATATACATAAGAACATAACTTTTGGAAATATTAACCTGCAAAAGAAATCATAATTTCATAACATGAGATAAATCATATTAGTGAAATGTAATCCAAATAATCATAACTTAAAACATGATACTTTGTGGCATACACACATAATCATAGAGAATCATTTCTTGTTAGTCAAGACTCATTTCCAAGACTAACTTAGTGGACAAAGTCCACTTCTGAACCGCGTTCACTCCTCATTTCAGTCCTATTTCACTGAACAGGTTTAACCTTCCATTCCAGCCATGTCTATCTCATGAGATATAAAATCTTTACCCAATTCATTTGAGGGAGATATAGTTCCCACCCATCTCATAATGATACCATTCTTATGTGTTCCACAAAATCATAAACCATACATCATAGCATAACCCATGTAATAAAAATGGGAATCTTAAACATCGTGACATCATAAAACAATTCATATAAGATAAAGGAATTCATAAAAATATAATTCCATCACAACATAATAAAATCAATTTAATAATAGGGATAGAAACAGAACCCTTTATTATCTTATATGGAAAAATAATTTTGATAAAACACTTGAACTCCATTCTTGAGGAAAATATCCTTTCTGCTTCAAAAACACTTTTCCTTTCTTAACATGTTGTAAAATTATAAACTAAAAGAAGTTGATTAAAAATAAACTTGAAAACTTGTAAAGGAAGCTTCTTGGAAATAATGTTTTAAAAATCCATTCATTCTGTATAAGTTAAAAAAACATTCTTCGTACTTTTGTCGGAAAAGTCAAAAAGTACCTCGTACGAAAAATGACAAACGACTCCTTTCATATCCTTTACTAAAAACTCACCGAAGGGTAAAATTGGATTTAAAAAATTGTAGGTAGATGGAAATAATATTACATATTGAAGAAACATGGATGTGGATGATAAAATATACCCCAGTAATTACCAAAGTATAAACAATCTCGGATAAAAATGAGATTGTGATATTTCCCTTACCTTAGGCCTGATTTGCCTCGTAAGTTTCCGAACCTCCGGTATAATGATTTAAATAATTTTATTGACTTATTCCAGAATCATAATTATTGTTATGATATCATATATGGTCACATTCTTAGCTTCTTAGTAGTAATATTTCATTGCTACTTGTTATTCGGGTGTTTATAACTTTTTGTTCTTATGCGTGTTTTGTCAAATAAATTATTATTATTCTCTTTAGGTAATAGATACATCATTTCCAGAATGGTATTAATGTACTATATATCATATTTATTCATTAAATTCATTTATATAATCATTATTCAATGAAGATCATGTAGAACGAATCGCATCACATTGTGGAGACGGTATTCCGTACGTACGCACGAGCGATGATATCGTTCCCATGATCATGGAATTGTATTGGAGTGTATGTATACTATTTCAGAATCAATATCACTTTACGATAATCATATATAGTAATTATTTACACCATTATACCCATCCAAGTAAGGTGGTGGGGGAAAATATATTACACCACGACGTGGAGACGGTATTCCGTACGTACGCACGCGCGGTGATTTCGTTTTCCATAGGATGGATAGATGTTGAAATAGGGTTGTTTCATACTTATAATAAAATATCAGTATATTAGTGATACTGATGTTATTACTTCATAATGAAACAACTAAAGAAGAAGATGTTGAAGAAGAAAGAATTTGGAAAGGATCGGTAATGGATATTACCTCTTTTTGACGCGCCTCTTCTTAACTTCCTCTTAGGGCACTAGGGTTGGTCTTTGAAGAAGACCAGAACTTCTAGGATGATTCTAGGGAAGTGGGGAAGTGAAATTGGCAGGGTTTGGCCCAGATTGAAGGCTCAAATTGGTGTGATGAGGAGATGGAGGAGGTGCCCTTTTATAAAGGAGGAGAGGGTCACCTTTGGAAATATAAGAAATATTAGTTTATATTAAATCCCAACCCCACTTAAAAACTTTCAAAATGACTCATATTCAAATATTAGATTATATACGGTTGTAATCTCATCAACCAATAAAATTTAGACATGTTAGAAATTTATTTTAAACATTACCAACTTGATTTATCCTTATTTATCAATTTAATTTTATTTGTGGTAATAATATTCTAAATTTTAAATTATTATTAATAATTACATATGTGTTGTGAATTTTCCATAATTTGACACATTATGACATTTTATCCAATATAAATTTTAATTTATAATTTTTACATATTTTTGTGATTTTTAAACAATTTTATAATATGTTATTTTTATAAAATAACAATAGTGTCAATTTTGACACTATTCATTTATTTGAATTTAAATAAACTATATACAGAGGATATGTTCGAAATAAAATAATTAATATATTAATAAAATGTCATATGTATTTATAAAATTAGTGGATCACATTAAATAGTGCATATAATAATTATTTTAATATTTTAAAACCATTTTTTTGATATTTTAATTAATAAAATAATTTCAACATCACTATTGTGTCATAATTAACGATAATTATTTAATCCCTAAAAATTTTAATTAAATTCCTATGATGTAGATAATTGTATTATCCTTTTGGATACTATTCATGTTCGATGTTTCATTAAGTTTATCCCCAAATTAAAATTATTATAGTTATAAGATTTAAGAAAGTGACATGTTGTCACATTCTTTGATTTTAATAATAATTAAATTATTTTCATAGAACAAAGTCTATTAAATGAATCTAATGCGACCCTTAGGTGCTATGGGTAGACTTTTAGTCATCCAATAAGATTTTGGCACGTTTTAGGGTAATTTTATATTCTTATATTTACCCTTAATTACCCGATTTACCTTTAACTATGGTAAATAAAATTTACCGTAGTTACTATTCATAATGCACAAATATAAAAAGTATCCTATTAACATAATTTGGACCCACTGATTCTGAATATGGAATCCATTTTTCAAAATTCAAAACATATAAGTTTCAGTAATTAATTTAAAATAAATCCCATTGTTAAGAAATCGGGTTTTAGAAGTTAAAACATTGCCAAAGATTGAAATGTTTTTACCTATGAATTCAATGTGAAATTAATGCTAATGACATAAATTATATTAAATGGTAAAAATATATTCTATATATACATTAAAACCATTAAATATAATAATTTAACCATATAAATTATCTCAATGAAAAAAGTTGTTTTTAATTAAAAATTTGCGTATTTTTACTATTCATCAAAATATGAAAGTTATCAGAAAAATATCAAAAATTTATCCAAAGTAAATTTTTATATCCTGATTCAAAAGAAGAATTTTATTTTGTCAAATTGAACTTATAAATGTGTCAAAACTAGATTTAATTTGGGTGCTCCATCAAAAGGCGGCAAAACTGCATCTTTTGATAAATACTTATTTTACCCAAAAAAATTATTTTGTTCACTTACCATGTTCTAGAAAATGTGTAAGATGAATAATAATTTTGTAAAATTTAAAATTCAGTTAATACTATTCATAACGGCTACTTTATAATATTATAATAATATATCGTTGTTTAGTGGAACTCGGTATTGCGTACTACACACGCTATCAAGGAAGGTCGTGATTGCGTGCAACGAAAGATTCCTTTTATGATTTATATAACATAAAAACAAAATATTTCTCATAAAAGTCTTGGCTGTTACATTCTACCCCACTTAAAATGAATTTCGCCCTCGAAATTCGTCACTTTGTAACAAACAGATGATGATACCTCCCCCTCATCATATCCTCAATCTCCCATGTAGCTTCTTCTAATTGGTGGTTCCTCCATAAAACTTTCACCAAGCGAGTGGTCTTGTTTCGTAGGACTTTTTCACTATGATCCAGAATCTCTATCGGTTGTTCTTCATAAGAAAGCTCTTGCTCTAGCGGTACAACATCTGAGCTGAGTACATGTGAAGGATCAGGTATGTACTTTCGCAGGAGAGATAAATGGAACACATTGTGAACTTGAGAGAGATTTGGTGGAAGCGCCAATCGGTAAGCTACCTTCCCAACACGATTCAGTATTTCGAAAGGACCGATATATCTAGGGCTCAACTTCCCCTTCTTTCCAAATCTCATGACCCTCTTCCAGGGAGATATTCGTAAGAACACTTTTTCACCCACTTCAAACTCTAGGTCTTTTCTTCGGTTGTCGGCATAACTTTTCTGTCGACTCTAAGCTGCTCTTAGGTGTTTTTGAATAGATCGGACCTTTTCTACCATCTCATCAATGATATCAGGTCCTAATAGCTTTCTTTCCCCAACTTCATCCCAGCAAGTTTGTAACAGCCCGAGATTTTATGAAAAATACTTTTTTTTAATGTCTTGTGTTGTACGCTACACCAAAAGGAGCTTGCACAACACACGTCCTTGACTTGCCTTGCATTACACGCAATCGCGGCCTTCCTCGATAGCGTGTGTAATACGCAATACCGAGTTTCACTAAACAACGATATGCTATTAAAATATTATTAAAACTAGCTGTTATGAATAGTAATACCACTTTTTAAAACTCTGTAAATCTTATTTTTCAAAATGAACTTCATTTTTTGATTCGGAGTATCGAATTTAGCCTAAGGTGAAATTTTGGTACTTTTCGGATAACTTTCATATTCTGATGAATAGTGAAAATTACTAAATTTTAATTAAAAACAACTTTTTCAATCGAAATAATTAATAGTGATAAATTATTAATTTTAGTAGTTTTAAAGTATATTTAGAATATATTTTTACAATTTAATACAATAATGGTCATTGGATGTAATTTCACATTTAAACCACTTATAAACAAGTTTCAATCTTTTGATATTTATTATCTCTTAAAAACACGCTATTTGTTTTAACAGCGGGATTTAATTATAAAATTAATTAATGCAACTTCTATGTTATGAATTTGGTAAAATAGACTTCATTTTTGAATTCGGAATATGAAATATAGCTTAGGATGAAATTTTAGCATTGTTCTGAAAAACATCAATTTTTGATGAATAGTGAAACTACTAAGTGGTAGGTTAAAAACTGAATTTTGCATAAAACTTAATTTTACCACTTCTGTGAATGGAATTTCGAAAATCCGACAGACACGGTTAATATCAAGGACTAAAATGTGGTTCAATGAGATGAAAATAATTTTTGGTGAATAGTAACTTTTTACTTTTTTTTTACCACGGTTAATAGTAAATAGGGTAACTAAGGGTAAATATGATATTACTATTACCCTAACACATGTCCTAATTCTATTGGATAAGTGTAATTCGGCCAAAAACAACCTTATGAATATAATATGACCATTTAGGCCCACTTGGATTAGATTAGGACATTTATTATGATTTAATTCAAAGAAGAGTTAAAAGAGTTAAAATCAAAGTTTATTTACTAAAACATTTTTAATATGAAGTTATACATAAGATAAATTCGACTATAAATATTCATTATAATGATAAAAGGATTTCCTACAAAATGCTATTTTATTTGTAATTTTTAGACTTTAAATAATTCAATTTATTTATGACACAATGATGATGCAGTAATTATCTTATTAATAAAATATTGACATAATTGATGTTATAAACACAAATATAAATGTAATTTGAGACTTTTTATGAATTCCACTAATTTTATAAATTACTATGATATATTATTGTTGATTTAATCAACTTGGTTCGAACATATAATTCTGTTATGACTTTCACAAAAATCATATATCAAATAGTGTCAAAATTGACACAAAATAGTTTTTAAATCAAATATTATATTATTAATTGTTATTTTATTCCTAAAAATCTAAGGTTCGGCCAAATGACTTAGATAAGGATATATGTATTAATAATATACAATTTGGGGTTCGTTTGGCATGTTATAGTAAGTTTATTAACCATATAGTGAAAGAAAACAAAAAGACACGGTAAAAGTTAAATTATTTAACTTAGAGTTAAATCTAATTGATAAGGTTAAAATAATACCCTAAACTTGTCTAAATCCAATTGGTTGATAGGATTTCGACCCATCCCCACTTTAGCTTCGAAATAAGACCATTTGGAACCATTATAAACCGATTTTGACTTTAATATAAAATAATATTTTGAGATATTCCTAAGGTGCCCCTCTCCTCCCCTATAAAAGGACACCTCCTCCCCCTCCTCCTCACACCAATTTGAGCACTCAAGCTCGGACAACCCCTGCCAAAATCCCTTCTCCACTTTCCTAGAAACATACTAGAGGTTCTGGTCTTCCTCAAAGACCAATTCTAGTGCCCTAAGAGGAGGTCTCAAAGAGGCACTTCAAAGAAGAGGTAATTACTGTTACCAATTCTTTCATCTTTATTTCTTCTTCCACTTCTTCTTCTTAGGTTGTTTCATTATGAAGTAATAACATCAGTATCACTCATATACTGATATGTTATTATAAGTATGAAACAACCCTATTTCACCATCTATCCATCCTACGGAAAAAGAAATCACTGCGCGTGCGTACGTACGGAATACCGTCTCCACGCCGTGGTGTAATCTATTTTCCACCACCACCTTACATGGATGGGTATAATGGTGTAAAGAATAACTATACATAGTTATTACAACATCATATTGATTCTGATATATTGTATAATCCACTCCAATTCAATTCAATATTTATAGAAATGATATCATCGCTCGTGCGTACGTACGGACTACCGTCTCCACGACGCGATGAGATTCATTCTCCATGTTAACCATTTAAGAATGATTATAAAGTATATATAAGAAATAATAATGAAATATATGACATTATAAAGCTACTGGATTTATGTATATATATACATATGTATGTCATCTACTTACTTCCATTTCAAGACAATAAGGAAAGGAAAACATCGTTCATGCGTACGTATGGACTACCGTCTCCATGAACGGTGTTTTTCATTTTATTTATCTACCTATTATATATATATATAATGAATATATATGATATATAAATCATATTTTATATTCTGGAAGTAAGTAAATCATGATATAAGTAATAATGATGTCAAGAACAACAAGTCAAAACACCTACGATAAATGAAACGATTTTACCCAAAACGCTTCTTTAACATGGAATTTACAAAAGAACGGGTAATATAATGTCATAAGTGAACCATATATGATATCATAACAATGAATATGATTCTGTAATAAGTCAATTACATGATTTAAATCATTATACAGGAGGTTCGGACACTTACAAAGCAAGTCGGACCTATGGTAAGGGAAATATCACAATCTCATTTTTATCCGAGATTGTTTATTCGTAAGTATTTACTGGGGTGTATTTTATCATCCACATCCATGTTTCCTCAATATGTAATATTATTTCCATCCATCTACAATGTTTTAAATCCAATTTTACCCTTTGGTGAGTTTTTAGTAAAAGATATGAAAGGAATATTTTGTCGTTTTTCGTACGAGGTACATTTTGACTTTCCGACAAAAGTACGAAGAATGTTTTTTTTAACTTATACGGCACGAACAGATTTCTACTGTTTTATGAAGCCTTATTTTCATGAAGCTTCCTATAAAAGATTTCATGACTATTTTCAATAAAATATCTTTCTTTTAAAATTGCATGATGTTTTGTGAAAAGAAATTGATTTTGAAAAAGAAAGGATATTTTCCTCAAGAATTCAATTCAAGTGTTTTATCAAAATTATTTTCCATCTAAGATAATAAAGGGTTCTGTTTTTATCCCTTTAATTACATTGATTTGATTATGTTGTGAGGGGATTATTTTTATGAAGTCATTTTCCTTTTAAGATTTATTTTATGATGTCATGATGTTTCAAGAATCCCATTTTTGTTACATGTGTTATGCGATGATGTATGATTTATGATTATGTGGCACACATAAGAAAGGATTCATTATAAGATGGGTGGGACCTATATCTCCCTCCAATGCATTGGGTAAAGATTTTATATCTCATGAGATAGACATGGCTGGAATGGTAGGTTATACCGGTTCAGTGAAACAGGACTGAAACGAGGGTTACTCGATTCAGAAAAGGGACTTTGTCCACTAAGATAGTCTTGGCAATGAGTCATGACTAACAAGAAATGATTTTCCATGATTATGTGTGCATGACACAAAGTTTCAAGTTTCATGTTATGATTATGGTGATCTTATTTTCACTTCTATGATTTGTTCCATGTTAAGATATTATGATCTCTTTTGCAGGTTATGATTTTCAAAAAGATATGATATGATTTTTATTTCTTTTGTATACCCTTACTGAGCATTTGAGCTCACCCTTTTATGTTTTCTTTTCCCCAGGATATAATGAAAGGTTTTAGGTAAAAAAAAAGGGATGACCTTTATGGGAGATATTGAAGAACTTTCACCACGATTAGAAGATTACGTTTCGAGTTTCCAAAGACACTAAACTATTACGATCCTTGTGTGTGTGTGTTTTTGTTATGTACTAAGTATTCCGCAAATGTAATGTAATGTCCATGTACGTCAGGCTATGGGTCTCTACAAAGTTGGTGTCCTGCATTTCTTTCCATAGAGAGCATCATAAGGAGCCATCTGAATACTGGAGTGACAGCTATTATTATAAGAAAATTCTACCAAAGGTAGGTGTTGATCCCAACCACCTTTGAAATCCATAGAGCAAGCTCTCAACATATCTTCTAGAGTTTGAATTGTTCTCTCAGGCTGACCGTCTGTCTGAGGATGATAAGCAGTGCTGAAACTCAACTCTGTATCCAGAGTATGCTGAAGACTTCGCCAGAACTTTGAGGTAAACCTCGGATCCCGATCAGATATAACAGAAAGTGGTACTCCATGTAATCTTACCACTTCCTTCACATATATCCTGGCAAGCTGATCTAGAGAGAAATCCTCTCTAATAGTGATGAAGTGTGCAGACTTTGTAAGACGATCAACTATGACCCAGATAGCATTATTGCCTTTTCATGTTTTAGGAAGTCCTATGAAAAAGTCCATAGTGATGTTTTCCCATTTCCATTCGGGTATGGGTAATAGTTGTATCATCCCCTTAGACTTTTGTCTCTCAGCTTTAACTTGCTGACAAACCAAGCATCGAGAGACATATTCAGCAACATCTCTTTTCATGCCATCCCACCAGAAGTACTCTTTCAGGTCCCTATACATCTTCGTGCTTCCAGGATGAATAGAGAATGAAGAACTATGATCCTCATCCAGCAGCTCCTTCTTCAATTCAGGGATGGGAGTAACACAAACCCAATTCCTGAACTTTATTATCCTATCACAATCCAGGTTGAATTCAGGAACATTTCTTACCTTCTTTTGTAACTCGACATCTTCCTTCTGTGCCTCTTTAATCTTCACATGTATAGATGGTTGAACATTCATTTGAGAAAGATACGATTTTCCCCTTTCATTATAATTCCAAGATCCATCCTTTGTAAATCCTTAAATATTGGACCTTTTTTTATCCTCATCATGGATAAACTGGCATGGTCTTGTCGACATAATGCATCTGCCACCTTGTTTGCTTTCCCAGGGTGGTAACGAATTGAGCAGTTTTAATCCTTAATTAGCTCCAACCATCTTCTTTGGCGCATATTCAGCTCCTTTTGTGTGAAAATATAATTTAAACTTTTATGATCTGTATAAATATCACACCTTTCACCATAAAGGTAATGCCTACAAATATTTAATGGAAATATTACCGCAGCTAACTCCAAATCATGAGTTGGGTAATTTTTCTCATGTATTTTCAACTGTCGTGAGGAATAATCTATCACCATATCATTTTTCATAAAAACACACCCCACACCCTTCTTGGATGCATCACTGTAGATCACAAACCTTTCTCCACTATAAGGCAGTGTGAGCACAGGTGCACTGGATAACCTTCTTTTCAACTCCTTGAAATTCTCTTCACATTCCTCCGTCCAAACAAACTTAACTCCTTTCCGAGTCAACTTGGTGAGTGGATTAGATAATCGTGAAAAATCTTTCACAAAACGTCGATAATATCCATCCAAACCAAGAAAACTTCGGATCTCAGTCACTTTTGTTGGTCTCGACCATCTTCCGATAACCTCTGTTTTTTATGGATCCACAGATATCGCCTCTTTTGAGATTATGTGACCCAAAAATGAAACTCTTTGAAGCCAAAATTCACATTTGGTAAATTTGGAATAAAGCTTCTCCTTTCTCAGGGTCATCAATATAATTATCAAGTGATCTTAATGTTCTTCCTTGATCTTTGAATGTACAAGAATATCATCTATAAAGACTACCACAAACTGATCAAGATAGTCTCTAAAGACTCTATTCATCATATCCATGAAGATAGAAGGGGCATTAGTAAGACCAAATGGAATCACTATAAATTCATAGTGTCCATACCTTGTACGGAAACCCGTCTATGGTATATCCTCCCTTTTGACCTTTAATTGGTGATACCCTGAACGAAGATCAATCTTGGAAAAGTATTGAGCTCCTCGTAGTTGGTCAAATAATTCAGCAATGCATGGGAGAGGATATTTTTTCTTGATAGTGATCTTGTTAAGTTCTCGATAATCAATGCAGAGTCTCATTGATCCATCTTTCTTCTTAACAAACAGAACAGGTTCTCCCCTGGGTGACGCACTAGGGCGTATGAACCCCTTATCAAGATTATCTTGGAGTTGCATCTTCAATTCCTGCAACTCAATTGGGGCCATTCTATAAGGTGTCTTTGAAATAGGAAAAGCACCTGGTACGAGTTCTATTGAAAACTCAACTACACGATTTGGTGGGAGACCTGGTAATTCCTCTGGAAAGACATCATCAAACTCCTGTACAATGGGCATATTCTTAATCGTGAGTTTCTCACCAAACATTTGAGATAAATAACCTTCATTTAGTGGAATCAATACCCATAAAATGGAAGAAATTTCCACTGGATGGTTATGTTCATCCTTGAATCGATAGATGATCATAGATTGATCGGAATATGAAATGTGACTTCCCTTCTTTGGCAATTGATATGATCTCCATGTAGAGAAATCCAATCCATGCCAAGAATCACATCAAATTCCACTATATGAAGGATCACAAGATTTGTAGGAAGCACTTTCCCCCAATCTTTAATCGTAGAAGAATTATAAACTTTTGATGCGACTATTGTGCCACTAGGGGTTGTCACCACTAACTAAACATCTAACTATTCAGGTAATATGGTGATATCCTTAGAAAATTATTCAGAAATAAAGGAGTGGGTGGATCCAAAATCAAATAAAACATTTTCTACTTTAGAGTGGATGGTAAGTGTACCTTTCACCACATCGTTATCTTACTCCACATCACTGATAGAAATTGCATGTGACTTTCCTTTGTCTTTAACCTTAAGAGTTTGTTGACGTCGACCATCATCATCAACCCTTGGATTTGGGCATTGATTGGTATAATGCCCCATCTCCTTGCACATGAAATATTGAGGTGTATTAGGTTTATTATGTGTGTCCCTTCCTTTGTTTTCATCATTAGACATCTTCTTCCCATCATTGTGTCATTCAAATGCCCGATGACATTCCTTTACAAATTTTAAACATTTACTTGTCCCTTTAAGACAACTCCCTCCATGTTTCTTTCCACACTTAGAGCATAAGGGAAAGCTCATCTTCTTTTCAGTGTGATCTTTAGATTTTCTTTTAAATTCCATTTTCCTCTTCTTATCAAACCCATATGATTGATGGGTTTCTCCAATCTCCATATCGACTTTGAGAGCACATCGAACGATTTCCTCGTAGCTATTTAAGTCACTTAGTGATAATTCCCTTCGAAGACATGGTTTTAAGCCACTAAAAAATCGATCGATCTTACTCTCAGGTTGGATAATAATACCAGAAGCGTACCTTGCAAGTCTTGTAAAATTTTCTTTATAAGTACCAACAGATTCATCATCCTTTTGGTTCAGTTCAAGAAACTCTTTCTCCATCTTTGTTTGGAGAATACAAGGGAAGTACTTATTGAAAAATAAGTTCTTGAACTCATCCCATTCCATGGACTCAATTTCATCCCTTTTCCTCGTATTCTTTATAAGATTCCACCATTGATCAACATCTCTTTCCAAACGATACACTGCTAGGATGACTTTATCATGTTCAAAACATTGAAGAACTGAAAATATCTTTTCAGTAGTACTAATCCATTGTTCAACAACTAATGGATCAGTAGACCCGCTGAAAGAAGGTGGACGCTTCCTCATTAAGGATTCAATAGAATGTTGCTCCTTCCTTTTCTCGTTTGGAGGTCCTGCATGATTCATAGCTTGAGAAAGTTGTGTGAGCATGGCTACAAGATTTTTCATTCCAGCTCCCATTGCATTTGGTTTCTCAGGGGGACAATCATTGCATTGCCCGTTGCATTCCGCATTAACACGGTTCCTTCGGGTTCCAGCCATTGACTAAAACCAAAAAGAATAGTGTGAGAAACACTAATTATAATAGGAAAACCACATAATAAAGAATAAAATTTCACACTTAAGGTCTTATTATAGGTTGTTCATGGCCATTTCTAAAACACTAAGATTGTTTTCTATGCTTAGACTTATCCTTAGGATTCTTACCGAGGCTTTAACATCCTTGTTTCCAAAGGTTGACTATACCTTTCCTCTGATACCAACTATAACGACCCATAATTTACATACATTTTCATTAATTCAGAATTTCAGCACACATATTACAACATATAAAAAAACCAAGAAAGGACTGGATAGGTATAGAGTCTTTAGAAACTGGGAAACTTAAACAACTGGTTCATAAAGTATCTACTTTGCCTCCCATTTATTTCATCATATCTAGAGTCCCTTTTTGGCATATCCTACTTAATAACCTTCTTCTTGACCTGAGGAAATAAAACATACAAAAGGGTGAGCTCAAATGCTCAGTAGGGGTAAAAAAAAGAAATATCAATCACATCATATACATACAAACATAACTTTTGTAAATCATAACCTACAAAAGAAATCATAATTTCATAACATGGGATAAATCATAGTAGTGAAATGTAATCCCAATAATCATAACTTAAAACATGAAACATTGTGGAATACACATATAATCATAGAGAATCATTTCTTGTTAGTCAAGACTCATTTCCAAGACTATCTTAGTGGACAAAGTCCATTTCTGAACCGAGTTCACTCCTCGTTTCAGTCCTGTTTCACTGAACCGGTTTAACCTTCCATTCCATCCATGTCTATCTCATGAGATATAAAATATTTAACCAATGCATTGGAGGGAGATATAGGTCCCACCCATCTCATAATGATACCATTCTTATGTGTGTCACAAAATTAGAAACCATACATCATAGCATAACTCATGTAATAAAAATGGGAATCTTAAACATCGTGACATCATAAAAAAATTCATATAAGATAAAGGAATTCATAAAAATATAATTCCATCACAAAATAATCAAATCAATGTAATAATAGGGATAGAAACAGAACCCTTTATTATCTTAGATGGAAAAATAATTTTGATAAAACACTTGAACTCCATTCTTGAAGAAAATATCCTTTCTGCTTCAAAAACACTTTTCCTTTCTTAACATGTCGTACAATTATAAACTAAAAGAAGTTGATTAAAAATTAACTTGAAAACTTGTAAAGGAATATTCTTGGAAATAATTTTTTAAAAATACATTCATTCCGTATAAGTTAAAAAAACATTCTTCATACTTTTGTCGGAAAAGTCAAAAAGTACCTCGTACGAAAAATGAAAAAAGATTCCTTTCATATACTTTACTAAAAACTCACCGAAGGGTAAAATTGGATTTAAAAAATTTTATGTGTATGGATATAATATTACATATTGAGGAAACATGGATGTGGATGATAAAATACACCCCAGTAAATACCAAAGTATAAACAATCTCGGATAAAAATGAGATTGTGATATTTCCCTTACCTTAGGTCTGATTTTCCTAATAAGTGTCCGAACCTCTTGTATAATGATTTAAATAATGTTATTGAGTTATTCCAGAATCATAATTATTGTTATTATATCATATATGGTCATATTCTTAGCTTCTTAGTATTAATATTACATTGCTACATTTTATTTGGGTGTTTATAACTTCTTGTTGTTATGCGTGTTTTGTCGAATAAATTCTTATTATTCTCTTTAGGTTATAGATACATCATTTCCAGAATGGTATTAATGTACTATATATCATATTTATTCATTAAATTCATTTATATAATCATTATTCAATGAAGATCGTGTAGAATGAATCACATCACATCGTGGAGACGGTATTCCGTACGTACGCACGAGCGATGATATCGTTCCCATGATCGTGGAATTATATTGGAGTGTATGTATACTATTTCAGAATAAATATCAATTTACAATAATCATATATAGTAATTATTTACACCATTATACCCATCCAAGTAAGGTGGTGGGGGAAAATAGATTACACCACGGCGTGGAGACGGTATTCCGTACGTACGCAAGCGCGGTGACTTAATTTTCCATAGGATGGATAGATGTTGAAATAGGGTTGTTTCATACTTATAATAACATATCAGTATATGAGGGATACTGATGTTATTACTTCATAATGAAACAACTAAAGAAGAATATGTTGAAGAAGAAATAATTTGGAAAGGATCGGTAATGGATATTACCTCTTTTTGACGCGCCTCTTCTTAACCTCCTCTTAGGGCACTAGGGTTGGTCTTTGAAGAAGACCAGAACCTCTAGGATGATTCTAGGGAAGTGGGGAAGTGAAATTGGCAGGGTTAGGCCGATCTTGAAGGCTCAAATTGGTGTGAGGGGGAGAGGGAGGAGGTACCCTTTTATAAGGGAGGAGAGGGGCACCTTTGGAAATATAAGAAATATTAGTTTATATTAAATCCCAACCCCACTTAAAAACTTCCAAAATGACTCATATCAGAAGATTAGATGAGATAGGGTTGTAATCTCATCAAAACAATATAATTTAGACATGTTAGGAATTTATTTTAAACATTACCAACTTGATTTATCCTTATTTATCAATTTAATTTTATTTGTGATAATAATATTTTAAATTTTAAATTATTATTAATAATTAAATATGTGTTGTGAATTTTCCATAATTTGACACTTTATGACATTTTCGACCATATAAATTTTAATTTATAATTTTTAAATATTTTTGTGATTTTTAAAAAAATTTATAATATGTTATTTTTATAAAATAACAATAGTGTCAATTTTGACACTATTCATTTATTTGAATTTAAATAAAATATATACAGAGGATATGTTCTACCTAAAAGATTTAATAGATTAATAAAATTTCATATGTATCTATAAAATTAGTGGAGCACACTAAATAGTGCATATAATAATTATTTTAATATTTTAAAACCATTTATTTGATATTTTAATTAATAAAATAACTTCAACATCATTATTGTGTCATAATTAATGATAATTATTTAATCCCTAAAATTATAAATAAATTCCTATGATGTATATAATTGTATTATATTTTTGGAGACTATTAATGTTCGAAGTTTCATTAATTTTATCACCAAATTAAAATTATTATACTTATAGGATTTAAGAAAGTGACATGTTGTCACATTCTTTGGTTTTAATAATAATTAAATTATTTTCATGGAAAAAAGTCTTTTAAATGAATTTAATCCGACCCTTAGGTGATATGGGTCGACTTTTAGTCATCAAATAGGATTTTGGAAGGTGTTAGGTTAATTTTATAATCTTATACTTACCCTTAATTACCCGATTTACCTTTAACTATGGTAAATAAATTTTACCGTAGTTACTATTCAAAATGCCCAAAAATAAAAAGTAGCCTATTAACATAATTTGGACCCACTGATTCTGAATATGGAATCCATTTTCATAAATTCAAAACATATAAGTTGCAGTAATGTATTTAAAATAAATCATGTTGTTAAGAAAATGGGTTTTAGAAGTTAAAACATTGCCAAAGATTGAAATGTTTTTACCTATGAATTCCATGTGAAATTAATGCTAATGACATAAATTATATTAAATGGTAAAAATATATTCTATATATACTTTAAAACCATTCAATATTATAATTTAACCATATAAATTATCTCAATGAAAAAAGTTGTTTTTAATTAAAAATTAGCGTATTTTTACTATTCATCAAAATATGAAAGTTATCAGAAAAATATCAAAAATTTATCCAAAGTAAATTTTTATATCTTGATTCAAAATAAGAATTTTATTTTGTCAAATTGAACTTATAAAAGTGTCAAAAACTAGATTTAATGTGGGTGCGCCATCAAAAGGCGGCAAAACTGCATTTTTTGATAAATACTTATTTTACCCAAAAAAATTATTTTGTTCTCTTACCATGTTCTAGAAAATGTGTAAGATGAATAATAATGTTGTAAAATTTAAAATTCAGTTAATACTATTCATAAAGGCTAGTTTATAATATTATAATAATATATCGTTGTTTAGTGGAACTCGATATTGTGTACTTCACACGCTCTCGAGGAAGGTCGCGATTGCGTGCAGCGAAAGATTCCTTTGATGATTTATATAACATAAAAACAAAATATTTCCCATAAAAGTCTCGGGTGTTACATTTATGGTTCCAATAATCCATGGAAAACACTTGTTAAACAAACCAATTCATTAATTCATGACATGCTAAGTCCAACATACACAATGTTAATTCAACGAATACTCATCGAGAAAAACCTCTCAATCGCTTAACATACCTAAATTAAAACTCACCCCAATTATATATTTACTCATCCATTAAGATGGTTATTAATCTGGTAATATATTATTATGGTGATGAAATAAAAAGATAAGAAAATGAAAGGAATAAGAAAAGAGTGGTGCGTCTAACACACACACACGGACAATGATGATAATTAAAAAGAGGCTTTAGATTGAATGAGGAAGAAAATGAAAAAGGAATGGGATTGAACTGTATTTTAATTATTTTAAGAACAATAACATTAAACAACAGAAGGTGGATGAGAATAAGTGATATTGAAGAAGAAACTTGCATTAAAATAGAATTACAAAAAAAACACTTACGAGATTACAAATGAAGAAAATCAAAAAAGTGAAAGGAAATAGAGAGAGGAGGTAGGGTATCCCAACTGAAAACATGAGTACGGAAGGTCCTCCCAAGACTTTGGCAAGGCTTTGGTCGTTCCAATATGTGATCATATCTTCTGAAATGCCAACCCCTTTTAAGGAGAGAAGGGGGATAATTTATAGCCCAAGGAAGTGGACTGTTTTCATTCTCAATTTGTCCCTCCACTTGCATCTCCAATATGGCTATTCAGAAGGACGACTCTTGAGATATCTCTTTATTCCCAGTTGTAGATAAAAATGTTGGCCGACTACTCTCAAAATTTTGAGGCATTTGGACCTATTTAGTAAAATTCCAAAATGTGAAAGGGTTTTTGAATAGTAATATGCCTTCCAAACCGAATTCTTTCTTCCAAAAAGTCAGCCGCCTATATCTCCTATTTTACACTGCATAATCTCATCTCGATTTAATGCTTAAATCACGAGCTATGTCATGAATACTGTACCGATTTTATTTCTCGGCCATAATGGTGGGCTGGACTTAAAAGCATATGTTAGGCCCGTAGTTTTTGGATTTGGGCTTTGAAATTTTTATCCAAGACTCATTACATTGTCCCCCAAATTATGGTGGAGAAAAATGGAATTTGGACTTCTGTATTTAGCCCAGTAAATCAATCTTAATGAATAGTCCAGTTTCTTCACAGATTCTTTGGTCTTGTTTGTGAGGACCATATGACCCATCAAATGGAAGAATTGGCTCATGGTATCTTCTATTGAAAGGTTATATATTTAATGAAGAATCCTAAAAAACATAAACCAAACAATGTTTATAAGTAGGGTGAGAGTTATTAATAAATTAGTAAACTGACTCAATTGGACTACTTCTAAAAATGTTCAAAAAATTTATTTAGTATTAAAACATTAATATTTCACACAAATTATGAATATTTCCTATAAAATAAGTAAAGGGAGTATATAATATGTCATGAAAATATTAATAACATAAACTCCCCACACTTAGTTCTATGAATATCCTCATGTGAAACAAATATAACAAAATCATTTTCACTTACCAACAAATAGTACAATTTTGTTTTTTCCAATCAGAGGAGGTTTAGACTATTTCACTTATACATTTTGAATTCCACCATAAGTTGTTACAGAAACAATGTGCCAAAACTAATTCATTTTTCATGCTCAAATTTAGAAATGAAAAATGTGGACACTCAAAACTCACACCTCTCAAGATGATAAAATTCATTTGTAGAGGTTCACTCTTTAACCAACCAAAAGTGAAAATCATATAGTTTAAAAAAGATCTCAGCTTCCAATACCTATCCAAATTGAACAAAAATCAAGAGGTATTTTTAAGTTTTTTTTCTATGGCTATTGAATGATAGGAATATAATGTCCAAAAGCGAGAAGAAAAGGGTTAAAATACCAACACAGAAAACGCAATGCACATTTTTTTTCAAATAAAACATGGAAGGAAAGGAAAACACATATTTTCAAGGGAATGATTGTGTGAAGAAATACACAATAGAGTAAGAAAATATGAAGTTAATGAGATGATGTAATATTTACAGGACACAAAACTTCTCCCAATTAGAATATAATGTAGGTGTTCTTTTTTTTCTTTTCTTTTCTTTTTCTTTTTTTCGAAAGTTAACCTTGAAACAGATCTCACACTCATATCCCAACCCATGTTTGATCTCCTCATGACACTAATTTTAATAGTTATAATAAGATAAATGGTTGAGGATGAGCTATTTTTGACCTACCCATGACACAACCCATTGTTTCTTTTTTTTTTTGATTTTTTTTCATCATTTTTTCTTTTTTTAACACTTTCCAATAACATTTAAAAAATTACATAAATGGAAGTAAATTACATTCCCCAAAAAACACTGAATGACAACATCTCACCCACATTGATATGGATGCTTTCCCCCAAGAAAATGATAACTCGTTGAAAATCAATAATAGGGCACCCAAAAAATGAAATCCATTCCCCACACACTTAAATTTTTAAAAAATTATGCAATGAAAATCCATGTTGATATTGGGTGGGAAAAGGTATTGGTCTTGTAATGTGTCTTTCAAAGAAAAGGTTTTCATAGGCTCGATGGGGCTTCAAAAGGAGGATTAATGGAAGGGAAATGGGAGGCTATTTGGCTGTTGTGATTCTCATGTGGTTCAGAAAATGCCTCTATCATATTAATGCACACTAAATTATTAAATTCATCTCGAAGGTCTACAATCTCAAGACTAAAAAATGGGGGTGAAAACACACAATTTTAAAATATGGCCATAGGTTTCCTTGGCATGAAAGATAATGTTGGTTCTCACAGTTTGGGAAAAGCATTTTCCAAATAAAAAATTGGGCATTCAAAATTTGTTGGTTTTGACACACTTTTTTATCCAATGTCATGATGAAAATAAAAAAAATTTGAGATTAAAACATGCAGGTTTACTCCCCAAAAAGGTTGGACAAAATTTCAAAACACAACGTTGAGTAAGCATGAATCTTGTTTTTTTATATTATTAATAATTTTGGTTATGATTCTTTTTTGTTTTTTTGTTTTAGTTTTTAATAAAGACACACTCACACAAAAGAGAAAGAGAAAAATAAATGTTTTGAAAAAGAAAGTGGTAATGAAATTAAAGACAAAGGAAGAAGAAGAAAGAGGTAGAGAGAGGAATAGATAGAGAGAGAGTTAAAGGGAAAGAGGTGCCCCCTGGTTTGGATTTGGAGGGTCGCCATCTCCATCTAGTTGTGGGTCGACTACAGAAGTTGGGGATCCAATGGAAGTAGATGTTGATCTAGGATTGTGTGTCCTCTCGTGGTGATTCTTTAACCGATGTCCATTAACCGTGAATATCCTTTTGGAAGAGGGGTCTTGGACTTTCACTGCACCAAATGGGTAAACATTAGTAATAACAGAAGGACCCTCCCAATGAGAATTAAGCATACTTGGGTGAAGCCAAAATCGAGAATTAAAGAGCATTACCTTATCACCTTCATGGAATACCTTTCTCAGGATGTGTCTATCATGGATTAACTTAGACTTTCTTTGTACAGATTTGGATTCTCAAATGAATCAAGTCGAAGCACCTCCAGTTCGTTCAACTGCAACAATCTTTCTTCACCAGATTCTCACAATCAAAATTACAGGTTTTCACATCCCAAAAAGGCTTAAGTTGGATTTCAACTGGTAGATGATATGCTTTACTAAAAACTTCCCTAAAAGGATACATCCCAATGGGTGTTTTATAGGTAGTTTGATAAGCCCAAAGTGCTTCACCAAGTCTTTCAGGACAATCTTTTCTGGTGGGTTTTACAATTCTATCAAGCATTCTTTTCACTTCTCTATTAGAAAGTTCATCCATTCCATTTTTTTGGTGGTGATATAAAGTTGAGGTTTTATGTACAACCCCATTCTTTTTCAAAAGATATTCCATGGTTCTATTACAAAAATGGTTTCCTAAGTCACTTATCAAGGCACGAGGTGTGCCAAATTGGTGAAAGATGTGTGTCTTTAAGAACTCACGAGCAGTATGTGAATCATCCGTTCTAGTGGGTTTAGCCTAGACCCACCTAGAAACATAATCACCTGCCAGAAGGATGTATGAGAATCCTTTGTATGGGGGAAATGGTCCCATGAAATCGATACCCCAAAAATCGAAGATCTCATATAAAATTAAAGGATTTTGGTGAAATTCATTTCTCTTTGAAAGTGTGCCAAACGTTTGGCAAGTGGGACATGATTGAAAAAACTCGTGTGAGTCTTTGAAGAGTGAATGCCAAAAGAATCCAGAGTCTAGGACATTTTGGGGGGTCCTTTGTGGTCCAAAGTGGCCACCACAAGTCATTGAGTGACATAATTCTAATATGGATGGATGTTCATTTTCATCGACACATCTCTTTATTACCATGTCTATCCCAGTTTTCAAAAGTTTATTTTCTTCCCAAAAATAGTGTTTTGAATCACATTTCAACTTCATTTTACATTATTTTATAAAAATTTCAGGAAAAACACCAGATACCAAGTAATTTACAATTGGGGCATACCATGGTATTTTTGGAGTGAGAGATGAAAGGAACTTAGTGGGGAATTAAGGATCAATGATTTAAGAATGAGAAGAATTAGAAATTTTACTCAGGTGATCAGCCACATGGTTTTCTTTTCCTGGTCTATCTTTCATTTCAAGGTCAAAATCTTGGAGCATTAAGATCCATCTTATTAGCCTCGGTTTGGAATCACTTTTCTTGAGTAAGAACTTTATAGCAGAATGGTCTGTGAAGATGATGATTTTGGCACCTAAGAGATAGGGCCGAAATTTATCTAATGAAAAACTGACTTCTAAATGTTCCTATTCAATGACAATGTAGTGAGATTGAGTTTCATACAATGTTTTTGAGGCATAATATATTACATGAGGAATCTTTTCTCTTCTTTGAACAAGAACAGCCCCAACAGCTCTATCAGAAGAATCACAGATTTATTCAAAGGGTAAGGACCAATCTGGGGGTTGGATTATTGGTGCAGATGTAAGAGTAGTTTTGAGTTCAATGAAGGATCTCTTGAAAAACTCATCTAAATGGAAAGTGACATCATTTTGGAGTAACCGAGTGAGTGGGAGGGAAATTTTACTGAAGTTAAGGATGAATCTCCGATAGAAACCAGCATGAATGGGGAATAAATGGATTTCTCGAACAGAGATGGGTTCAGCAAGTGATTGGATCACTTAAATTTTGGAAGGATCGACTTCAATACCATCTTTTGAAACTATGTTCCCTAGAACAATCCCATTTTCAACCATTAAGTGACATTTTTCAAAATTTAACACAAGGTTACACTTAACACACTTTTGAAGGACCAGAAAGTGTGAATTCAAACAAGATTCAAATGACTCACCATAAATGGTGAAGTCATCCATGACGACTTCCATTTAGTGCTCAATGAATTCAGAAAAGATACTCATCATACACCTCTTGAATGTTGCAAGAGCATTGAAAAGGCCAAAATGCATTCTCCTATATGCATATGTTCCAAAGGGGCATGTGCAAGTAGCCTTTTCTTGGTCCTGAGGTGTGATAGGGATTTAGAAATAGTCGGTGTATCCATCAAGAATGAAATAGTGTGACTTTCTGACTAATATTTCCAGCATTTGATCATGGAATGGAAGAGGGTAGTGATCTTTTCTTATTTCAACATTCTATTTCATATAGTCGATTCACACACACCATTTGTTCTTCACTCGAGTTGTGACTACCTCTCCGTGTTCATTTTTGAAAACAGTTATCCCACCTTTCTTAGGTATAAATTGAATTGGACTAACCCATTCACTATCAGAAATTGGGTAGATAATTCCACCTTGAAGAAGCTTGGTGATCTCTTCCCTAACTACCTCAAGGATGAGTGGATTGAGTCTTCTTTGTGGTTGTCTAATTGGTTTGGATGATTCCTCAAGATGGATGTGATTCATGCAAAGGGCAGGTTTGATTCTTGGTATGTCATCTAGGATCCAACCTATGGCCTTTTTTACCTCTAACACCTGAACACGTTTGGACTCCTTAGTTTCAATAAGTGAAGAAGAGACAATGACAGGATAAGAGTGATCATGGAAAAGGAATGCATATTTCAAGTGTTCAGGAAGAGGTTTTAAATCAGCATCATCTCTCATTTGTGGGTTAGACATCTTAGGAATGGATTCAAGGTCTTCAGTTGCTTCATATTCATTTTCCTTAATACTATCCAAGGTGGAGCAGTAGATATTATAATTGATGTGGGATTCAAGCGAGTTTTCATGATCCTCTCGATTGATAGAGTCTATGAATGAACGGTCCACATCAACTTCACTTTTTATGACTTTGTTAATCATAGTTCAGATTTCACAAGATCCATTGTCATTAGAAAATGAAGAACATGGTGGATTGGGGTTCAATTGACTCTTAGAAGTGTCCTCAGAAGCATGGAATGAGAATGCAGAGTGATCCTCAGATGGGTGTCGCATGGCTTGGAAAATGTTGAACTTGGCTTGTTGATCACTGAATTCTATGGATAAGATGTCGGAAGGGACATCAATCTTGGTTATTGCAGTCATGAGGAATGGTCTTCCAAGAATTAGGGGAGATCGAGAGGAGTTCGTCTCAACTTCCATGTCAAGGACATAGAAATCAGAAGGGAAGATAAGATCATTGACTCCGACAAGGATATCCTCAATTATTCCCTCAGGACTGGATGTGCTTCGATTGGCTAATTTTATGGCAACACCTGTTCGATGTAAGGGACCTAGACCAAGGTTGGAGAATATGGATTTTGGCATGACATTAATTGAGGCTCCTGGGTCTATGAGTGCTTTATCAAAGTTGGAACTTCCAATTTGGAATGGAACCGTAAAGGTCCATGGATCCTTGCACTTTATGGGAATAGACTGCTGGGTGGAAACATTTTCGAAGATCCTAAGTGGCCTCTCGTGGGTACACAACTCCTTGAGAAACTTGGCATACTTAGTAATTTGATTTATGGCATCTTAGAGGGGAATGTTGACTTCAACACGTCTAAACTTGTCGAGCATTTCAGGATCAGGTACAAAGGACTTCTTTGGCTTCGAAACGGCTTGAGGAAAAGGAATTGGATTCCTAAGTGGAATTGAAGGAGGTCAGGGAATGGTTTCAGGTTTCTTTTCAAGTTTCTTATTCTTTTCATTTTATAGGTCAACATTCAAAGGAGGGTTGAAGGATTTATATTGAGGCATAGAAATTTTCTTTCCGAATTTAAGTGCAATTGCACTTACATTACCCATGGGGTTGGGTAATGGTTGAGCTGGGAGTTAGGAAGAATTGGATGGTTGCTGCTAAATAAGGTGGGATTCAAGTTGAACGATATGGGTTTCAACGTTCTTGAGGTTGGAATAGGTGAAGGAGGCAAGATCTTCCAGTGCACTTTCCCATTGTTGCGTGGAAGAATAGGCTTGTCCCAAATTGGGACTACTTTGATTTTGGTTCTTGGGAAAGCGATTGAATTGGTTCGGGAATTGGGAAGGTTCACTAGGATAGTGGAATCCAAGAGGAGGAAGAGAAGGATTGATCATTTGAGGTTGAGGGACAAAAGCATAAGGTTGTTGGATGTTACCAACACCATGACCATATTGAAAATGGTTTAGGATTTGAGGAGGGAATTGAGGGGGATGAGGTATGGGATTACCATATCTAAGTCCTTGGTTAAAGGAAGAAGAGAAGGGCTCAGAGTGAGGTTGGTTGAAGTTTCTAAAAAACTGACCTGATAGTTGAGTGTTGGTGTTCCACTGAGCATATGCTACATTGAGATCCATTGGTCAAGATGAATCAGATTGATCCTCTTGATGTTATGGATATGTGTCAATTGGATGAGATGGAGAGTTGCAGATTCCACAGTTTTTGACAGGTCTAGGAAATAGTGATTGTGAAGAAGATGAGTTTTGGGCTTTGGATGCCACAACTAGTTGTCGCAAAAGACCTGTAAGTTCACTCATCCACTCGGTCATCTTGTTTGGCTCTATTGATTGATTATCTTGGGCTTGTTTGACTAGAGCATGTTCTCGAGTATGGAATTGTTGTGTGTTTGCATCCATGTTTCTTTTTAGATCTCTTGCTGATGTAGGAGTTTTATCAACAAGATCACCACCACATGTGGCATCAATGAAGGTTCTCTCCATATCCAATAACCCCTCATAGAAGTATTGGATCACGAGTTGGTCAGGGATTTGGTGGTGTGGGCAGGTTGCAACAAGCTTTTTGAACCTCTCCCATTATTCATGGAGTGATTCACTTGGGAACTGACAGAGACCACTTTTTTCCTTTCGGATAGAAGCAGTATGAGAAGCAAGAAATAATTTCTCTAAGAAGAGTCGCTTCATGTCATTCCATGTGGTTATAGAACCTGGAGGTAGGTATTAAAGCCATGACTTAGCAGTGCCAGCTAGGGAGAAAGGGAATGCTCGAAGTTTTATTTGTTCTTCCGAAACCCCATGAGGCTTCTGGGTAGAGAACACCACATGGAACTCATTAAGGTGAAGATGTGGATCCTCACCGGATAGCCCATGGAAATGAGGGATAAGATGAATCAAACCCGATTTGAGTTCGAAGCCAGCTTCTATGTTTGAATATTGAATACCAAGATTTTGGTAATTCATATTAGGGGCATCGAGTTCTTTAAGGGTTTGTTCCCTAGGATTGTCCATTTCAAATTCAACTTGTTGGATGAGGACTGGTTCTTGTATGAGTTGATTATCACTTATGTTCCTCCTATGTTGGTGAAGTGTTTGCTTAATTTCAGGGTCAAACAAATCTGAGGGATTGTTTGGGAGGATACATGGAATTCACAGAGATGTTGGAAGAAATAGGAAGATGAGTTTTTCTCTCTATTTTTTCATAATAGGATTTTTATTAGAAGAAGGGATTTTCTTTGTGTTTTTTTTCAATTTATTTTCAATTTTGGTTTTTTTTTTTGTTTTTTTTACGATAACCAGAAACCAATTACTACTTAAAGCACCATCCCCCCAACAACTCTATTTTAAATGCACAGCCGATTGTCGTGTATCGACCGGTCAAGGTTTAGGTGCTCTTCAAATGTGTATAGCAGCACTCGGGTCGAATCCTCAGCAATGATACTTTGAAATAGTCGTTTGTTTTTAGTTGATTGTATTTTGATTGGGGGGTTTGTTTGCAGAGATTAATTGAAATGACTAATTTATAATTATTGATTTAACAAATTTATTATGATTGGGGTGAGTTCATCATTAGGTTAGTTAATCTTGTGTTATCCTTTATCTTTTCTTTATATTGAATTTAAATTAACACCCATGTCACAAGTTGATGTTGATTTGAATTACCAAGTGTTATGGCTTTAATCCAAGCCTTAACTTAACTTACAGTTCTAATCGTGATCATATCTAGTTTATGGTAGTGTATTTATGGTTCAAATAATACATGGAAACAACATGTTAAACAAACCAAGTCATTAATCCATGACATGGTAATTCCAACATACACAATGTTAATTCAACGAATACTTATCGAGCAAAAGCTCTCAATCGCTTAAAATACCTAAATTAAAACTCACCCCAATGAGATATTTACTCATGAATTAATATGGTTATTAATCTGGTAATATATGTTTATGGTGATTAATTATAAAGAGAAGAAAAAGTAAGGGATAAGAAAAGAGTGGTGTGCCGAACACACACACACGGACAATGATGATAATTAAAAATGGTCTTTCGATTGAATGAGGTAGAAAATGAAAAGGGAAGGGGATTAAACTGTATTTTAACATTTTTAAGAATATTAACATTAAACTACAGAAGTTGGATGAGAATAAGTGATATTGAAGAAGAAACTTGCATTAAAATAGAATTACAAAAACAACACTTACGAAATTACAAATGAGGAAAAGCACAAAAGTGAAAGGAAACAAAGAGAGGAGTAAGGGTATATAAAGTGAAAACTTGATTATGGAAGGTCCTTCCATTCCTTTTTCAAGGCTTTGGTCGTGCCAATGTGTGCTCCTCTATTCTGAAATGCCAACCCCTTCGAAGGAGAAAAGGGGGATGCATTTATAGCCCAAGGAAGTGGACTGTTTTCATTCCCAATCTTTCCCTCCACTTGCACCTCAAATTTGGATATTCAGAAAGACAAATCATGAGATATATACTTCTTAAAGTTCTAGATAAAATATGGCCGACTACTCTCAAAATTAGGAGGCATTTGGACCTATGTAGAAAAATATATGGACGGCTGATTAAACAATTTTAATCTGTCCATTTCAATCCAGTCTTTTTGAAGTCCAAAATTTGAAAGGGTTTTTGAATATGAATATGCCTTCAAAACCAAATTCTTTCTTCAAAAAAGTCGGACTCATATATCTCTGATTTCCCACTACAAAATGTCAGCTCGATTTAATTCTTACATCCCGAGCTATGTCATGAATACTGTACTGATTTTATTTCTCATCCAGAATGGTGGGCTGAACTTCAAAGCATATGTTGGGCCCCTTGTATTTGGATTTGGGCCTTGAAATTTTTATCCAAGACATTTTACATTGTCCCCCTAACTATGGTGGAGAATAATGGAATTTAGACTTCTATATTTAGCCCAGTAAATCAATCTTCATGAATAGTCCAGTTTCTTCATAGATTCTTTGGGCTTGTTTGTAAAGACCATATGACCCTTCAAATGGCAGAATTGGCTCATGGTACCTTCTAATGAAATGTTTAATATTTAAATAAGAATCATAAAAAACAATAATCCCACAATTTTGATCTGTAGGGTGAGAGTTATAAATAAAATAGTAAACTAACTCAATTGGACTACTTCTAAAAATGCTCAAAAATTATATTTAGTATTAAAACATTAATATTTCACACAAATTATGCACATGTCATATAAAATAAGTAAAGGGAGTATATAATAAGTCATAAAAATATTAATAACATCAAATCCCCCTCCACTTAGTCTTGTTCATGTAATCATGTGCATAAAATATAACAAAATCATTTTCACTTACCAACAAATAGTACAATTTTGTTTTCGCTAATCAGAGGAGGCATAGACTATTTCACTCATCCATTTTGAATTCCACCAGAAGTTGTTACAGAAAAAATTTTCCAAAACTAATTCATTTTTCATGCTCAAATTTAGAAATTGAAAATGTGGACACTCAAAACTCACACCTCTCAAGATGATAAAATTCATTTTTGGAGGTTCACTCTTTAACCAACCAAAAGTAAAAATCATAGAGTTTGAAGGAGCTCTCAGTTTCCAATACCTATCTAAAGTGCACAAAAATGAAGGGGTCTTTGTAAGGGTTTTTTATGTGGCTATAGTATGGTATGAATATAATGTCTAAAAGAGAGAAGAAGAGGGTTAAAACACCAACATAGAAAAAGAAATGAACATTTTTTTAAAATAAAACATGGAATGAAATAAAAACACATATTTACAAGGGAATGATTGTTTGAAGAAAGACACAATAGAGGAAGAAAATATGAAGGTAATGAGATGATGGAATATTTACAAGACACAAAACTTCTCTCAATAAGAATATAATGTAGGTGTTCTTTTTTTTATTTTCTTTCAAAAGTTGACCTTGAAACAGATCTCACACTCATATCCCAACCCATGTTTGATCTCCTCATGACACTAATTGTAATAGTTATAATAAGATCAAAGGTTGAGGAAGAGTGATTTTTGACCTACCTAAGACACAACCCATTTTTTCAATTTTTGTTGATTTTTTTTTCATCATTTTTTCTTTTTTTTAAACACTTTTCAATAAAATTTACAAAATTACATAAATTGAAGTAAATTACATTCCCCAAAACACATTGAATGACAACCTCTCCCCTACACTGAAATGGATTCTTTCCCTCAAGTAGATGATAACTCATTTAAAATCAATAATAGGGTACCCAAATAATGAAATCCATTTCCCCCACACTTAAATTTTAAAAAAATTATGCAATGAAAATCCATGTTGATTTTGGGTGGGAAAAGGTATTGGGATTGTAATGTGGCTATGAAAGAAAAGATTTTCATAGGTTCTAAGGGGCTTCAAAAGGAGGATTAATGTAAGGGAAATGGGAGGCTATTTGGCTCTTGTGATTCTCATGTGGTATAGAAAATTACTCTATCATATTAATGACCACTAAAGTGGGAAATTCAGCTCGAAGGTCCAAAAACTCAAGACTCACAAATTTGAGTAAAAACAGACATTTTGAAAAGATGGCCCTAGGTGGCCTTGGCATGAAATCAAATGATGGTTCTCATGGTTTGGAAAAATATTTTTCCAAATAAAAAATTGAGCATTCAAAATTTGTTGGTTTTGACACACAATTCTCTATCCAAATTCACGATGAAAATACAAACGTTTTGGGATGAATACATGCCTTTTGACTCCCCAAAAAGGTTGGACAAAATTTCAAAACTCAATGGAGAGTAAGCATGACTCTTGTATTATTATTATTATTATTATTATTATTATTTTTATGATTCTTTTTTGTTTGTTTTTTTATTTTTTAATAAAGACACACTCACACAAAAGAGAAAGAGAAAAATAAAGGATTTGAAAAAGAATGTGGTAAAAAAATGAAAGACAGAGGAAGAAGAAGAAAAAGGTAGAGAGAGGAAGAGATAGATAGATAGTTAAAGGGAAAGAGGTTCCCCCTGGTTTGGATTTGGTGGGTCGTCGTCTCCATCTAGTGTGGGTCGACTACTGAATTTGGGGATCCAATGGAAGTCGATGTTGATCCAGGATTGTGTGTCCTCTCATGGTGATGCTTTAACAGATGTCCATTAACCGTGAATATCTTTTTGGAAGACGGGTCTTGGACTTGCACTGCACCAAATGAGTAAAAATTATTAATAACAAAAAGAACCTTCCCAATGAGAATTAAGCTTACCTGGGTGAAGCTGAAATCTATAACTAAAGAGAATTAACTTATCAACTTCATGTAATACCTTTCTCAGGATGTGTTTATCATGGTGTAACTTAGCCTTTTCATTGTACTGATTAGAATTCTTAGTTGAATCAAGTTGAAGCTCCTCTAGTACATTCAACTGCAACAATATTTCTTCACCAGATTTTTCAAAATCAAAATTACATGTCTTCACATCCCAAAAATACTTATGTTGGATTTAAACTAGTAGATGAAATTATTTACCAAAAACTAGCCTAAAAGGAGACATCCCAATGGGTGTTTTATAGGCAGTTCGATAACCCCAAAGTGCTTCACCAAGTCTTTCAGGACAGTCATTTCTGTTGGGTTTTACAAATCTCTCAAGCACTCTTTTTACTTCTCTATTAGAAATTTCAGCCATTCCATTTGTTTGTGGGTGATATTCAGTTGAAGTTTTATTTAGAACCCCATTCTTTTTCAAAATAGATTACATGGTTCTATTACAAAAATGGGTTCCTAAGTCACTTATCAAGGAACGAGGTGTGCCAAATCGATGAAAGATGTGTGTCTTTAGGAACTAGAAAATAGTATGTGAATCATCCATTCTAGTGGGTTTATCTTCGACGCACCTACAAACATAATCAACCGTAAGAAGTATGTACGAGAATCCATTAGAAGGGGGAAATGGTCCCATGAAATCAATACCACAAACATCTAAGATCTCACAGATAATTAAAGGCTTTTGGGGAATTTCATTTCTCTTTGAAAGTGTGCCAAAATTTTGGAAAGTGGGAAATGATTGACAAACCTCATGTGAGTCTTTGAAGAGTGAAGGCCAGAAGAATCCAGAGTCTATGACCTTTCGGGAGGTCCTTTGTGGTCCAAAGTGGCCACCACCAGGAATTGAGTGACATAATTCTAATATGGAAGAATGTTCATTTTCATTGACACATCTCATTATTACCATGTCCTCCCCAATTTTCCAAAGTTTATTTTCTTCCCAAAATAGTGTTTTGAATCACTTTTCAACTTCATTTTTTGGTTCTTTTGAAAAATTTACGGAAAAACACCATAAACCAAGTAATTTACAATTGGGGCATACCATGGTATTTTTGGAGTGAGAGATGAAAGGTGCTCAGTGGGGAATTCAGGATCGATGATTTCAGAATGAGAAGAATTAGGAATTCTACTCAAGTAATCATCCACAGGGTTTTCTTTTCCTGGTCTATCTTTTATTTCAAGGTCAAACTCTTGGAGCAATAAGATCCATCTTATTATCCTCAGATTGGAATCACTTTTAAGGCATAATACATGACATGAGGAATCGTTTCTCTTCTTTGACCAATAACATCCCCAACAGATCTATCAGAAGAATCACACATCTATTCAAAGGGTAAGGACCAATCGGGGGGTTGGATTATCAGGGCAGATGTTAGACTAGTTTTGCGTTCAATGAAGGTTCTCCTTCAAAAATCATCGAAATGTAAAGTGACTAAACCTTGGATCAATCCCTCTAGACTTACTCTTATTTGGCGTGTTGCCCATAATAGGGTCCCCACCGATGTGTGCCTTCAATCCTTTGTGATTCCTCTTTTCTCTAGATGTCATATATGCAATGAACATCGTGAGGATGCTAACCATATTTTTTTGTCTTGTGCTACAGTTGAAGCTCTTTGGAATTTCAATTTTGACATTTTTGGTTGCATATGGTGTATTCCCACTACTATCAACTCCCATTTGCAGCTCTGTGTTAATTGGGACTCTTTGAAGCAAATCAAGAACCTTTTTCTGACTGCAGTGGCGGAACTATTGCATGTGATCTGGTATGACAGAAATAACTTCATTCATAATAGTTGTTCTTTCAGTTTCAATGTAGGTAAAACACGTATTCTCATTGCCATCAAGGATGTTGCTTCTCTTCAAAAAGATCATTGTGACAACTCTTGGCGATTTTGAGAATCTTCACCATCGTCGGATTGTGGGATCTTATATACAACCTCGACGCACCTTTGAGGTCTTCTGGAAAGATCCACTTCTAGGATGGATCAAAGTGAATGTCGAAGGCGCCTCTAGAGGAAACCCGGGTCCGGCAGGTTGTGGTGCCATTTTTAGAGACTCCCTTGGCAGATTCCTTGGATGCTTCTTCGGTGGATGTGGCACAACCTCAGCTTTGTAAGAGGAAATGATGGGTGTTATTCATGCGTTGGACTTTTCCAAACAAAAGGGTTGGCACAAACTATGGATTGAAAGTGACTCATCCACTGTTGTTTAAGATATTTGGAAAGGGGTGGTGCACCTCGCATGGCCTCTTACCCCTCAATGGATGAAATGCCTTTCTTCGCTCATGGAACTCGATTGCATTTCCACACATGTGTTCCGTGAAGCGAACATGGTTGTTGATAGTCTTGCCGACAAAGGGGTCAATCAGGATATTACTTGGCTTGATGAGTTGCATGATGTCTCTCTCCCCTTTTATGATAAGGATTGTAATAAGATTCCGTCTTTCAGACTTTTGTAATTCCTTTCTTTGAGAAATAAATACTGCCTTGGTCTTTGACCGTGACTCCACCTCAAAAAAAATCAAAATGGAAAGTGACATCATTTTGGAGTAACCGAGTGAGTGGGAGGGAAATTTTACAGAAGTTATAGATGAATATCCAATATAAACTAGCATGACCGAGGAATGAACGGATGCCTCGAATAGATTTCGGTTCAGTAAGTTATTGGATCACTTAAATTTTGAAAGGATTTACTTCAATACCATCTTTTGAAACTATGTTCCCTAGAACAATCACATTTGCAACCATGAAGTGACATTTTTCAAAATTTAACACAAGGTTACACTTGACACACTTTTGAAGGACTAGAGAGAGTGAATTCAAAAAATATTCATATGACTCACCATAAATGGTGAATTCATCCCTGAAGACTTCCATTCAGTGTTCAATGAATTCAGAAAAGATACTCATCATACACCTCTGGAAGGTTAAAGGAGCATTGAAAAGGATAAAATGCATTCTCTTATATTCATATGTTCCAAAGGGGCATGTGAAAGTAGTATTTTCTTGGTCCTGAGGTGCGATTGGGATTTGGAAATAGCTGTTGTATCCATCAAGAAAGCAATACTGTGACTTTCTAACTAATATTTCCATCATTTGATCAAGGAATGGAAGAGGGTAATGATATTTTCTTGTTTCAACATTCAATTTCTTATAGTCGATGTACACACACCATTGATTCTTTACTCATGTTGTGACTACCTCTCCATGTTCATTTGCGACAACAGTTATCCCACCCTTCTTAGGTACAACTTGAATTGGACTAACCCATTCACTATCATAAATTCGGTAGATAATACCATATTGAAGAAGCTTGGTGATCTCTTCCCTAACTACCTCAAGGATGAGTGGATTGAGTCTTCTTTGTGGTTTTCTAATTGGTTTGGATGATTCCTCAAGATGGATGTGATGCGTGCAAAGGGCAGGGTTGATTCCTCATATGTCATCTAGGGTCCAACCTATGGGATTTTTGTTTTCCTCTAACACCTAAACAAGTTTGGACTCCTCAGTTTCAGTAAGTGAAGAAGAGATAATGACAAGATAAGAGTGATCATGGAAAAGGAATGCATATTTCAGGTGTTTAGGAAGAGGTTTTAGATCAGTGTCATCTCTATTTGTGGGTTAGACATCTCAGGAATGGATTCAAGGAATTCGGTTCCTTCATATTCATTTTCCTTAATACTGTCCAAGGTTGGGCAGTAGCGATTAGAATTGATGTGGGATTCAAGCGAGTTTTCAAGATCCCCTAGATTGATAGAGTCTATGAATGAAAGGTCCACATCAACTTTACTGTTTATGACTTTGTTAATCATGGTGTATATTTCACAAGATCATTTTTCATTAGAACATGAAGAACATGGTGGATTGGAGTTCAATTGACTCTTATAAGTGTCCTCAGAATCATGGATTGAGAATCCAGAGTGATCCTCAGATGGGTATGGCATGGCTTGGAAAAAGTTGAACTTGACCAGATGGTCACCGAATTCCATGGATAAGATGCCGGAATGGACATAAATCTTGGTTCTTTCAGTCATGAGGAATTGTCTTCCTGTAATTAGGGGAGATCGAGAAGAGTTCATCTCAACTTCCATGTCAAGGACATAGAAATCAGCAGGGAAGATAAGATCATTGACTCAGACAAGGACATCCTCAATTATTCCCTCAGGACTGGCTGTTCTTCGATTGGCTAATTTAATGACAACACCCATTGGATGTAAGGGACCTAGACCAAGGTTAAAGAATATAGGTTTGGGCATGATAGTTATTTAGGATCCTAGGTCTATGAGTGCATCATCAATGTTGGAACATCCAATTTGGAATGGAACCATAAAGGACCCTGAATCTTTGCACTTTATGGGAATAGTTTGCTGGGTGTAAACATTTTCGAAGGTCCTAAGTTGCCTCTTGTGGGTAAAAAACTCCTTTAGAAACTTTTCATACATAGTAATTTGTTTTATGGCATATAAGAGGGGAATGTTGACTTCAACACTTATAAACATGTTGAGCATTTCAAGATCAGGATCAAAGGACTTCTTTGGCTTGGAAACGGGCTGAGGAAAAGGAATTGGATTCCTAAGTGGAATTGAAGGTGGTGAGGGAATGGTTTCAGGTTTCTTTTCAAGTTTCATTTTCTTTTCATTTTCTAGGTCAACATTCAAAGGATGGTTGAAGGACTTATCTTGAGGCATAACAATTTTCTTTCCCGATCTAAGTGCAACTGCACTTACATTACCCTTGGGGTTGGGTAATGGTTGAGATGGGAGTTGGGAAGAATTGGATGGTTGCTGCTGACTAAGGTGAGATTCAAGTTGATCGATTTGGGTTTCAATGTTCTTGAGGCTGGAATGGGTGAAGGAGGCAAGATCTTCCATTGCACTTCCCATGGTTTCTTGGAAGAAGAGGATTATCCCGAATTGGGATTACCTTGATTTTGGTTCTTGGGAAAGAGATTGGTTTTTTTTGGGAATTGGGAAGGCTCACTAGGATAGTAGAATCCAGGAGGAGGAATAAGAGGATTGATCCATTGAGCTTGAGGGACAAAATGATAAGGTTATTGGAAGTTACCAACGCCTTGACCATATTGAAACTGGTAAAGTTTATGAGGAGGGAATTGAGGGGGATGAGATATGGTATTACCATACCTAAGTCATTGGTTATAGGAAGAAGAGAAGGGATCAGAGTGAGGTTGGTTGAAGTTTCTAACAAACTGACCTGATAGTTGAGGGTTGGTATTCCACTGAGCATATGCTGCATTGAGCTCCATTGGTCCAGATGAATCAGATTGATCCTCTGGATGTTGTAGACAAGTGACAGTTGGATGAGATGGAGAGTTGAAGATTCCACAGTTTTTTACAGGTCCAGGAAACAGGGATTGTGGAGAAGATGAGGTTGGGGTTGGATGCCACAACTAGTTGTCGCACAAGACCTGTAATTTCACTCATCCACTCAGTCATCTTGTTTGGCTCTATTGATTGATTATCTTGGGCATGTTTGAATTGATCTTGTGCTCGAGTATTGAATTGTTGTGTGTTTGTAGCAATGTTACTTATGAGATCTCTTGTTGTTGCAGAAGTTTTATCAACAAGAGCACAACCACTTGTGGCATCAATGAGAGTTATCTCCATATCCAATAAACCGTCATAGAAGTATTAGATCAAGAATTGGTCAAGGATTTAGTGGTGTGGGCAGGTTGAAACAAAATTTTTGAACCTCTCCCAGTATTCATGGAGTTATTTACTTGGGAACTTACAGATACAACTTATTTCCTTTCGGATAGAAGCAATACGAGAAGCAGGAAATAATTTCTCTAAGAAGAGTCACTTCATGTCATTCCATGTGGTTATGGAACCAGGAGGTAGGTAGTAAATCCATGACTTAGCAGTGTCAGCTAGGGAGAAACAGAATGCTCGAAGTCTGATTTGTTCTTCATAAACCACTTGAGGCTTCATGTTAGAGAACTCCACTTGGAACTCTTTAAGGTGGAGATGTGGATCCTCACCGGCTAGCCCGTGGAAATGAGGGAGAAGATGAATTAAGCCCGATTTGAGTTCGAATTCAGCTTCTATGTTTGGATATTGAATACCAAGAGGTTGGTAATTCATATCAGGGGCAGTGTGTTCTTTATGGGTTTGTTCCCTAGGATTGGACATTTCAAATTCAACTGGTTGGATGAGGAATATTTCTTGAATGAGTTGATTATCTCTTATATTCCTCCTATGTTGGTGAAGTGTTCGCTCAATTTTAGGTTCCAAAAAATCTGAGGGATTGTTTGGGAGGCTACGGGGAATTCAGAGAGATGTTCAAAGAAAGAGGAATATGGGTTTTTCTTTGTATTTTTTTTAGTTTATGATTTTTTTGAGAAGATGGGTTTTTTCTTTGTGTTTTTATTCAAGTTTTTTTCAATTTTGTTTTTTTTTGTTTTTTTTACAATAACCAGAAACGAATGACTACATAAAAGCATCGTCCCCAGCAACAGCGCCATTTGAAATGCACGACCGATTGTCTCTTATCGACCGGTCAAGGATTCGGTGCTCTGATAATGTGTATAGTAGCACTCGGGTCGAATCCTCGGCGATGATACTTTGAAATAGTCGTTTGTTTTTAGTTGATTGTATTTTGATTAGGGGGTTTGTTTGAAAAGATTAATTGAAATGACTAATTGATTATGATTGATTTAACAAATTGATAATTATTTGAGTGAGTTCATTATTAGGTTATTTAATCTTGTGATATCCTTGAGCTTTTCTTTATATTTCATTTAAATTGACACTGATGCCACTAGTTGACGTTGATTTGAATTCCCAAGTGTTAAAACCTTAATAAAAGTCTTTACATAACTTAGGGTCCTAATCGTGATCATATCTTATTTATGGTAGTGTATTTATGGTTCCAATAATCCATGGAAACCACATGTTAAACAAACCAAGTCATTAATCCATGACATGCTAATTCCAACATACACAATGTTAATTCAACGAATACACATCGAGACAAATCTCTCAATCACTTAACATACCTAAATTAGAACTCACACCAATGACAGATTTACTCAGCCATTAATATGGTTATTAATCGGGTAAAATATGTTTGTGGTGATGAATTATAAAGATAAGAAAAAAAGGGATAAGGAAATAGTGGTGCGTCGAACACACACACACACAGACAATGATGATAATTAAAAACGAGATTTTGATTGAATGAGGAAGAAAAAGAAAATGGAATGGGATTAAACTGTACTTTAACTATTTTAAGAACATTAACATTAAACTACAGATGTTGGATGAGAATTAGTGATATTGAAGAAGAAACTTGCATTAAAACAGAATTACAAAAACAACACTTACGAGATTACAAATGAAGAAAAGCACAAAAGTGAAAGGAAACAAAGAGAGGAGTAAGGGTATCTCAAGTGAAAACCTGAGTATGGAAGGTCCTCCCAGGCCTTTTTAAAGGCCTTGTTCATTCCAATAGTTTCTCCAATCTTCTGATATTCCAACCCCTTTTAAGGAGAGAAGGGGGATGCATTCATAGCCCAAGGAAGTGGACTGTTTTCATTACCAATTTGTCTCTCCACTTTCATCGGCTATTTGGCTATTCGGAAATCTTAATATTGATATATATCCTTATTAAATGTTTTTGAAACAATTGTTGTCTGACTACTCTCAAACATTGGAGGAATTTGGAAATATATAGAAAACGTTATGGCCTGATGATTAACAATATTTAATCTATCCATATCAATCCTGTCTTTTTGATGTCCAAAATGTGAAAGGGTTTTCGAAAAGGAATATTCCTTCAAAACCGAATTCTTTATTCAACAAAGTCGCCTATATATTTCCTTTCAGATTGCAAAATCGCAGCTCTATTTAATGCTTACATCACGATTTATGTCATGAATACTGTATTGATTTTATTTCACTTCCAGAATAGTGGGCTGGGTTTCAAAGCATATGTTGGGACTTTGTTTTTGGATTTGGGAGTTGAAATTTTTATCCAAGACTCCTTACATTGTCCCCCGAACTATGGTTGAGAATAATGGAATTTGGACTTCTGTATTTATCACAGTAAATCAATCTTCATGAATAGTCCAGTTTCTTCATAGATTCTTTGATCTTGTTTGTGAGAACAATATGACCCTTCAAATGGAAAAATTGCCTCATGGTACCTTCTAATGAAATGTTTTATATTTATATAAGAATACTAAAAAACATTAACCACAAAATTTGGATTAGTAGGGTGATAGTTATAAATATAATAGTAAACTGACTCAATTGGACTACTTCTAAAAATACTCAAAAATTATATTTACTATTAAAAAATTAATATTTCACACAAATTATGAACATTTAATAAAAAATAAGTAAATGGAGTATATAATAAGTCATTAAAATATTAATAACATTAGTCGTCTATTGCGTTGAGACCCCTTTGACGGGGAGGTCCTTTCTGATACTTCTACGTGATACTTCGTGACACTTGGAGTATCGACCAGTAGCTCATGGAGCGGATCCTCCCGGAGACGAGTAGACAGATTGCGGAGACCTAGTAGTTGTAGACCTAACGACTGCTTGACCGATTTGACTCAGATTGATTCAACTAGCCTAGTGGATGGAGTGCCCAGTTTGGTGGCAGACCCATGGCGGATGGAGCTCCTGGTTTGGCAGTAGACCTGCGGTACTCGAGAGAAGGAGTACCTTTGACGACTATTAGGGGGAGCGCCCGGTTTGGCGGTAGACACACAGTGGAGGAGCACCCGGTTTGGCAGCATACCCACAGTACTCGACAGGAGGAGTACCTTAGTAGTCTAAGGTTAGTGATTAGCACCTCGGAGTCGCAACAGGACCACTGTACTCGATAGAGGAGGAGTTCTCCAGCAGTTGTGGTTTCGATAATGAAAATCATGGTTTGAGGTGAGTCAATGACCTTTGTGTTTTCCTCATGATTGAGATGGGTTACTTGATAACTTAGATATATGTGTGGGAATATACCTGAGCAAAGGTTATCTGTTGAGATCTTTTTTTTTGTGGTTATACTTGTTGGATTTAGTGAGTCCTTGAGGGTCTCGGGGTCCCTACTGAGTATCATTATACTCACCCCTGCACGGGCTATGCCCGCACCTCATTGTGTTGGATGCAGATGATGAACAACCCCGATTGAGGTAGAGTGTACGAGGACTAGACGGTACTCGGAGGTGGACACTCAGCATGGAAACACACAGAGTGGACCGTTATATACGGAGTGCTGAGGAGGACATCTGTACCTACCCTTTAGGTAGAAACCCAGAGGACGATCCAAGAGCTGCTTCCATATTCCAGTTGTTTGTATTTTCAGTTGTACTTTATTTCGGTTGTAGTTGTACCTTTCTGTTGGGCTTGTATTTCCAACCCCTTTGTACTTTCAACACACTTGTTAAACTTATTTACTTAGTGTTTTCTTCTGCTTGTACTCTGGTTATGTGTGTTTACGTTTTATAAAGGCAATGCCTTCCCAGTTTTTAGGGAGTTACTCCTTTGGTGCTAGTCTCTAGCCCCTGGCCTATGGAAGGCGGGCTTGGGGTAGTCACAGCCTGGGCCCCGAGGACGGTTCATGACAGGCTTTTTGTGATCCTGCTTGAAACACTGATAAAAAATCAGTGCATTGTTCTCCAGAAAAGATTACTACAGGTCTGAAGGCCTTTTAATTCCCCTACTGGTATCATCACCATCGGGCTACTTCTCATTCTTCATTTCACTATCCTCTACATTGTTTCCCATAGATGGGGGGATTTGCACCAGAGGTCCTCTCACTAACTCATCATTAGTAAGAATGGATTCCCCAATAACATCCAGAAAGGTGGTTCAGTTGAGCTCTACAACATTAGACTACAGCTCAAGATGAATCATGAGCTCAAAATGCCAAGCTTTCATGGGATCATTTCTATCATACCTTGGATCATACGAAGCTAGGTCCAAAAAATTATGAAATAATTCCAACACTGACCCAACACCTTACTAAGTACTGCACAAATCCATCCCATTGCTTACCTTCATCACTTAAGAGAAATATTTTTGGATGAATGACGACTTGAAGAACTCCCATGTTAGATATTTTTTATGCTTTCTTTGAGACATTGACTTTCTTAATTTCTGTGTTGGAACTTCATGAATAAAGGTAACCAAATTCACCTTCAATGACTCAGGTGTTTTGAGAAAATAGAAGTTCTTCTAAATCCTCCACAACCACTCATCTTCCTCATGAGGATATTCTTGTCCATAAAAGATAGGAGGGTTCAATTTCCAAAACATGAGGACGTATTCTGGGTTGATCAACGAGATTATTTTCTAAGGGTGAACCATCCGAATATGAACATTGGGCATCCATAAAACCATTATGGGGGAGAACACTAAGGAACAAGGGAAGAAATAATTTTAAAAAAAAAATTTCATTTATATTTTAAATTCATCTTTTCACAATCTCAAAAATAAAGCATTGCAAAACAATTCATTTAAGTAAATAACAACCAAACTATCCACAAGGGGAAACTAGTGTTGATGGGTGAATCAAACATATGTTTAGCAGTCATATGGCATTGAAGACACTATCACATAGAGGAGTATATGGAAATGTCACCAGCTCTATATGGCTTACATGGCCTTGTGAGATCACGGGGATAATTTACAAACTCCCTTTTCATTTCCCAAAATAAACTATTGAAAGGAACCACAAAACACACTGACAACCCGAACATCCCATGGTAACTCAATTTTCAGAAAGGGAAGGGTTTCATGAATTCCTTACCTTTCTAACACATCGATCCCCAAAAATCTTACTACTTCTACCATGATGACCCCAAATAAAAATGGGAGCTATAGAAATCTAGTTCTTCTATGAGTCGACCTACTCTGATCCCATTTTTTCACAATCCAACCTAGGTCAACCTTGAACCGATCACCCAAGTCGATTCGTGGCAAGGCACAAGAGGCGTTCCCAATCCCCCTAGGCTGGCGACAAACGTTAGGGAATCAACAGAGTAAAAATGAGAATGATTTCATAAAATGAAATAAAACTAAGCTGTAGAAATAAAAAATGACAATGAAAGATAAATAAATGACAGGAAATGAATGAACAAACAAAACATGACTAACTTGTCCAAGACAAAGACTCTGCATATCCCTATGTGTTACTCTCCAATACCAAAACAAAACATCACCCAAGGAGATCCAAAGAAGATCTCAAACTATCAAGAGAAACTAAAAACAATAAAATACTATAGGCATGAGTATTAAAACTTAGTAGGTAGGCGAAACTATTTATATTCCAAGTGAACATTCATTAAATAAAAATAATAATAATTTCAAGTTTGAAATACAACCTATAAATATAGAATTTTCTAAACTTTTCATTTTTAAGGTAAAAAAATCACAATCATAATCCATTGCCCTCAAGTTTAGAACTTGTTTTAAGAAGAAAGAAAAGGAGACCAAAAAAGAATCAATCATTTTTCATAAAAGTCCCTAGGTAAGAGTGATTGTTCGTTAAAAAATATTTTTCTTGAAAAATTATATAATGACCCACACATTTAAAATTTTACTAGAAGCCACAAAAATTAAGTAAAGGGGATATCACTTAATATAGAGATGGAAAGAGTACAAACATTACTAGTTTCAATGGAGCATATGAAATCCTAGGAACTAAGAGAAAAACCAAAATGTACAAATACATGTGACTCATCATAAAGGCATGCCTACTCTTGATGATTTAATAACACCCTAATACCCAACTGTTACCCAACATGGTCTGGTTTAGGGAACCAATCCCATAGAAATAATAACAAAATATCCTCTATTATGGGTCCCTAGTAGTGAATAATCTAAATAGTGCAGCAATCTTTCTCAATAAACCTCTTTTATATGCTAGAATCCCATGTATATTTCACAAAGGGGTGTACCTTACCATTCAAACATCAAGTAAAAAATATATAACCACACAAAATACACAATCGAGACCACCTTGAACACATAAAGGTTGGTCCATTTCCTTAAATAATTGTTAATAAAGGATGTCCCATACCGAGGAATCTTATGTCTCATGAGTGAAGGACCCTGGGACACCCTGAGAGGGGAGGGGTGAATTAGGGTGCCAACATTTTCTTTTAAACTGATGGATCTTGTTCCCGCGTTGTTGGGAACTAGTTTAACCTGTATGATGGATATGAGAATCTATCAAACATTCACATGAAAATAGATGAAACAACACTTTTTACTAGGTTCACCACTAAGGGCTACGTCCAAGGAGCATACGCCAACAGGTTGTCGGTCTTACCAAATTCCACTATTCTTCACTAGTTTTGGATTACAAAGGTTTGAGAACAGTCACTTCATCCCAGGCTCACTACCTTTACAACTGTTTTGGGATAGCCCACTGCATCCCTGGGGTCACTCTTTTTGACTCCCCCTAGCTCACTGATTTTGGTGAAGTCCTAGTCAGTTTATAGACATGAAGTTCTCTTCAATAGATTTTCATTGAATCATTTTCCTATACTTAGAACAAGACTCTTCTTGCATCGAAGTCCGGAAATGATGCACTTGAACGCACTGAACAACTGAACCGGATAACCAGAACGTTCAAACAGGTTTCACTGATAATTGCGAGCAAACCCAACCCTTTGCGTACAGGACCTTGCTATTGCGTGCAATATTTTATTTTTGCGTGGAAAAATATTTCGCGCAACAATAACCTTTTCACGCAACTAAATCATTTACTCGCCGCCTAAAATTTTATGCGTAGCTTTGAACATTTTCTCGCAAGCCTGAATTTTCCACGCATCTCAGAATATTTTATGTAAAACCCTTTACGTGAACCTTTTACGCACATCAACAGTTAGATCATCTCATGGTCTTCATTCATACAGAATGAGGGGGTCACCTTTTATTTATAGGCGTCTCTGAACCCCACGCGCAAAACGACCTGTGACATGAAAAACCACTCATTTGGCGCGTAATATTTCGCACAGTTATTGTTTTTTGTGCACATCTCTAGATTTTTCACGCAGCCCATGCATTTTCCATTTTTCAACATTCTGATTCTGAAACACTATTTGCACGAAAAACCTCACTCTACTATTTCGCGTACCATACTGGTTTTTGCACACAACTCAAATATTTCACTCACAACCCACCTTTCTCGCGCACCACTTCCTCTTTGCACGCACCTCCTTTTATAAACAATCCATGTCTTCATTTTCCGATTTTGAGGCCCAAAAAATTGACAAACACTGCTAAACGGCGCCACCTTCAATATTGTTGTCTTCTTAAACTGTATGATCACTTTACTGTCATATATTATGAACTTCTACTGAGTATTGAAAACAAAAACAAATCATACTCCAATTCATGCATAGAATGGCCATGGTTCCAACAATGATCAATAGATGTGGCAAGAGACCCAAACCAAGATGGGTTTTACAAAAAACCATTCAAAAATTCAAACCTAGACTTTACCTATTCAACACTCTATCATTTATCAAAAAATTTATAAAACCATTTCTAGATCAAATCCAAACATTATTTTACATAAACTTGGAAAAATGGGCCCTTACATCAAGCATTCAATAGTTTTCACATTTTACACCTTTTTATGAATATACATACATAGGTTATATTCAACACCAAAACAACTTATAAATACACTTTGGAAACAATAACCACTACTTGGATAAAAATTACCATTTACCAAAACCAAACCTTACTTTTTGAAAATCAAAAACCAATTATAAAATCCTACTGGGAAATTAACCAACAAATAAAAATTTATATTTTAAATCAAGTGCACCTCAAAATATTTCAAAAACATTATCTACACCACTTATAATATTTAATAAACCAGTTAAATTTTATAAATAGTTTTTAATCAGCATCACACAGCTTTACACACACAAAACATGTTCAAAAACCCCTTTTATAATTAAACACCCACCTGAAGAATACAATACAAGAACACACAGCACATGAATAGTCATAATAATAACATTCACATTTTAATAAAAATTATTAAACAACACAAAACTGGTTTCCATCTAAACACACCATATTTCACTTTGTAAAATTATTCTAACAATATTAAATGTCAAATTAACAATAAAAAGAGGAGAAAACATCAAGAAATATAAGTAATATAATATTAAAGAACATGTGAAACTGGTTCCTACCTCAATGGAGAACCAAGATGAACATTCCACCTCTTGATGCTTTCTAACTATAATATTCTACTACCTGCTTACTTGTAAATAATTTCATATATATATATATATATATATATTCTTAATCTAATGCAAGTATTCCCCACACCATGATGTAATACGTACATGGAGGATATATATATATATATAATATATTTATATATACGTACCTAGTCATATGCGTGGGCACCCTAGAAGATGTTCAAATCCCACTGAAATAAAAATCGGAGACTCCGGAACACCGCGGAAAGATTAACACACTTAAAATTAAATATGAGGAACTGAAAATTAATTACTAGAGACTCAAAAACTACATTCCCCGAATTATAAACTAAGAAAAGTTTAATAATAAAAGATAAACTACCTAGAGAGGCATGATAATGTTTCAACACACTATAAATATTATTGTATTGAAATAAATAAAGACCCTAAAACATTTTGAGAAAAAAATTATAGATATAAAACCTTACCTCAAATCAGTGATGGAGTACCGAAACTGGAGCTAAATCTACATCGCACCTCAACCACACCTAAAAGGATACCTACATAAATATAACACAAAATGAATGAATGCACAATTTTGGGAATCAACCCTAAAAAGTGATCTCAAACATCTAGGGTTTTCCTAATAAAAAACCCACCAAGAGAGAATCCAAAAATGAAGGACCATCACCGGAAGGGACTGCCGGTATGACGTGCGGTCGGAGGAAGATCAACTGGCGAGGGTAAAGGAGGTTGCGGGTTTCCATAGGTCATAGACCATTCGTATAAGAGGTGGAGGTCATGGGTTAGGTCAGTGTGCAAGTTTTCCAAAGTAGGGGTGGTGTCACGGGTCGACCGGAAGGAGGAGGTGACACTAGGTGGAGGTGTAGTGGCAAGGAGGAGTGCAAATCTAGTCAGAGTTCCAGTTGGGAGAGGATGAGATAGTGGAGTCACGTTGTATGTCGAGCGGGAAGGGGACGTCGCCTATGCTACGAGGGAAGAAGGAGGGGGTTGGGTGTCACGACCCCCCTTGGGTATTACATTTTTTAATTAAATAAATTTATAATATTAATATTAATACTACTAATAATAATAAGGATATAATTAACAGTTTCAATTTTTCACCTAAAGTAAAAATAATAATTTTTTTTAATAATAATAAAAATTTTAAATGAAACAATAAATTACAAAATTTATTCATTTTAGTTTTTTTATGATAGGCGGAACATGCAGTTATCTTGTTGAAGCTATATGGGGTTTATAAAACGTGCTTCACTCATGCGCACAAGGAAATCAACTAAAAACACACACTTTTTGAAATAACTCAAAACTTCTTTTTGGGATTCCACCCAAACCTCAAAAAAATGTTTTGAAATCCAACAAAATATTAAAATAAAATAATTATTTTATTTAGTGTGTGTAATTATGGTTTTTGTTTTTTTATATTTTATTATATAGGGAACAAAACCAATGATTGAAAAATAATAAATATATTTCCTCTATTTTGCAAAATAAACCCACCCAAGCTCAGATTTCCATTCACTAAAAACCACAGATCAAGTCATTAATATACCCCAATCTCCCTTTATTCCTCCCAAGGATACCCCAATATCATAAAAATCTCCACCAATGGTTTTTGGAAACACTCTCTCATGTTAAGGGATTTATCTCTTCTCATTTTCATTCAAGAAGCTACTTTGTAATTATCCTTTAAAATAATAAATGTTTATGTTTTTATGTATTTATAAAGATAAGGGTATATTCCAAATGATTATATAATAATTTAAAACCATTTATCCCCTCTCATTATATTATTTACCAAAGTAGTTACCATGCTGAAAATTTCTATGGGATTTTCCACTCTCATTTTTATTCAACGACCCCATTTAGGTTATGACTATTAATTTTCATTGGTTTAATTTGGGAATATTTTTCTAAATACATATTACTTACCTATTTTTTAAAATGTTATTATATAACCCTATTAATCTCATTAATATCTCTCATTAACCTTTGTGTACAACCGTTATCAGGCCAATGTTTAGTAACAGATCCTTTCCATCTCCACTTTATTCAAGTATCTTCATTATCTTAAGCATTTTATATCAAATTTCGAATGTTGGGATATATTATTATATATCCAAATTAATATAAATTATATTTCTAAATTATTATTGACCTCATTGAATATTACCATTTCCCCTCATTAACTTTTAGGTTCCCTAATTATGATGTCGAATATTCCCCATGATTTTCCATGAAAAATAATTATGTCGTGAATACTTATACACATTTACTTTTATGTTTTAAGCATTATAAAAAATATATTTATTTAATTCGGGATGTATATCAATAATTTTAACTCTAAATTATAATGGAATAATATTTAATGATAAATGATTCATTTTTGTATGATCTATATGGTACACTTAAGCATGTGAATGAAATAAAAGTGACGAGTACACCAATAATTATATAGCACTCTAGTAGATTAGGTAATTATTTTACATGATGAGACATCATGTTAGGGATTAGTGATTGAACCTAATAAATCATGGTAAATTTTCTATCATTATGTCTTTAGGTTTATCCTTGAACTATATTTATATTTCCATGTTTAAAAGTTTTGACACATTTCCCATGATGATTTATCGTTACCATGATATATCAATCGTTATTGTCAAAAATTGTGATTTCCCACCCCTTTTATATCTAATTGAAATGAATATGGTATAACGTGTAATTACTACTTTATGTTATGATTTTTTATAACCTAATTTTGATTTATATCTCACCTCTTTTTTATGTATTTCCTTGGGTTATCTTGTGTCGTTCTATAAGATATTGAATTTTAAAATCATGTTAATGAATATTTCAAAAATGTTTTTGTATCTCGTATTCATGATGTTATTTTATATTACAAATTTTCATAGTTACTAGTATTATCAACAATCCAATTTTTATTATGTGTAATATTATATAATATACCCTGATTTAATGTGTAATAAAGAGTAGATTTGATAGAATTGGTATCAAAGGAATGTTTAGTTATTTTCTTCATTTGGATTAGAAAACTATAGAGAAATTCTTATGGATAATACTATGTGTTGGAAGTCATAACTATGTTTTGGTATAGTATAGTGTAATTGGTTTCCAAGTGAATATATCCATATCTGGATACTATGAGTTGATTTGTCTGTAGCACATATGTGACTAGGGGTAAAACCCAAAAACCCCACATTGAGATAGAATCGATCGAAAACTACCACCGAAAATGGGACTTACTGCACAACTGGTTTGACACACCAGTGGGATATGATTTGGTAATTCACAATATATTTATGATCCATTATTAAGTTATATTGAATTCACAAAATAGTATATGTTATGAAATTGAAAATGGAAAACATATATTGAATCCTAGAAATTTTTATGTTAGGGAAATACATGTCATTTATATGTAATAACATTAATTTCATCAGATTCCTATTTATGTTATTAATATTTTAAAATTAAACATTCCTAGTTTTTTATTTATTATATTTTAAATAGATAGAAATAGGAAGAACCCACCAAATAACCAATTTTATGGGAAATGAAATGACTGTTCAAATGAGATGCCAAACATGAAGAGAGATCACGTAAGAAATATTTTAATTATGAAAACCCATATATCAAAAATAAAAATTAACAATTGGAACATATTTCAAAGTCCATAGACATCAAAAATTTATAACGAAAAATCATAATAATGTTCATATGATACAAGTTATAAAGTAAAGAATATTCAATTTCCAACTTCTTGAAAATGTGGAATGAGTCACTGATGAGAATTCCACAATGGAACTCAAATGTTTTTTATGTGTGAAAAAATAGGTCACAAATTAGCTAGTTTCGTAAAAAAAATAAATTGTTTGGTGGAAATGAAAAAAAAAATTAAATCTATGAAAACCATTTTTTTTAATGCCTTTTGTGTGGAGAATATGGGAATTATCTAATATAATTCCATAATTAAAGTGTTAAAACATATACTATGAACATATTCTATGAAAATCATTAATGTTTAAGGATTAAAATATTTAGTTGTTAGAATTTGAAATTTATGTTTAAGAATTAGTATATCATTGATATTAGGGATATATGAATAACTAAATGCCAAATTATTTCTCCAAAATATATTTTCATTAAGGATTTGAAAAATATATTTAATGGTACCGGATACCTAAATGTGTGATTTAGTATTATGGTGTTATTTTTGATTAAACATGATTGATGGATTCATAATCCTTATTAGGTTATTGATTTTTGGATATTCTTAAAGATTCTCATGATGATATTCCTATGTCAAATCATTAAATTTATCAATACAACAGTTTATAATTTCTGTTATGGATGATCAGTTTGATATTTTGGGGAATTATATTACTGGATAAAATCCTATTTTTGGGTGATTAATGATGTTTTGGGATATCTTTTAATTAGTATGAGGTATATATAACCATTATTATTATCTAATTAGAATTATGTTCTATTTTTAGAGGTGAAATATGAAGGGCATTGGAAAATATTTTAGGAAAAATAACACTTTAATATTAATGATATTAATTTTATATATGGTTATTTATTTAAGGAATGATATATGTTAAACCATAAGGATCATTCTTGTATTTTTTGGATTAATGTTTTAAGTTGTTATTTTAATTTATACTGATTTTTTTTATTTTGTAATGAAATGAGGAATATATTTTTATTCTTTGTTGGATTATATGATCCGTTAGAAACAAATTATGTTAGTTGAGGGAAAAAAATAAAACAAATCATCTTGAGTTCTCATCATTTGGAGAAAAAAGATGAGATTTTAGTGAAATTTAATTAATGGATGAAATTATACTGGTAAGGAATGTATATTTCATTACATTTCTAAATTATTTGATAAATAAATCCATTGAATACTATAAAATAATCTTGAATTAATTTTTCTTTCATGTTATGATCAATTAGGATGAATTGATGGTCATTTTAATGATCATCGATTTATGGTTTTTTTGACATTGACGTTCTCTTTCACTTGTTCTATATCACACTCAATTAGTTATTGGGTGTTAGAATTTTATTCAAGGTCTATGTTTTCACTTCCTACTACTAATATCTAACTTATGAACCTAGTTATGTGATGACATTCATACTTCCCTTTCTCTCTTTTCAAAAGGTCGTTTTATTAACCATTTTTACATTGTGTCTTTTCAATAAAAGTGTATTTATGTTTTAAAAATTATCTTTCTAAGTTAAATTATAGATTTCGATGCTGAAGTTTATTAAAGGGGGGATATTTTATTGGACCATGTTTTTTAAACAAAAAAAATGTTCGATAGCATTTTCAATATGCAACACCGAACCCAAAAAAATAATTATTTAAATATGAATGTTTTAACATTTCTATTAAATTTAAGAATATAAGTAGGATTAAATAATGTATGATATATATATTATTATATTTTATTTATATTTATATATTCTCAGTAAATCATCCTTCAAATTTTGGTATTGGCTTTTTGTTCGTCAAAAAATGATTCCATCAAAAATTAGTTTTTTATAAAAGTTATTATAATTATTTTCTAGAATATTTTTAAATTGTATTTAAGAAACTTATATTCATTTTTTATATCCTAATATAAATATTAACATAGTTTTAATTTTTAGGATTTTTTCAAAATATAGATTTGTAGTGAGTAGTGAAAAATAATTTTAAGTAAAATAGCTATTTCATTTGATTAATTATGTAATATAAATTTCCAAATAAAAAAATTATTTTATATAAAGGTAATATAAGTATTATTTAGTTATATTTTATTAAATTAATTACATTTAAATCATCTTTATACTAGATTTTAGTATATGTTTTTTTTGGAATTCATCACACTTTTTTCTACAAAATATTTTAAAATTCATAATATTTCACCAATTTAATTAATTTAAATAAATCCTAATGAAAAATGATTTAAATTAAATTTTTATATTTTATATCTGTATTTATGCATTTCAATTCTTATAATGATGTTTATAGGTTATGGGGTTAATGTAATGTCATGTTTTAATTAAAAAATACATTTTTTTGGAAAACCGCTTCCCATCATGATTTTGGGTTTTATATTAAATTACTTCACATCCTTGAAAGGATTTTCATAAAATGTATTACATATGTTTAATAAATAAAATTAATATTAGGTAATATGGTAAATTCAGTTTTTAAACAATATAGATAGTTGTTTAAGTAAATATTTATGACCACTGTAAAAGGAAAATATGTTATTTAAGTGTAAAAAATATTTAAAAAATACTTAAAGTCTAACCCTAATAGTGTTAAAAGTTATTTTGACTTTTAATTGAAATAATAATTATATTTATCCTAAATTTGTATTACATTATAAATGATCGAGTAATCAATTTGAATAAAAATATATTTTGATAATATGAAACAGAAATTGATTTTTTATGAAATATTCAATTTCAATTAAAACATTCATTATGATGAATTAATTAATTTCTTAAAAAAAAATATATTTTAATAAATAATTATTATTAAATTATTTTTTAAATTTCAATGACAATAAAATTGTTATGATGTGAACTGTAATTTCTATAATCGTCTAAAAACTATTGTAAAAAAACACATCATTTCTCAATAAATGTGAATTATAATTCAAAATTGAAAACTAATATATTTATCAAATTATTATAAAGAGATAAATATTATTTTTTGAATAATGAAATATAAATTATCCAGTGATTAATTTTTTAAATAAATTTTTTTGATATTCAAATTTTTTGGAAAAACGTAAATATGGTATCGATATACAATGTGTATTATGACATGATAATGACCAAATATATATTTTAAAAAATATTATAAAGGTTATATACAAAAAATATATATTAATACACTATAATATTTTGTGGTTTAAACATTAATTTATTAATTTTATAATGAATTTATGAATCCTAAAAAATAAATAATACAGTTTAATGTTTTAAAAACATTTCTTTAAGGACAATAATCACTTCCATTTTATAAAAGGTATTAATTTAAAAAAAATTGGAACTTTATCTTATAATGTAATTAAAATCACTCTACTTGGTCAGAACCCATTGGTGAAAACCATAAGAAGGTTTGTGGTTTTGGTTGGTTTTATATGTGGCCCAAAAACTATATTCTAGAAATAATAATGAAATCCCATCAAATTTTATAAATATTCCCACTAGAGCTCCCATTTCTCCTCACTCAAAAACCATGTAAAAAATCATTACATTTACCTTACCTCTCAATAGTCCTCCCATGGTTCCCCTAATATCTCATGAAGCTCTGCTAAATCTTTTGGTAATCACTCTCAAGGAAAAGGATTTGTCTCTTCTTATTTACATTCAAACACCATCTTAATAATTAGTCAATTGAATATAAATTAGTTATTTTTTAATAAAACCATAAGGATACCTATAACATAAAATTGAATATCTAATAATTAAATAACATTTATCCCTTCCAGTTATATCATTTATCAAATCTATTACCCTGACAAAAAATTTTAAGGGATCTTTCACTCTGTTTTTTATTCAAGTAGTTATTTTATGTTATGTATCATAATTTCAAAATTTATTATTTGTGTATGTTTTTATTAATCCCTATTACAACCATATTTTTTACATGTTATTAGGGTCCCCTTTAACTCACATTAATCCCTACCATTATACTTTATGAACACACATTACTATGTAGAAATTCACTAAGGGATCTTATCCTTCTCAAATTTATTTATGTATCTTTAATATATTATGCCTTTTATATTGAATTAATAATGTTGGAATATGTTATAAAATCTTCACCTTAATATATTTTTGATTTATAATTTATCATATATGAATTTATCTCTCATTAATCCCTCCCAAGAACATTTATATTCCCATATTATTCCACTAAAATTTCACCGCCATTTTCCAAGTCAAACAGTTGTGTACTCAATACCTGTAACTATTTCCTATCGAGGTCACTCAAACTTATGAATTTAAAATTGTTTTATTGGGTCAATACATGTAAGTGATTTACACTCCTATATTGTGGAATAATATTTGATGATAATTCATTCCATGTTGTATGATCTTTGTCACACACTTATCTATGTGAATGAAATTAATGTTATGGGTTCACCAATAATTATTTAGTGCTCGAAATCATTGGGAAATGTTTGAGTCTCATGAGACATCACACAAGGGATTTGAGAGTCATCCTAATTAATCAAAAGAATTTTTAAATCATCATTAATTTTTTGTTAGCCTTGACCTATATTTATGTTTACTTGTTTAATGTTCTTGTCATATTTCACATGTTTCGTTTATGTTATCATGTTGTATCAAGAATTATTATTAATATTTTTGATTCTATACCTTTTATTTATCCCATTAAAATGAATATATTCTGAAATATAATTATTCTTTCATGTAATTAATTTTTACTCCCTTACCAGACATTATTGACAACCCTTTTCTTATGTATTTCACCATGTTATATTGTGTAGTTTTAAAATCTATGGAATTTTAGTAGCATGTTGAGTAAGTTTTCAATAATGTTTTTATATCCCATGTTCAAGATGTTACTATATGTATCTAATTCAAAAATACACAAGGATTAGTGATCTCCCAGGTTGGATTATATGTATTGTTATGTAATAAATCATGGATTAATGTGTAATAAAGTGTATGGTATTCAAAATTAAACTGTTGTACTGAAAATTTCATTATCTACTATGAACCATGGACTCCCACTATGTATAAATCTAATAATAGGATGGGAATAATTTTATGAAGTTCAAAAATGGTAATTTAGTAAAAACATGGAACCATTATGATTTAATTTACTTCAAAACCATACAGTATTTAAAGAAAATAAAAAATTCTATTTATAAGTGATTTACCAATGAAAAACAATTTTTGGAAATTTTTATTTGCAATAGTTTTGATAAAAATCACATTGATATAATACATATTATTTATGGAGATTATTTTTTAGTTTTTAATTGATAACAACATTAATTTTTATAAATATTATATATCATTCAATATAGATAAAAAAATCAGCGAATTCTTTGATTTCAATGTAACTTAATCCATTGAGACTGTTAAAAAATAAAGTAATTAAAATAGAACATATATCAATTAAGAGTATTTATTATATTAAATTAAATACCTAAAATATTATATGATGAAAAATTATTTCATCCCATAGGTTAATGTAGAATAATAAATATATATATATATTAATGATAAATTTTAAAATTATGCAAAAAACCTTTAAAATATTGAGAGTCTACATAAGAATCACATATTTGAAGAACTAACCATAGTTATATAGGACACTTGGTTGACAAAAAGCACCCCCGAGCTTAGTGTTCATGATATTATTCCAAAAGGATCGATGAATAAGTAAGGATAAACTTCCACGAGTCTTATATGGATCCAAACATCTCCGAAAAACCGAAGGACTACAATTTTTATTTTAACACCCTTTAACATTTATAAATACATCAATTAATCATAATATATTAATCATCAAAACATAATGTACATGAATTAAGAATAGTATAAATATTATCCTAAATTTAATCACCATTATGACTAATTAAATTATTTTAAACACAATAAATATTATTCAAATAATATTTATGAAATACGTTTTTATAAAAATTAAATTTGTCCTTAAAATATACTCAAGAAATTGATAGGTATCAATATAATCATAGAAAATTTCATCCATTCTTACAAAAGTAAATTTTTTTACATTTTCAAGAAACATTTATAGTTTTTATTTATACATTATATATAATAAATTTATCCTTTAGATGTGAATAATGGAAATATTATATATTACAGGAAAGAAACTAACTATTAATAATAAAAGGAAGCTTAGTCTACCAAATAATCAATTTTTGATCCATATCTACGTAGTCATAAACAATAAATAAAATGGAGATACCTAATAATTTATTTTTTATGTTTTAGTATTTAACACCCAGAGATTTTATGAATTATTATTTTTAATTAATATATATTTTTTATATTTTTAATTTCACGGGACACTTGAAATATTTCATTATATATATATGTAAATTTTAAAACACTATATCAGACATTCCTTACACATGGCACCGTCAAGGATTATGCCACATTCAATAATGAATTTTCTTTCCATACACTCAATACCAACTTGTCTTTCACAACATGCAACACTGACTTCGAGTATGTTACATGTGACACAGAATTTTCTACAAAACATCATTTTATTGTTATAATTATTTAAATTAGACAATTATAACATATTCATTAAACATAGTTATATGAATAGTAATAACTAATTTTCAAATATTATTTTTAATTTTTTTAATTTGAGAAAGCATATTGCTAATGAATGGTATTATTTTTGGTGAAGTCCTTTTATATTCAAATATACATTTTTCTCGAATAACCATCTTTTAAGGTGATACTATGAAAAATAATAAATTTAATTTTAGAAACATTTAGAAATTTAATTTGATAAAATGAACATATTTTTTGAATTTAGAATGTTAAAATTATCTTAGAGTGACTTTTTGGGATTTTTCTATGAAAAATCATTTTTCGATGAATAGTGAAAAATGATAATTTTCAGTTAAACATTTCCTTTTCATTTCAATAGTTATTAATTTTAAATTATATTATAAATTTATTTTATGGTCGCATTAGATAAATTATAAATATATTAATACAGCTTTGTTAATTATTATCAATTTCAATTTGAAATTGAATATAGAATCTTAATAAACCATTGAACTTATTTTTGACATTAAAACACTGTAATTTCATCCAGACTGGGGGATTAGCATTAGTCTTAATTTTTCTGTTAATATGAATTAAATTTTTATAAACAATAAATTACAATTTTCATTAGTATAATATATGGAAAATAATTATATATGCTTTATTTTTTTAAAAATGATTAGTAAAAGTGATTAAAATTAATCATGGTGATTAAGGTCTAATTAAGCTTAATTAGGGTCTAAATGGTAATATTTAGAAACCAAATGATGTAAAAACATATCAAAAACCAAATTGTTGGACATATTTCATCAATAAAACTTTTATTATTGATTAAATTTTGTCTTTTATGTCTTTTTTTATGTAATAACAAGTGTACACAAAACTTGTTTTCAAAAATTCCAAGTGAGTAATTTTTCTTCCCTATCACACCTATAATACCTCTGATGATTAGAAAATATCGTCATAATCCACATACCAACATCCCTACCTTACTCCTAAATTCCTTCCATTGTGCATAAGGAAATTCAAGTTATCATTTTGGAACAATCCAGTATAAGTTACTTAATTAAGAGTTAACATCTTCTCTCAAGTCATTTCATTTATATTTCCTCTCCTCCCCTAAAACTATCATTTTATAAGATTATATAAAAAAACAATATCCTAAATATAATAATATTTTTTTAGGTAAATATTATACCTAAACATACACACACCTCCATATAATGGGTAACAGATATACTATTTTTGTGTATGGTGGACTACTTTCTCACGAAACGAGGATTGTTCAATTTTCCTTTACCACCTATCAAGGTGTCCATAATGAAGATAAATATATTTATATATGATATATATTTTATTTATAATTGCTTAATTATTATATAATTTTTATTTAAAATATACCTTTCTGCTTTCCATCTTGTGTAAATACAATAATTTGGTTTGAGGAAGTGTGTATTACCGCCCCCTCAAAGCGATATGACTCATTCATACACTACATGGATTGTATTAGGGATTATTTTAGTGAATATATATAATATATATGATATCATAAAACTAATTCAATATATGTGTGTGTGTGTGTTTGTGTGTGTGTGTTTGTATCTTTTACTTTTTTTCTTTCCATCTGACAATGAAATAAAAATAGCCTTCATGTGTACATACAACCTACCGTCTCCCGCAAAAGTGTATTCCAATTCATAAATATATATTATATAGATTATTATATTACACAAATAATCTATATAAATGATATTCATGTCATGTTTTTAACTCTTTAAATCATTATATATGTATATGTACCAAATAAATTACAAATTAAGTCACGTTTGAATAACAACGCTAATATTACCAAAAGTAAATCTTTAACATATGATAGTTATAAAGTGGTTAAAAAGGCTGTAATCAATAAAAATATGGTATTATATATAATTAAATTGTTTTTAAAATATTTATAATAGATTAAAAGTTTTTATAGAGGTGGTTTCAATGAGTATGAAGAGATTTAGGACAGAATGTAAGGGGATTTCATCTCACTTGTTATTTCCATAAAATATATGTTATATACTCCAATTTTTCATTTTTTGTGATGTATGTACTTCCCATGATCGTATTATATATATCTTATAAATAAATTTGTGGGTATCCACATATCTATTTTATGATCTTTAGTTCATGGAGATTATGTTTCTAAAGATACCAAATTAGTGAAATAATTTTGTAGCAATTTTCTTTCTCTGATAATCTAGTTTTGTTATGAACATAAATTTCTATTCAAGATGTTTATAATTCCATTTTACATGTTATATAATGAATTTACTTATTCTAATGATATTTTTTCCATTTAATTTTCTATTATTTCATAGAGTGTATCATCCCAAGTTACTAAGTTATAATATATTATTGAGTCAATATCATCGCTTTTCAAGATTCTTTGTGTTTATGTTTCCTTTGATGAAATATTATGACCTATATATAAATAAAATACATGATTTGTTTTCTCCTACAGTTATAAATTATTTATTCATATTTTTTTAAGATTTATTCCAACTGTTGGTACATAAAATATTTAATAAAATGTTTTTTAAGAAATCCAAACATTACCATCTCTTTAGTTAGAAATATGTGTTTCATTAAAACCATGTTTTAAAAAAAGAGTTTCTATGATTATTCTACAATTATCCTATGATAATCAAAATAAATTTATATCCATTTTCTTATTTTACCAGTTTTCTTAATGAAATATTCTTATCTCTTTTCTAAAGATTAATTTTTTTAACCTTTTTACCATGAAAAGGAATTCCCTTTTTACCTTATACGACATGTACAGATGTATTTTTCATCATTCCTTTAAATATTTATTTTCATGATTAATAGATAAATGTTTAAAAAAATTATAAAATATTTTAAAGATAAATGGTTTTCAAAAGTTTTTCATGATCATTTTATTATTTTTAAATTAAATTGGGTTTCATAACGTTTTATGGCTTATTTTTTATGATTCTAAGGAAAATAGTTATGAAAATGTTTTCCAAAATATTTTTTATGTTTTCATGGAAAATGGTTTAAGGTATGTTTTCAATACTTATTAATAAGTTTTAAATGTATTTACAAATAAATGGTTTTCAAAACTTTTTCAATCATTATTTATAATTTTTTAATGTGGTTACGAAGGAAAAGGTTTTTAAAATGTTTTGAATCTTATTCTATAAGTTTGAAAGGAAAATGGTTTTGAAAATGATTTCATGTATTATTTATAATTTTCCAACTTATTTTCTCTAAAATTTATTATAAATTGGTTTTATTTATTAAAAAATTAAAAGTATAAATGATATTTTTCTTAAGAAACATTTTGTAATGATATTTTATAATTATTTTAAATCTAAGATGACATCTGTTAATGTTACACATGACATTATAGGAATTTTTCTGAAGGTTCCATTCATATTTTATCTATGAATGAGTTATTATTAATATCATAGTGTTTATGAAACTAGTTTATCTTTCATAGTAAATATGTTTATGAAACATGTTTGTCTTTCACGTGTTATATGTTTAAGAAATCTATTTCTATTTCATTGGTTATATGTTTATGAAATCCATTTCTCTTTCATGGGTTATTAATTTAATGAAATGATAATAAGAACTATACCTTTTATATAAGTTATGATATAATTACATTTTTAGGATACCCATTTCATTTAATGGGTTATGATATTATTTTTTGTGATTTTGTTGAACATGTATTTATGCTTTCAATATGAGATATTTGGAAGCTATATATCCCTTCAATGTATTCGGTAAAGATTTATATATCATGAGATAAAAACATATGTAATTGGAAATGAACTTGGTTTAGTATTACTGGGATGTAATGGTAAATTTACTTGGTTCAGTATTATAGATCTAGAGTAGGAAATAAACTCGGTTTATTAATACGAGGCTGGAAAAGGGTTTGAACCTAGTTCTAAAAAGGAATTTTTCCACTAGGATGGTCTTGGTAGTAATTAATTTACTAATATGGATGTGATTATTTATTATTATGTGTCTTCCATAATTCCATGTTTTATTCCTTTGCTGTTCTTTCATGGATTATGTTCTTTATTTCCCTATAATTCATTTCTTATGAAATTCCATTCATTGTTTCATGATTCATATATATTATTTTTGATATGAAGGGTATGATATTCTATTTTTATTATAATGTTCTCATACCCTTATTCTCATAATTAAGCTTTCATATGCCCCTTATGTACCCTTAATGAAAATTTGAGCTCAACCTTTTCATATGTTTCACTTCCCCATATTATGAATAATGTTTTTAGGTAGAAGTTATAAAGGTTGAGGTATTTATGAGATATGTTAAATATAATTCACAAGGATAGAATATTATGTTTCCATGTTTTCAAATAAACTAAACATTTACAGTCCTTGGGTATGTGTTTAATTAATGTATTGAATATTCATCTAAAATGATGTAATATCCATGTATGCAAATCTGGGGACTCTATAGGTGGTAACAAAGGAAAGGTTTATTCGAACTTTGGAATATAAGATGATAAATATTTAGTGATATTCGAAGGTAAATTTCCATGTACATGTCTTGGGAAGTCTCCTAGGATTAGTATAAGTATGATAAAACATTTTAGAAAATGTCCAATAAATTTGGTAAAGGATAGAGTAAGTCATTTTCAAGATATAAATCAATCTAGGTTCTATAAGGGGAAGTGGATCTGGAATAGATGTACCTAAAGGTATCAACTCCGACATGATGATACAACCCTTACTAAGGGAAGTCTGGTACATGAAAATGTTCCTTGATATACACATTTTTTAACTCAACTGGGGGATATAATTTGGGAATTGACAAAGTCTTCACAAACCATTATGAAAGATTTAAATAAAAATTTTCTATAGAAACCCCTAGGATAAATCTATGCTGCCATAGATAAAGGAAGGTTTCCTAATTTAGACATCCTATATTTATTTATTTTCATTAATATGTGGTTTTATGCTATGATAAGTAATGATCCCATGATTCTTATGGTTTTAGTCAATTTATGGAACTAGAAGTAACTAGATTAAAGTTGAATGTGATGGAAAATTTACTGATGAGCAGTCTTGTGGGATGATCACTGGAGTGAGAGATGTTATGATATTAAAAAAAGGTTTTTAAAGTACATTATTAACAACAAGTACCTCTGGAAAATCTCAAACTCCCAAAGGAAGTGAAAGGTTTTTTTTTTTGAGATTTTAGGTAATAGAGACCATAGAGGAATGAATATTGGGTTTCTTATATAATGAACATGGAAATATTTACCTATGTGAATGTATTATAGTAAAATAAAGATGTTATAACTATAGAAAATAATGACAAAATTCAAGTTATTACAAAAGAAAAATAAAGATTTTGGTTAATGAAATGGATTAAAATATTGGCTATTATAAGGAATCATCGAAGGTTAAATGTTTTAAGTCTAGAATAAATGGTTATTATGCAACTCACTACACCAAGAGAAATGATCCTTAAGAGAATCATCATGGGGTTTTAATTAATGGTTACATATCTATTAATTAAGAGACTACATATGAAATGTTAAAGGAAAGAATTATAATGATGAGAAACCATTTTCAATGCCTTAAAGATGAACTAATCGATTTTTTTGGATTCAGAAAGTATGTTATAATAATTTTGAAATATATAAGGATATTTTTGTTTAGGTTTATCACTATGTATTTACAAGAACACATTGAATGGTTCTAAATGAATAGAAAAGTGATATATTGGAAAGGTTATGTCCATGGAAATAGATGATTAAGGGAATGATAAACCTTAATATGTTCTTTATGTAATGATAGTGTTTTTTGTACAATAATTTATGGGATATGAATAAGTATGTCGGATGAAACTGATTATATTGGAACTAATTAAGAACTTGTTGGGATGTATTTTATGCTATCATGGATAAAGTTTTCAACTTCCTTAATTTATTGAATATATCAAGTAATACAGGGAATAAGGAATCATGTATGTTTTAAAAAAGTATTTATGCTAATTCAGGTTATTACCATGTTTAAATATAATTTATGATGTGGGTATTAACATTTTAGGAATATGATAAAGAGATCTACCTTGTTATATACCAGTGATCAATGAAGACCTAATATTGTGACTCTCATTCTAATGTTTTGGAATTTTGACATTTAGAGGGGTTATAATGTTAATCATTCATGAAAATTCATTGTTATACCTCAGAGAATATATTTATGCATTTATTTTGTATTTAAAACTTTGGTTAAAAAGATATTTAGTGTTTATCATTATTTCAAGGATGTCCATCATATTTTTGAAATTATACTAGCATGGTTTTAGAAAAGGACATCATGTATGTCAGGTTACATCCAATAATGTGTGTAAAGGTTGTGGATATTCATCCCATGAGTGAAGGATGATAAGGTATCACACTTATAAATGGCCTACGCGATGTCCTGGTTAATGTATAATAATTTTTGAAGAATAATTATTTATTATGAAAACAAATGTTTTATGTTCTATTTTTTTTATTGATGTATTATCATATTTATTTTTAATAATAGTAATACATTTCACTCTTTTGTGTGAATTAAGATCTGCTGAAATTTTATTTTAGCACTTCAGACATAAAATTTAATTAAGGATGTCCATTAGATAAATTAATGGATGGATTAGAAATTGGTAAAATCAAAACTAAATATTGAAAAGTTATTTTTTTGAAATATATCAAGTATGTATATTTCATTATATTATGGGTAAAAATATTAAGTAACATTACTATAATGATTGAAAGAAAATTATTTGTCCTAATACCTTAATTTTGTCGAATCAGTGGCCTTAAAAATCATCACAGATTTATGACTTTTAATCCTTCAACATTTCTTAAATAATTCACTTGTTTTTTATTGATGACCTCAATCAATCCCAATATATATTTATGATTTTCTTCTATGTCCCAAATTAAATCCAAACCTATGTTCTTATATATGGTAACCAGTTATTTTTACTATGGGTAATCATTATGGTCCCAACATTCCCTTTTAGGGGATGTTATAGTATTCATTTTAATGATGCATTTTTCTATGAATGAAACATTAAAGTATTAAACCCTTTATAACCCAAAAATATTTCAAAGGAGAAATTCATTTTAATGGTGTAGTATGTAACACCATATTATTTTGGGTTTTTTTTCAAATGAACATGTCTTTTTTATAATTTTCATTTCAAGTTACACTAAAAATAGTCTTATATATATATATATTAAAACAGTAAGTCAAAAAGTCCTTTCACATGTCCCAGACATGGATTTCACTACACGCAATACAAAATATTCTTCTGTTACATACAATAAAAACATTGTTTGTGCTCCATAAAACACAAAGTAGGAGTACCTTACATTCAACACAGATATATCTACAAAACATCATATTGTTATTATAATTATTTAAATGAGATTGTTATAACCTAGAATTTGAAAATATTTATTGGAATTGTAATAACTAATTTTAAAAAATTATTTTTATTTTTTTTGTATAGATAAAACATATTGGTAATGAAAGATACGGTTTTTGGTAATGTTCATTTATGTTCAATGATATTGTTTTCACAAATAAACTACTTTTAATATCCTACTTTGAAAAATAAAAAAATAAATATTAGAGAAATATAGAAATTTAATTTGATAAAATAAACCAGTATTTTTAATTTATAAGGTCCAAATTATATTTGGGTGATATTTTTGTATTTTTCTGAGAAACATCATATTTTGATGAATCGTGAAAAATACTACTTTTTGTTAAAAAATACATTTTCATTTATATAATTATTACTGTGAAATTATATTATAAATTTTTTTTAAGGTAAAATTATATCAATTATCCATATTTTAAAACATCTTATATCCTTATAACCCATTTCAAAATGAAATTGAATAAAAAAACATTATAAACTTTTGAACGTTTTTCTACTTTAAATACATGTAATTTCATCCCGACTGTGATATTGGCTTGAATAATAATTTTTCCCCTTATATGTATTGAATTTAAAAAAACATAATTACCACATTTTTTTCATTGTAATATTTATATTCTAATTATATCATGTTTTTTTATCAGAATAATTAGTACAAGTGATTAAAATTAATTACATATATTAACGTCAAATTAATCCAAATTAGGGACTAAATTATAATCATGCGGGGAAAAATGACCTCTAACCTTGTCCAAAACCCATTTTCAAGAAATATTATGGAAATTAAACTTCCATTATTGATATATATCTGTTTTTATGACTTTATTTATGTAAGAACACTTTTATACTTTACTTGTTTTCAAACACTCCAGGTGAGTGTTCTTCTTTCCCTATAAAAGGCCACCACCTATCCCACAACCATGAACCAATAAAACATCTATTTTTTATCCAATATATAATGAATATATGTCCCAAAATTAATACCTTAATTCTATAATCCTTTAATTTTGATATAATAAATCCAAAGAATCCTTTTGGAACAAACCAAAATGAGTTAATCGCTTAAGAGGTAACCTCTTCTCTCAAGTCCTTTCATTTATTTTCATTATCCAACCTCTCCAACTATATTTATTATATTATTTCACAAAAATAAAAAGTTCATAAATATACTGGTATTTTCATATGTAAATTCTTATACCTACAATTACAAACACCTCCATCTAATGGGTAACAAACATATTGTTTCTATGTATGGTAAACTACTCCCTCATGAAACGATGATTGTTAATTTTTCCATTACCAATTATCATAATAGAAATTATGATATAAAATATATTTATATAGGATATATATTATATCTAAAATGTATTTAAGCTTCAATAATTGTTTATTTATATCATAGATTTATTCTTTCCATCTTGTGTAAATACGCTAACTTCATTTGAGGAAGTGTGGACTACCACCCCTCAAAGTGATATGATTCATTCATACACTACATGGATTTTAGTAAGGGAGATTTTTTTAAATATATATGAAATAAATGATATCATAAATATAAATTAATAATCATATATTTTTTAATTTTTTAATTTTTTCCTTCATAATGAAATTTAAAAGAATATAGTGTTCATGCGTACATACATCCCACTATCTCTATGGACAATGTATTACATTTCATAATTATATATTATATAGATTATTATATTACACATATAATCTATATTAATAATTTTCTTATAATTTTTATATTCTTTAAATGATAATATAAGTATATGTACAAAATATATAACCAATTAAGATGGAAACGAAGAACAAACAGAATTTTACCCGAAGTGAAGCCTTAATATTGGATGGTTAACAAGTGGGTAATAAAATGTAGTAATAATCACATATATGGTATTATGTATAAGAATATGGTTATTTGAAATATGTATAATAAATTAATATTTAATATACAAGTGGTTTGAAAGAGTATAATGAGAGTCAAGACACAAGGTATAGAGGTTTCAACTAATTTTTTATTTTTGTGAGGTAAATGTTATGTTTTCAATAAATTACATTTTTTGATGTTTTTACTTCCTATGATTATATTCTATGTATATTATAGTAAAATTTTTGGGTATTCACATCTCTATTTTATGAACTTTATTTCATGTTGATTAAGTTTAAATGGTTTCTAAATCAGGGAAATAGTTGTGTCACAATTTTCCTTCTTTGAGACTCAAATATAGTTACCCTCATAAATTCTATTTTGAGGTGTATAAACTTCCATTTTTCATTTTATATCATGTATTTAGGTATTTTAATGATAATTTAAGTTCTATTTAATTTTTTTCTTTAATGGAGAGTCTGATCCCACATTACTTTGTTATAAGATTTTTTTGAGACAATCTTATCACTTTTCAACATTGTTTATGATTATGCTTACTTTGATAAATATTAGGACCCATATCTAAAGAAAATTCTTAAATTTTGTTCTATTAAGGTTACTAATTATTTATAAATATATTGATACCATTTCTTCCTCCCATTTCTACATAATATAGTTAATAAAATGTTTTCTAAGAAATAATAACTCTTGCATCTCTTCTGTCTGAAATCTGTGTTCCTTTAAAACCATGTTTTCTAAAAAGGGATTACCAGAATATTATAATAATATCCTATGATCAAATAATGAAAATTTTCCCATTCTACATTTTAAAAATGTTTTTAATTGAATATTATTGTCACATTCCCAATGAGGCACTTTTCTATCCTTTTTACCTTGAAAATGGATTGTTCTTTTTTACATCATATGACATGTAAGTTTTTATCCACTGTCAATATCTTAAATCATTCCATTCATGTATAATGATTAATTATAAATATAATGATTTTAAATGATATTTTCATGGATGAAAATTCCCAATATTTTTAAATAATATTTTATAGTTTTAATGTAAAATGGTTTTCAAAATATTTTAAATCTTATATTATATTTTATCAAGGAAATTCTATTTCAAAACTTTTCAATCTTATATTCAATGTTTTTGAAGAAAATTTTATCAAAGTTATTTGCAATCCTTATTTATATGTTTTCAATGTATTTTCAAATAAATGGTTTTCAAAATGTTTTCAAGCATTATTAACTTGTTTTGAATGTGTTTTCGAAGAAAATTTTTTTTAAAATGTTATGAAGAATATTTTATAAGTTTCAAGGAAAATTGTTTTAAAAATAATTGGAAGCAATAAAATTAAATTTTCAAGGTATTTTATATGAAAATTATTTTATTTTGTTTTTATGTATTAAAAATAATCAATAAATAAGAGATATTTTTCTCAAGTAACGTTTTTTAATTATATTTTAAAACCAATTCCATATATGATAACATCTGTTGATTTTACTCACGACCCTGTAAAAAATTATATAATTTTTCCACTAATATATTTTATATTAATGGGTTATGATTAATTACATTTTCCTTATGAAACATGTTTTATTTCACAGGTTATATGCATATGAAACTTGTTTCTCATTAATTGGTTATATGTTTTTGAAATCCATTTCCCATTAATGGATAATCTGTTTATGAAATCTTTTTCTCATTCATGGGTTATGAATTTGAATAAATTATTATGAAAACTACATCATTTCCATAGATTGTGATATCATTACATTTTTCTGATACCCATTTCATTACATAGGTTGTGATATTATTTTTTATAATTTGGTGGTACATGTATCTATGATTTCACTATGATATTTGTGGGGACAATATATCCCTCCATTGAATTGGATAAATATTTATATCTTATTAAAAATAATTTTATGGAGTGGGAAATGAACTCAGTTTAGTATTGCAGGGCTGCAAAAAATGTACATGGTTCAGTATTACAATGATGGAACGGGAAACGAACTTGGTTCAGTATTACATAGTTGGAATGAGATGTAAACCTGATTCAGTAAAGAACTTTTTCCACTATGATGGTATCGACAGCAATGCCTTGACTACTAAGTAAATCATTATATATTCTTATGTGTCATACAAAATTCCTTGTTTTATCCCTATATTATGCTTTTAGGGATACTATTTTTTATTTCCTTATGATTCGTGTCTTATAAACTTTTATGTTTATTCCATTATTCATGTATATGATCTTTGATATATTGGGTATGATCACATATTTTCATTGTCATGTTCTCATACCTGTATTCTCATAATTCTTGTTACATATATCTCTTATTTACCATTATTAAGAATTTTAGCTCACCCATTTATTAAGTTTCCTTTCCCCATGTTATTAAGAGATGTTTTAGGTAGAATTAATAAAGGTGGATATCTTTATTGGATATGTTGAAGATACTTAACAATGATAGAATATTTTGTTTCCAAGTTTCCAAAGACACTAAACTATTATGGTCTTTGGAAATGTATTTTTTTATTCTACTGAATATTCATAAAAAATGATGCAATGTAAATGTATGTAATGGCTTTTTTTCTATACAGTTTGTATAAATCACCAATTAATTTAAATAAAAATGAAAATAAATAATCAACATTGACATTCAATATGGTATAACATCTTACACATGTTTACCTGTATCAACATAGCATGATTCACTGTATTCAAATAAATAGACAAGGATCATGATTGAAAAAAGAATTGATTCAGGTCCAACCATCATAACTCATTATTGATCAATAATTATGATTTATTGGTATATTTATAGGTTACATTATATAACCTAAAAGTCATATCATTCGACTACATTTGATCATATTCCCCTTGTCCCTTAACTTGATTCATAACATTTTTTAATAAATATTACCTATATATTTGAATGGTATGAAATCATAAAACCAGAATACCTTACATACACCTCTTGATCTCCAAGGGATTTTGTAAACAATAATGAATGATTGACCTAGATGATGCATATTATTATCCTTATTTTCATTTTATAAAAATGACCTTATAGTGGGTCTAAAATTCATGAATGCAAATTTTATGGAATAAAGATAAAGTCTATAATGAATCATAAACCAACAAAAGTGTTGATTTAAAATGGATAACTAAAAATGAAATATTGATCAAAGAAAATGTACCCAAATTTTCATACAAAAAGTGTCACAATAGTACAAATGTATTCAAAATAGATGAGACTATTAGGAAACCTAACATAAAAATGTATTCTAAAAATACTGGATTAATGTAAAAAAGAGATATTTCTAAAAGTGAAAATATCTATATGAAAACCCACAAAGATCCCTACCATATGAACTGTAAGAAATAATCTTTCACAAAAAAAACTCCCCCCATGATACAAGAGTAAAACATTAACTAACTACCTTACTCCAAATATATATCCTTACATTGTTGACATCCAAAACACTCTCTACATGAATTATATGAGGAAAAATATCTAGAATGAGTGTATAGTTGCCCATTACGCAGTCACCACCCCACCCCTTAAACACCTTTAAAATTCTAATGTGTGTTTAGATTAAGAGTCAGTCTATAGGATATATGTAGAGAATAAAAAACAATCCTTACATAATCTAAGAAATTAATATTTTCTGATAAATATCAGTCACTCAATATTTAGAGGGTCCATAACTATCATACATGAATTTTGATTAACCCATGATATATGACGATACATAGAAATGAGTCTCTATGAAACACCCCTCCCATTTAGGGGAAAGGGGTATCATTTATATAAGATTTATAAAATTTTACATATCCATCCCATCCGAGGATAGGAGAAGGGATATATAAGATCCAAAGAATTACAGGCCCATCATATTCCAAAAAATGTACGTTATCAATAGTCATGAGTACGAATATTTTATATACACTTAATAAATAAATTTTACAATAAAAATTATAATCCTCACACATCAGTTCAACACATAAATAAGAAATTTTATTTGTTACCAAACTAAGTATTTTTAATAATATTCAATATTTCATTTAATTAGGTTTATATAATCCAAAGAAATGAATTAATTCTAGCATATTTCTCAATATCTAGAATGTTATAGGAATTATTTCCTAGCTATAATTAATTTATTAATATTAAACAAAACATGAACATTAGATCACAAATAATGTAGGAAAACAATAATATGTTCTATTATTAATCTATTTTTTTAGTATCAAAATGATGGAAACATTTTTGAATAAAAAACACCCTAAACATGTTTAAACATGTCACTTATAGAAAAATTTGGAATTCCAGTACCATTAGCCATAATGAAATCAATAATAACCATTTTAAAAATTCTTAAAAATAATTATAGGAAAATTTATTAACTGAAATAAATTAATTTATTTTATATTCACATAGAAATAAATATTGGTTTTTCCAAATACCATAGTATATTTGAGTGCGAATAGGTTTAACTACCTTTAAAAATGTTGAATAATTATTTATTTCCTTTGATAGGAGAGAAAGTAACTATAAGAGATAATATACTACCCTATAGTTATAAATTTAAGGATCTAGTAACCACCATCATGAAATAATAATTTCCTAAAAATGAATCACTATAAATACTCATGAATTTCCAATCATACAATTTTACAATGGGTATATGAAAAATAATAAAAATTAATCAATGAATTATAAAAACCATGGAATGAGAAAAATTGGGTTTGAGTCACTACTATAAAAGAAAAAGAGAATATGATTACAAAAGACATGAAGCCCAACCTTATTAGAGATAATACCACGAGATAACATGTAAGTGATTTGATTAATTTTTAAAGATTATATACTTCAAAGGAAGAAGAGAACCTTGAGATAATCTCAATGATGATGGCATGGTTGAGAATGAAAGAAACAAAAAGTAAGTGGGGATATTTTGGATTAATTTTTAGGATTCAAAAAGACAAAAATTCACTTCCCTGAATGGATTTTTATAGGAGACTAGAAGGTAAAATGTAAAAGGCTACTAGTAATTTTGTGGCTCCAACAGTACCACCTACAAACCCTAGAATCCTATCAAGTAACTAATCCATGTCTATTTGGAACCTACTCCATTATTCACCTCACCATATTTACTTTTATCCTCGAGTTCTACTCTAAATCCCTCCAACTCTTACTAATATATATCCATGTTAATAAGATAATTATAGAGGAATATTTAAGAGGGAGACATGTTTGTAAAATTTTTGTTAAAAACCCACTAATATTCTACCAAAATTACAAAAATAAAACACCTAATGAAAAAAAGGGATATAAATAAACCATAAATGAGGAATATTGCACAAGTTTATAGTTCCAATTATAGTACAAGTTTCTTATGTAACCATTAGAATTTTCAATTTATTAATTTGTTAACTTTTTTTAATTACACATGAGTTTATAATACCATGTATGAAACAATTATTTAACTATAAAAATATAAAAACACAACATTAAAAGCATTTAAATGATAATTATATACAAAAATATATGATAAATTAATAAAAATCAATATTATACTATATTTATAAAAAACCCACAATATACAGATATAATAAAAATGTTCTTAAATCCCTTATATTCTGATACTAGTGGTGATATAATAATGGAATTAAAATTATAAACATAAAAAAATATGTTTTTCTCACTCTCTCACTTATAATTATTCGCTTGGTGAAATAATCTATATACTTATACAATTTAAAAACCAATCTCTAATGTCATATATTTTTCAATTACAATAAAAAATGATTTTTATGCCACATATACAATGTTATGGAATAGAAAATTATTTCACATACCCTTATGAAAATATTCCTTTTATATATAGTAATTATAATTGTTTTTACTTACCACACTTGAAAATATTTTTTCCATCCTCACCTAAGAATATTATAATATATAGTATTATTCGCATACCTAAGAGAATATGTATTCATTATATGATTATAAAATGGCACAAATCGTAAAAATATGGATATATGAAATTTATTAAATATTTTAGTCGTTAAAAGGGTTGTTTTATTACTTAGCATTGGTGGGTTTTATTTTTTAAAAACAGAAGCCAAAATGAATAGTATTTCTTTATAAATACAAGGCATTATAACCCAAGTATTCTTATACAAATTACATCACCCACTTACCTATACAAGTATCTTTAATACCATTCATTATAAATTTTATATAGTAAAAGAGTAATATAATGGATGTGTGATAAATAATTCAATCCCTATTGTTTATTTTAATTTCTCCTATTATAACCATTCATATGTACAAATTATTAATATTTATTATGTACATTTTAAATATATGTTTTTATAAGTAACAAAATGATTACTTATTTATTGAATGTATCTAATTATCATAAATTTTTAATGCATAATATGATCACTTCACCCTTACAGCGACTCATGAAATGATATTCCTTCCCTAGATACACATACAAGACATCCCCTACAGTCAAACATGGAATAGTCACGTAAAAATAATTGAAAATATGGTTGGAAATGATGATTTATCATTAAATTAGAATTAAATCATAAACAATATTCATTTTTATCTTAATGATAAGATTGAAATGAAGTAATTGGTATGTCATAAGGAAAATTTTGGGAAAGCTAAAGATGTTCTTCAACAATTAAAAATCAATTCATTTACTCACAAAATATTTCAAGGAGAAAAATGAAAAGTTATATTTTTTATATAAAACCAATATTTCTCTCATTTAATGTGATTATATCAATAAATATATTTCATAATTTTTTATAAACCTCATAATATAGGAAATAAATTTTTTTCTAGTAACTAATTCATTTGAACATCAAAATCTATGAAAAATCATGAAAAAGACTTAAATAAAATCATATGAAAACCAAAACAAATTATAAATCATTTAACAATTTTATGTTAAAATTTTAAACATCCTAAAAAAATTAATCAATAAGTAAAATAGGTGTATTAAATTATTTTAAAAGAAAACATTTCAAAAAACAATTAAAAAAAATTAAAAGAAGATAAAACACATCAAAAATTAAAATAATAATAAATTTTCAATTTCATAGAAAAATATTATTAACATTACACCAAATTTATTTTATTATTACATTTTTTAAGTCTAAATTATATTTTATAAGATCATGTTTATAATATGTGTAGGGTAATGAGAAAACAAAAATTAAGGATAGACACCACAAGGTGGTTATTCATTAATAGACTTCTTCACATCCAATGATCAGCCAATGAATACTAGAGCCATGATCTTGCCCCAATAAAATAAAACAGTTATATTAAAAAATTATAGTTAATTAAATAATATGAAAATGATAAAGGTTTATAAAATCATGAGGTAATCCTCATAAGAGTTGATATGTTTTTACAATAATTAATTAGAGCGTTCAAGTATCCAACTTTAATATGATTATGGGTGGGGTTTATATTTTTTATATCATCAAAATATAGATTTTCCTATGCCCATTTTTTGACACTAGTTGATCAATTATGCATATATAAATAAAATATCATTCTATCACATTCCAGTGAATTCCATCTTACATAGTGAGAGAAGAAGTTATTATAGGTCATCCTTATTAAAAGATTCAACTAACATATCCTTTAACCAAAATTACACATGTACTATTTAGATATTGTTCATACCTATATGATGTTAATCGAGTTCACCTTTTTTGGTCAATGAAGGGGAGTTAAAACAATGATAATACATAAAAGCTTCTTCAAATTTTCATTCTGACTGTTATGAAATTTAATTTTGGAGCACTATTCATTCATCATTGTATTTATATTAACAATTATCATTCTCTATGTAGGTATGATAGTATTTTAGATCTAACTGTATAAAATTATATTATTTTATTACCAATTCATTATAAATTTTTTATAGAAATTCATTCAATAATCTGATATTTTTCACAATTGGATTGCCTTGCATGTACTCTTCTTTTGATATATACTCTTGGAAGTGTGTTATCACCTTTAGAGTTGGGGTTGTGAATACCCCCTATCCTTTACTCAAAAAACACTACTTCATTTATATCTTATTCTTCTATATCCGGATTCACGAAAAATACTTATAATTTTTATTCTTCAATTATGGGAGATTCATTTATTATGATATCTTTTAAAGAATTATCATTGTATATTTCAATGGAATTTTAATCTCTCAAAGTAATATAGACTAGTAATTCATCTTATGTTTATTCATCTAGTAATGAAATGTAAATGAATTATAATGGGTGAGTTACTAACTCATTCCCAACATCCAAAGGTTATTTAACATGAAATCTATGAGGGTGAAATTATTCTTCTACAAATTTTTTAATGAATTTCTTGTCAAATTATTTATTCTAATCTATTTTGAGTATTCTAGTGATTTATGATAATTCAATAATTAACCTCATTATTGTTTCATTAACATGATATAATAGAGAATATATTTCATCTTTAAAAATTAATTTCCCTTACCATTAGTGGGGACTTTCCTTAGTGATATAATAATGGAAGTTCACCATAGTAATTGAGGATCAAATTAGGAAAATAAAATCAAAAATAAATAAAAATAATGAAATAAATAGTATGTTGAATAGAAAAACTAGTTATCCCTAATATTTAAACAAATAATGATTGAAGACTTATCATAGTACTTACCAAATAATATATATATTCCATAAAGAGTGTCGTATAGATCTAACCTCAAGTTCATTTTTAGGCATTCTAGATATAAAGTTCACTATATCATTGTTTTATTATCAAAATTTTTTATTTATATTTTTGAAATAATTTATATCAATTAAATTGATTTGGGGGTGGTTACATGAAATTTAGAATGAAAATAAATATTAATAAAACCTAATAAGAAACATTTTACTCTTACATTTAGTATTGTGAGTTTCTTCACTACCACGCATTATTTACCTCATCCTTGCTCAATGATCATACACCATTTTATATATAATCATCCCTCAATATAATATTTCTATAATGAGTAAACATAACTACCCAAGATCATAAACTGTATTACAAATCAACCTTCTTCAAGGAATAGATAATAAAAAACCCATAAATAAAAGAACAACCCTTATTTACCCCATGGGATGAAATTTCCACCATTCAACACACATCCCATGGGTCCCATAATTTAACTTCATTTATTATATTTCCTATACAATTCAACATATATTTACTCTTTCATTTTGATTGAATCATCATTCTATTCTAGCAATTAAAAACTGAATTTTAGTTGAAACTTAATTTATGTTGGGCTATATACTTGTTATATCCTCACTTTACTATATATCATCATATTGTTGTAATTCCCATGTAACCCTACATTATATTATTTTATATTATGCCTTGTAATTTTACATATTATTTTAATATATTTTTATTTTTAATGATTCAAAAATTAATTTTTAAATAATGAATAGTTTCACTGTTCCCATGTATGATTTGGTCAATCCTGGTGAAAATTGAATTTTTTTAAAAATTCATTCATATTAAAATTATTATTGCTTATTTATCTCAATTATTCAAACACAATTTACATACCAGAATGTGAATAGTAAATTATAGAAACCTTATTTCTAGATACTATTTTTTGGTTCTTATATTGATAAATTTTTGTGTTGTTTCCTTAGAATTCATCCTCACCTCTCTGATTCCATGTTTTTTGTTCACTCCAAGAAAAATTGTGTTGATTTAACCACTAGAATATAATATTTTTTTAAAAAGGATAATATCATATGGAATAAATACCTTTATTTCCTATCATTTTATATTTATTAACAAGAGCGTGTGATACCTTTTATACCGTCATGTAAAAAATCACATAATTAGTAGTACGATATCCATGTATACCAAAATGATTTGACTTCTCCCTTCATCCAGGGATCCAATATATGAGACCATTCATATGTATATAAAAATATTCACCTCGCGCATTCATAATTCCCATCATTGTCACGTCATTGATGGTGAATCTTCATAATAATATTTTCTTTTACTATGATTTTGTATGAAACATATTATAGAGTGTCTTGAGTTCAACTAATTTCCTGTAACCATAGTGACATTCAATATTATATTGTATGAATGATGATTCCATATGATCAAATCCAATATAAAATGATAAGATAATTAATTAATTTTTTAATTGGATATTGGGAGAATATTGGTAGTATCACAAGAATCATTACCATGATTCATGAAATATATCCTGATGTTTCATACTCATTTATTCATTATTATATATAAATTTATCTTTACTTTTATAGGATAAAACCTCTATTTAAAGATTAATAAATTTTTTCTAAATTGTTTAATGAATCTTTTCTATTTTGAAATATCCATGTACTACATTACTCAATAAGACAATAGGGAGTGAATATAAAATTTTAACCCATATTCACTTACACAATTGGTGGGAAGTACTAGATGATAGATTAAAATTACATAATGAATACTAAATAATATTTTTAGGGTATTCCATTAAGAGTTGGTATAAAATATAAGTTTCTATTCCTTAACTCACGATTCCTTTCATTTCATGTATTTTTTATGCAAGACGGGTGCCCGTACACTCAAGGTAAATACTTGTACCTGATTTTCCAATCCTTGTTAATTTTAAAATAATTTCTTTATGAATTCGGTACTATTTTTTATTTTTAAGCCTCATGTTTAGATGTTTTTATTAAATTTATTTTGTTGAAATTTTCATAATTATCTAAATATGAATTTTTATCTCTAGAATCAGAGGAAAGGGATCCATACTCAAAATTCTTTCATGAATGTACATGTAATTCTACATAGTTAAAGCAGAAAATAGTATATAATGTGTAGTGGGGGAAACTTTTTTTCTATAAAAAATGTATTGATATTAATTTATATTATTGTATTTATTATATATTTTAAAATTAAATATTATAATGGGATAATCATCCCCAAGAAGAAATAAAAAAATGTTTGATAATAAATAATGTACTGAAGATACAATAACCTTTAAATAAGTGAATATGTTTGAGTATAAAATTGATTAGGAGTTCCTCGATGACATATTTATATATAAGAACTTTCTAATTCAAATTTTTATTCTTCTGTTGTTTGAATTAATAGAGAATATTTTTTCGTTGAATAAGGTTAATAATATGAAATATATATAGATTATATAACCAATATAAGAGTAATGCTTACTATTTTTAAGAATAAAATGAGAAAATTGTGGTGTGTTGGGTAGGTTCTATTTATTCTTACTACTTATTTCAAAAATAATCACCTTATTCCTAATACACTCACCCTTTCATTCTATGTGATATCTCATTTCAGCCTTTTGATTATTAATTAAATTAATATTTCCCCTAGTGATTTTCATTATTAAATATTCCAATATAATTAATGAAATTATGTTTATTATTAGGTTATTTAATTTACTTCTTATATAGCTTCATCCTTAATATAATTAAGTACCTACTCAAATTTCTTGGGATTAAATTTTCACAATTTCTCAACCCCCTTCCCTAAAATGTTTATATATTAGTTAATGAGTATATAAAGTATTAAGAATATATGTAAAATATTGGTATTAATCAATTAATTTACATATATAATGAAAATTAAGCATGTAAATATAATCTTTCTCTATTATGTATTTATCCACACATGGTCATTATTAAAGAAGATTATTTTATGAATGATTATAGATCATCCACAAATGGAACTGAACTACAATAACATCTATTGTATATATTTAATATTTTCTATTTGATCAACCAATAATTTCTAGTTTCTAATTTTCATAGGATCATTAATATATATGTCATCACATATTCTATAACCATTCCATATGGAATGCGAGGGTTGAAATATATTTATGTGGATAACATAATTCATTTCACTAGGAAATTTTCCGATTATTTTTTCATAAATGTGTTATAATATCTCTCCCATGGATTAGTTTCCTTATATTCTGGTAGTTAATGAATTTCTTGATTTATATCGGGAAACATTATCATGCAATATTTTAGTCCCCTAGAGTCACTCATGTGCTCCATCTGGAATATAAAATTTATCATTGGAACTAAATAATTTTTAACTATTATTTTCAATATAATAAGGAATTGAAATAATATTTATGAAAATTCAGGGCTATAAAATACTTTTGTTGTACAATTGATCCATCAATGGTTTATTTTAACAATATATGAAATACCTACAAGTACATTGGTGTCAATGTTGCGAATATTAGATCATTAAAATACATTATAACAATTAAGTATATTTTTTGGATGGGAACTTATTGGTTATAATAGAAAATTTCTACGAAATTCATTGTGGCCTTGAATTTCATTAGAGACCTGGAATATTATAGATATGTAACATGTATTGTGTTAGAGCTTGAGAAATCTCAGGTTATATACCCATATATTATTATCAAAAATATGTTATCTTAACCTCATAATTTTTGGATTCAATGAAACAAAAAATCACAATTTTAATCATATTTCCATAAGTTTTTATCATAATTCAGCTTTTAACAAAATTTTATATCTCCTAAATATTATATATTGGCTTCCATGAGATAATTTTTGAAGTAGTAAAATTGAAAATTTGTTCCTCACAATATGTTAGAGTTGGAATAATCTTGATAAGTTGACAGAACATTGGTTTATGATAAAGCCAATCGTCATAGTGATTTTTATAGGATTAAATTAGAGTACTATTGTAATATAAAACCATTATGCTTTATTCAATGGTCCTCAAAATATTCTAATTATTCAATACTCCACGTTATTTTGGCATCAATAAATTACTATGGTTCTTAAAAATGAATCATTGGAACATTAAAATTTTCTCAACATAAGATCTTATACAACATTATAAATTGGATTTAACCTATGGTTTTTAAAATATTTTATGTTTCCCCAAACCATAACCCAGTCTATAATTTTTCAATCTTTTTTACCCATTTCCTCGATCTATTATATATTATGTATCTACAATAATTTAATCAAAATAATAATAATTAACCTAAATAACACATGGTTCCAAATTAATGTACAAATAAGTTAAAATTAATGCATGAATTTCTTGATTTATGATCATATTTAACAAACTAAAAAGATGTCTACTAACTATAACATAATATATAAAAATAGAAAAATAAAATTGGATAAAAATTAAAATCAAAATCTAAAAAAATAATATATTAAATTTATTTGGAAACAACCCATAAAATGAAAATAAGTCAGATGATAGATTATGTATGAAGAAACATAATATTCTATCCTTGAAGAGGACTGATATGAATACAATATATATATATATATATATTAGTACAGTACATGTAATTTTATAGGGATGGGGAAAATCAATATTTATCCATGTAATTTTTTGACCACCTTTATGTGAAAGATAATTAAATCTATAAAATATTAAAGGTTGTATAAAAATAGACTGAATCCATATAATATGAGATTTTAAGGGAATTTGACAATAAGGAAAATGTTTTGAAATATAGAATGATGGAATGTATAAAATTAGAGCATGATTTGAAGAGGTATTTTCTTGTTGAATATCATAGATTAATTTATTCAATACACTCTGATAGAACAATGACATATATATATTTAAGATAATAGTTTTGGTGTGAAAAAAGATATAAATATCTGAAAAATGCCAAGATTCTTGCTGTACCAGCAATAAAATGTTGAGAGAATGGATCAAAATGGTTTCATGAAACCTATAATTATAAAAATATGAATGTGGGTTAATACCAAAATTTTATTATTTATTAGTATTACTATGGAATCTAAGAGGGTCTACGTAATATGGGTCATTAGGGATATCCTAATAAAGTATGCACATTACCTAATAGTAATTGATGATCCACCGCTTGATAAATTTTTTTCAAAATTATATAATTTAGTTTCCTAGACTATAGGGAGAACCTATATTAATTGTATATAATCATGAACAACATTTTCCATCAATTTCGTAGATGATTAGTGGGATGTATTTAAAAATGATTTACATTTGGTAATTTAATATTATCCTAAAAATGTTTTGATGTTTAAATGGACTATCATAACAATAAATTAAATGGTGAGTTCATGTTCAATTGACATTCAAGGAACTTGACACAATCATATACCTTGTGGATAATTTTTATACAGTTGTGTATTTCACTCAAGTTTAAAAATGTCACAATACCATGCCTTGGATGGGAAAAGATGTCATAATACGACATGTTGGGATTAAGATATGGAAATGTGGATAATTGTTATAGAACTCATTAAGGGGAAAATTTTAGAAGGTATGAGATTTCCAATCCTATATCAAAAAGGAGAGAAGTAGACAAAGAAACATATAGTTGTAATCAAAATATGGAATTGGAATTACAATTAGGGGATCAAATTATCTTAATATTATCACCATATATGGGAGTCATAACGTTTGGTAACAAGGGGATGGTAAGTATAGGTTACATTGGGTGTTTTATCATTTTGATATGAGTTATTATTTGGTATTATATTATGGAATTCAATGATAATCTATAAAAATTTCATTATGTCTTTATTTTTTCTCCATTGAGGAATTATTTTCCTAACCCAATATATAAATTCCCCACTGCTGAAATAAATATTTAGGTTGAAATTTACTATAATGATGGTCGTGAATAGATTCATGAAAATATAGGGTAACATTAATATAAAAGGATAACAAATTTAATGATGGTACCATGGAGGAATCCTAAGATAGGGGAATCATCATGCAATCTTGTGGAGGAAATAAAGAAGAGTTACTTGTATTCATATACATATTGAGGTATACCCAAAAAATCAAGAATATAATTATTTAAATGTGGATAATATAAGTCTTAATAAAGGAGTATATTAAATAAAAATATTATTATGATTTTTATCACATAGAATATTTTATTTTATTTCAATATCATAGTATAATACACTCTAGAAAATAAAATTCATAAAAATTTCCCCAATACGCTTTAGATAACAAATAAAAATATATTGAAGTGGTATAATCAATAAAATCATTGTGTTTTGGACATTATTATGGTGCATGATATGGCGGTCACTTCAGTTTCTAAAGGGCTGATCAATGCTATTTACAAGGTCATGAAATGATTCCAATGGGATGCACTTGTGGAAGGTAAAAAAAACTAGGTTTCATAGGACACAGCAGGTCATCTGATTCAGGAGGGGGTATTAATGTCATGAGCTTGAGGAAAACCTCCAAGGGTATATACGCAAAGCTTTCATAGAATATAGTGGAGGGATGCAATCTACGGGGGAGGATGATGCTGCATAGTTTGGTCAGAAACCCAGATATGGATAGTGTGTAGGGATCCTCTTTCTGGAAATCGGTATTTCCCCTTATATTGAGCCTCCAACATTACTCCCGGTGGATATTGGGTGAATGAGATATTATATTGTGGAAACAGAACATGGTCATAACAGTGATTGACTTCCAAGAGTGCATGTTCCCAATGATTACATTCAAGGACATGAGCTTCCATATGGACATCATCAAGGTGGTGCATGATAAGAACCAGAAAGACATATTTGACACTATCCTCCTCAACTCGGAACCAGATCATTATGTCTTTACCCCCTCGCAATCCAAATAGTTCAATACAAAGGACTTACGTAGGATATCAACCCCCAGGGTGCAACAGGAAATATGGAATGATCTTTTGTGGTGTAAAAAACTCCCAACTAAATTTAACTTTCTTGTGTGGAGAATTAGGAAATCTAAAATCCCATCAGATGAAGGTATTAAGAAAAAAATGCATCAAACTAGACTCCTATAGCAAGTGCTTCAAAAAAATGGGAATAAATCACTAACAATATCTTATTTGATGGTTCTTAGGCACAAGAGGTATGGAATTTAATTGGTGACTTCATGTGGATATCATATCTGGATCTATGAGATATGTCTTTTATAGGTAGGTGGTTCCATGTGACTAATGAAAAAGACCCCACGAGGCTGGTGAGGGCCATTATTCTCGGTGTCGGTTGCTGGTGTTTATGGAAGGCCTGCAAAAAGGACATATTTGAGGGGTATCTCTCCACAAGTCTTTCCATCATTATGATAAACATCCTAGTGCAGATCGATATGGTCACCCTATTTGAAAACTGGCACAAAGCACCCTCCCTGGGTATTTTGTAGGGTCGTTCTTCCTTGGACATTCCTCCCATGGATGGAGCTTGGGGTCGATGGATTATGTGGTCTCTTACAACTTATGGTCTGATGTTAAATAATAATGCATCATGAATGATGATGGACATGCAGTGAGGCATAGTGGTTTATAACATATGAGGGTGTGTATTCCTAGAATTAACAGCACACAATGGCGATGGAAGTGAACTTTAGGAAGAGTCTAATATAGTACTCACTATAATTACATTATGAAAATAGAAAAGTATTACCCTCTCCCAAGTGGAAATAGTCTCAAGGATTATTTATGAATTTATTACGATTAGATGCTCCACCCCTTGGACAGTTGTATACACTCTTAGGAAGTGCAAACAGACCCTTGACAGTATGTTTTAGATTACACACATGTGGAGATAGGGGAATAAGGTTATTGAATATATTTCCTCAATGGGTGCCCTGGGATCCAAAGTGACTTGTATCCTCAATGAAGCCTCCCTTAAAGATGAGGGGATTAATCAAATTCAAGGGGATTCTCTCAGGCTCCATTATATTAGACCCCCTAGTCTCGGGATGCTTTGGACTCCCCCTTTTTGCTTTTTGTACCTTCTTTTGGAATAAAAATATAAAGCTGTTGATGATAAGGGTAAAGTGATAGTTGGAATATTAACTTCCTAATATGATATTTGTAAATGATTCTGAACCTCTATACATACAAGTGACTGATATAAAACAACAAATTAATTTTTAAAAATATAGCTAATAATTATTAAAAAATCATATTTTTCATTGAATTATAATATAATATCAAGCATTTTTCATTAAATAAAAGTAAAATTTATTTTAAAAGGTGTTTCATATTTATGTGACTAAGTGAATTGTTTTAAAATACATTATGTTTTTTTAAATAAAAATATAAGTTTTTAAAAAATATTTCTTAAAAAGTAATTTAAATTTAGAAATAAAATGTTTAAATTTGACATCATTGGAGTTCTTTTATAATTTCATATGGCGGTGAATTTTTTATAAAATTAATGGAATATAGAAAGTATATAGAGCAAATATTATAATATTTTTTTGATGTAAAATTGATGTAATAATTAAAATAAATATATAAATTACCAAAAATAAGGTAATTTATTAATATAATGTATTTTAATGAATTAAATTAAATTTCTAATCTTACAATGGACTTTTAATTAAAAAATAACAACTAAAATTTTTTAAATCAATATTTTGAGTGAAAATTTCATTTATAAGGACAAAGTAATACAAAAAATGGATTTTGGGTCCTTAAATAAAAAATTTCAAATAGAAAATGTAAAATGTAAAATATATTATATTAAAATTAAGGTAAATCTAGTGGTATTTGTTCCAAAACATTTATTTAAAGGGACAAAAGTTATAATATAATAAAAAATGTTCCTCATTTTCTATAATTACCCTCCCATGCCTCTTTTCACATCACTCCAAAATCCTTATCATAGTTCGTCTATAAACTTATTTATAAGTAGTCATTTCATGGTGCATATATGGTTATATTGTGTTCTTCCTCTAGATTTAAAATTATATTTTTCTAGGTAAGGGTTCCTAAACTCATTTCATCATTTCCAAATTGTAATATTTTTTGTTTTTTTATTTTTAAATAAATTGATCTCCTGAAACATTATTAAAAATAAATTATTATAATGTATGTTAGAGACTATTATTCCCTCAAATTATACCATATTTATATGAAATTATTATACTTAAATGTTACTATAACCATAAATCTTATTTTCCAAATCCCAATACATGACATGTTTTAATCGTATTATTTATGTATTATTCCAAAAATATAGTATTTTTTTATGGATATAGTATATTTAAATTATAGATCCTCTATCTGTTACCATGATGATTGAACACGATTATATAACAATTTATTCTTTTCCATCAATTCATATAGACATGTATGTATTTCCTTAATTTAATTATATATCCTTAATTTTCGTCATTTATATATGACATATATTACAAAATTTCCAATTGGATTTCTCTATCATTTATTAAAAAACTGATAATTTCAAACAATTCTGTTCAATGTCAATTTTTTATTTATAAACATATAAATTTAGTGTAGTTGTAACACCCCAAGCTTCTACAGTACTTTTCCCTTTGAATAATGCACTGTTTTGCATTGTACGCAACTTCGAGATTCTAACACACCACACCCAATTAAAATAGCTGTTATGAATAGTAATACCTACTTTTTGAAATTTTATAAATTTTATCTTTCTAAATGGACTTCTTTTTGGATTCGTAATATCGAAAATAGCTTAGGGTGAAATTTTGGTACTTTTCGGATAACTTTCATATTTTGATGAATAGTGAAAATTAATAAATTTTAATTAAAAATGACTTTTTAAACGAAATAATTAATAGTGATAAATTATTAATTTGAGTGGTTTTAAAGTATATTTAGAATAAATTTTTATCATTTAATACAATGTTGGTCATTGGATGTAATTTCACATTTAAACCAGATATAAACAAGTGTCAATATTTTGATAGTTATTATCTCTTAAAAACACGCTATTTCTTTTGACGATGGGAATTAATTTTTAAATTAATTAATGCAACTGATATTTTATGAATTTGGTAAAATAGGAATCATTTTTGAATTCATAATATCAAATATAGCTTAGGCCTAATTTTTGGTATTTTTCTGGAAACTTTCATTTTTGATGAATAGTGAAACCACTAAGTGGTAGTTAAAAAAACTGAATTTTTCATAAAACATAATTTTACCACTTTTGTGAGTGGAATATCAAAATTCCGAGAGATATGGATAATATCAAGGTGTAAAATGTGGTTCAATGAAATGAAAATAATTTTTGGTGAATAGTAACTTTTTACTTTTATTTACCACGGTTAAAAGTAAACAGAGTAATTAAGGATAAAAATGATATTAATATTACCCTAACACATGTCCTAATTCTATTGGAAAAGTGTATCTCAAACATAAAAAACCTTAGGAGTACAATATTATCATTTAGGTCCACTTGTATTAGATTAGGACATTTATTATTATTTAATTCAAAAAAGTGTTAAAAGAGTTAAAATCAAAGTTTATTTACTAAAACATTTTTAATATAGGGTTACAAATAAGATAAATTCTATTGTAAAAATTCATTAGAAAGAAAAAACGATTTCATAAATAATTTTATTTTATTTATAATTTTTAGAAATTAAATAATTTAATTTATTTATGACACAATGGTGATGCAGTAATTACCTAATTAATGAAATATTAAAATAATTGATATTATAAATATCAATATAAATGTAATTTGAGAGTTTTTATGAATTCCACTAATTTTCTATGTTAATATGACATATTATTACTGATTATATAAATTTGTTTTGAAGTAATAATTCTTTTATGAATTTATCAAAAAAAAATACCCAATAGTTTTAAAATTGACATAAAAGAGTTTTTAAAACGAATATTATATTATTAATTTATATTCAATTCCTAAAAATATATGGTTCGGCCAAAAGACTTATATCCTGATAGGTTTATCATTAATGGACCACTTTTGTGTCTCTTGGATGTATATATTATGTTTATTAACCATATAATATAAAAATAAAAGGAGACATTGTAAAAGTGAAACTAATTAACTAAGAGTTAATACTTAAAGATAAGGTTCATATAATGACCCAAACCTATCTAAATTCTATTGGTTTAGTGGTTTTAGACCCATCCCCACCTTAAACTCTAAATAATTCACTTTGGAACCATTAGAAACCGAATATTAATTTATTATAAAATAATATTTTTAGCTTTTCCAAAGCTTCCCCCACCCCTCTTATAAAAGGGCACTCCCCATTCTAACTAATTCACACATTAAAAGCCTTTGGATCGGCCAAACCCTGCCCAAATACTCTCTCAACATCCCTCACTACAACCTAGAGGCCTTATTTCGATCAAAAAGCCAACCTAAGGAGTCATTTTGATCAAATCAAAAGGAAGAACCCGATGAAGAGGTAATGTTTTCACCACCCTCTTTCAAGTTCCTTTCTTCTTCAAATTCTTATTTATTTGTTATTTATATTCTAAAATAATAACTCCAGTATCTTATATATACTATGATGTTATTATAAATATGGTACAACCATATTCAGTATTATATCCATCCTTTGAATGGCATGTCGCCATACGTGCGTACGTACAACTTACTGTCTCCACGTCATGGTGTAATTGTCATTCAATAAATTATTATTTGGATGGGTATAATAATTATGTTTAATTCATGTAAATAATAAATATAACATGATAAATATTTTTTCTGTATGATATACCATCTAATTATATATTATTTTAACATTAAAATAATGATATTTTTTCTTGTGCGTACGTACGGACTACCGTCTCCACGAACGCGATGAGATTCATTCTCCATCATATCCATTAAAGTCTAATTATCATTTGAAGATTAAAAATAATGTTTATGGACTTGATATAATTCTGGATATGAATAATATACAACCTATCCATAACAAACACGACTTACATAACAAATAATATAAAGGAAAATGAGTAAGTTAACACCTGAAATGACGATAATACTAATATATTATTAACAAATCAATGTTAAAAGATCATATATGATATCATATTAATGTAACTTATTCTTGTATAATTCAATAACAATTATTTCACCATTATAAAGGAGGTTAACATACCTTTGACCAAGGAAAAATTACAATGTAAGGGGTTTCTTATCTCACTTTTAATTCAATGATATTTCCATTATTCACCACTTATTTATTGCATGTGGTTTGTGTACTTCCCATGATTGTATTCATTGTGTAATATACTTTAATTTATGGATATTTACGTCATCATTGTATGATCCTTCTTTCATGTGTTTATGTTTCATAAGTTACCAAATTGATAAGGTAATTTGAAATTTCAATTTCCACTCATTCGGCTTTACGGATACTTCATTGATTATTTTACTCCAAGATTATGTGTGGAATCACTATTCATTTTCTTATGTCATAATTTCTACTCCCCTTTATATGGATATACTTTTGATACACATAATCACTCCATTGATAAATTCTCAAGTTATCGGTATGAACTTGATAAGAGTAATTTTTACTCAATCTCGATTTGTTGTGTTAAAACATCCAATTCATTGGTGTTGTTTTTACAAGAATATGTGTGAATGTCCTTTGATTGTTTTACACTGAATATCAAATAATATTGAGTGTATTTATATTTTTCACACATAATTATATTGTTGATTTATCCTTAACCTAAGGACACTGCCTTTATGAGAGATTTCATCTCAATTTACATTCCATTGAGACTTTTTTTGTTGTTATACGCCAATTCACTTTTATATGGTGTATATAATCTACTTTGACATAGTATATCATGAATCCCTTTATTCTAATGATATTATAAAGTTTTTATTACCTCAATTATTTCTATTCAAGTGTCTCTATTTTGGTTATAAACTCTAACTAAAATAAATTTTTAAGTGTTTTAAAGATTTATTCTTCTAAATATTTCTCATTAATGTCCATGTTTTAAAAATGGTTTTAAGAATTTATTTATATGTACATTAATGTTTTAAAAATAAAATTACTTTTAAAAGTTTCAAAGTATTATGGGACACTTTGATTCAATAATATATTTTTAAATGGCTTCTTGACAAATAGGGTTACTTTTAAATGATTTCAAGAAAAAGGGGGATATTTCTCTCTAATATTTTTTATGATTATTTTCATCTATGTCAAAATACTTCATTATTCTTGATTGATATTAATATGATATAATAAAATCTTCCATATTTTATCCAATGAGTTATGTTTGATTGTGGATGTGCTATTTTTATACCATTCATGGTTTTTCGATTAAGTATTGACATTTCGTATGCTAGTTTAATACGAATGTTTAAGTCATATTTCAAACTTTTCATATGAGGAATGCGTTGGACTTAGTAAGTGATGGGTGGAGCCCGCTATAGCTCCTCGATTAATCGGTGGGTCTCATGATACAAACTAGTGTCTTGGCACGAGGCCTTGATAAAATCTTATTTTTAGTCTTGGCATGAGGCTTTAGCTACGTGGTTATGATAGTCTAGCATTATGCATTCCGTCATTATGAAAGTGGTTATTAATATTTTCATGTGATTATTCGACTAGTAGAATATCCATGTGAATTTTTAAATGGAATTATTTTATTTTATCCTTTCCATATTATGCTTAAGTTCAAGTTTAAAAGGATTTTTTTTAGTTATACATTGCCTTAAATTTTTATGTTTATTTATGAAAGTTTCTGCTATATTGTTATCCTTTCTGAGCATCTGAGCTCACCCCTTTAAATGTTTTTTTCCCAGGATGTGAAGAAGTATTTTATGAATGAACTACAAGGATAGAATGAGGGGATATCAAGACAATATGTTTTTTTTAGTTTTTCACTTATTGATGTATTGTAAACTTTGTGAATATATCTAGTGTTTCCAAGGCTATTAAACTAATCGGTCTTTCGAGACTTGATCTTTCTTATGATCATGCCAATGTTATGTAATAATGCACCAACTTTGGGTAACTGGGGTCGGGGCGTTACAGTATCCAACGTAGTTACATAATTATTATTCCTTTAATAAGTTTCTATTTAATTATATCGGGAATATAATATGAATTTTAAGTTCAATATTCGATATTCAACTACATATATATATAATTTCTCTGAATGGGGAAATATCAATATCGTATTTGTAAATAATTTCTATAGGATTATTGTGGAATGTTTTTATATGAAATGGTTATCCATTCTCATAGTGTGAGTTATTCATTGAACTCATTATGTGATGGGAAAGGCCTAATATTATATATCTCATCGATATAATAATCAGTATAAGGAGACATACAATAATGGGTATTTTGTTTCTATGACCCATTAATGTATGATGTCATGGATAAGGCCTTGAATGTATTGTTATGTGTTTTTTATTATAAATATAATCGTTAAAATATTATTTTTATTATTCAATATTATTATTTATTTCCATTATTATATTATTTAAGGATATATTATTGTCGTGTTTTTGTAAAATGGAATTGTTTGAATAGTTATTTCTTCTATATTATATAGGCCTTATTCATTTATGATAACTTACATTATAAACTTGGTTACCCCTATTGTATTTGTTAATATATCCATAGGAATCTATGAATATTGTTATATGTGAGGTCAATATATATAATAAATTATTTTATATTATACTTCATTATTTTAGGATTCCAATTTAATGCATTGTTTATGTATATATATAGTCTCCTATGACTATGAAACTATTTGTTCCATAGTATAGTGATATTATATATTATATACTCAAAGAATAAAATAACCCTTGGATCTATGTTACTAGATTCTGGTATGTTAAAAAAACCATTACATAAAATTCCTCATGATGAGATTATAAACATTAGTTTCTTACCTCACAGTATTGGAGGGGTGAATTATTCTTATATCTTATTTTAACCATGTTGTTTAGATATTAAATATAAATTATAAGTAATGTGGTGATCCAATCTAGTTATTTTATTACAACATGAGTCCAAGATAAATTGGTTTTAATATAGGAATAAAATATATCTTTGTCTCCCATTTTGTAACACGAATGAATTATTAGAAAAGGAAAAGGGTCTTTCTCAATACCCAATTTCATTTATTTTAGATTTTCAATGGTTTTCAAATATTTTTATTGAATTTTAGGTTTTTCATATAAAATATATTCCACATGAATATGTTTAATGGATGATGAGTTATCATATAGAGTATTATATTATTAGATCAGAATTTAATCATATTTGTATGGATTAGTCTTGTTTGAAATAGATGATGAATTATCCAACCTTTCTGATACCAACTGAATATTAATAGTGGTTCCTAAGATTTTTTTATCTAATTCATTATATAGCATTATATCATAAAATCTCTTAATATTGTTTACTTGATAATAGTCAATCATCAGTAATGATAGATAAATTTCATGATGCGATAAATATTCTTTGGTTTCATAAAAATATTGTTCCTCTCATTTATATAATAGGTTAATTAAAAATATAAATCCATTTATCTATTCTAGAAGAAACTTAATTTCAATTAATATTTCAATATATCTAAAAAATTGATGTAATTTTCTGTATCTAGATTGGTTACTTCAATATGATGGATAAATAATAATAAACATTATTTCATTAAATTCGACAGAATGACTGGGTTGTACATCTTCCATTTTCGTTTTCCCAATTTTATTTTTTCTTTAATATATGGATCTTTCCATTACTATTTATAGTACTCTTAATCAATCTAAAATATTAGATGAATCAAAAGTTGATCTATTACCCTAATAAGAAACTACATTTTAAATGAAAAATCATTTATGAATTGATTATATGATTTGGTCATTTTCAATAAGGTATTGAATGTTGTATCTTGAAGAAAAATTATAAATTTTGATATATATCCAATATTCCATTATTTAGTTTGAGATATAATGATACATCTTTTCTATTAACTATTATAGTACGTTTTCATTTGAAAATCTTATGTATGAATATTAGATTAAATGTATCAAAAATAGTGGAAGGTATGATTAAAATTGTGATTGTTAAAAAAAACTATTTCGTAATAGTGTGAGGTGATTGATCACTTATGTGATCTTCCTAAATAGATATAATGGTTGTATGTTCCCATGTATTATAATTTATCAATATTTTACCATAATTTTTTTGAATTAATGAAGTTTATTGGGTCTATTAATTACATGATATTTCCTTGTGAAAACCACTTTCACATTTAATTCATAAGAATGTTCTATGTAATTTTTAAGAGACTCCATGAGTTTCATTATAAATATAGGGTATTTAGGATTTATATTTTGAAAGGAATAATATATAAATAAATAATATGAAATTTTATTTATGATAAATTAAAATATGATTCATACCATGAACTTATTCTTGATATTGAAACATTGCAAGATGAGTTGGCTATAGGGTTAGGGTTCCTAAACCTGAATGTATGGGACTTTTTTTGTTTCTATATTATTATATATATACCACACAAAATTATATTAATAACTAGGATATTGTATTTTAATTAATAAATATAATTTCTAGATACTATTAGGGGGATTATTTAGTTTTTGAGATCAAACTAACAATAATATTGGTTTTATAGAATTAATTTTCTTCAAATTTCCATGTCATTTATTATATGATAGTGAATAAATCCTTGGATCATGTTTCATCTTTATTAACATCTAATTTTTCAAGGTATAATATAATGTAGGTTTCTAAAAGTTAATGCCTAATAAATTACTTATTACCCAGTACACTTAAGAAATAGTTAGATTGAGATGAGAGAGGTGTAATTGTTCATTTTATCAGACAATTATTTTATTAGAGGGGTAATTTTCATCCTCCATGTGATGTGTAAATTAAATACATGAGTGTTTGGACTAAGTAAGTGGTCTAAATGTGTTCCTATTATTGTTTTTTTTACAATGTCACCTACAATGAATCCGAGGAGGCTATGATGTATAGGGTAATACTACATGATTGGAAGGCGTAGTAGGGTAATTAATGTTTCAATTAGTCATTTGATATAGATTATATATGAATGATTCCTGGATTTTGAATTTATCTCATAAGCATTTTTTTTCTATTTTTATTTGAATCCTCCTCATCCTGGTCATTTTATTTGAGGATGATATAAAATTTAGAATTCAATTATGCCTTCTATGTTTTCACTATCACATAGGATTTATCTAAAAAAATTTCAAAATTAATTTAACACAAAAATACATTGGATTTTATATATGAACATCCAATTGTAATAAAAATGATTTGGTCATGTAACCCTACATTATTATGTTTTGAAACCAAAAATGAATAATATAATTATTCTTAGGGATATAGATTAAATAACCCGGGATATGTTTATTCTAGAAATAATATACCATATTTTTCATAATCAAGAAATCATGTTTTCTATGTTTTTTTACATATTTTATGTTTGGATCAGGTCATGTGTTTTATTTTATATATTTCAAAGGAGTGATTACAAAATAATTTTTAGTTCTATTATAGGATGGATTATACAGAAATACTATTTAGAAGGGCATAATGGCTTCGTATAACATTATAGACATCCTTATTTAGGATGCAGTGTTAGATAAAATTTAATTATAGATTAGTTAATATCATATTCTAGATGATAAATTATTTCAAACAATTCTAAAAATTCACTAGGATATTTCTATATAAAGATAAATATAGCCAAATATTCATGGATGTTTCCAAACTGGATATCCAAAAACATCTATTATACATGTTTTATCTCTAATAAATATGTCAATCCCTTAAATCTGAAAATGTATTTACTAAGCCTACATTATCTTTTTTTATCATTTTAGAGGATATCTGTCATTTTTATAATAATTATTTAGAAAAAATAATAATAATATTTCTTGTAAAGACCCCTAAACTAGTGATGGATATAGTTTACAAGAAAATATAATAGAAAAATAAAATTCCTTACAATGAATTAAAGAAAATGTGATGGATTTCCTCATAATTTTTAGGGGTATAAAGAAAATGATCCATTATAGAAAGAAAATTAAATGAGATTCTTATAAGGGATTCATATTCTATTAAATAATGATTAAACTCATATTTCAAAATTCTTTAACTCAAGGGTTTATGTACAAAATTGTAGGGTATGGATTACCATTCATCTATAATGGTTCTTATTCACCATCAGTGTCCTCAAAATGAACTATAATTGATTCATGTATCTCTTCTTATAACACAATTGATAATGATAATGTTTTTCTTGAATGATTAATCTATGATAGAGATTTATTATAGACCAATATAGAGAAATAAAAATATTCTATTCATTCTAGAATTAATGAAATTGGTGAGTCTATTCATTGGTTAACTAGATGGATCAATTATAAAAAAAAATTCAAATAAATTCTTGGTGATAAAGATCAGTCAATGGATGTATAACATAAAATTGGAAATCATGTTTAGCAAGTATATTCCTCCAATGAAACCGAGTAATAATTTTATATAATTTTTTAACATGACCAGTATTTAGGTAATTCATTGCTTATAATATAAAAAAGAAATAGTTTAAAGTGGTGGGTGGGGAAAAAAGCAAATTTATGCTGGTGTATCCATTTAACATTTAGCGGTTAGAAGAGTAAAATTATTTAAGGGTGCTAAAAGATGGTCCTCCAAATTATATCAAATGTATAATATTTTTTTATATATCTTTATATGTGTAATATTTTCCATTGAATATTTTCCCTGTATCCATATCATTATGAAATAAAATTTTTCCATAATTAAAATGATCCATGTAGTGGTGGTTTTGCTTAATGGTAAGCACCCCATAATCCTAAATAAAAAATGGGGGTTCAAAACCCATTGTGCGTTGGTACTATAGTAGTACTGTAGTGGTACTGTAGCAGTGGTGGTACTGTTCATCAGCAGGTACTGTAGTGGTGGAGGGTACTGTAGCAGCGACGGGTATTGTAGCAGCAATGGGTATTGTAGCAGCTGGGTTACTATTTATAGAATGGTCCTTTGGCCAAAAATTTGGGCCTACAGGCTACGTAATGGGCTACATGACCACTGGGACATCGAGTTATGTAATGGTTCTCCCTCTATCCAGTTGAAATAGTTCATTTATTTGCTTTAATTATAAAATGAGGCTTCGGCCCCAACCTTTTAAAATTAAAATTACCAAAAATAATGATTCATACTAATGTCAATCATATTTTTAAATGGTTGGGGCCCATCAACATTTTATTATTAAAGAAAATACATCCTTATTCTGGGTAGAGGGAGACCCATTACATTAACTAAAGGCCCATGACCATTGGATTTAATACAAGTATTGAAAGCCCATTATTTTGGCCCAAAGGTCCCTTCTATGAATAATACAACTATAGTACCCGGGCTGCTACCATACCTGCTACAGTACTGCCACCGCTACAGTGCCTCCACCGTTGTAGTCTCACCACTGCTACCGTTCTACCACTACTACAATACTAATATAGTACCCTATAATAGTACTGCTATACTACCCTCAAAAATTAGTCTATGACTGGATTCGATCCTGGGACTTTTGGATGCCAAGTAGGAGCCTGTACCATTTGGGTACATGCTTGTTGGAACTAATGTCAATCATTTGATATCCAGGTCCACATCTATATCTATGATGAATAATTCCGTATCAAATTCACTGAAACTAAAAATGTTTGAATAATAATTATACCATATTATTATCCTATTGTAGGGGATTTCATCTTTGGGATAATTATAATATAATGTTCCATTATTCTTACACTATCATTAATATACAATATAAGATTTATCAATGAATCTATGTTGGAGAGATTTTCTTATATCCACTATATATCAAGATATATGTGGAGGAGTTATTTAATATACTATCTATATAGATACCCCCAACCATGTATACACTAGAATTATCAAAGGTGGTATAATGGGGGGTCTATGTATTGTACTGGTTGATTGATGATATAGAAGGTGGTTTTTTATATAAAAATCCCATCTCTATAAACCTGTTTTTACACTATGATGTTATATTTATATCATTGGTCATTCTTTTAGTTTTTTTGACTTATTATTATGAGTTCCAAAAGTTGTGTATTATATTTTGATCCCAACTAACAAGTTTCAAAAAAAAATGGTTATTTCATTACATGTTTTGACTATTTCATGTATAATTCATTTTATATTATAATAATCTTAATGATGAAATCATTTAATCTTTTTGACCCCATTGGTTATTTCTCTGTAGTGCTTTAGAGAAATCATTTTATTATTAAACTAAAAAATTGGTACTTCTACACATTATATAGGAGTCCTCGATTTTAGGGATAACATTAGAACATACCTTATATAATCAATCATGATGATATACCAGTGGGGTAAAATATAATTCCTAAAATTCTCCTATACATTGATTTATATATAAATGGAATCATGCTTAATTATATTTGAAAAGAATAATGAGGATTACTTGGGCTTCTTTTTTTATAATAACATGTTATATGTTTTTTAGGGTTTTACACTACCATAATTGTGTCAAAGTAAACTGTAGAAACCCCAACCCTAATAGACTAGTGACAATTACCACTACCATTAAATTCACATTGATAAGAGATTCACATCCTAAAGGACCGATCATTTTGGAAGTCTGGATAAACTAGATAGATAAATGAGTCTTTTATTAAAAATGAATAAAAAATTTACAACATAATTTTTTTATAATAACATTACCCCATCTAGAACATCCTTGTATATATTTTTAGTACATGTATGGTCATTTCACCAAAGGTATGTTTTTTGTGTCCCAAAATATATTTACCCTAACAAGTATAGTACCAGTAAGGGGCCAATCCACATTGAACTATGAGGTTATTTTATCTTGCCTAATTTAGTTTTTATTTTTGTTTTTAGTGAAGTCTGTTGAATTTAGAGTCTATTTTGGTTGGTTTTCTAAGTACAAAAAAGAACAATTGGTTTTTAATATTCTTTTTAAAAATTAATTACTAAAATGAAATTAATGATGGGAGAATTGGTTTTGATGCAAATAAAGAGAGAAATGTGTTGGGGTTATGGATTTTTGATAAGTTGATTATTAAATCAAGTTTCTTATGAGGTTCTGTTGTTCATGATAACCCAACTCTCTATGATAAATTTGTAATAAAGTTACCTTGGTCTAGTAAACATTATATTTAGAGCTGAAGAAACTAACTCCTTGGTCCTTTAGTTAGTGTTTAACAGATATTTATTTGTCTTAATCCATTTTGAGCCGACAGATACATCCAATGGTCATGGAGTTATTCATCGTTATTCGTCTTTTGAATCCCTGAAAATTCTACCCTTGGTCTGGTACAGAATATCAAGTGATAATATGAAGTGATTTAAGAAGAATAATAAGATATTATTAAAACAAACACATTCAGAGAAACATAATTCAAATTACAACTCATTATCTTCCACAAGACCAACACATTGGGTGTTTAGTTACACATATTGAAAATGATAAACACAAAACTGTTGATACCAGATGAAATAATGCTTGGAACTTTGAAAATGGAATGATTCTTTGGTAGATGGAAAAATTGTGGTATGATGGAAGAGTGTCTTTCCATCAGGCTTCTACCCTTTCTCCACAAAATACTACACATAAACCACCCTTGGTCCGGAGGCCAAGGCCTCTTTTTATAGAAAAAATAAGTACACGGCATGTATCAAAAGTACACGTTGTGTACTTTCATCAACATGTTTTTGGATTCTTTTTCTCTGCTTGTAGGCAGTCTAACATGCCATCTTTGACATAGAACATGGTGTTTCCTATTAGGTGAATATAAATGGCATGTAACGCCTCCATACACACGTGTAGTCTCAAAATTCAGCCACCAACTGCTTCTAGAAATGCATACACGGTATGTAGAAATGTCACACGGTGTGTCCCCTTCATCCGACCACATGGGCGTATAGACTCTTCTCAGCAACCAAATGCTTCTAGAATGTCTTACACGGTGTGTAGATATGTGAACACGGTGTGTACCACCTTCTGGTTACATGGTCATGTAAATGTCCTGGTCAACCCGTGTCTGAACTAGAATGTACACGGTGTGTATATAAGTACACACCATGTAGTTGTAAATTTGTGCTCTGTCTTTCTCTGTTTTGTGTATTTGGCCATAGACCTCCTGGAAGTGAACAAGATCACCAATGTAAAAGTATTTCTTCTCTAAGTAGTTGGTAATTGCTGAAAACTTGTTCTTGTTTTTCTATATAGTATATGAAAATGTATACACAAATTGGGTGCATCAAACTCCCCCAAACTTAGTCATTTTCTTTCCCTCAAGAAAATCTCAAAATTTAATTAATAGAATCTATATTGTAAATGGAATAAATTTAGTTATTCATAAATGTAAATAATAAGTGACAGGAGAAAATTTCACAAAGAATAGAAAACAGTTTCAATTCAGGAGACACTCTAATTATGCCTCATATATAATTCAATTAACTACTTTCATCCTCTTTTAACACATGTTTCAACCTTTCAAATATAAGAAATCCACTTGATGATTTACCTTACCAAAAATATTCTCAACACTCAATATGTTTTTAAACAAAGTTATGCTCAATCGGAGATATATACACTCTATCCATAGGTTTGCAAGAAATCTAGTTCTACACTTTTGAAAATTTGACGTAAAAAAATCATGAGAAATTTTCAAATAGGATCAAATTTTTTTGTGGCTAAATGTGGGTAGGTAATGATGTGAAAAATAACTCTAAGGCTTGAAAAAAGAGGCTAAATTATTAAATAACAATACATGATATTCAAAGTTAAACTCAATGTAAACACTTCCTCAACAAGATTTATCAAATGATCTCATCACCACCATCTCCTTTAGTTGAGTAGGAGTCACAAACCAAAAAGTGTGTATAAGGCCCCTTTGTTTGTACCATTTTTTATTAAACAAAGGGAACCTTCATGAATTTCCAAAATAGAGGTTTGGAGCTCTTTTCTCCCCAAATGATCAAGAGGTTATCTTCCATACTGAATTCCTTTAAAATTCAAGAATTTATACCATGTGTGTCCAATCCCTTCTTTTTATATCAAATAAATAATCATGAAAAATCAAAAAAGAAATAGCGTAGGAAGGGAAGTAGGCTTGTAATATGGATTCCTATAAAGTCTATTCATGGTCTATAGGGGCTTCATGACGATAAGATGTTGGGTAGGATCATGATAAAGGGATTAAAACAATCTTATGCCTCAATAATTTTAATGTAATTCAAAAAATTCTCATGGTTCTAAAAGAAAACCTGCAAATTCTAGTAGTTATGTATATTCTAAGAATCTCCCAAGAAAGAGGGTATTTAGAAATAATATGACAAAGGGGTTTATAATACCTCTCAGGAGTGGGAAAAATAATTAAAGATACAATCAGGTCATGACTTGAAAAATAATTTATTAGTATAATCGATGTAATTATCCAAGGATTACATGTTGTGATTTAAATTATACTAGCAATCATTTTAAAATACATAAGAATAAAAATAAGCATGTAACTATTAATATTTTCCACTTTCAACTTTATTATTGTAATAATATGGTCAACCAAAATGTCTTTACATTTTAAAATATATCTTATAATAATAATGTCTCCTAGAATCTGAAAAGGGAAAAGACTGAATAGGTCGAGAGACACCCCCCATACTTAATATCGCACGTGGTCCACCAAGTTCCCAAAAATAATAACAAGGAAAAGTGGGGACACAATAGTGGACGAGGCCTAGGGGAAGTAAGGAAAGATGGACAATGGAAAAAGAATACTCCCCTCGTGTCGAGGCATAGGAAAATGGTATATGATGGGACATTGCAGCCCAAAACACGCCACAGTACCTGTGAGAGGGGAAGAAAGAGAAAACTGCATGCATGCATTACAAACATAGGAACAAGATATCACAAAAATATATATACAAAGAAAAGCATGTGTCCCAAAACTAGTCAAGGGGTTTCCTCAGAATAAGCATCATCCAGTACAGAACCAGCCGGTATAGATGGCTCAGGAGACATTAAAGCTAGAGGCTCAAACTCTACATCTATAAGGGATGTTGAAGAAGTAGGAGTCGTGGGTGCTGGACTCGAAAGATGAGGATCTATAGCACTCCCTGGATAGGAAACAACGGTGGTGGACACAGTAGTAGAAGCTAGGCCCACAATATAGAGGAGAACGGAATTCGTAGCCAGTGCAGCAGAAGGCGGTGGATCAGCAGCAGAAGGGCCAGGAGTCGAGGTAGAGGCAGGTGGCAGAGGCAATGGAATTCCCAAATGCTGAACAATAAGCCCCCAAAGCTGCTCCATGCGGTCCTGGAAGCCGTTGATACGAACCAAATGTTGCTCCATCGCGGCTAAGTGGAGGGAAAGGGTGAGATCGACCGAGGGTGCGAGGGTAGGTGTGAATGGTGGTGGTGTAGAAGAACAAAGGCTAGAATAACTGGGGTTAGTTGGAAGGGGTGGGGTGGGGAAACTGGAGGGGGTGGGGAAAGAGGAGAAGGGGCATTAGCTAGGGCCGAAGGGTCAGTGGGTGTCTGGGGCCGAGCCTGGGAAAGGATGTTGGCACCCCTGCTTCCGGACCAATCCCATGCGAATCATCATGAGATAGTCCATCCTCAGGGGAGAACCTAATAGTTCATTGGGTAAAGAAGTCTCAAAAACATCAATGTGGTGGGTGAGGTGAGTGGCATAAAACCCACCATTAAGGTTTCCGTGATGGACGGTAAACATAGCATGGAAATAGGAGGCGGCTTGGTAAGGGAGGTCAGGGTAGTCCTACTGGATGACACAGGTAAGGAGATCCATGTCACGACCGGTCATGACCCCCATATCCTCATGTCGGGGGGAAATAATGGCGCTAAAGAACCGGTGGGTAAAATGAAGGATGGGGTCAGTGATAAGGGTGCTCTTATATTAGGTAGGGGTGTAGTGGTGGTCAGGCCCTGCAATCTCCCACCACATAGCCACGAGATCAGAGAGCTCGGGTCTGGTCAGGGTAGAAACAGGGGTGGGGTGATAAGATGGGGGTAGATACCGCACCCTCAGCCAAACTCTGTCATGGAGAGGTAAAATCGTCGGCCGCCCATTCGGAACCGAACCACGGTCACCGCATCACCAGGTGTCTCCCAGTACTTAGCTCCATCAAACTTGAACGAGGACGCGAACTCCAAAAATAAATCGTGGAATATAGGAGTGTAGACCTGGAAAATAGAGAGCAGTGGTGTGTGTCCAAGGAGATCCTCTAACTATACTTAGATTCCTAGATTCTATGGAATGATGTTGTTGAGGTAGAGACCGCTCAACGGAATCAGATGGAATGAAAAGAGATGAACCCTGTCATGTGCCAAATCATTGACCTGGAACACCATGCAGGGATAGGGAACACGTGTAGGTCCCCGCCCAGGTGGAGGTGAATCAGCAGGAGCTGGCTCTGGGGGTAGATCAGTTGTAGTAGGTGAAGGGTCACTGGATAGGGTGGTAGATGAATTGCCAGCTGTGGAGGATGAGATCTTAGGTGGATTGGCAGCTGGGAGGGAAGGAAGGATGGTTCTTGGACCAGCCTCGGTGGAGGGAGTGATGTTTGGAAGGGTGGCCAATGGAGGGAGCTCGTATTCCGAAGTGTCAGGGTCTGGTTGTGTCATAGGTCATAGCCGTATCTACCAATAAATGGGCCTCTCGCCCTCAGTGGCGGAGGCCGGGCACTTCCCTCGGGAAGGATCACGATCTTCCATAACTTGAAAAAGAAAGAAAAAGAAAAGAAAAGAAATAGAAAAGAAAAGAAAAAAATGAAAAGTGAGAAATATGAAAAATAAAAGTACACGACATGTACATCCAGAGTACACGGCATGGAGTACAAGATGAGAATAATCTCGTATTCTCTAGATAAACACGCCGAGGGTGAAGAAGATAGACCATGTAAAGGTACACAGCATGTACAAAACAGACACGCCGTGTGCATACAAAGTGGACATGGTCATGTATCAGAAATGATACGGCCATGATTGTAACAGTTATAAGAATAAAAGACACGCCGTGTATGGGACAGCCAGGGTGTGTTCATTACTCGAGAAACATGGCCTTGTGGGGGCTATACATGGGTCCAACCGGAAGAAATAGGATACACAGTGTGTCCCAAACACACACGCCATGTACAGGAACAAGGGGTGAGAGGTCGTGTCCAGTTCTACCCACGGAGGGGCCAAAATAAATGACATACACGACATGTACCAAACACACATGCAATCTACATGAAAATGGTGTGTGAGGCCATTTGAAAAGGGTACTCGGGCACGATGGGGGAAAGTACACGGTGTGTACCAAACATACACACCATGTATATCCAAATTGTGATGCATTTTGTGTGTGTCCATTTAAAAAAGTACACAGCTTGTGTTCTTCATTTCATGGTCATGTACCGTAGAAGCCAAATGGTCAGATGATCTCGACATCACCATAAACGTGTCAAATAACATGAAATAGATGGTGTAGAAGGGCATACATGGACCAAGGATTGCAATGAAAGAAGAATCTGAACCTGAAACGAACCAAATCGACAGATCTAGAAGTGGGGAGGTCGGGTGGTGTTCGGGAGAAGAAAATGAGAAGAGGGGAAGAGTCGCGCGACACGGTGTGAATCCAGGTGTCCACAACATATATAGCCGAGGTACATGGAATGTAAATCTGGACTACATGACGTGTATCTCATATTTTTTACATACATATATATATATATATTTATTATAGTAAACAATATAATAATTAATATTAATAATTAAAAATAATAAAAATGGATATATATATATATATATATATAGAATTTAAAAATTAAACTATACACGTAATATAGTGGGCTAATACACGCCGTCTATTTAAAAAATTTAAAAAGAGAAGTACAACCTTAGGTCCGGTGCTTGGGGTGAGGTTCGAACCAGAGATCGGCCGCTCCGAAAGGAAGCCATCAACCACTGGAGCAAAGGTTTTACTACTGCCCATATTTATAATTTATATAAATTTACTCTATACATCTTATACACATGGGGAGAAAGAAATGCATGGCGTGTAGTTTTTAATTATACAAGAAGGGGATGGAGTAGAGAGATTAGCCGAGTTCGAACCTGGGTCTTTTGGATCCAGGGCTGAGACTTTTCCAATCTACCAACTTCATCCGCATGAATTACTTTATATAGAAAAGTGTTTTTATATTTATGTTTTAGAATGAAAACAGGGCACACATGACGTATATTTGAAGACATGTCGTGTGGTTATATTAAAAGAGTAATTGATGGAAATGGGGAAGTTGTCAGGATTCGAACCCAGGTGTTTTGGAAACTAGGTTTTGATCATGGCCAACGGACCCATCCCCAACATGGGTTTTCTTATAAGAATATATTTATATATATATATGGAATTTACTACACACGTCGTGTAAGAAAATATAAAAAGGAGGAACCCCGTGCTGAAGGTAGTTCGAGAGGATTAAAACCGGGGACGACTCGGATAAACTCCAGTGACCTTACCATCGGCACCGGCATCATCCCAGGTTATTTATTAGTTACTCTATAGATTTATAATAGCTAAATAAATTAAAATGAAAAATTATAAGCTGTGTATATAGGTGGTACATGGTGTGTATCCTCTGGGTTGCCTCCCGGGAAGCGCCTTTGTTTTAGGTCATTGGATCGACCTACTTACCTTTTCTTATCAGAGCTGTATGGTGGACAATGTTCCTATCGTGTCGTATATTTGATGCTACGCCTTTAACCATTGCTCATTAACTTTGAATGTTTAACCATCCTCTCCATAAATTTCCACCGCTCCATGATGGAATACTCGTATGACTTGGAATGGTCCCAACCATCGTGATATTAACTTTCCTAGAAATAAGAGGAGATGAGAGTTAAAGAGAAGTACCTGATCACAGGTTTGGAAAGATTTTCATGAATTCATCTAGTCATGAATAGCTCTCATCTTCTCCTTGTAAAGATTAGTGTTTTCATATGCCTCTAATCTGATTTCATCTAGTTCCAATAGTTGGAACATGCGCTTCTCTTCGGCTGCCTTTAGATAAACATTCCAGGTCTTGATGACCCTGTAGGCTTTTTGTTCCAATTCTAATGGTAGAGGGAATGGAATTCCATATATGAGGTGGAATGGTGTCTTTCCCACTAGTGTTTTGAAAGTAGTCTGATATGCCCACAAAGGGTCATCTAACTTCTTCGACCAATATTTCCTTGAATTGTTTACTATTTTCTCCCAGATCTGTTTGAGATCATGGTTGGAGAGATCAAATTGTCCAATGGACTAGGGATGATATGGTGTCCCCATCTGATGTTTTACTCTATACTTCGATAGTATTCCTCTCATCATTTTTTTGTCGAAGTGGGTCCCTCTATCGCGGATCAGTACTCGTGGAACTCCAAACCTGCTATAAATATTTTTCTTTAAAAACTCATGACTACCTTTATTGTGTCGTGTGTTGTAGCAGTGGATTCCACCGACTTGGAGAGGTAGTCGACATAGACGAGGATGTAAGTGTTCCCAAAAGATGGTGGAAGGGACCCATGAAATCTATGCCCCACACGTCGAAAATCATGGCCTCCAGGATTGTGCGTTGGGGAATATCAGCTCTACGTCCCACATTACCAGTCCTCTTGCACCAATCGCAACAGAAAACAATGGCACCATCATATTTATGCATGGTGGGCCAGAAAAACCTAGACTGCATGATATTCGCTATCGTACAGTCGGGCCCATGATGTCCCCTAACTGGTGAGGCATGACTGAAATCCAGGACACCGTGAACTTCATGATCTGGAATGTAACGGCGGATTACCCAATCACCACAAGACTGGAATAGTATAGGATCTTCCTAGAAGTACCTCTTCACGTTAGAGAAAAATATCTTTCTTTACTGTAAGGAGAGGTCGGGGTGAACGACACTTGTAACCAGAAAATTAGCAATATCAACATACCATGGTCTAGGTGTTTCATTGACTCAAAAGAGGTGTTCATTAGGGAAATCTTCCCTGATATCATGAACATCCTTCTTCACTAAATGAGGTAGCTTGATTTGGGAGAGATGGTCAGCAACAACGTTCTCTCTCCCTTTCTTATCTCGAGTATCCAGATCAAATTCTTGTAAGAGGAGTACCCAGCAGATCAATCGGGGCTTCACATATTTATTGTTCAGTAGGTAATTTAGCACTTCATGGTCATTATAAACAATAACATTATACAAAACTAAGTATAAACAAAACCTATCAAATGAGAGAACCACCGCAAGCATATCCTTCTCTGTGGTGGTGTAATTGATTTGAGCCTCATTGAACTTCCTGCTAGCATAATATATTGGTCAGAAAATCTGATCCAGACGTTGTCCCAAGACTACTCCCACTTCATATCACTGGTATGACACATCACCTCTAATTGTTCCCCATATTTGGGAGAAACAATCACCGAATATTCCACCAGACATTGCTTCGGATTCTCAAAATCCATGGCGAAAGTCTCATCGAACTCAAATATGACTTCCTTGGTTAGAATATTGGTGAGGGATGGGATTTTTTGGGGAAGTCACTGACAAACTTCCATTAGAAACCGGCATGCCCCAGGAAGCTATGGATGGCTTTGACAGAAGTTGGAATAGGTAGTCGTGAAATTACATATATCTTTTTCGGGTCCACCTCTATCCCCGTTTCTGAGATTCTATGGCAAAGAAAGATGCCACTTTTCACCATGAAATGACACTTTTCCTAGTTCAAAACTAGGTTAGTGTTCTCAAAACTTTCCAAAACTAGCTCCAAGTTTCGTAAACAAGTGGGGAATGATTTCCCGTAAACGTAAAAATCATCCATAAATACCTCTAGGATTTGTTCAGCCATGTCCTGGAAAATAGCCAACATGCAGCGCTAGAAGGTGGTGGGGGAATTGCACATTCCAAAAGATGTAATCTGATAAGAAAATGTACTGTAAGGGAATGTGAATGTTCTCTTCTCATGATCCTCTAGAGCAATGGAAATATGGTTATAGCCTGAATAACTGTCGATGAAGCAATAGAAGTTGTGCCCTGCTAGTCACTCTAGCATTTGGTCCATGAATAGAAGGTGGAAATGATCCTTCCTTTTTGAATTGTTTAGATTTCGCTAATCCACATACACTCTCCAGACCATGACAGTGTGTGTAGGGATGAGCCTATTATTTTCATTTGAAATTACAGTGAAACCCCCCTTTTTGGGTACCACTTTGAGGGGACTCACCCATGGACTATCCGAGATGGGATAGATGATGCATGCATCCAACAATTTGATCACCTCCTTTTTACAACTTCCATCACGGGGGGATTCAAGCATCATTGTTGTTCTCGAGATTTCTTGGCACCTTCTTCAAGTATCACCTTATTGGTGCAATTGGTCGGGCTGATGCCCTTTAAATCAGCAATTGTCCACCCAATACCGTGCGTCTGTTGTTTCAAAACCTGTAGCATTGTAGCTTCTTGCTTCTGTGATAGTTATGCATTAAGTATGACCGGAAAAGTTTTATTGGGACCCAAATACCCATACTTAAGAGAAGATGGAAGAGGTTTTAGTTTGAGTTCAGGTGCCTTCGAGATCGAAGGTTTAAGTGGTTGCACATTTTCTTATTCCAGACTACTAGGAATAATTGTATGTTTCCATTAGTGGCCTTCCTGGCCTTCTAGTAATTGCATGTCCTCTTGTGCTTTATCTGTAATGCCTTGAAAAAGTAAAGGTATCTGAAAAGGAACATACAAGATCATTCTCTTTTTCACTCAAATGATCAGCTGTGGTGGTTATAGCATAACAGTATTTATGCTCAGGAAAGGATTCATGTTTAATAGCTTTGAAGACACTGTAAGAGACTCTCTCGTCTCCTACCCAGAAAGTTATCTCTCTTTGGTGTACGTCAATCAGTACCTTTCCAGTAGCCTATAAAGGTCTTCCAAGTATCAGAGGTGCCTCCTGGTCATCTCCCATGTCGAGGATGATGAAATCAGTGGGAGGATCAGTCTACCCACTTTGACTATAACATCCTCCAATAGTCTCTTCGAATGTTTTATGGATCGATCATCAAGTTGAAGGGCTACATGGGTAGGATTCAAATCATGGAGCCCGAGCTTCTTGAAAACTCCAAGGGGCATGAGGTTCAAGATGACCCCCATGTCACAGAGAGCCTTCCCAAACTGGCATGGTCCAATGGTATAGGGAATAGTGAAACTACCTAGATCCTGGAGTTTTGGAGGTATTGAGTGTTGGAAAATTGCAGAACACTCCTTGGTTAAGGCAATGGTGCCCAGATCCTCCATTTTCCTTCTATTGGAGAGTATGTCCTTCATGAATTTTTCGTATGTAGGCATCTTCATCAGTGCCTCTGAAAATGGGATATATATGTGCAGCTTCTTGAACACGTCCATGAACATTCCGAACTAGTGGACCAGATTTCTCTGTTTTAATCTTTCTGGGAAGGGTAAGACAGGTACAAAAGGTTTGACAACATCCTTCCCTTTAGTTTTTTAAGCCTCCTTTTGTGGTCTTTTGGATGATTAGGGGATGGTATTGGTTCTTTCATCATCAACAGGGGGTGTCGATACACCTGGTTGGGCTGGTTGGTTCTGTTGCAGCTCTTTTCCACTCCGGATCATGACAGCTTGGGCCTCCTCCCTCGGGTTCTATTCTGTGTTTCCTAGTAAATTACTGGGTTTCCTTCCTGAGAGTTGGTTCGCCAATTGGACCATCCTGTTCTCTAGGCCTCGAATTGACGCCTCCTTATTTTAGAACCTGGTCTCAGCAGTAGATATGAATTTGGTCATAAGATCCTCTAACCTTGAGGTGTTCTCATACTGAGGAGGTTATTGAGATGGTGGAGGTGGTGGATATTGTAGCTACTATGGGCGAGGGTTATGATACCCTTTCTGATGATAAGGGCTCTACTGGGGCTATTACTTCCTCTGGTACTGGTTTGAATATAGAGGCTAGTTGTAGTCGGGTTGTCGCTAGGGCGGCGAATATTGCTGTTGTTGGCCCCAGCCTATGTTGTGCTGGTCATGCCATGCTGGGTTCTGGTACTACCGGTACTGCTTGGGCCCTCGGTTTTGTGCAACATAACTATCGTCTCTTGTTGATGGGCCTCCATCCAAACCCTATAATCCTCCAATTATGTTGTTATCACTCCATTCGCTACATGTCGTATGGTTTTCCGCATGTACTTGGGATGTTCCCTTGAGATTGAGTGCGTTGATCTTCCTGGACACAACGTCTACCTGGGCAGTTAGCATGGTAGTTGAATCTATGTTATGCATATCTTGTTTCTGTTTTCCGCGTTTTGAATTCTACTTGAAGCTATTGGCAGACATATCTTCAAGCAGTTCGAAGAGTTCTTCAGGGGACTTCCACATTACCGAACCTCCAGTAGTAGCATCCACCACATACTTTGTATTAGTTTTAAATCCTCCGTAGAAGGTTTGACCTTGCATCCAAAGTGTAAGTCCATGGAGTGGGCACTTGAAAAACATCTCCTGAAGCGCTCCCAAGCTTAATACAATGATTTAGTGTCATGCTGCAGGAAATTGTGGATCTCGTTCCGTAGTGTCACAGTCTTTGAGGGTGGGAATTATTTGGATAGGAATGCTTGGGCTAGCTACTCCGAGGTGAGAATTGATCGTTGTGGCAATCCTTTGATCCAATCTTTCTCCTTTTACCTTAGAGATAAGGGAAAACGGCGACGATCGATGTCATCCATAGACACTCTGTGGTAGAGGAATGTGTCGCAGACCACCAGAAAATTGGAGAGATGGTTGTTTCGGTGCGGATGTGTGTCGGTTTCTATTCCGACGCTGTTCCGCCAGGACGCGTTCGCGCGTGCGCCCGTCGACCCGAGGGGATGGGAGTGCGGCTTGTGGCCCCGCAGTCCAGCTTTCCAAAGGTGGGCGGCATCCGTCCCTTATTCAGGGACGTCTTCTCCTTGATCGAAACCGGGATGATGGGATGTCGGCTCCTCCTTCCGTGGATGTCTCCTTGGAACTCGTCGCCTAATCCGGGTCTCCCTCATAGATTTAAGAATTTTCGTGAATCTCGTTCCCGGCTCCATATCTTCATGGACACCGGTTAATTACACTGCTTCCGCCCAGACGCTCCAAGGAGTCTGGTCGGGGCAGCAACCCGCGGTGAGGAGACCGGGTAGCTCTGGGTGTTGGGGGCGTGTCTTAACATTGCGGCTCTGCATGTCTGCCTTCCGTCCCTAATAGGGCTTCTTGAAGGCGTTATGGCCTGAGGCATCCCGCGCTGGGTGTGGGGAACTGCGTTACCTGGGGTTTTCCTCAGCTTACCATGTTTAACACGGGGTATTCCGCGAGTTTAACGTCCAGCGAGGACGGCATCGGATTGATCAACACGAGGAGTGGATCAGATGACAGAACCCCTTGCGGGGAACCTCCGATGCTGGGGCCAGCACATGGGCGGCTTCCTGAGTGAGGTGGAGTGGAATGAAATGGCATGACCCCACCGGGATGTGGCGGCCCGGGTAAGGATCAGGATGGATGATGGAGTGAAGAGCTTGGACCCCGTAGAGGCTTCCTACGTACCGCGCGTTAGCGCGGATCAAAGTCAGTGTAGTTCGGATATACAGTTTAACGTCATGTTGGACGATGGCAAGCCGACTCACGAGGAGGTCGAGGCTGCCGGGCGGAGGATTGAACCGAACCACATCACACAGAGTGGGATGGAACGGCCGGGTGGATCACAGTTTCACGTCATGCTGGATGCTGTTGTTTGGGGCTTACACTCTAAGGAGGCCCATATGCGGCAAAGCTCAGTTGGAGAGGGACTTGGGCCGAAGGTGAGAGACCTCGATCCCTGTCACGCCCTCTACTGGCTTCGGCAGTGGGGAAGCACAATGGAGATACACATGTGCAGTCCCCCACAAGGGCGGATTCATAGGTGAATCGACGCGAATGTGAACCTTGGAGGGGTACACTGATGGACGAACCGATGTGAATACGACCGGGACGACCAGGTGGTGGGCTTGAACCTCAGGGAGGCTTCCTACGTACCCTGTCTAGGAGACAGGGATTAAAGTCCACGTAGTTCATTCTGTCAGGACTTACGCACTGAGGAAACCTGAGTGCGGCAAAGCTCAGTTGAAGAGGGACTTGGGCCGAAGGTGAGAGACCTCGATCCCTATCACGCCCTCTACTGGCTTCGGCAGTGGGGAAGCACAATGAAGACACACATGTGCAGTCCCCCACAATAAACTAGGGGTTTGTAATACCCTACCCCCATGGGCGAAGGCCACTCCAATAAATCTTCCCTAAAGAGGGGCAATCCCGACATCCCTGCAGAGACGAGCGGGTGGGGGCCACATCCAAACCTGGGGGGACCCTGCATGCGAGGCACGGGATCGGATGAAGCGGACGATTTAACGTCTTGCCGGACGAAGTACAGTTTAACGTCATGTGTCGAGGACGAAGCGGACGGTTTAACGTCTTGCCGGACGAAGTACAGTTTAACGTCGTGTGTTGAGAACGAAGCGGACAGTTTAACGTCTTTCCGGACGAAGTACAGTTTAACATCGTGTGTTGAGGACGAAGCGGACGGTTTAACGTCTTGCCGGACGAAGTACAGTTTAACGTCGTGTGTTGAGGACGAAGATGCTTGGAAGTTTACCGTCCTACAGCGTGGATGAATGTTGAACAGTTTAAAGTCTTGTAGCTCGGACGTGGTAGTTCCGCCAATGGGTCTGTGTCACTTCGCGCGAGCCTGGAAGGCCGCACGGGAAGACAACGTACGGTGCGGGCACCCGGGATGAAGATCATCGGGCGCCACGCAGGCGGGTACCCCCAGGGGGTCAAAGGGGGCGACCCTTGGCGGTTTGCGCGCAAAAGAGGATCTTGGCGCGCAATACCGCGGGTCGGCACGCAATTGGGCGGTCTGGCGTGCAATTGGGCCAGCGCTTTGCGCGCGGAAGATGGAGATTGCGCGCACCGAGCCTCTGATAGCGCGCGGGGGCAACGACCCATTCTTTAACGAATGGCCACTTAGTAAGGGGGGGGGGTGCGCGCAATCGGGCTGGATTGCACGCACCTAGGGGGAAATTGCGCGCAAGAGGCTTCTTTTGCGCGCGAAGGCCTTTGGGTGAGGAGTTGGTCAAAGGAAAGGAGCCAAAGGGGTTGCGCGCGAAGGCGAACCCTGAGGCTTGCTTGCGCGAAATAAAGGAGGTTACCTGAAGATCGGCATTGCGCGCAGAGGGGGTGGGATTGCGCGCACGAGCGACCCTTCGAATTTTGGCAACCTTCAAAACGTTGGGGGTCGCCTTGTATTTATAGGCAACCCCGGGCGTGCAATTCGGCTCACGGGCGCGCAATTCGGCTCGCGGGCGCGCAATTTGGCTCGGGCGCGAAATAGGGGCCCGGCGCGCAATAGGGTCGTGCACGGGCGTCGGGCGCATAAAATTACGCGCCGACTCGGCCCATTGCGCGAATCCCGGAAGGATTGCGCGCGCCTAGCCAATATTGCGCGCAGGCCTCCGATATTTCGCGCAAGGCCTACGGGCCTTCCGAAACTTGCTTCTGACTCCAAATATGACCTCGCTTTCCTCATCCGGAACTTTGTTTGAGGAGCAACGGACTTTTCCGGCATCTACAAAAGCCCCCCCTCGGAATCTGATCGGAGAGAGGTCGCAACGATCGGGTTCCGAGGGAGACGCCGGAATGCCGAAGTCCTGGGCGGGAGCGTGCACAGGCCAGGATCGGCGAGCTGCGCGCTGTGACCGCCAACGAGGAGAGGGCATGCAGAGAGCGAGAAGCAGCTCTGGAGGCCGCCAGCCAAAGGGTAGCGGCGTTGGAAAGATCCATTCAGCACGCTAATCCCTAGGGGCTTTGTTTTTTCCATTCCCAGAACCTTTTGCTTCCACTACTCAATACTTCGATCCATTTGCATGAATCAACATATTTATCTACATCTTTTGGCTTAACGTGCTCAACCACAATTCATTGTCTTGAGGGAGCGTTAACCAAGCTTCAGGCATCCACAATTGGGCCTGGATTTATAAGGAAACGAGGGAGGTCATTCCTAGGAAAGGAGACCTCAGACCTAATCAATGTACTATCGCCCAACTTGTTCCGACACACGAGCGGGACAACGCTAGGGGCGTTGAGATTTTATCCGAACATAGGGAAATGAGAAAGGGTGAATCGCGTGTCCCGAATTCAGAAATCCACGACGGTCAGCCTTCCAGGAAATGCCCAAGACGGCAAGCGGACAATGGATCAATCGACCATACTACTGCAATAGATGGACCGAAGGTCATCATTCATGTTGCAGGAGGCGGGTCACATGTCATCACCAATACCGCTTTGGGGGTTCCTTCAGACACAAGGGTGGAAATCCGGATCAAAAGGGCATGCGAAGTGTGGGGCGAAGTGATGATTTGTTCGGACAGAATCTAACACTCCCAAAATTGCACCACCGTGGGGAAAGCGTATTAGGCGGATGCACTAATCTGGCCGTGAATCACCCCAATTCTCAGACAGAACCTCTTTGACGAGGAAACTGTCGCTTCCCATCATTGCAATGGGGCATCCCGAGCTGAATCAGGGAGAATATCACAACCGCACCACTCTACCAGAAGCCAGGCCAGACGGCCGGCGACGAGGAGGGGTGGGACTCAGCGATCCCTAAGGCTGGACCCGAGTTGAGATGCCCGGGCGTTCCTACGTACTCCATCAGGCTGGAGATCAAGACATACGTAGTTCTGAGAGTGCAGTTTTAACGTCATGCGGGACGTAGAACCCCGATTAGGGAGATCTTAGTTTAAAGTCGTAGAGCTCGGACCATAGGGGCAGATCTTAGTTTAAGGTCTTAGAGCTCGGACCATAAGAACCTCAAAGTACTCCACATCGTGGTCCTATCCCCTGGATATGCGAAGATGCACTGAGGGATAGTGTCAAGGGTGTCGAGATTTCGCCTGGTCAGAATGGGAGGTGGAAAACCTAATGTGAATCATGCAGCCATTCACTCAAGGACTGGGTGCACCGGCGTAACGATATGGGAGTACTGCCGACCGTGGAGGAAAAGCAGCATCAATATCGCACTGACCGTTGATGGAATGAGGCAGCAAATGAGCATCAACCACTCAAGCGCCGGATTCATATCGATTCGCTGCCCAAGGCCCTTGGGGGCACCAGCCCGATCAGTGGGAGAGCACTGAGGCATTGTATCCAGACCTCTCACGGGGGTTCCACCCAGGACGTCTCCTCAGAACTCGTCGCCTAATCCGGGTCTCCCTCATAGATTTAAGAATGTTCGTGAATCTCGTTCCCGGTGCCATATCTTCATGGACACCGGTTAATTACACTGCTTCCTCCCAGACGTTCCAAGGAATCTGGTCGGGGCAGCAACCCGCGGTGAGGAGACCGGGTAGCTCTGGGTGTTGGGGGTGTGTCTTAACACTGCGGCTCTGCATGTCTGCCTTCCGTCCCTAATAGAGCTTCTCGAAGGCGTGATGGCCTGAGGCATCCCGCGCTGGGTGCGGGGAACTGCGTTACCTGAGGTTTTCCTCAGCTTCCCATGTTTAACACGGGGTATGCCGCGAGTTTAACGTCCAGCGGGGACGGCATCGGACTGATCAACACGAGGAGTGGATCAGATGACAGAACCCCTTGCGGGGAACCTCCGACGCTGGGTCCAGCACATGGGAGGCTTCCCGAGTGAAGTGGAGTGTAATGAAGTGGCATGACCCCACCGGGATGTGGCGGCCCGGGTAAGGATCAGGATGGATGATGGAGTGAAGAGCTTGGACCTCGTAGAGGCTTCCTACGTACCGCGCGTTAGCGCGGATCAAAGTTAGTGTAGTTCGGATATACAGTTTAACGTCATGCTGGACGATGGCAAGCCGACTCACGAGGAGGTCGAGGATGCCGGGCGGAGGATTGAACCGAACCACCTCACACAGAGGGGGATGGAACGGCTGGGTGGATCACAGTTTCACGTCATGCTGGATGCTGGTGTTTGGGGCTTACACTCTAAGGAGGCCCATATGCGGCAAAGCTCAGTTGGAGAGGGACTCGGGCCGAAGGTGAGAGACCTCGATCCCTGTCACGCCCTCTACTGGCTTCGGCAGTGGGGAAGCACAATAAAGATACACATGTGCAGCCCCCCACAAGGGTGGATTCATAGGTGAATCGACGCGAATGTGAACCCAGGAGGGGTCCACTGATGGACGAACCGACGTGAATACGACCGGGACAACCAGGTGGTGGGCTTGAACCTCAGGGAGGCTTCCTACGTACCCTGTTTAGGAGACAGGGATCAAAGTCCACGTAGATCATTCTGTCAGGACTTACACACTGAGGCCACCTGAGTGCGGCAAAGCTCAGTTGAAGAGGGGCTTGGGCCGAAGGTGAGAGACCTCGATCCCTGTCACGCCCTCTACTGGCTTCGGCAGTGGGGAAGCACAATGGAGACACACATGTGCATTCCCCCACAAGAAACTAGGGGTTTGTAATACCCTACCCCTGTGGGCGAAGGCCACTCCAATAAATCGTCCCTAAAGAGGGGCAATCCCGACATCCCTGCAGAGACGAGCGGGTGGGGGCCACATCCAAACCGGGGGGGACCCTGCGTGCGAGGCACGGGATCGGATGAAGCGGACGGTTTAACGTCTTGCCGGACGAAGTACAGTTTAACGTCGTGTGTTGAGGACGAAGCGGACGGTTTAACATCTTGCCGGACGAAGTACAGTTTAACGTTGTGTGTTGAGGACGAAGCGGATGGTTTAACGTCTTTCCGGACGAAGTACAGTTTAACGTCGTGTGTTGAGGACGAAGCAGACGGTTTAACATCTTGCCGAATGAAGTACAGTTTAACGTCGTGTGTTGAGGACGAAGCGGACGGTTTAACGTCTTGCCGGACGGAGTACAGTTTAATGTCGTGTGTTGAGGACGAAGCGGACGGTTTAACGTCTTGCCGGACAAAGTACAGTTTAACGTCGTGTGTTGAGGACGAAGCGAACGGTTTAACGTCTTGCCGGACGAAGTACAGTTTAACTTCGTGTGTTGAGGACGAAGATACTTGGCAGTTTACCGTCCTGCAGCGCGGACGAATGATGAACAGTTTATCGTCTTGTAGCTCGGACGTGGTAGTGCCGCCAATGGGTCTGTGTCACTTCACGCGAGCCTGGAAGGCTACACGGGAAGACAACGTACGGTGCGGGCACCCGGGATGAAGATCATCGGGCGCACGCAGGCGGGTACCCTCAGGGGGTCAAAGGAGGCGACCCTGGCGGTTTGCGCGCAAAAGAGGAGCTTGGCGCACAATACCGCGGGTCGGCGCACAATTGGGCGGGCTGGCGCGCAATTGGGCCAGCCCTTTGCGCGCGGAAGATGGAGATTGCGCGCACCGGGCCTCTGATAGCGCGCGGGGGCAACGGCCCATTCTTTAATGAATGGCCACATAGTAAGGGGGGGTGCGCGCAATCGGGCTGGATTGCGCGCACCCGGGGGGCAATTGCGCGCAAGAGGCTTCTTTTGCGCGCGAAGTCCTTTGGGTGAGGAGTTGATCAAGGGAAAGAAGCCAAAGGGGTTGCGCGAAATAAAAGAGGTTACATGAAGATCGGCATTGCGCATGGAGGGGGCGGGATTGCGCGCACGAGTGACACTTCGAATTCTGGCAACCTTCAAAACGTCGGAGGTCGCCTTGTATTTATAGGCAACCCGGGCACGCAATTCGGCGCCCGGGCGTGCAACGCGGCCCGGGCGCGAAATAGGGGCCCGGCGCGCAATAGGGTTCCGCAGGGACGTCGGGCGCGGAAACTTACGCGCCGACTCGCCTCATTGCGCGAATCCCGGAAGGATTGCGCGCGCCTAACCAATATTGTGCGCGGGCCTCCGATATTTCACGCAAGGCCTTCGGACCTTCCGAAACATGCTTCTGACTCCAAATATGACCTCGCTTTCCTCATCCAGAACTTCGTTTGAGGAGTAACGGACTTTTCCGGCATCTACAAAAGCCCCCCCTCGGAATCTGATCGGCGAGAGGTCGCAACGATCGGGTTTCGAGGGAGACGCCGGAATGACGAAGTCCTGGGTGGCGTGGGACTTTGGCGCGCAAAAAGGGCGTCGGGCGCGAAATTCGCTACCGTGGTCGCGCAAAGCGCTTTCCGCGTGGCGCGGACACCCAGCCTCACCTATAAATAGGGGCTCTGGGTTCCGTGCTCCGTACACAGGCTTTCCGTGTGATAAGCTTCCCAGCTCTCGTGCGCGAAATTGCCATTGACGGCGCGAAATTCGCCCGCTCGGCGCGCAAACCCATCCGGATTTCGGCTTGTTTTTGCGCGAACACCTGGGGTTTTACGCGACAGACTTCCCAATTGCGCGCCGTCCACTAGGATTGCGCGCCAACTCCCAAATTTCTCTACCAGCCTCCTCTGATTCTGCACGCCTCATCCCTTAACCCACACGACCCCCGGAGCTTCTGAGATGGCCGCGAATCAAGTGAATGAGGGGGATGCCTCCATTCGCAGAGCTGAGATGGCGGCGAACGAGGAGGTCTACAAAGCCAAGGAGATTGTTTCCAACAATCAATCCCTGTTCGATTTGCTGACGTCGGCCCAGAAGACGTATCCGCTGTCGGACAACCTGCCACTCTGGAACTACGGCATCCTAGATGAGGTTCCGGTGTCGGGGTTCAGGGTTGATGCGCCAAGGACCTGGGTGACTTGGGAGGACGAGCTTCTCCGCTACAACATCACCAACAACGGGCATCCTGCCAGGGAGACCAGGCACTTAGATGTCTATGTCCTGAACCCGAGGACGCGAACCATTACCGGGAGTGAGCCTACTGCGGAGAACTCTCCAGCCCTCTACTCGAGCACGTATCGCCAGAGTGTCACTGACGACACCAGGGGCTGGCTAAAGGACTGGGACTTGCGGTCTGGGGGAAATTTTACCAGTGAGTGGGCCTGGGCATTCTGGGTACGCCACACCTGCGATCACTTCGCGGAGGAACTGCAGTACATCGGCCTGTTTGAGGCGGTGTGGACGTCACAGTTCCACTTCTACCAGCAGCCCGAGCTCGGGCCGGAGCAGTTCACCCGCTGGTCCCCGGATACCAACACCTTCCATCTTCACCATGGGGAGGTCAGCATTGGTCTCTGGGACATCCACTGCATTGGAGGTATCCCGCTGGAGGGTTACCAATACGATGAGTTCCTGCCTCCGAGGAACACCTGGGGCGACAGGTCACGAACTCCCATCCTGACATGGCATCTACTGGACCTGGCTACGCAGCGGCTCGAGGTCAAGGACTTCCGCAAGGACATAGCCTACAAGGAGTGGTTCAGCCAGTTCTTGGAGCATGACCCAGCGGTCAAGATGCCAGGCAGGGGGAAGCGGTGCCCGACCGTGGCTCAGAGGAGCCGGAACGGGTCGTACTGGCGGGTCCTGGAGACGGGAGACCACCGCTCATGGGGGTACCGTGTCATCGAGGCCCGGGACCCAAATGTCCGGTACGCGGCGTTCCTGGCCGCCTTTCTGAGTGGGTGGCTCATGCCAGTGTGGGACGCGAGGATGGTCGTCCGCCCGGTGACACTGGTGATGGCGGGCGCCATGGCCGCCAACAAAAGATTCAACCTTGGGGTCCCAGTGCTGGCTAAGCTGTACGCCATCCTGGGACGCATCTCGCGAGGGGGGTCTCCACGAAGGGTCTGTGGGCCCTTTCAATTCTTCCACGGCTGGGTGGCTGCTCACCTTGGTGGGTACACGTTTCCAAACGCTGTCATTCCTCCGGGCAACGGCCTGCGACCCTCCCTGCTGAACATCGCGGTGGTCGCTCCGATGACCCTAAATGAGGAGGGCGTGAGGATTCAGATTGGAAATCACGCCAATTTCAACTTCAGCCCGTTCCCCACTCCCGTTGGCCAGATGATCGACAATGGGCAGGGTCTGCTGGAGCAGCACGAATACTTCCTGAGCATGCGGGGCGGGGTGCTCGTGGCTCGGATCGACGGGAAGGTGATCTGCGAGCCCTACGTGCCAACCCGGTTCGCCAGGCAGTTCAGGTGCCTTCAACGGATGCCGAAGAGGGTATTCGCTGCTGTCCGGGAGGAGACGAACTGTAACACCCGAGACTTTTATGTTATATAAATCATCAAAGGAATCTTTTTCTACACAACACTTTCTTGGCTTGCTTTACACGCAATCGCGACCTTCCTCGATAGCTTGCGTCGTACGCAATACCGAGTTTCACTAAACAACAATATGCTATTAAAACTAGCCGTTATGAATAGTAATAACCACTTTTTGAAATTTTATAAATTTTATTTTTCAAAATGGACTTCATTTTTGGACTCAGAATATCGAAATTATCCTAGGGTGAAATTTTGGTATTTTTCTGAAAACTTTCAATTTTTGATGAATAGTGAAACTACTAAGTGGTAGGTTAAAAACTGAATTTTGCATAAAACTTAATTTTACCGCTTCTGTGAATGGAATTTCAAAAATCCGAGAGACACGGTTAATATCAAGGACTAAAATGTGGTTCAATGAGATGAAAATAATTTTTTGGTGAATAGTAACTTTTTACTATTTTTACCGCGGTTAATAGTAAATAGGGTAACTAAGGGTAAATATGATATTAATATTACCCTAACACATGTCCTAATTCTATTGGACAAGTGTAATTCGACCAAAAACAAACTTAGGAATAAAATATGACCATTTAGGCCCACTTGGATTAGATTAGGACATTTATTATTAATTTATTTAAAGAAGGGTTAAAATAGTTAAAATCAAAGTTTAATAAGTAAATCATTTTTAATATAGGGTTATACATAAGATAAATTCGATTGTAAATATTCATTAGAAAGCTAAAAAGATTTCCTACATGATGGTATTTTATTTGTAATTTTTAGACATCAAATAATTTAATTTATTTATGACACAAAGATGATGCAGTAATTATCTTATTAATGAAATATTGACAAAATTGATAATATAAATACCAAAATAAATTTAATTTGAGACTTTTTATGAATTACACTAATTTTCTAGGTTACTATGATATATTAGTATTGATTTAATCAACTTTTTTCGAACATATAACTCTTTTATGACTTTCACAAAAATCATATATCAAATAGTGTCAAAATTGACACAAAATAGTTTTTAAATCAAATATTATATTATTAATTGTTATTTTATTCCTAAAAATCTAAGGTTCGGCCAAATGACTTAGATAAGGATATATATTTTAATAATAAACAATTTGGGGTTCGTTTGGCATGTTATAGTAAGTGTATTAACCATATAGTGAAAGAAAACAAAAAGTCATGGTAAAAGTTAAATTATTTAACTTAGAGTTAAATCTAATTGATAAGGTTAAAATAATACCCTAAACTTGTCTAAATTCTATTGGTTGATAGGATTTCGACCCATCCCCACTTTGGCTTCGAAATAAGACCCTTTGGAACCATTATAAACCGATTTTGACTTTAATATAAAATAATATTTTGAGATATTCCTAAGGTGCCCCTCTCCTCCCTTATAAAAGGGCACCTCCTCCCCCTCCTCCTCACACCAATTTGAGCACTCAAGCTCGGCCAACCCCTGCCATTTTCCCTTCTCCACTTCCCTAGAATAATCCTAGAGGTCCTGGTCTTCTCCAAAGACCAATCTTAGTTCCTTAAGTGGAGGATTCAAAAAGGCGTTCCAAAGAAGAGGTAATATCCATTACCGATCTTTTCAATTTCTTTCTTCTTCAACTTCTTCTTCTTTAGTTGTTTCATGATAAAGTAATAACATCAGTATTACTTACATACTGATATGTTATTATAAATATGAAACAACCCTAATTCACCTTCTATCCATCCTACGGAAAAATGAAATCACCGCGCGTGCGTACGTACGGAATACCGTCTCCACGCCGTGGTGTAATCTATTTTCCACCATCACCTTACAAGGATGGGTATAATGGTGTAATCAGTAACTATATATGATTATTATTAAGTAATATTGATACTGAAATAATATATATATATACTCCAATACAATTCCACGATCATAGGAACGATATCATCACTCGTGCGTACGTACGGAATACCGTCTCCACGATGTGATGCGACTCGTTCTACATGATCTTCATTTCATAATGATTATATAAATGAATTGAATGAATGAATATGGTATATAATACACTAATACCATTCTGGAAATGAATTATCTATAACCTAAAGATAAGAATAAGAATTTATTCGACAAAACACGCATAAGAACAAAAAGTTATAAAGACCCGAGTAACAAGTAACAATGAAATATTACTAACAAGAAGCTAATAATATGACCATATATGATCTCATATCAATATGTATGATTCTGGAATAAGTCAATAACATTATTTAAACCATTATACAGGAGCTTCGGACACGAACAAAGCAAATCGGACCTAAGGTAAGGGAAATATCACAATCTCATTTTTATCCGAGATTGTTTATTCGTAAGTATTTACTAGGGTGTATTTTATCATCCACATCCACGTTCCCTCAATATGTAATATTGTTTCCATCCACTTGAAATAGTTTAAATCCAATTTTACCCTTAGGTGAGTTTTTAGTAAAGAATATGAAAGGAATCTTTTGTCGTTTTTCCGTACGAGGTACTTTTTGACTTTTCCGACAAAAGTACGAAGAATGTTTTTTTTTAACTTATACGGCATGAATGGATTTTTAAAACATTACATCAAAGAAGCTTCCTTTACAAGTTTTCAAGTTTATTTTTAATCAACTTCTTTTATTTTAAAGTTGTATGACATGTTATGAAAGGAAAAATATTTTTTGAAGAAGAAAGGATATTTTCCTCAAGAATTCAATTCAAGTGTTTTATCAAAATTATTTTCCATCTAAGATAATAAAGGGTTCTGTTTCTATCCATATTTTTACATTGGTTTGACTATGTTGTGATGGAATTATGTTTATGAATTCCTTTATCATATATGAATTGATTTATGATTTCATGATGTTTCAAGAATCCCATTTTTGTTACATGTGTTATGCGATGATGCATGTTTTATGATTATGTGGCACACATAAGAAAGGATTCATTATAAGATGGGTGGGACCTATATCTCCCTCCAATGCATTGGGTAATGATTTTATATCTCATGAGATAAACATGGCTGGAACGGAAGGTTATTTCGGTTCAGTGATACAGGACTGAAACGAGGAGTGAACTCGGTTCAGAAAGGGACTTTGTCCACTAAGATAGTCTTGGCAATGAGTCATGACTAACAAGAAATGATTTTCCATGATTATGTGTGCATACCACAAAGTTTCAAGTTTTATGTTATGATTTTGGGGATCTCATTTTCACTTCTATGATTTATTCCATGTTAAGATATTATGATCTCTTTTGCAGGTTTTGATTTTCAAAAAGATATGATATGATTTTTATTTCCTTTATTTTCCCTTGCTGAGCATTTGAGCTCACCCTTTTATGTTTTATTTTCCCCAGGTTAGGAAGATGGATATTAAGTAGAATATGCTAAAAGGGACCCTAGATATGATGAAATAAATGGGAGACACTGTAGAAGATTTATGAACCAGTTGTTTATGTTTCCCAGTTTCTAAAGACACTATACCTATACGGTCCTTTGTGGTTTTGTCATATGTTGTAATAAGTGTGATTCAATTTTGAAGTATTAACAATGTATGTAAAGTGTGGGTCGTTATAGTTGGTATCAGAGGAAAGGTATAGTCAACCTTTGGAAACTAGGATGTGAAAGCCTTAGTAATAACCCTAAGGATAAGTCTAAGCATAGTACACAATCTTAGTGTTTTAGAAATGGCCTTGAATAACCTAGGATAAGACCATAAGCATGAAAATTTTATTCTTGAATTATGTGGTTTCCTATTATAATTAGTGTTGCTCACACTATTCTTCTTGGTTTTAGTCAATGGCTGGAACCCGAAGGAACCGTGTTAATGCGGAATGCGATGGGCAATGCAATGATTTTCCCCCTGAGCAACCAAACGATATGGGAGCTGGAATGCAAAATCTTGTAGCCATGCTCACACAACTTTCTCAAGCTATGAATCATGCAGGATTTCCAAACGAACAAAGAAGGGAGCAACATTCTGTTGAATCCTTCATGAGGCAGCGTCCACCATCTTTCAGCGGGTCTACTGATCCATTAGTTGCTGAACAATGGATTAGTACTACTGAAAAGATATTTTCAGTTCTTCAATGTTCTGAGCATGATAAAGTCATCCTAGCAGTGTATCGTTTGGAAGGAGATGCGGATCAATGGTGGAATCTTGTTAAGAATACGAGGCAAAGGGATGAAATTGAGTCTATGGAATGGGACGAGTTCAAGAACTTATTTTTCAATAAGTACTTCCCTCGTATTCTCCGAACAAAGATGGAGAAAGAGTTCCTTGAACTGAAGCAAAGGGATGATGAATCTGTTGGTACCTATGAAGCAAATTTTACCAGACTTGCAAGGTACGCTTCTGGTATTATTATCCAACCTGAGAGTAAGATCGATCGATTCTTTAGTGGCTTAAAACCAAGTCTTCGAAGGGCGTTAGCCATAAGGGACTTCAATAGCTACGAAGAAATCGTTCGATGTGCTCTCAAAGTCGAGATGGAGATTGGAGTAACCCATCAGTCACATGGGTTTGATAAGAAGAGGAAGATGGAATTCAAAGAAAAATCTAAAGAGCACACGGAAAAGAAGATGAACTTTCCCTTATGCTCAAAGTGTGGAAAGAAACATGGAGGGAGTTGTCTTAAAGGGACAAGTAAATGTTTTAAATGTGGAAAGGAAGGTCATCGGGCATTTGAATGCCGTGATAATGGGAAGAAGATGTCTAATGATGCAAACAAAGGAAGGGATACACAGAATGAACCTGCTACACTTCAATGTTTCAAGTGCAAGGAGATGGGGCATTATGCCAATCAATGCCCAAATCCAAGGGTTGATGATGATGGTCGACGTCAACAAACTCTTAAGGCTAAAGACAAAGGAAAGTCACATGCAATTTCTATCAGCGATGTGGAGTACGATAACGATGTGGTGAAAGGTACACTTACCATCCACTCTAAAGTAGCAAATGTTTTATTTGATTCTGGATCCACCGACTCTTTTATTTCTGAAGACTTTTCTAAGGGTATCACCGTACTACCTCAACAATTAGATGTTGAGTTAGCTGTGACAACACCTAATGGCACATCAATCGCATCAAAAGTTTATAATTCTTCTCCGATCGAAGTTTGTGGGAAAGTGCTTCCTGTAAATCTTGTGATCCTTCCTTTAGTGGAATTTGATGTGATTTTTGGCATGGATTGGCTTTCTCTACATGGAGCTCATATCAATTGCCAAAGAAGGGAAGTCACATTTCATATTCCAGATCAACCTACGATCGTCTATCAATGCAAGGATTAACATAACCTTCCAGTGGAAATTTCTTCCATCTTATGGGTATTGATTCCACTAAATGAAGGTTATTTATCTCAAATGGTTGGTGAGAAACTCACGATTAAGAATATGCCCATTGTACGGGAGTTTGATGATGTCTTTCCGGAGGAATTGCCGGGTCTTCCACCAAATCGTGAAGTTGAGTTTTCAATAGAACTCGTACCGGGTGCTTTGCCTATTTCAAAGACACCTTATAGAATGGCCCCAATTGAGTTGCAGGAATTGAAGAAGCAACTCCAAGAGAATCTTGATAAGGGATTCATACGCCCTAGTGCGTCACCTTGGGGAGCACCTGTTCTATTTGTTAAGAAGAAAGATGGATCAATGAGACTCTGCATTGATTATCGAGAACTTAACAAGATCACTATCAAGAACAAATATCCTCTCCCACGCATTGATGACTTATTTGACCAACTACGCGGAGCTCAATACTTTTCCAAGATTGATCTTCGTTCAGGGTATCATCAATTAAGGGTCAAAAGGGAGGATATACCAAAGACGGCTTTCCGTACAAGGTATGGACACTATGAATTTATAGTGATGCCATTTGGTCTTACTAATGCCCCTGCTATCTTCATGGATCTAATGAATAGAGTCTTTAGAGACTATCTTGATCAATTTGTGGTAGTCTTTATAGACGATATTCTTGTCTATTCAAAGAGCAAGGAAGAGCATGAAGATCACTTGAGAATTATATTGAAGACCCTGAGAAAAGAGAAGCTTTATGCCAAATTTACCAAGTGTGAATTTTGGCTTCAAAAAGTTGCATTTTTGGGTCATATAATCTCAAAAGAGGGGATATCTGTGGATCCAGCAAAAAAAGAGGTTATCGAAAGATGGTCAAGACCAACAACAGTAACTGAGATCCGAAGTTTTCTTGGTTTGGCTGGATATTATCGACGTTTTGTAAAAGATTTTTCACGATTATCTAATCCACTCACCAAGTTGACTCGGAAAGGAGTTAAGTTTGTCTGGACAGAGGAATGTGAAGAGAATTTCAAGGAGTTGAAAAGAAGGTTATCCAGTGCACCTGTACTCACACTGCCTTGTAGTGGAGAAAGGTTTGTGATCTACAGTGATGCATCCAAGAAGGGATTGGGGTGTGTTCTTATGCAAAATGATATGGTGATAGCTTATGCCTCACGACAGTTGAAAATCCATGAGCAAAATTACCCAACACATGATTTGGAGTTGGCTGCGGTAATCTTTGCATTAAAGATTTGGAGGCATTACCTTTATGGTGAAAGGTGTGATATTTATACTGATCATAAAAGTTTAAAGTATATTTTCACACAAAAGGAGATGAATATGCGCCAAAGAAGATGGTTGGAACTGATTAAGGATTATGACTGCTCAATCCATTACCACCCTGGGAAAGCAAACAAGGTGGAAGATGCATTAAGTCGACAAGACCATGCTAGTTTATCCATGATGAGGATCACAAAAGATCCAATATTTATGGATTTACAAAGGATGGATCTTGGAATTATAATGGAAGGGGAAAAATCTTATCTTTATCAAATGAATGTTCAACCATCTATACATGTGAAGATTAAAGAGGCACAGAAAGAAGATGTCGAGTTACAAAAGAAGGTGAGAAATGTTCCTGAATTCAACCTTGATTGTGATGGGATAATAAAGTTCAGGAATCGGGTTTGTGTTCCTCCCATCCCCGAATTAAAGAAAGAGCTGCTGGATGAGGCTCATAGTTCTTCATTCTCTATTCATCCTGGAAGCACGAAGATGTATAGGGACCTGAAAGAGTACTTCTGGTGGGATGGCATGAAAAGAGATGTTGTTGAATATGTCTCTCGATGCTTGGTTTGTCAACAAGTTAAAGCTGAGAGACAGAAGTCTAAGGGGATGTTACAACCATTACCCATACCCGAATGGAAATGGGAAAACATCACTATGGACTTTGTCACAGGACTTCCTAAAACATCCAAAGGCAATAATGCTATCTGGGTCATAGTTGATCGTCTTACAAAGTCTGCACACTTCATTGCTATTAGAGAGGATTTCTCTCTAGATCAGCTTGCCAAGATATATGTAAAGGAAGTGGTAAGATTGCATGGAGTACCACTTTCTATTATATCTGATCGAGATCCGAGATTTACCTCGAAGTTCTGGCGAAGTCTTCAGCATACTCTGGATACAGAGTTGAGTTTCAGCACTGCTTATCATCCCCAGACAGACGGTCAGTCTGAGAGAACAATTCAAACCCTAGAAGATATGTTGAGAGCTTGCTCTATGGATTTCAAAGGAGGTTGGGATCAACACCTACCTTTGGTGGAATTTTCTTATAATAATAGCTTTCACTCCAGTATTCAGATGGCTCCTTATGAAGCTCTCTATGGAAAGAAATGCAGGACTCCAACTTGCTGGGATGAAGTTGGGGAAAGAAAGCTATTAGGACCTGATCTCGTTGATGAAATGGCAGAAAAGGTCAGATCTATTCAACAACACATAAGAGCAGCTCAGAGTCGACAGAAAAGTTATGCCGACAACCGAAGAAAAGACCTAGAGTTTGAAGTGGGTGATAAAGTGTTCTTACGAATATCTCCCTGGAAGAGGGTTATGAGATTTGGAAAGAAGGGGAAGTTGAGCCCTAGATATATCGGTCCTTTTGAAATACTGGATCGTGTTGGGAAGGTAGCTTACCGATTGGCGCTTCCACCGAATCTCTCTCAAGTTCACGATGTGTTCCATGTATCTCTCCTGAGAAAGTACATACCAGATCCTTCACATGTACTCAGCTCAGAAGTTGTACCACTGGAGCAAGATCTTTCTTATGAAGAACAGCCGATAGAGATTCTGGATCGTAGCGAAAAAGTCCTACGAAACAAGACCACTCGCTTGGTGAAAGTTTTATGGAGAAACCACCAACTTGAAGAAGCTACATGGGAGCTTGAGGATATGATGAGGGAGAAGTATCCTCATTTGTTTGTTGCAAAGTGACGAATTTCGAGGGCGAAATTCTTTTTAAGGGGGGTAGAATGTAACACCCGAGACTTTTATGTTATATAAATCATCAAAGGAATCTTTTTCTACACAACACTTTCTTGGCTTGCTTTACACGCAATCGCGACCTTCCTCGATAGCTTGCGTCGTACGCAATACCGAGTTTCACTAAACAACAATATGCTATTAAAACTAGCCGTTATGAATAGTAATAACCACTTTTTGAAATTTTATAAATTTTATTTTTCAAAATGGACTTCATTTTTGGACTCAGAATATCGAAATTATCCTAGGGTGAAATTTTGGTATTTTTCTGAAAACTTTCAATTTTTGATGAATAGTGAAACCACTAAGTGGTAGGTTAAAAACTGAATTTTGCATAAAACTTAATTTTACCGCTTCTCTGAATGGAATTTCAAAAATCCGAGAGCCACGGTTAATATCAAGGACTAGAATGTGGTTCAATGAGATGAAAATAATTTTTTGGTGAATAGTAACTTTTTACTATTTTTACCGCGGTTAATAGTAAATAGGGTAACTAAGGGTAAATATGATATTAATATTACCCTAACACATGTCCTAATTCTATTGGACAAGTGTAATTCGACCAAAAACAAACTTAGGAATAAAATATGACCATTTAGGCCCACTTGGATTAGATTAGGACATTTATTATTAATTTATTTAAAGAAGGGTTAAAATAGTTAAAATCAAAGTTTAATAAGTAAATCATTTTTAATATAGGGTTATACATAAGATAAATTCGATTGTAAATATTCATTAGAAAGCTAAAAAGATTTCCTACATGATGGTATTTTATTTGTAATTTTTAGACATCAAATAATTTAATTTATTTATGACACAAAGATGATGCAGTAATTATCTTATTAATGAAATATTGACAAAATTGATAATATAAATACCAAAATAAATTTAATTTGAGACTTTTTATGAATTCCACTAATTTTCTAGGTTACTATGATATATTAGTATTGTTTTAATCAACTTTGTTCGAACATATAATTCTTTTATGACTTTCACAAAAATCATATATCAAATAGTGTCAAAATTGACACAAAATAGTTTTTAAATCAAATATTATATTATTAATTGTTATTTTATTCCTAAAAATCTAAGGTTCGGCCAAATGACTTAGATGAGGATATATATTTTAATAATAAACAATTTGGGGTTCGTTTGGCATGTTATAGTAAGTGTATTAACCATATAGTGAAAGAAAACAAAAAGTCATGGTAAAAGTTAAATTATTTAACTTAGAGTTAAATCTAATTGATAAGGTTAAAATAATACCCTAAACTTGTCTAAATTCTATTGGTTGATAGGATTTCGACCCATCCCCACTTTGGCTTCGAAATAAGACCCTTTGGAACCATTATAAACCGATTTTGACTTTAATATAAAATAATATTTTGAGATATTCCTAAGGTGCCCCTCTCCTCCCTTATAAAAGGGCACCTCCTCCCCCTCCTCCTCACACCAATTTGAGCACTCAAGCTCGGCCAACCCCTGCCATTTTCCCTTCTCCACTTCCCTAGAATAATCCTAGAGGTCCTGGTCTTCTCCAAAGACCAATCTTAGTTCCTTAAGTGGAGGATTCAAAAAGGCGTTCCAAAGAAGAGGTAATATCCATTACCGATCTTTTCAATTTCTTTCTTCTTCAACTTCTTCTTCTTTAGTTGTTTCATGATAAAGTAATAACATCAGTATTAGTTACATACTGATATGTTATTATAAATATGAAACAACCCTAATTCACCTTCTATCCATCCTACGGAAAAATGAAATCACCGCGCGTGCGTACGTACGGAATACCGTCTCCACGCCGTGGTGTAATCTATTTTCCACCATCACTTTACAAGGATGGGTATAATGGTGTAATCAGTAACTATATATGATTATTATTAAGTAATATTGATACTGAAATAATATATATATATACTCCAATACAATTCCACGATCATAGGAACGATATCATCACTCGTGCGTACGTACGGAATACCGTCTCCACGATGTGATGCGACTCGTTCTACATGATCTTCATTTCATAATGATTATATAAATGAATTGAATGAATGAATATGGTATATAATACACTAATACCATTCTGGAAATGAATTATCTATAACCTAAAGATAAGAATAAGAATTTATTCGACAAAACACGCATAAGAACAAAAAGTTATAAAGACCCGAGTAACAAGTAACAATGAAATATTACTAACAAGAAGCTAATAATATGACCATATATGATCTCATATCAATATGTATGATTCTGGAATAAGTCAATAACATTATTTAAACCATTATACAGGAGCTTCGGACACGAACAAAGCAAATCGGACCTAAGGTAAGGGAAATATCACAATCTCATTTTTATCCGAGATTGTTTATTCGTAAGTATTTACTAGGGTGTATTTTATCATCCACATCCACGTTCCCTCAATATGTAATATTGTTTCCATCCACTTGAAATAGTTTAAATCCAATTTTACCCTTAGGTGAGTTTTTAGTAAAGAATATGAAAGGAATCTTTTGTCGTTTTTCCGTACGAGGTACTTTTTGACTTTTCCGACAAAAGTACGAAGAATGTTTTTTTTTTAACTTATACGGCATGAATGGATTTTTAAAACATTACATCAAAGAAGCTTCCTTTACAAGTTTTCAAGTTTATTTTTAATCAACTTCTTTTATTTTAAAGTTGTATGTCATGTTATGAAAGGAAAAATATTTTTTGAAGAAGAAAGGATATTTTCCTCAAGAATTCAATTCAAGTGTTTTATCAAAATTATTTTCCATCTAAGATAATAAAGGGTTCTGTTTCTATCCATATTTTTACATTGGTTTGACTATGTTGTGATGGAATTATGTTTATGAATTCCTTTATCATATATGAATTGATTTATGATTTCATGATGTTTCAAGAATCCCATTTTTGTTACATGTGTTATGCGATGATGCATGTTTTATGATTATGTGGCACACATAAGAAAGGATTCATTATAAGATGGGTGGGACCTATATCTCCCTCCAATGCATTGGGTAATGATTTTATATCTCATGAGATAAACATGGCTGGAACAGAAGGTTATTTCGGTTCAGTGATACAAGACTGAAACGAGGAGTGAACTCGGTTCAGAAAGGGACTTTGTCCACTAAGATAGTCTTGGCAATGAGTCATGACTAACAAGAAATGATTTTCCATGATTATGTGTGCATACCACAAAGTTTCAAGTTTTATGTTATGATTTTGGGGATCTCATTTTCACTTCTATGATTTATTCCATGTTAAGATATTATGATCTCTTTTGCAGGTTTTGATTTTCAAAAAGATATGATATGATTTTTATTTCCTTTATTTTCCCTTGCTGAGCATTTGAGCTCACCCTTTTATGTTTTCTTTTCCCCAGGTCAGGAAGATGGATATTAAGTAGAATATGCTAAAAGGGACCCTAGATATGATGAAATAAATGGGAGACACTGTAGAAGATTTATGAACCAGTTGTTTATGTTTCCCAGTTTCTAAAGACACTATACCTATACGGTCCATTGTGGTTTTGTCATATGTTGTAATAAGTGTGATTCAATTTTGAAGTATTAACAATGTATGTAAAGTGTGGGTCGTTATACGAACCCTTGCGTCCTTCGCCAGATGTGGCTAATGTTCGCCGCTTTAGGCTCTGGCGATGTCATCACTCTCCCTCCTACCGGGGTCGACTCAGGCTTGGAAACCGAGTACGCCGAACACTAGGCCATCTCGTACCCCGAGGGGCTTCTACGGAAGCCAGTTCGGTGGCTCGAGGTCACCCGTGTGGAGACCGGGCATCAAGGAAGGAGGCGAGGCGTCGTTACTCGGGGGAGAACGGAGGCGCGCCAAGCAGCGGAGCCGGCGCGGGCAGGGACTTCGGCGGCGGGCACATCGCAGACTGCCGCCACGGCTTCAGCGCCCAGAGAGGGGGCACATGCGGTGGTCGGGGAGCGTCCCAGGAAGCAGATATGGCGTCTGCTCGAACCCTCCCACGATGCAGTCTTCCCAGCGCTGTGGTCGGCCTGGATGACCCTGCGGCAGTCGTTGGGGACCGAAACCATCTGGAAGAAGATAACCAGAGAAGGAATCCATCTGCCAGAGGTCGTGCGCCTTCAGGTCGCCGACAGGGTGAACTTCCACCGGCGGTATGCATATCTGACGGATATGGATGAGTACGCGCGCCAACATGGTCAGCGTGCAGAGCCGTCCCTTCTGGTGAAGGTGATGCTCGGTCTAGAGCCTGCTCCAGAAAAGATGCCGCCGGAGGAAGATGATAGTAACGATGACTCCGAGGAAGAGGAGGAGACGGGGGAGGATGAAGGCTCTGAGGGAAGGTCCCATCCGGGGAGCCCGCGGGAGAGCGGCGAGGTGGCCGGCTCTGACAATATCGACATCACTGAGCTCCTCGAGGTCCGCTTCTATCCCTACTCAACCTGCTTCGTCCATTCTCTTATGCAACTTCTAACCCATTTCTTCATCTTCCTCAGGAGTTCACGGATGTTGGTCAGGCATCCTCAGTAGGAGTAGGAGAGGCACCAGCAGGATAGGGCGGGGGCCAGAAACCTATCATTAAATTGACAAGCGCTGAGGGGTCCCCTGCTGCAATTGCTCCTGCGGCGGCCGGGACAGCGGAAGATGACGCTCTGGACTCCCGTAAGTCTTCTTACTTTACTGCTGGTGCTTGCCGTTGACGATCCGTGATTAACCGCGGCATTCCTTGCGCAGTGATCTCAATACTGGAGGCTCGTCGGGCTGTCGAACCCGGGCCATCCATGAGTGGACCAGTGGCAGACATGCCGCCTTCTCCGAAACAGACTTCTCACACCGAGTCGGCCCCACCAACTGCTGATCAGGGGGCAACAGACGCCGGCGGTGCTGCCATCGGAGAGAGGTCAGGGGCTGACGAGGGTGTCAATGCCGCTCGGGCGAGAGAAGAAGGTCGCCCAGATATTGGGGAACCTATCCCCTGTGAGGACATCCCAGGGGCGGACCCTGCAGAAGACCTGCTGGCTGCCTTCCCTGCCTACTGGCCTGCCGACCCCGAGGAGATGGATGACTCGGACTCGGAGGCGGTCGAGGAGAGCCGGATAACGCGCCGCAGGGGGTGGAAGTGCATCCAGCGCTTCCTCAAGCGACCCCCATCGGAGTGGCTGGGGCGCATGGGATCGCTTCAAACCTGGCTGTGCTTCCTGTGTGCTGGGGGAGCTGATGCTCGACGCCTCCATCTGACGGTCCCTGATTTCATGGCCGAAAAGATGCGCGAGAGCCACCGGCGTGCCGACGTCGCACAATGTCGGGACATATCGGAGAACACGCGAGCGCTCCTCGTGGTGGAACAGGAAGTCCGGCACCTCGAAGGGCAGTCGGCAGAGAAGGAGGCCTTTGTCGCAGCGTGCACTGAGCCTTTGGAGCAATTGACGGCCCAACTGGATGACGCCCAGGCACAGCTGACGGAGACGGGCCACCTGATGGTCACACTTCAAGTCGAGCGGGAGCGTGCACAAGCCAGGATCGACGAACTGCGTGCTGCGACCGCCGACGAAGAGAGGGCATGCAGAGAGCGAGAAGCAGCTGTGGAGGCCGCCAGCCAAAGGGTAGCGGCGTTGGAAAGATCCATTCAGCACGCTAATCCCTAGGGGCTTTGTTTTTTCCATTCCAAGAACATTTTGCTTCCGCTACTCAATACTTAGATTCATTTGTATGAATCAATATATTTACCTGCATCTTTTGTCTTAACGTGCTCAACCACAATTCATTTTCTTGCGGGAGCGTTAACCAAGCTTCAGGCATCCACAATTGGGCCCGGATTTCTAAGGAAAAGAGGGAGGTCATTCCTAGGACAGGAGACCTCAGACCTAATCAATGTACCATCCCCCCAACTTGTTCCGACACACGAGCGAGACAACGCTAGGGGCGTTGAGATTTTATCCAAACATAGGGAAATGAGGAAGGTTGAATCGCGTGTCCTGAATTCAGAAATCCACGACGGTCAGTCTTCCAGGAAATTCCCAAGACGGCAAGCGGACAATGGATCAATCGACCATACTACTGCAATAGACGGACCGAAGTTCATCATTCATGTTGCAGGAGGCAGATCACATGTCATCATCAATACCTCTTTGGGGGTTCCTTCAGACACAAGGGTGGAAATCCGGATCAAAAGGGCATGCGAAGCGTGGGGCGAAGTGATGATTTGTTCGGACAGAATCTAACACTCCCAAAATTGTGCCACCGTGGGGAAAGCGTATTAGGAGGATGCACTAATCTGGCCGTGAATCACCCCAATTCTCAGACAGAACCTCTTTGACGAGGAAACTGTCGCTTCCCATCATTTCAATGGGGCATCCCGAGCTGAATCAGGGAGAATATCACAACCACACAACTCTACCAGAAGCCAGTCCAGACGGCCGGCGACGAGGAGGGGCGGGACTCAGCGATCCCTGAGGCTGGACCCGAGTCGAGATGCCCGGGCGTTCCTACGTACTTCATCAGGCTGGAGATCAAGCCATACGTAGTTCTGGGAGTGTAGTTTTAACGTCATGCGGGACGTAGAACCCCGATTAGGGAGATCATAGTTTAAGGTCGTAGAGCTCGGACCATAAGGGCAGATCTTAGTTTAAGTTCTTAGAGCTCGGACCATAAGAACCTCAAAGTATGCCACATCGTGGTCCTATCCCCTGGATATGCGAAGATGCACTGAGGGATAGTTTCAAGAGTGTCGAGATTTCGCCTGGTCAGAATGGGAGGTGGAAAACGTAATGTGAATCATGCGGCCATTCACTCAAGGACTGGGGGCACCGGCGTAACGATATGGGAGTACTGCCGACCGTGGCGGAAAAGCAGCATCAATATCGCACTGACCGTTGATGGAATGAGGCAGAAAACGAGCATCAACTGCTCAAGCACAGGATTCATATCGACTCGCTGCCCAAGGCCCTTAGGGGCACCAGCCCGAATCGGTGGGAGAGCACTGAGGCATTGTATCCAGACCACTCACGGGGGTTCCACCCAGGGCGTAGGCGATGGGTCCGAATGAAGGGGAGCATGAAGCCTGAAAAGTGGAAGGAATATGACCAAGCTGAACCTGACCCTCCTGGAAATAGACCAGAGTGCTCTTGAAACCGGTGGGCCAATGCAAGGGGTCAAGGGACACGCCTTGAGGGTGACCCGAAGGCGGCGGATTCCCAAGAGAAGGGGGAATCTTTTAAGAGGTGGGGGGCTGGACCCGAAGTTTCAAACATCCGGGCATTCTTACTTATGCCATAAGGATGGGAATCAAGCCACACGTAGTTCTTGAAGCGCGGCGCAACACAATCGGGCACCAGTGCGGGGAGGGGTGCGGGTCTGGCCCTCGCACCCAAAAGAAGCGGTATTTGGTATTTCCTATTTGTCCTTAAAGGTGGATGGTTTTTCTTTGTGCAGCGACATGCCTGTGACTAAGAAATCCCTAGCGTCGCCACAATAATCAAGCCATGAAAGAAATTGATAAATGGCATGGTTATTAACCAGCGCCCAACGTGAGTGTCCCCTGAGGAGAACATCACGATGCAGTGTCGTTTCTCGTCGGGCGGCCAAGACGATCAAAGTTTACGGTCGTGTGGTAAGACCAGGCAACACAGTTTAAGGTCGTGTGGCTCGGACCATGGAGGAATCCGCTTATTGCGATACGGCGGACCCAGCGGAGGTGGGGACACATCCCAGCCCTGCGGTCACGCACAATTCCAGGAGAAGGATCCTTGGATAAGGGCCTGCATATGTCTATCAACCGAGGGGCAGAGATGCTAGCCTCCAGCTATGCTGGGCCCAGAACGCGTTTGTTCGGGCGACTCCTTCCTCCTCATGGGGACGAGGGTCTAGCTACACATGGCCCTTAGGGAGGACATCAGCATATATCATTGGTGCTCATATCGTGGGAGCCTCGAATGGAACCATTACCCTGGTTGGCCTGCCTAACGTGTTGAGGTGTACTGAGGGTCAGTATGAAGAGAGAGTGTCGAGTTTCCACTACAACGCACTGAGGCGGAGTGTGATAAGGACTGCGCAACCAATGTTCAGAGCCTGAAAGAGTTGACATGGTGATCAAGAACGTTGCTGACCATATTCGCAACACAACATCCGATCACGTCAGCCTAGGATGAGGCAAGCAAATGAGCATCAACCGCTCAAGCGCAGGATTCATATCGATTTGCTGCCTAGGAAGGCCCAAACAAGAGGAAGCGCGAGGCCCGACAAGTAACACATGACTTGTCGGGATTGAATCTGACACTAAAGTTCATAGACCGGAGTACCCCAAAACATGCTAACAGATCACCGGAAAGGGTAGGAGGACTCACCTTGAGAGCAACCAAAGGACGGCAGATCCCCGTGATCGACCAAGAGACGGGGCTGGACCTGGAACACAAGCGTCCAGGCGGTCCTACGTATCTCATAAGGATGGGAATCAAGCCACACGTAGTTCTTGAGAGGCAGTTTAACGTCATGTGGGACGAAGTGCAGTTTAACGTCGTGCGGGACGAAGTGCAGTTTAACGTCATGCGGGACGAAGTGCAGTTTAACATCGTGCGGGACGAAGTGAAGTTTAACGTCGTGCGGGACGAAGTGCAGTTTAACGTCATGCGGGACGAAGTGCAGTTTAACGTCATGCGGGATGAAGTTCACTTTAACGTCGTGCGGGACGAAGTGCAGTTTAACGTCGTGCGGGACGAAGTGCAGTTTAACGTCGTGCGGGACGAAGTGAAGTTTAACGTAGTGCGGGACGAAGTGCAGTTTAACGTCGTGCGGGACGAAGTGCAGTTTAACGTCGTGTGGGATGAATGTGCACTCAGGAAAAGTACTGCTTGAGGAACCTAGCATTGGTGGGAGGAGTGACATGCTCACCATCCATAGTCGCTAGGGAGTACGCGCCATTGGGATAGACCTTGTGGACGACAAAAGGTCCCTCCCACTTGGGCTCCAACTTCGGCGGCTTCCTGCCGGGGATCATTGGTGCTCTTAGGGCTAGTACTAGGTCACCCTGCAGGAAGGAGCGGAGGCGAACCATCTTATTGAAAGCTCGAGCCATTCTGCTTTGATGCCTCTCCAAGTTGTGCAAAGCGCGAAGCCTATTCTCATCCAGTGCTTCCAACTCGGCTAGACGGGCTTCAGCAGCTCTGTCCGGCGCTTGCTGGTCGTAGACCGTAGTGCGCAAGGACGGTAACTGGATCTCGATGGGCAGGACGGCCTCAGCTCCATACACCAGTGAATAAGGGGTCATCTGGGTGGAATTGCGAGTCGTCGTCCGATAAGCCCAGAGGGCGTTGGGGAGCTTGTCCGACCAACTCTTCTTGTTCTGACCAACCATCTTTTGCAGAATGTTGGAGAGGGTCTTGTTAAACGTCTCAATCTGTCCATTCGCCTGCACATGATAGCGAGATGTATGGTTCGAGTGAATGTTGTACTTGGCGTAAAACTTCTTCAACTCGGCTGCTCGGAAATTGGCTCCGTTATCCGTGAGGATAGCGTGAGGCACTCCAAATCGATAAATGATGTTGGAGGTCACGAAGTCAGCGATAGAATAAGATTTGACCTCTCTGAGCGGAATTGCCTCTGCCCATTTGGAGAAGAAGTCCGTGGCGGTCAGAATGAACCGGCACTGGCGAGCCGTTGCTGGCAGGTAAGGTCCCACAACGTCCATCCCCCAGACTGCAAAGGGCCAAGAATACCTGGTGGTATGGAGAGGCTCCGGCGGCCGATGCACAAAGTTTGCATGAACCTGGCACGCATGGCACTTCCTGGAATACTCGATGCAGTCATGGATCATGGAGGGCCAGAAGTATCCCAACCTCCGAATCTGGTGGGACAGCTTCGGCCCATTCTGGTGGGCACCACATGAACTAGCATGAACCTCTTGCATGACTCGTGGGATCTCAACTCCCTGAAGGCAACGGAGGAGAACACCAACAAATCCGCGTCTATAGAGGATCTGCTCCAGGCCGGGACTGCTCTGGAGGACAAACTGCGATTCGCGGCGTCGAACTCGCTCGCGCTCGGCCCGATCCGACGGGAGAATTCCATGTTGGAGGTACTCAACCAAAGGTTTCCTCCAATCAGGGGCTGGTTCGACTGCCATATCTGTGGTACTCGGGGCTCCAGGCACAGGGGAAACCGTGGTGAGATTACTTACCGATGGGCCGCGATCTCCCTTCGGGATAATGGGAGCGATGAGCCTACAGTGCGTTACGCGGATGATCAGGTTGTCCTGTTCAGGCTCTGTGAGTGACGTAGCAAGGCTGGCCAAAGAATCTGCTCGACCGTTCTGCGACCGGGGAATATGGACAATTTCTAGCCGAGAAGGGAACTGGGCCATCAGGAGGAGGGTGCACTCCAGCAATGGCACAAGTTCCGGCTTCCTGACAACATAGTCGCCATTGATCTGCCTAACGACCATCTCGGAGTCCCCTTTCACACACAGATGGGGCACGTCGATCTCGAGAGCTAACTCGAGGCCAGTGATGGGGGCATGGTATTCCGCCTCATTGTTGGTACATCCCTCTGACAACAGGAAAGAGTATGGAAGCACGGCTTGCTCCGGGGTAATGAGGACGATACCCAAGCCCACTCTGTTGAGCTTAGGATTATCGAGTCTTCTACCGGTGGGGCTCCGGGAGGCACCGTCAAAGTGCATCTGCCAGCATGGATTGGCACGATCGACCGAGAGAATGGCCTCATCAGGAAATCCTAGATCCAGTGGCTGATCCGCGGAGGTTGGGTGAGCAGCCAGAAAGTCCGCCAATACTTGCCCTTTGATGGCCTTCTGAGGCACATACCTGATATCGAACTGCTGGAGAATCACAGCCCACCGCGCTAGACGACCAGTCAACATAGGCCGGCTCAGGATATATTTCAACGGTTCTACCCGAGAAACCAACTGTACCTCGTGGTGCTGCAAGTGGTGCCTTAATTTCTGTAAGGCAAATACGAGCGCCAGGCAGCTCTTCTCGATGGGGGAATACCTAACTTCCGCATCGAGGAGCATGCGACTGAGGTAATAGAGGCTATTCTATGTTCCCTCGTTGTTCTTCTGGGCGAGAAGAGCACCAAGGGACCGTTCCAGGGCAGTCACATAAAGGACCAGCGGCTTCCCGGATACAGGCGGCATCATAACCGGAGGTTGAAGCAGTTACTGCTTGATTTCCTCGAAAGCGGTCTAACACTCCTTATCCCATACATAGGTGGCACCTTTCTTCATGAGCCTAGAAAAGGGCTTACACTTGCCGGCCAGATTCGCGATGAATCGGCGTATATAGGCTAAGTGGCCTTGGAACCCTTGCAGTTCCCGGATGTTACCTGGGGGAGGCATCTGGCTAATCGCCCTGATCTTCTCTGGGTCGATATCAATACCCTGGTATCTTACCACAAAGCCAAGAAACTTCCCGGAGGTGACCTCGAAGGCACACTTCAACGGGTTCATCTTCAGGCAGCGAGACCGGAGGAAGCTGAACACTTTCTCAAGATCTTTGAGATGGTCCTGACGCTGGCGCGATTTGATCACCAAGTCGTCGACGTAGCATTCCACCAGTGTGCCGAGGATTGGCTTGAATATGCGGTGCATCGCCCGTTGATAGGTGGCACCTGCATTCTTCAGGCCGAAGGGCATGACCTGGTAACAAAAGATACCTTGGGGGGCCCTGAAGGCAGTGAACTCCTCATCCTCAGGGGCCATCCGGATTTGGTTGTATCCGGAGTATCCATCCATGAAGGAGAGGGCTTGGAACCCTACCGTGGCGTCAATCAACAGCTCTGTCACCGGAAGGGGAAAATCATCCTTCGGACAGTGGCGGTTGAGATCGCGGAATTCGATACAGACTCTGATCTGCCCGTTCTTCTTCCTGACCGGCACAATGTTAGCCAGCCATCTGGGGTACTGAACTTCCCTCACGAAGTTGGCTTTGATAAGCTTGTCAACTTCATACTCAACCATGGCACCGTGGAATGGGTCCATCTTCCTGGGAGGCTGCTTGAACCCGCGATGGTTCACCGGGAGACCAAGGCGGTGGACGGCTACCTGAGGATCTAGAACCGGCATCTCGTCATAGCCCCAAGCGAACACATCACGGTGCTGTCTGAGGAAGTCCACGTACTGCTGCCGCTCCTCAGAGGGCATGGCGGCACTAACCAATGTGGGTCTTGGATCTTCCTCGGTTCCAAGGTTCACCTGTACTAACTCATCGACCATGGCGGAGACGCCCTCCTCAAAGGCTGGGGGTGCATCTTCCACATCCTCTCCACTCGGGGAGGGATCATCCACGAGAGAGACTGCGTTGGAAACTGAATTGGGGCTACCAGATCCTGCTGGGCCGCTGGTGCTGGCATGGGCGGTCGCGGTCATCTCATCAGGAGACTCACAGGCCGTCGAGACCATGGCTACGTCCAACCGATGGATCGTGAGGACGTAAGCGTCATCCAAACTTGCCTAGGGATCACTTCCAACAGCGACAGGCTCAACCTCACCTGTCAGGATCTGCTTATCCTTGCTCTTGTAATAGTCCGCGTCCAGATAGCGGGCTTCACATGAGGCAAAAGGAGAGGCATCTCCCTGAAGCACGCCTACTCGACCATTAAGGGAGTATTTAAGGCTTTGGCGGTATGACGAGGGAACCGCCGCATGAAGGTGGAGCCATGGCCTGCCCATAAATGCGTTATACGCAGTGTCCTGAGAGACCACCATGAATTCGGTGTTGGCAACCAGGTCACCGAACTGAGTCTTCAAACGTATCTTGCGGACCGGAGTTTTCTCGGTGCGGCCGTACCCCTGGATCCTGAGGTCGGAGGGAATCAAGTCATCCTCAGACAACCCCAATCTCCGGAGCGTCCGAGTTGGAATCAGATTAATCCCGGACCCCGTGTCGACAAGACAGCGCCGGACTTCAAGGCCATTGAACTGGCTAGTAACATACAGTGGACGAATGTGCCCCTGTATAGGAGGGTCTTCATCCTTACCAGAGAACGAGATAACTGCCAAACATTCGGCGTTCTCAATCTCTTCGGCGTGAAAGGCCTCTGCAGCCGCAACCTCTGTCTCAAACTGGAGGGGGCTCTTCAGGGCTTCAGCGAGCGCCTCGCGCATCTCAGGTGACAGGCGCAGAGCCTCAAGGATGGAGAGCCTTGCTGGGATGTCGTCCAAGTGCTTCAGGACATCATACTTTCTTGCCAAGCGCGAGCCCCTGGTTGCAGGAGGTTGCTCTGCGGTTGGAGGAATGACGGGCCTTGCCGGTTGGACCGGCGGCCGACTGGTGCTTGGCGCATCTCACTGTTCACTGGTTGAAGCCCGGGAAGTAGTCACCGTACTGGGGCCAGGAGGCCGGGATGGACTCGTGGCAGGACGGAGCTGGTCGCGACGCGGCTGAGGTGGTTCTGCCTGGTCCCATACCACAAACAGTGGCGGAGGCGAATCCGTCATCCCCGGATGGGGGGGCTGTGCGCGCTGAGCTCAGTTTTGAGCCCACTGCCTAGTCTCAGTGGCGTGCACGGCCTGGCTGGAGGTACCAACTGTCGTGGCCCAGCGACTCCTGTTGTTGCGGTTCCTCTGACTGTGGCAACAACCGGGGACACTAGGGAGGTTCACCTGGTGTTCTTCAACGTCGGGAACCGAAAAGGGATTTACCAGGTCGATGGTATTAATCGAAGCGTACCCAACACTGTCATCGGACGAATCATTCATCACCGGGCGGATCCGAGGAGGGACCCCCATCTTCGGGGGCATGAAATCGCCGAGAGTGCGGGATAGTGGCGGAACTGGCAGGGCGTGCTCTTCCTTCTTGCGCCACCACCGTTTGCTCTTCTCGGAAGAGGCAGGCTGGGACGACGATGCCGGAGCAGCACCCGCAGATTCTGGGTGCTCAGGCTGATTCAAGCGTGCACAGATGATTCCATGGGCGCGAATGATCAACTTGCGGGCCATCCAGTTATTATACTTCTGGGATCCGCGGTCGGAGACCAGCTGCCATTCGTCCTTGTCGCCACTATCGTCATCTGATCCCATGAACACACCCGCCACTTGTGCTGGAGCTGGGCCCAACCTGATTACATTGTTGTTAATCTGGTCTTGGAGCCATTCCTTAAACACGTAGCACCTCCGGATGGTGTGCCCCAGGGCCTGATGGTAAGGGCAGTAGCGGGGGTTATCCGTGAGATGTGCCTCCTCTGGCCTCCAACACTCAGGAAGTCGCACAATCCTCTGCTCCAGGGTGCTCCGGAAATAACCGGGGACCTGATCCTCGTGAAATGAGTAAGTTAGGTATCGCGGGGCCCTGGGAGCGTGGTCTTGACGAGGGGGTAGAGGGGCCTGCCGAGGAGGTGGACCCTGATTATCTCGCCTAGGTTGTGGCGGTACATTACGCGGAGGGGCCGGCTGGTTCTGGGTCTGTCGCTGCTGGGCCGGGAACTGAGCCCGTGGAGGCGGATTCCTGTGAGGCTGTGGAGCTGGCCTCACCGGCAGCAGCTCCAACTGCCTGGGGGCCTCTATCTGGGAAACAGCAGCGGGCTCAGCCCTGCTGACTCTCCTTGCAGGGATCATAGGAGGCAGCGGGTGTGCCTAACTGGCCTGTTGCAGGGCTTCCTCAAGATGTTGAGCTTTGTCTGAGAAGTCCCTGAACCCTCCAAGGTAATTCTGAGTGATCATGGAAGGGACCAGCTCGGTCTTGACGTTCCCGACGCACATTGTCAGCAACTGCTCCTGAGTCAATGGCATGTCAAGGGAATACGTGAGACCCTTCCATCGGGCGACGAAATCCGCGACTCGCTCATCAGGCCTTTGCTTGCACTTGAAGAGGTCTGTGATACTTGTCTTCCGGGTCATGGAACTGAACTGGTAGAGGAACTGTCTACGAAGGTCCTCCCAGCTAGTTATCGTCCCGACGGGGAGCTGGTTGTACCAGACAAATGCTGGCCCTTCCAGTGTCTGGACAAAGTAGCAAAGCTTAGCGGCCTCCTGCTGCGCCGTAGTTCCCAACATAGGCCCGCACCTCGAGTTGAAATGGGCCAAATGCTGTGGCGGATCTCCAGTCCCGTTGAAGGGGGTGAAAGTGGGGTTCCCGAATCTCGGAGGTGCCGGCATGTCATCCACCCATGCTGGGTATGGCTTGTCGTCCGGTGGGATCGCCACTTGTCGAGTCTCCAAGGCTTCCAAGCGGGTGATGAGTGCCGCCATCGGATCGTCCAGACATGGGTTCCAGTCCTGGAGAGGATCTCTAACCACGAGCGCATTGCATGGCTCTTCAATCGGGTCTTCGACCGGGTCGTCGAACTTGGCAGCTCATGGGATGGCGGGCGGAGCGGCCCTTGGGGCAGCGGGAGGAATCCGAGCGGGGTGTCTCAGGTAGTCACGCCACTCGGGAGGGTGTGGTGAAACATACCGCTCCCTCTTGACATAGGCAATGGCCTCTCCCCTGTCGGCAAACACGACATAATCACGGTTGCCCGGGAGAGTCTCGTCGAGGAGTGGTTGTTCCTGTCCCTGCTGTCCTGGCCTAGGATCACCGTAGTCAGGCCGCCGCTCTGCAGCGCGCTCGGCGAGGAGCTGGTCAACTAGCTTCTTCTGCTCGGTGATCTGTTGACGTAGCTTGACCTTTTCGGGATCCTCCTCTGCCCTCTTCATGGAGGCAGATGGGTCGGCGGGCTTTATAGCCCCGCCGTGCTCTTTACCTTTGCTGACGTTTCGGGTCAACGTTAGTGCTTCAGTGGGTGTGGGGAGACCCAGGAGGTTCCTCTGGTGATGAGTAACTCTCACCGATGGATCCAACAACGGATTTTTTTTGGGAGGAGAGCCCCCGTCGAGAAGTTCCATGCCGTTCCCCTCTCCCTACAGGTCAGCCATATTGATCGTTTCCGTCCCTGGGGATGTACCCTCAGGGCCACCCAGTGAATCGGGCTGTCGGCGGATCGCACTGAAGCGTAGGGCAGCGTACTTCCCCCATCCACGGATATACACATGGGGGTGGCTTCCTCGATAACCTTGAAGAGTACTTGAAAACACTCAACGCATCGTTGTTGGAGGGCCTCGTGGTGCCCAAATGACCCAGGGTGCCGAACCGCAGGGAGTGTGGCCAGGTCGATCTGATGGCACTGCTCACCAATATCCTCCAGGTGCGCTTGACTCCCGGGATATGGAATTTGTAGGCGGTGAAGATGGGAGTGAGTCTCCCGGAGATTTCGGCGGAAGCATTCGAACTCATCCGGGGTGAGAGATTCTAGTGCATCAAAGTCTGGTCCTACGACTGGCCAAAACTTCTCAGGGAAGTGGCCCTCTGCAAGGACGGTCCAGAAACTCCACGACTCAAACTCGGGACCCAGGTCTTCTTGGTCCCCTTCAGCGACTGGGAATGGACGGGGAACCGGCAGTGGTGCCGAGGCGGGCCGCCGGGCCGGCGGGCTGGCCGGCGGTGAATACAGCGAGCAGGCCGATTGGCCTCCATATCCCGGGCCGCCCTCTGAGGGTGGCGGTGCCCCAGCTACCACATCACGATAGGACGGGCCGGTGAGTGAACATCCTGCCGTAGCGTCGGTGCTCGCCGAGGGTGCACTAGATCGTGGCTCGACCGTCGGTCCCCAGAAAAGGTCTCCGGCTTCTCCGATCGATGTAGAAGGCACTTCCGGAGGGGCCGGTACCAACCGCAAGCTTGATCCTTGGGGGTCTACCAGGCCCTCGCTACTCCGGATATACCTTCGGAGAGAAGCAGGGATCACATCGATCTCTCTCTCGGGGAGTACGAGGCTGACGTGCCGCATTCCTACCCATGCCCCTGACTGGCGGGATCGGGGGGAGGGCTCCGTCGCCGAATCATACTCCGCCTCTGTATTAGAGAAACGAACTGGTCGGATCCCTGTCCAGAATTCCCTAACATTCCTCCCTCTACGTCGACGCCTCGCCTTCCTACCCCTGGGTGGTTCTTCGGGGCATGGCTGATCTCTGTCCTGGCGTCCTCTAGCCGCACCGGTGTTGGGGCCGAGAGGACTGGAAACCAAGGTGCGAGGAGCACTGGGACAGATATCAAAGGGGACACGGGGAGAGATGATTCCGGGCAGGCCTCCGGGCCGGGATCGGAAGGTGGGATAACCCATGCCTCTTGGATCGGCCACACGGAGTAGACCCTACTGGTGAATAGCGCTACCGTGAGGTGGTCCTCGGTGGCTATTGCCTGTACCAGCAATCGGGAGAGTCAACCCAACCTGCCTTTGGGGAGGTCGGGGCCTCGATCCATTTCGGGCATAGAAGTGCCCCTGCTCAGGATGCGCAGGGGCCTGGTGACTGGAGCCAGCAGTGGCTTGGGCCAACGCGGCCGCTGTTGCTAGGGCCCCAAGGTGGGCATCCTCTTCCGCTCGTGCCCGACGTTGGCGTCAGGACAGACGAGTCAGGATTAGCGGCGCAGGCAGGTGGAGAGCCCGTTCTTCGACTTGAGAAGCCTGGCGGCGGTGTCGACGTGGCCTGGCAGGAGCCCTTATCGCGGATCCCTGGAGAGAATCTCTGATAGGGTGGTCCCGGACATCCTCCACCTCATCCGCATAGGGGAGGGAGCTGTCGGAGCATTCTGGGGATAAACTCCCGAAGCGGTTGGACGTCGAGGTAGGCAGCGGTGCCTCCCTGCGCGGCCCTCGGGGGCGGCGTTGGTGGTGAGGTGCATCTTCCTCGAGGTCTAGGTGAGCCATGTCCCTGGTGGGGATGACTCCCTCTTCCTCATATCTCCGCACCAATTTGTTGATCACCCTTCTCTGGATGGCCTCCGAGGGGGAGAGAGGGCGTGGTCGCCCCGCAGTTGCGGCTGCTGGGACGGTTGTGGAATGGGCGGGACCGCGCGGAGTAGCCGCGTCGGTGTTTCCCCTTCCCCTGCGCCAGTGTGCAGGCGGCGATCGGGCACTGGATTGGGGAACCTGATTCCTGAAAGTAGGGATAAGAACCCATTAATACTGACAGGAAAAGGAATTGACAACCAATCATTAGTGCCACGACGCCTTCTGTGGGGGGAACCCAGGCCATCGACGTTGTGAGACGGACTGACCGATTTCCCTTCCCCATCCCCTGGCGGGTTCCGTGCCGCGGTGCTGAATGATCGGCCGGACAACATGATAGTCTTCCAACACCTCTGAAATCTATCGGTCTTCGTATTGAGGAGAAGATATTCACATCGGGTTCACCATTTTGTGTTTCGGTGCGGATGTGTGTCAGGTTTCTGTTCCGACGCTGTTCCGCCAGGACGCGTTCGCGCGGGCGCCCGTCGACCCGAGGCGATGGGAGCGCGGCTTGTGGCCCCGTAGTCCCGCTTTCCAAAGGCGGGCGTCATCCGTCCCTTATTCAGGGACGTCTGCTCCTTCATCGAAACCGGGATGATGGGATGTCGGCTCCTCCTTCCGTGGATGTCTCCTCGGAACTCGTCGCCTAATCTGGGTCTCCCTCATAGATTTAAGAATGTTCGCGAATCTCGTTCCCGGCGCCATATCTTCATGGACACCGGTTAATTACACTGCTTCCGCCCAGACGATCCAAGGAGTCTAGTCGGGCCAGTAACCCGCGGTGAGGAGACCGGGTAGCTCTGGGTGTTGGGGGCGTGTCTTAACATTGCGGCTCTGCATGTCTGCCTTCTGTCCCTAATAGGGCTTCTCGAAGGCGTGATGGCCTGAGGCATCCTGCGCTGGGTGCGGGGAACTGCGTTACCTGAGGTTTTCCTCAGCTTCCCATGTTTAACACGGGGTATGCCGCGAGTTTAACGTCCAGCGGGGACGGCATCGGATTGATCAACACGAGGAGTGGATCAGATGACAGAACCCCTTGCGGGGAACCTCTGATGTTGGGGCCAGCACATGGGTGGCTTCCCGAGTGAGGTGGAGTGGAATGAAATGGCATGACCCCACCGGGATGTGGCGGCCCGGGTAAGGATCAGGATGGATGATGGAGTGAACAGCTTGGACCCCGTAGAGGCTTCCTACATACCGCGCGTTAGCGCGGATCAAAGTCAGCGTAGTTCGGATATACAGTTTAACGTCATGCTAGACGATGGCAAGCCGACTCACGAGGAGGTCGAGGCTGCCGGGCGGAGGATTGAACCGAACCACCTCACACAGAGGGGGATGGAATGGCCGGGTGGGTCACAGTTTCACGTCATGCTGGACGCTGGTGTTTGGGGCTTACACTCTAAGGAGGCCCATATGCGGCAAAGCTCAGTTGGAGAGGGACTTGGGCCAAAGGTGAGAGACCTCGATCCCTGTCACGCCCTCTACTGGCTTCGGCAGTGGGGAAGCACAATAGAGATACACATGTGCAGTCCCCCACAAGGGCGGATTCATAGGTGAATCGACGCGAATGTGAACCCGAGAGGGGTCCACTGATGGAAAAACCGACGTGAATACGACCGGGATGACCAGGTGGTGGGCTTGAACCTCAGGGAGGCTTCCTACGTACCCTGTTTAGGAGACAGGGATCAAAGTCCATGTAGTTCATTCTGTCAGGACTTACGCAATGAGGCAACCTGAGTGCGGCAAAGCTCAGTTGAAGAGGGACTTGGGCCGAAGGTGAGAGACCTCGATCCCTGTCACGCCCTCTACTGGCTTCGGCAGTGGGGAAGCACAATGGAGACACACATGTGCAGTCCTCCACAAGAAACTGGGGGTTTGTAATACCCTACCCCCGTGGGCGAAGGCCACTCCAATAAATCGTCCCTAAAGAGGGGCAATCCCGACATCCCAGCAGAGACGAGCGGGTGGGGGCCACATCCAAACCGAGGGGGGACCCTGCGTGCGAGGCACGGGATCGGATGAAGCGGACGGTTTAACGTCTTGCCGGACGAAGTACAGTTTAACGTCATGTGTCGAGGACGAAGCAGACAGTTTAACGTCTTGCCGAACGAAGTACAGTTTAACATCGTGTGTTGAGGACGAAGCAGACAGTTTAACGTCTTGCCGGACGAAGTAGAGTTTAACGTCGTGTGTTGAGGACGAAGCAGACGGTTTAATGTCTTGTCGGACGAAGTACAGTTTAACGTCGTGTGTTGAGGACGAAGATTCTTGGCAGTTTACCATCCTGCAACGCGGACGAATGCTGAACAGTTTAACGTCTTGTAGCTCGGACGTGGTAGTGCCGCAAATGGGTCTATGTCACTTCGCGCGAGCCTGGAAGGCCGCACGGGAAGACAATGTACGGTTCGGGCACCCGGGATGAAGATCATCGGGCGCCACGTAGGCGGGTACCCCCAGGGGGTCAAAGGGGGCGACCCTTGGCGGTTTGCGCGCAAAAGAGGAGCTTGGCGCGCAATACCGTGGGTCGGCGCGCAATTGGGCGGTCTGGCGCGCAATTGGGCCAGCGCTTTGCACACGGAAGATGGAGATTGCGCGCACCGGGCCTCTGATAGCGCGCGGGGGAAACGGCCCATTCTTTAACGAATGGCCACTTAGTAAGGGGGGGGGGTGCACGCAATCGGGCTGGATTGCACGCACCCGGGGGCAATTGCGCGCAAGAGGCTTCTTTTGCGCGCGAAGGCCATTGGGTGAGTAGTTGGTCAAAGGAAAGGAGCCAAAGGGGTTGCGCGCGAAGGCAAACCCCGAGGCTTGCTTGTGCGAAATAAAGGAGGTTACCTGAAGATCGGCATTGCGCGCGGAGGGGGTGGGATTGCGCGCACGAGCGACCCTTCGAATTCTGGCAACCTTCAAAATGTTGGGGGTCACCTTGTATTTATAGGCAACCCCGGGCGCGCAATTCGGCTTGCGGGCGCGCAATTCGGCTCGCGGGCGCGCAATTCGGCTCGGGTGCGAAATAGGGGCCCGGCGCGCAATAGGGACGCGCACGGGCGTCGGGCGCGGAAAATTACGCGCCGACTCGGCCCATTGCGCGAATCCTGGAAGGATTGCGCGCGCCTAGCCAATATTGCGCGCGGGCCTCCGATATTTCGCGCAAGGCCTTCGGGCCTCCCGAAAGATGCTTCTGACTCCAAATATGACCTCGCTTTCCTCATCCGGAACTTCGTTGGAGGAGCAACAGACTTTTCCGGCGTCTACAATGGTTATTGGGATCCTCGTTGGGTAGGTCGCCAAATTGAACGGTGTTCTGGATCAACTGCATAATAACAGGCTTGATCTCGAAGTGTTGGGCATGCATCGGAGGTCGGACGATGCCCGTGTTAGCTTTGTGGATTAATGGCAGGCTGTACTCTATGAGATTACGACGTGGAGGTGGCTGCTATGGAAGGGGAACTGGCATGAATTGTTGGTCCTGAGGAGCATAGAATGTCCCTTGACCTTGGATGAAATGTGGCATCCACTCTGGTTGGAATTTTTGGAGTTTTTGCGGATTTTATTCTAGAGCATGTGGAGTTTGCTAGTTCTGGTTGTCATCTGGAACTAACTGTTGTCCAACCTCTTGGACAACAGCTGGATTACCTTCCTCATTCTGCGCCAGTGGAGTGGTTTTTTTGTGTTCGGCCATTAGTGCTCGTTGGCACCTCAAAAACATCTGTTCGATCTCCAGGTTAGTTGGAAAAAACCCTGATGACTCAGTGCTCTTAAAACGTGTTAGTTGGCCTCGCGTACACTTATGGACCTACACAAAACAAAACAAAACACCAAGAATAAACAAGAAAAAAAGGAAAGATAAAAATAAATATGATTAGAAAATAGATTTTTGGGAATTTATGATTTTTATTTTCACTAAGGTTTGATACAAATTTAATTGAAACAAGAATAAAATTACTCTACATCCCTGGAAAAGGCACCAAAATTTGGACGGTCATTTCACTGAAGGTATGTTTTTGGTGCCCCAAATTATATTTACCCTAACAAGTATAGTACTTGTAAGGGGTCGATCCACATGGAACTATGAGGTTATTTTATCTTGATTAATTTAGTTTGTATTTTTTTTAGTGATGTATGCCGAATTTAGAGTCGATTTTGGTTGGTTGTTTGAGTACAAAAAGAACAATTGGTTTTTAAGATTCTTTTAACAAATTAATTACTAAAACTAATGTAAATATAGAAGAATTGGTTTTGATTCAAATAAAGAGAGAAATTAATTGGGGTTATAGATTTGTGATAAGTTCATTATTAAATGATGTTGCTGATGAGGTTGTGTTGTTCATGATAACCCAAGTCTCTAGGTTTAATTTTTAATAATTTTTCCCTGGTCTGGTAAAATTTATATATAGATCTGAAGAAACTAACTCCTTGGTCTGGTAGTTAGTGTTTAACAAATCTTTATTTGGCTTAGTCCATTTTGAGCTGACAGATACTTTTAATGGTTATGGGGTTATTCATCGTTATTCTTCTTTTGAATCACTGAAAATTCTTCCCTTGGTCCGGTACAGAATTTCCAGTGATAATATTAAGTGATTTAAGAAGAATAAAAATAGATTATTAAAACAAACACATTCAGAGAAACTTTATTCAAATTACAACTCATTATCTTCCACAACCCCAACACACTGGGTGTTTAGTTACACATATTGAAAATGATAAACACAAAAATATTGATACCTGATGAAATCATGCTTGGAAATTTGAAAACAGAATGATTCTTTGGTAGATGTAAGAATAGTGGTACGACGGCATAGCATCTTTCCTTCGGGGATTCAACCCTTTCTTCACAAAATACCACACACACACCACCCGTAGTGCGGAGGCAAAGGCCTCTTTTTATAGAAAAATATGTACACTTCTTGTATCAAAAGTACACGGCATGTACTTTCATCAACACATTTTTGGCTTTGTTTTCTCCTCTGGTAGGCGGCCTAGAATGTCGTCTTTGACTTGGAACACGACACTACCTGGTAGGTGAATATACACTGCGTGTAGCGCCACCATACATGGTCTGTAATCTCAAAATTTGGCCACCAACTACTTCTATAAATGCATACATGGCATGTAGAAATGTCACACTGTGTGTCCCCTTCATCTAGTCACATGGGTGTGTAGACTCTTCTTGGCCACCAACTGCTTCAAGAATTTCTTACACAGCATGTAGATATGTGAACACGGTGTGTACCGCCTTCTGGTTACTTGGGCATGTATTTGTCCTGTTCAACCTGTGTCTGAACTGTAATGTACATGACATTTATATAAGTACACGCCGTGTAGTTGTAAATTTGTGCCCTGTATTTCTCCATTTTGTGTATTTTTCCATAAAACTCCTGGAAATGAAAATTATCTCCAAATTCAAAGTATTTGTTCTCTATGCAGTAGGTAATTGCTGAAAACTTGTTCTTATTTTTTAATAGATTATATGAAAATGTATACTGAAATTGGGTGTATCAGTACACATCCTGGAATCATCATGAAATGTAAAATGATGAGGTAATATTTATATTTAGGTTTATGTATTGTAGAATTAATAATAAATCAATGAGAATAATCAATTTTGAAATTTAAATAAATTAAAAAACATTCTATATAATCCATTACATATAAGGAAGAATGTAAAAAAATGAAACGGAAAATAACTGAAAACACATTCTATTTAATAAATAAACTGAGAATGAAATTCATCCCTAGATTTTTTTTCATTGTGAAAATATCCTGGAAAATAATAATAATAACTGAATTATCAATGAATACAGTGCATAATTATTGGACTTAATTTCTGATGTATATGAAAACCTATACCGTCAAGACCGTTTAGATGTTAATTTAAAACTACAATTATAAACCCATATAATTTGGATAAAAAATATGTCTCATGAGACATGTCGATATATAGAGTGACTATATAATTTTCATTCCCAAATATCACCATAATTTCAAAAAAATACTCATATATCAAATAATTGATTTAACTCATAAAAAATATTCCTTATCAAATATCATTATTGAGTAAATAAAAAAAATTATCAAGATTTCCATGGGTAATCAAAAAAATATAAAATTTAAAACCATATGTAACAATATGGCACAATTTTTTCAAAAATCATATCTAAGATAAAAAACATTGATATTTTGAGAAACATTCTTATTGAATGGTCACTAGAGAGTTAATAACGCAATGGGAAAATAATGACAAAAAAGTATGATTTAAGGCAGTGATATCTAATACAATCCCTTTTAAGAATTTAATAATCCATTTTAGAAAAAATAAGGATGGTAACAATATGATATATACCCATTGGAGCACAAATAAGGGTTTTTGTAGTTTATAAAATAAAAAATATCATTAAAAACATTCTTGAGGGAAATATCCTTTTCATTTTGTCATTTTTTCTGAAATATGTATATATGAATATAAATTTTAAAAATAATTCCATTATATATTCGTAAAAATTTAATGTGAACTTTAATGAAATGATGTTAGGTAATTATATACATGTCATACAAGGTAAAAATAACCTTACCTTTTCTATGTAAAATGGTTAGAAAAGTTCCTTGTTTGGAAAGAGATTACAATATTCCATTAAAGTCTTTTTGTAAAAGAATCAATGGGTTAAAATATATTTTAATAGTCCATTTTGAAAATTTTAATGAAACTTTTTTAAAAAAATTATTCAGAAAATATTTACAAAATATCAATTTCAGACTTTTGAGAAAAATGAAATCATATTTTCTTAAAAAATCTTCAAATAATTGTATTTACCAATGAGTGGAAAATATGGTACTACTTGTTGAAAAATATAATTAATAACTAGAGGATCCTGAAAATGAAAGGGTTTAATAAGAAATTATTTTGTACATTCCTTTTATTAATATTCAATAATAAAATGTACTGATTAGATTGAGATTGTGAAATAAAACCATAAAATGATCATAATGATTGAGTGTGAATTAATAAATGAATTGATTATGTGTACGAACTATAAATAAACATAAAATAAATTCATATAAATAAATATATAGTCAATTTCATTATACAAATAATCATATAATATTAATGATAATGTGAAAGTAATATAATCCAATGAAAAGGAATTTAGTTATGATCTTTGATTACCACTTGGTAGCATTAATATCAAATTAAATTAGATGAAATAATTCAAATCGAAATTAAAAACAACATTTTAAATGAATTATTCATGATATTAAAAGTTAAATTGAAAATATATACACCTTATTGAAGAAACTTGTTGCATAACATTATGATATACCTCAATAAAATTAAATTTGGATAGAATCCCTTATCGTATGATCCCTTTTAGATGAAAACCCTTTAAACTCATGTATAATGTTTTTAAGAATGTTATTAACTTATTAAAGAACCATACTAATTTTTATAATGTCATATATGATCCTTTTATAATATATTATCACCCATTTTGTAAAAAACATTATTTATTTTCATTTATTATAGAGTTAATTTCCTTTATTTTTGTGTATAGTTTGACTGGTTAATTTATTTTTCCTATTAAATTGTTTTTTATTTCAGAATATTATTATTGAGAGAAATTATGTAAATATTAGATCTATTTGGTATATATTTTTTAGAATTCATAAAATTTGGTGATAGTAAATGAAATCTACCATTTATAGAGACGGTAGGTTGTAAATACTCATGAATGAGGTTTCCATGTTCATTAATATTAAAAGAATGTAAATTAAATGATATATATATATATTATCATTTAAGAAAAAAATTTAATTCATATATAAATATAACATATTTTAATTAAACATAACCTTAATATATCGCATCTTTACGTGAGAGAATCACATCACTTCACGAGGTGGTAGTCCGTTGTTCATACAAATGATGTTATTATATTCCCCAAAATGAAAATCAAGATGGTTTTCGGTATATAAAAATTTAATAATAATTAATAAATAAAAAATATAAAAAATATAATATATAAATACAATTTATATCATTATTCTCAACCTTTATAGGTGAAAATGAAAAAACAAATGACGTCGATTCATGATGTGGTCGTACGTTGTACACGTGAACAAAGATATTGTAACCCATTTTATGGATGTGTTATGGGTTTAGGTTGTAACCTAATAATTACAACACCTCCTCATATTTATGATTCTGGTGGTACTATATAAGAAATGTACAATAATAATTGAAGGGGTGGATAAAGAAATAAAATAGCAAAAAACATTGATGATTTAAACCTCTTCTATACGGAACTTTTATTTGATTGAAACAAATTCATTCCTTGATTGGATTTATTCTAGAATTAAAGACTTTAAGATGAGTAGAGTTAATTTTTATGTGATTTTGGTAGGTTTTTTACATGGAAAATGTCCTGGTAGGTGTGAATAAATTAGGGGAGTGAGTGACCTTTTATAGTGGAGGTGGTGTGACATCCTTGTAAATACCAAAAATTAAACAATAATGGGAGGTATTCCTTACCTCATGTGCCTAAAATTATTATTTTTTAAAAAAATTATTGGATATGGTAAAATTATTATCATCCAATGGTTTTTGGACATGTTTTGGGTCATTTCCTCCCAAAATAATTTACGAGTAACTATCAGTGAACTCATTTTTACCTTAATCACTCTAATTAACAATAAATGTTTTCACAATTCAATTTGGTAAAAAATTATGTTGAAATTATTAGAGAATATAAATTATTATGTTTAAAATATTTAATCACATTTTTCAATATCAGCTATAGAATTTTTATAATTTAATTTAATATTATTTTTATATGCGTGATGATAAAGCATGTTTGTAATGTGAAAATGTCCATGTGTTTGAGATATTTTTATATCAAAATTCATAATGAAATTGATTATAATTACCTAAATTGGAATAATAGGGTAATAATTTATATAATTTAACTTTGTAAATAATTGAAAATATAATTTATGTCACGAACCGAATCTGGTCACTGCCAAAACTGACACCAAACCTAGCCCGTGACAAGGCCCAAAGGGTGTTCCCGATCCCCACAGGCTGGCACAAGTTCCTGGGTATCATATAATGATAATTGGGAATGATTTACCCGATTTTATAAACATTAAACAACAAACAAACTCAATAAAACAAATCTGGATTTTTCAACTAAAACCATCTTTTACAAACTTTCAGAACTGAATTACATAAAGTTAAAACTATGTTTAAAGCCCATGAAAAAGGTAAAAAAACAAATAAGGATAGACCAAGAACCCTCATGGAAAGGGGCACCACCCTTAAGCCATCTTCACAGGACTTCACCACCAACGACCTGCCAGAAACCCGAACCACTGGAACTAAAAACTATACCCAACCTGCGACAAAAAAAAAAGCTCTACTTACACCCAAGGGTGCAAGTAGAGTGTGATCTAAAGCCCAATAGGATACCACCACTAATAGATTCCATGTGATAAACATTTAATGATGAAAATCATGCAAATTTTCAAAAACATGAGATGCTAGTTAAAATTTCTAAAAGATGCGACATTAAATAAAAATAGTTTTTAGGTGCACTAATTTAAAGAATAAAAACATTTAAAATAAATACCATAGATACTTAATTTTCCAGCCTCTCATACTGTATGCCGATGGTAAGAAAAAAATATCCACTGAGCACAAGAAATGAGAAATAACCCCTATGCACTAGCTAGTTGTGGGTCCCAGGTACCTCGTATCTCGGTGAGAGTAACCATCACAAATATCCATTCTCGTGCATGAGCCACTAGTAGAGAACATACCCATAACCTAGTGGTCCCCAATAATCATCATCATAGTTTAGTTAGAGATTTAATCATCAATCTTGATAAGTGAAACTGAGGCCAAACCCCACGGATTCACTAGCATACTAGTACACGTCCACCCACCTAGATACCTGGGTTTTACATTTGTGCTCAAACAAGTTCAAAAAGTCAAGATATATACTTTTCATATGAAAATATCATTTCCATATCAAAAATTTACCAAACTGCCCACATGTATACCACGCAAGTCACAAATGAACACTTTTCATTCAAATTTATTTTAAATCCGACTCATACAAAAATATCCCACAACACTCTTCACATTACATTAAAACTTCCACAAATCCATTAAAAAAATTTTATAAACCATTCCAATACATTATAACTCACATAACAGCCCACTCAAATAAAATATAATACCACTTTCATCAACAAAATTCAATTTTCACACCACACTCGCACAAAACAGCCCACAACCATGTTTTGCAGCTCTCTTTCCATTTTCTAAAACATTTCATCACTTTATAAAACATTGTAAAAAATATATTTGAAATCTTAAATAACCACCATACCTTTCAAAAACCCATATTAGGTGAACACACCCCCCAAACAGTACATATACACCCTTTTATCCACTTTTTTTAACCAAACAAAACATTCACAATTTTCATAAAATAACTCAAGGGGTGTAACAATGTCTTGCACAAAAAACCCATTTCAAAACCCCCATTAAAGACCAAAACCATACCAATTCCTATCAAAAATAGAATTGGAAGCCCTAGATAAATTTATAAAAACACATTCAAGTGTTATAAAATAACATTGAATAATACCACAAAAGATACAAATGAAAACACACATTTTCCTAAAATGAACTGAAGAAGTATAACAATGTTTTACACATCAAACCTATTCAAAAACCTTCTTTTTAGGACCACATGACACTAGAAAATTAACAAACCTGAATTGGCAGTCCAAACAAGATTTAACAAACCAATTTCATATGTTATAAATCACACCTAAATAAAACCCCATGAGTTACACATGAAAACACCCAATTTCATGTTAAAAAGCTACTATAAAATTTAACACATAACTAAATCAATCATAAACAGTTTTTTCACCACACCCAACATATGAGGAATATGAAAAATTTTCAAATAAATCAAGCTAACTCATCAATAATATTTTACACATGGAACCACCTACCCTTTGAGTCAAAACCCTTGAATTTTGGTGTGAAACCTCAACCGCACCTCCGCCGCACCACAAGGATGTGAAAACAAACCCTAAACCATAATATTTCACCGAAAATACCCCAAATCAAACCCTAGGTATGAACCCTATCTTCTGGACACTCTATAAATTTATGAAAGTGGGAGGAAACCTTAAAGAGAAGGAAGGAATTGAAGAGAGAAACACATACCCAAAATAATCATCAAGAAAACCACCCAAATTCCACTAGCATCTGAATTTTAAAACATCCAACCATTCATGGTAGGTTCGAAAAAAGATTAGTATATCTTTTAGGAACTGGAATGGGGGAAAAAGAGTAAAAATTGAAGAAGTTATTAAAGGATCAATTTACCTCGCCAAATCTGGACGATTTCTGACATTCAGTGACGTTTCGACCAGTTTCACGATTCTATAGAGCTCCAAATTGTAGGAGGAGGGAATGGGGTCGCTTCGTACATAAGTGGGCTCGGGTGAAAGTTGGAATCATCGAAAACACGCAAATATTGAAGGAGATATTAAAGAATTAAAATTTATTTTTAATTCAGAAAATGGGCTTTCGGGCAGGCTCAATCCCTTACATAAAAACACATATCCACCATGATTATGGATTTCTAAATGGTCCAACTTAATATGGTGGTGTTAATAGGTCAGGGGATGAAAATTAGGAATTGGAATGGATGAAAAATGTTGAAAAATGAAGTATTTATAAAGGAATCAAAATTTATTTTTAAATCTGGATTTGGGCTCATGGTTTGGCCTAATTCATAAAAACTCCTCCATTCCTCCATAAATGCTTGGGAAACCCTCAAAACAAAGAATGAGTGGAAATTAAATGGAATTTAACTTTAAAATAAGTTAGGTATGTAACAATTCTCCCCACCATGAAATTTTCCACCCCGGAAAGTCACATTAAGGTCAAAGCAACAACCAAACCCAACTGAGAAACTAAGAGGTACTCTTTTGCCATGTTTCACCCCCAAAGGCCAAAACACCTCCAGTGATCAATTAAGAATTACTCTCACAACCAAAACATACACTAATTTCCTGAAATTATCAATCACATTCATACTTTATCCCAAAAGAAAACCCCTCAAACACTATCCGAACAAGACTCAAGCAATTCACCCAAACGAACAACAACATCCAACAAGGTTACACTTACCTTTAACTAAACCATTGGGAACTCTCCAATCCCAATGTTTACTCAACGGATATGTTGGTAGCTAGATAGTTCCAAATAGGACTACCTACTGCCAATCCAAGACCATGGATAAATCTGAGTTATTGGTATGGGGTGGACACAAATAGGCTCCCCGCCAAAAGAGACAACCTATATTTCTCTGAGATAGAATCAGGACACTAACAGGGGAGGCCTGAACGGAATCCTTAGTACAAAGGGTAGAATTACATTTAATTTTTGTGAAGGAATGTACATGAGAATCATAGTGGGTCTCGCCGACATAAGAACTAACCATCTTAACTATCCAGCATGGGCCGACATAGATAGACCCAATTTTTTTTAACGATTTGGGAAGGGTATAGGGTTAGTCTGCATGATTTGGGAAACCGTGCACTTGCTGTGCAGATCATTCTTTCTACATGGATTCCTAGAACACAGTCACTACTAATCGCTCACAATCTGTGTCCGTAGTATTTCTATCCAAATTTCCAACCATTCTATAATGACTCCATGGAATCCAAAGTGGGAGGGAATGACATTACACGAAGTCATGGGTACAAGGCCATACACCTATTTCCACCGAACGGGAACAAAAGAGAAAATATGATGACACCATAGGTTTAAAATCTTCTTATCTTTAATGATGAGTATAGGACATTGTACAAGGGTTTAAACGACCCAGGGATTTCCCCTGACTACGAGCTAGCTTCTCTCAGAGTCTTATGGCTGGAGCTCAAATGATTGAAGCATCTTTCACCTTGCAGTTGGGCTTTGGAATCCCCTTGGATGATAATTATTCTTTCGATGCAACCAACAATTGCACCGCAATCCCCGATATGTTTTCCATGACATAAAAAATTCCAAACTCACATTACCCTAACCCGATGTTTCACTGAAACAAGGGTTTAGAAAATGCACACACAACAATCCTTGTTTGTTCGGGTGAGAAACAATAGATGTAAAGAACACCTAAACTCACCTTCCTCTAAAATAGAATATTTTGAAGTTTTTCCAAGGGAGACATTTTCCCAACATAACATGGAATCTCAGAGGATTTCACGACATTCACCTATACGGTCAACCGAGCACATGACATCATAATTCATCACCAAACATGACCATTACGACTGTTATAAACAATTCATAGAGAGGGACCTTATACGACATCCCCAAACAACACACAATTCTAGAAAGTGGCTACAATATCCTATCATGACAATATTTCCCACACTGTTGGTTTAACATGGACTCATGCTTCATAGAAAATTTGAATAACCCAAAGGTCCTCTTAGAAACCATCGAGACACTCATCAACACTAACAACCCTAGACCATAGCCACCTTCAATGAATCAGGAAACTTAAGAAACTAAAGTCTATTTCAACCTTTCATGAGCACTCTCCCATTACAAGAGGATCTAAAAATCAAATAAAGGAATGGGTTTAGACTCAATCTACAGATCTCGAGAAAACAAATATTCCTTATATTGATCAACTGGATGATTTTCGAATGGAAAAACAATCTGGGTTGCACTTCAGTTATGCATTAACCCTTAATGGGGGAATACCTTATCCAACAAGAGAACCTAAAGACCCAACCATGCTGCTCCATTGGCCAAAATTTTCCACAAACCAGATCCAAACACATGAAGGGATCCACCATCATAGTTTCTTGAAACATATCTCAGAGGAGACTACTAACCAGTCCCTCTACCCAGCTTACCGACCAAACACAAACTCAAAACATAGTTTGAACAGGACGGGTTCATGGACTCAAAACATCCCACAACATCAACATTTTCCAAAAAAACATAATATAAACCATCTCAATCAATTCATCAATATGTAATGTTTCTCTTTAAAAACCATTCTTTGAAAACAAATGGTTCATCAGTTAGCGCATCCACCAATGGTACCCCATGGGCCTTACACATGCATGTTTCTGTGCCACACTGGGCACCCTCCTCATATCTATCCTGAAACTCATCCAGTCATGTCATCAACCATCCATATTCCCATATAACCCCATACATGTTGTTTCTCATGAAAATACCAAAGGATAAAACAAAAATTCTTTCCACTTTTCAAAACCATAATGGTCAACCAACACATCTTTTTCTCAAAACTGCTAACCACGAGATCAGAATCCCAACTCACATCTTGCAAAACTTTTCAGAAAGACACAACTATTTAGCAAATAACTCACTTTCAAGATATTCAAATCAATTTCAAAACATATAATCCCATTAAAACACCCTTTGATTATTTAGAAAACTCTATTGGAAACACTTTTCAAAACCAACTTCAATATAGTTCCTGCTTTCAAAAGAGGTGTTAACACACCATTTTCCATTTCAAAACAATTCTAAAAATTCATTTCCACCATTTCATAAATCAATCCATTCCCACTTTATTTGAAAATAATTTCACAAAAACTTTACACTTATTAAAACCAAAGTTCCACGATTTCAAAACCTAAGAACAAAACAATGTGAGAGGAAACTAGTTTCAGTGGGTGATTTGGGCATATGGTTGGCATCCATACTCCAATCAATTCACTGTCACATAGAGTTATCTAGGGAATATCATTATCTCCTCATGGCTTTCCAGGCCCTGCGAGTTCACTAGGACCATTAACCCAACTCTCTTTTCATTTCCCCTAATCATCAGCGAACCCAAAAAAAACAAAAGGGCTTAGATAAATCCCAACTTCTCTTAGAAAATTCAATCCCATTATGAGGTGTGGTGATCAGGAACACTACCCATAACATGAATTCCATGTCCCAACAAACCTAACTCCAGAATATCCTAACTCTTCCCCAAATAACATGACTCAAGGAGTTAACCTGAACCTCCCTCTGATACCATTTTATCACGAACCAAATATGGTCGCCGCCAAAACCAACACAAAACCCAGCCTGTGACAAGGCCTGAAGGTCATTCCCGATCCCCACGGGCTGGAACAAGTTCCCGGGTATCATATAATGATAATTGGGAATGATTTACCTGATTTTATAAACATTAAACAACAAACAAACTCAATAAAACAAATCTGGATTTCTCAACTAAAACCATCTTTAGAAAATTTCAGAACTGAATTACATAAGTTAAAACTATGTTTAAGGACCATGAAAAAGGTAAAAAAACAAATAAGGACATCCTAAGAACCCTCATGGCAAGGGTCACCACCCTTAATCCATCTCCACAATACTTCACCACCGAGGACCTTCCAAAAACCCGAACCACTGGAACTAAAAACTGTACCCAACATGCGACAACAAAAATAACCAAGTCTACTTACACCCAAGGGTGTAAGTAGGGTCTGAGACAAAGCCCAATAGGATACCACCACTAATAGATTCCATGTGATAAAAATTTAATGATGAAAATCATGCATGTTTTCAAAAACATGAGATGCTAGTTAAAATTTCTAAAAGATATGACATTAAATAAAAACAGTTTTTAGGTGGGTAATTTAAAGAATAAAAACATTTAAAATAAATACCATAGCTACTGAATTTTCCATCCTCTCATACTCTATGCCGACGGTAAGAACAAAATATCCAATGAGCACATGCAATGGGAAATAACCCATAGGCACTAGCTAGCTGTGGGTCCCAAGTACCTCGTATCTCGGTGAGAGTAACCATGAAAAATATCCATTCTCATGCACGAGCCACTAGTATGGAACATACCCATAACCTAGTGGTCCAAAATAATCATCATCATAGTTTTGTTAGAGTTTTAAGTGTCAATCTTGCTAACTAAAACTGAGGCCAAACCCCATGGATTCACTAGCATACTAGTACACGTCCACCCACCTAGATGCCTGAGTTATCCCTTTGTGCTCACACAAGTTCAACAAGTCAAGATATATACTTTGCACATGAAAATATCATTTCCATATCAAAAATTCAACAAACAACCCACATGTATACCACACAAGTCACAAAAGTACACTTTTTATTCAAATTGATTTTGAAATCTGACTCATACAAAAATATCCCACAACACTCTTCACATTACATTGACACTTCCACAAATCCTTTAAAAAAAATTTATAAACCATTCCAAGAAATTATAACTCTCATAACAGCCCACTCAAATAACATATAATACCACTTTCATCAACAAAATTCAATTTTCACAACACACTCACACAAAATAGCCCACAACCATGTTTTACAGCTCTCTTTCCATTTTCAAAAACATTTCAGCACTTTATAAAACATTCTAAAAAATATATTTCAAATCTTAAATAACCACCATACCTTTAAAAAACCCATATTAGCTGAACAAACCCCCCAAACAGTGCATATACAGCCTTTTATCCACTTTGTTTAACCAAACAAAACATTCACAATTTTCATAAAACAACTCAAGGGGTGTAACTATATCTTGCACACAAAACCCATTTCAAAACCCCCATTTAAGACCAAAACCATACCAATTCCTATAAAAAATAGAATTTTCAGCCCTAGATACATTTATAAAAACACATTCAAGTGTTATAAAAGAACCTTGAATAATACCACAAAAGATACAAATGAAAACACACATTTTCCTAAAATGGCCTCAAGAAGTATAACAATGTTTTACACATCAAACCTATTCAAAAACCTTATTTTTAGGACCACATGACACTAGTAAATTAACAAAAAAGAATTTTCAGGCCAAAAAATATTTAATAAACCAATTTCATAATTGATAAACCACACCCAAATAAAACCACATGAGTTAAACATGAAACACCCAATTTCATGTTAAAAAGAGACTATAAAATTTAACACATAACCAAATCAATCATAAACAGTTTTTGCACCACACCCAACATATGAGGAATATGAAAAATGGTTAAATACACCAATCTAACTCATCAATAATTGTTTACACATGGAACCACCTACCTTTTGAGTCAAAACCCTTGAATCTTGGTGCGAAACCTCAACCGCACCTCCTCCGCACCACAAGGATGTGAAAACAAACCCTAAACCATAATATTTCACCAAATATACCCCAAATCAGACCCTAGGTATGAACCCTACCTTCTGGACACTCTATAAATTTATGAAAGTGGGAGGAAACCCTAAAGAGAAGGAAGGAATTGAAGACAGAAACACATACCCAAACAAATCTTGAAGAAAACGACCCAAAATCCACTGCCATCTGAATTTGAAAACATTCAACCATTCATGGGAGGTTCGAACAAAGATTAGGAGATCTTTTAGGAACTGTAATGGGGGAAAAATAGTAAAAATAGAAAAAGTTATTAAAGGGTCAATTTACCTCTACAAATCTGGACGATTTCTGAAATCCTGTAAAGTTTCGACCAGTTTGGTGATTCTATCGAGATCCAAATTATGGGAGGAGGGAATGGGGTCTCGCCTTAAGTAAGTGGGATCTAGTGAGAGTTATAATCACCGAAAAAAGCAAATTGTAAATGAGATATTAAAGAATTAAAATTTATTTTTAATGTAGAAAATGGGATTTCGGGCAGGCCCAATCCCTTACATAAAAACCCATATCCACCATGATTATGGATTTCTAAATGGTCCAAATTAATATGGTGGTGTTAATATATCAGGGGATGAAAATTATGAATTTGAATGGATGAAAAATTTTGACAAATGAAGGAGTTATAAAGGAATCAAAATTTATTTTTAAATCTGGAATTGGGCTCACGGTTTGGCCCAATTCATAAAGACTCCCCCATTCCTCCATAAATGTTTGGGAAACCCTCAAAACAAAGCATGAATGGAAATTAAATGGAATTTAACTTTAAAATAAGTCATGTATGTGACAATTTACATTCTAAATTATTTTTATGAAATGTCGGCTTTCATTTAAATAAAGTGTTCTCCATTATTCATAAAAGAATGATGTTTCCTAGAAAAATACGAAAATTACCCTTAAATAATTTATATGGAACAATTTTGAAAATGAAGTTTATTTTTTCAAAAAAAAATTCTGAATTTTAGTTTTAAAACAAGTACCCCATTAATAGGTGGAAACCCCATCTTTAGAAAAATACAGTATTTTGTGGTTAGAATATGATTTATTATTATGTTATAACTATAAATTCTATTGAGTAAATTTAAAAACCTTTTATTGAATATATTATATATAAATTTAATTAATATAACACATTAAATATAATTAATTTCATTTAATTAAATAAAACGACTTTTTTAGATAAATATAGATTTTTATTAAAACGTTTCAATTATATTCAATTGGTTTTTATATTAACTTATCAATAATTATTAACAGATAAATTTAATCAAATATTTTCATAACATGGTTAATCATATTCATAACTTCATATTTAATAGCAATCAAATAATTTTCATTTCAAATAATTATATTAATATCATATATATGTTTTGTGAAACCCAGTGGTGTGTGCAAAGAAACCTTTCTAAGGAACTCATTATTGCGTGTAATGTAAGATAATCTCAGTGTTGCATGAATTTAAATATATATATATTTTTTGTTTAAAATAGTAAATATATCATAGGGTATTGGGGTTTTATATTCTCTTATACATATGGTATTTCATTTTAGACACTCTATCCAATATAATGTCCATATTTTTGAATTTTGTGGTGTCACATTCTCCCCACATTAAATTAATCATGCCCTCGTAATTGAAACTTGATATCACTAATCAATGTTTTGATATTTGAAATATTTTTTTAAAAACTCAAAATCATAAATGATTTAATATAATACCCTCTTAATAAGAGTGTAAGGAATATAAAATAGACTTATGGAATAACATATCACATAGTTTCTATGTAGGAGAACATTAGTGGAAAATAATGATACAGAATATATTGAAAAACATAAATACTTATAGGTAGTGATTTAGTTCACTCATCAAATGCATGCTAATGATCAATATAAATTTGAGGGAATCGAATCCTTAAATATATAATGATAAAAATGAACATTTGATTCATTGTATATGAATGTAGTAGAGAATAATTTCCGTATTGATATTATTTTCCTCATGTAGGGTAATTATTTTACTACCTATGATTTTATAGAAATATTCATAAATGATATATATATATTTCATAAACAAATAAATGATTATTTGGTTGTGTTTTGATCCATGTCACATTTATCAATATACACTAGTAAATGAATAACCAATAATGATATTTTATTCTTGGAGCACTAAAATTCACATTTAATTGGTTATATAATCCTTAAAAGATTGAATGTTTTTCCATATATCTATAAGAATTTTCCAAAACAAATATGTTTTTTAAATTAATATATAAAACTAAAAATTAACACTAATGGTTCATCATTAATAGTCGTTTATCATATCGTTTAAATAAAAACAATGACATATTAATTAAGACATTGAGTAGGATAATGGTTGGTATTAAAACCATATTGTACTTCGGTTGTTGGTTCAAGACCCACCCCTTTCTGTATTCTTTATGTTATCAACCTTCATGTGGGATATATGTTTTCTAATATATATTCTTATAATGTTCTCTAAAGTATTATGGACATCTATGAAATAAAATTAATCACTAAATATAATTTTCACTAAGGTTTTCAATACCAATTACTTTTCATCCTCAATGTATAATAATCTTATTTGACTATAATGAGAATATTAACCCTAAAGGTTATTAATACCATCAACATTAGGTCTATGAAATTTAAAGGCATCGTTACTCAAATATCATTTCCACTAAAACATGTATTGATCTAAAGGTTTGTTTTTTCATAAATTATATACAAAATATCTTTAATCATTATAGACTCTCATTACATAAAACTTTAAAATATATTTTAAATTATTCAAAAATTAAATTGATCTTAAACTCATTTGACCATGTTTTAATATATGAATCTTATGTGAACACACATATTTTTATAGAATTTGACATAAACCTATGATGATTTATAATTCTTAAACCCAATAGTCTTGGTAAAAACACTTCAAAATATAATTTTAAAATTCCGATAAATACTTGATGAATTCTATTTCAATATAGTTATTTCATTGGTTTTTTTGTTAGAAATAATATCATTTATAGGATGTATAAATATTGAAACATTGTATTCAATATAATCAATTTAGGATTAACCTATGACATTCATTTTAATTAAACATTTAAATCCCTCATTAATCGATTGTGAAGAAAATATAGTTTATCCTAAATATATCCCTTGGGACTTTCAATATTGGTTCTTAGAAAGTTTCATTATCTTACACCAACTTATACTCGAGTCATGTTCAACAAAACCTTTTTGTAATTTTTACAACTAGATACATATATTACAGAACCACATCCACCTTTAGTATGTACATATGGATTCATTTCACGGATGAACAATATAATCTATACCATAATAGAACTTAGGATATTCTTCTATACGTATTCTAAAATTCTATCACAGAGTTTCATTACCAAATATATTTTTTCAAAAATATAGTTTCCAAGGTTTCATATAAAAATTATCCAATACCAACTCTTATGATTTCGACCCTAGAATCCTAGACTTGGCCCCCACTACAATTACAAAGACGTAGATACATGATTTATATCACAGAGAACTAATCATTTTAGTAGCCTTGATAATCTATATACATACGTGGGACTTGTATTACAAATGAAAAAAAAATAATTTCAACATAATGTTTTTCAATAATAACATTATACTACAAAAAATATCCTTGCATGTATTTTATAGTACAGTCCATTGAATCCTTGAGAAAAGAACCCAAAACGGGGTGATCTCAAATTCTCAATAAGGGTTTAGTCTGTTGGAATCAATAATGAATCATTTATCATAATCAATATGGAAATGTAAATAAATTATAATTAATTCTATCAAATCAATAACAGATAATGATGTGTGTAAATAGTATTTAAATTTTAATAACTAAAAACAGATTTAATCTAAATAACTTCACTATCATCACATTATATGGAAGAATCAATATGGAATGGTAAAATTTTTGAGAATACATTACATTTAATCCATAAACTAAGAATGGAAGGAATATACATATATATCTCATAATGAAAATTTCATGTCTAAAAATAACAATAGATAAAATCTCAATGAGTTCAATGCTTAATTATCAGATGTCTTGTTTAAGGAAAAAGAAAACCTATATATTGAAGTCCTTTCCTTGGACTATTTAAAACATTAGGTAGATATATATTTAATTTGGAAATTTTATTTTCCTCATGATACCTATCAATTCATCACTATGGTATTTAAATATCTCCCTCCTTACTTCCAATCCAAATAAATCCTCACATATCAAATAAAAAATTTAATTCCCAAACAATGTGTCTTATCAAGTATCAGTATTGAGTAAGGAATACATTTTTTACAATATTTCCACAGATAATCAATGAACTGTAAAAGTGAACACTGTATGTAAAAATCGTATAATGTCTATGCAATAATCAAATCCATGATAAATGACAATGCTATTTATGGTTAATATGTTGTTCAATGGTCACTGTAAAGTTAAAAAATCAAGGGTGTTGTAATGACTACAAATATTATTGATGGAAGTGAATTTCATACTATCAATATTCAAAATATTAAAAATCTAATAAAAAGAATAATAATAATGGTATCGATAATACATATTTCAATTTGAGTATGAATAAGGTTTGTCATTGTTTGGATTAAATAAAAAATATATTTAAAAAAATATTGAGGAAAATATCATTTTCACTTTATTTTTTCTGTAAATCTTTTTCTTCATAAATCACTGTTAAAAACATTTTTTTTCATAAAATAATTTTATACTGGAAAAGAATGATTAAAATAAATTATGGTGGGTAAATTTGTATATGTCATACATGGTAAAAATAATATTCATTTTCCAATTTGAAATGGTTACACAAGTGCACTGTTTAGAAAGTGATAAGACGATTCCTTTGAAAAAATATTATAAAAAAGAAAACAGGTAAAAATTAATTTTCATAAATTATTTTGGTAAATGTTAAAGATATATTACTGAAAATATTTTTAGAAAATATGGTTTAGAATGAAAATTAATGTTTGACGAAAGAGAGAAATGAAGTGATAGTTTATTAAATATTTTAAAAATATATTTATGTGACAAATAGTTAAAAATAGTAATATCACTTGAAAATGGTTATGAAGTCATATTTTATTAGTAAATGTTATTGAAATTTCCATTATCTTATATTCAGTATTAAATAATATGGATTAGAATGAGATTGTGAAATAAAGCCTTAAAATGATCCCAGTGTTGATTTGAAAATTATTAAATGAATTGATTATGTGTATTATCTATAATTACACAATTTTTTTTTAAAAACATAAATAGTTATTAAATTTTATTATACACATAATCATATAATATTAATAATAACGAGGAAGTAATAATACACAATGAAAAAGAACTGAGTCATGAAATTTCATTACAACTTGGTGACATTAAGTTCAAATCCCATTCAATGGTATAATTCAATTGAAAATAAAAATACAATGAATAATGAAATATTCATGATATTAAATGTAAAATTGTAAATATATATTCCATATAAGAGTTACTAGGTTAATAAAATTATGATATTCCTCGATGAAATGAAATTTAGAGGGAATCCCTTACCTCACACTCCATATTTATTAAAAACCTTTTAACATCACGTATATTGGATTTAATCATGTTATTAAATTATAAATTAATAATATTAATATTCATAATATCATATAAGATCAATTGATAACAACTTATCCACATTTTTTAATAATATTTCAGTATTTTCATTGTTTCAGTTGTCAATTACAATGTTTTTTGAGTATGTCTTGACTTTTTATTTCTATGTTGCACTTACATAGATCATTATTTAATCATAAATAATTTTCAATACATCCTTTTAAAATCATATATTTTTAATATATGTGTATTTAGAGTAATCTATAATATATTTTCATAGGAAATTAAATACAGAATACATGGGATGGTAGTCAATACCCTCGAATGAACGATGTTTCCATTTACATTTCATAAAGAATGATAGTAAAATAATATATATATATATATATATATATATATATATATAATCTTCTCTATATAATTATTTTTTCATACATAACACTTATTTTTATTAAACCAACATTAATATGTTCCATGCAAAGTAGGAATGAGTCTGATCACTTCGCGAGGAGGTACTCCACCGTACAAATGAACGATGTTTTCAAATTCGAAAAAAATGGAAAACATAGAGGTATTTATTATATAATAATTAATGAACATAAATACATATTAAATAAAATAAATATAACATATAAAAAATATTTCCATAATTATATTCAAACATTATAGGTGATAATAGAAAAATAAATGGCATAGCTTTGTGAGCCAGTAGTCTACTTTACATAGCACTGATTAATTCATAACCCATTTGATGGAAGTGTGTTTGGGTGTGGGAAAAAAATTACATAAAAACATTTATTAATATTTATTGAACAAATGTTTTTATATAGTAATGGTATATTAATAATTGAAGGGTTTCGAGAAAGAAATAAAAATAAATAAACATCAATGAACATTATTTCTTCTTGAGGTAAATTCTATTGGTTTTCACCAAAGGCCTTCCTTGGGAGACATTATACCAAATGTGTGGATTCTAGGATGAAGATATGGAAGTTAATAAGTATTTTGGGTGGGTATTTTTTCAACCAAATGGTTGGGATGTAATGAATCATATTTTATTTATATTATTTTGATATCATATATGGATTATTTTCTAGACAATGCTCAGAGATGGTGTGTGATTTTGAGGCCTAGTGTGCCTAGATTAAATGGTTGAAATATATTAAATTTATTTATTATCACACAAAAAAAATTCTAAAAAATTGAAGTAAATTTTAAATGGGTGCCTAAATCTGAAATATGAGGGTATCGTTGTGTTTAGAAATGTTTTTTACCCTAGGTACAACCTAACAATATTTGGTCTGGTCCGTCTGTGAAAAATGATGTCACATGCATAAAATGAATAAAATTATTTTATAAAATTATTTTTATATCGTTTTGTTGATGTCGTGGTAGTTTCATATTTTAATAAAGGTGTTTGTCGGAAATAAAAAAGTTACATTCATAACCTTGAAGAAAATAGAGGATTGTTTGAGAGAGATCTAAAGAATTATCTCAAGAGAATAGTGACATGATATTGGATTGACGATTGACAACCAATCGATTAGATGGATCTCACCAACAAACATGACGTGACAACTATTCTTTGTCGGTGATCAAACTGATTCAATATGAGGCATATGTTTCAATATTTTTAATTCCCCATTCCTAATTTCTATGATGAATGGAAATCAAACGATGAATGAATTGATTATCATATCGATCACTTTGCGGGCTGGGATTTATTTTTTAGGGATTTAATGGGAGAAAATATATGATTCAATTTTCGATGGATTTTATTACCATTCTAAGTGAAACACACCACATAAACATTGATAGAGGTTTTTCCTTATTGATTGATTGTTCTTTTATACCTCAATTCGGTGTTTGACCATGGGAATTCTTCATTTCCATGAGGTTCAAATATTCTCAATCAATCAATCATTGTACATATGATTCTAAGAAAAATGATCTGAAATAAAATATATTGGATCATCATGATGTGATGGAGGTGAAAGGATGGTTGCAGCATTTAATTGAATGAAGGATGGTACCATATTTCATGTTCTTCAACATTCTTCCACACAAAACAAAGAAGGTTGATTTTAATCATCTTTTCGAGTAGGTCCAATGGTGAAACATGTTCATTTAGTGATGGAATGGAAAAAAACATCATATCAAGAGTATTATACAAAGGCAAGTCCATAAATCAAAGGGCATAGTGGTGGAGGTGACATGTAACCATAGATCTAAGATTTTGGAAAATCCCATAACACACGGTGTGTAATCTGAAATTACATGGAATGTGGGTCCCATTCAGTGGTGGCTAGGGTTTCAGGATTAAGATGATTATCACACATCATGGGACACCTATCACATGAAGTGTGACCCTCCTTTGATGAATTGATGTATACTTTACAAGTACACAGACATGGTTTGGAGTACACCAGCATGGACATTCCATGTACTCCCACAAATACATGGATTGGCATACATGTACCGGTACACAGATAGGGATTTTGTACATGGTCATAGCCAGGAAACATGAGCAGGATACAATGTTTTTCAATATACTATGTATATCATTCAACACACCGTATAAATGGAGACTACATTCCTTATTAGGCTCTTCCACATAGGCATGAAATTTGATAACTGGAAACACCAGGAACCCTTGGGACACATAATGTGGTCCCTTCAAGAGTTCTTGAAGATCTTCATATTCTTAGTTTGGATCATTATAGGTTGAGTGTGTTCCCATGGTCATTTACTTAAAGTTTATAGTGTAGTATTATGTCCACATCACTAGATTCTGATCCCCTATAGAGGAAGAGTCCTAGATAGAGTTGTGGTGTCCCTATGTGAGAATGGAGTGCGACCCTCTATCCATCCAAGTAAGAATTTGTGTAATCAGCATGAACTCACCAAGTAGGTCTTGGATCCTTCATCTAGAATTCCATATTGGTAGGGGTGTGGAAACATTGACATATGATCCACTATATATAGGGATAATCCAAACTGCGTTCATGGTGCCACCAGTGGTTCTAAGTGTGACCCATTGTCTGTGTATATCAATACTCCCTTAGACCAATGAGTATATTTTGGTAGGGCCAAATAAAATAGACCTATTCATCAATTACCTCAAATGATAGCATTTCATATAGAGTGAGTTCTCCTGGAACAAGTATTTCATCGAGTAGAATTTTGTGGATGATAATTATTTATGACTACCATATGGTATGGTGTCTTTCATGAGTATATTTAGGATCTTATTCTTTCTCACAATTATATAATTTTACTTATAACTTTAATTTAGCTATCTATACTAGGGTTTTCTTGTTTACTATTTTTGGGGTGTCCCACTAAGTATTTTTATACTCACCCCTACATGGTATTTACCCACACGTGTCATGTATTTTATAGACGATGACACTTTTGACCTTATCTTAGGTGTATAGGTAGCAGGTGGAGGGTAGCTAAAGATTGACATACTAATGTGTTTAATGTGAACGTTCTTTTGAGTTAGTCTTATCCCATAGAGAAAATTGGACCATTTACTGTTTTGGTTGGTTTTTTTAGGAAACATTTCTACTTTTTGTACATTACTATCATACATAATTATGGGTTCTTAGTTATATGCATGAATTCTTTTAGTTGTTTTAAATTTCATCATTGAGTGGTCTTGGAGATTTGTGTGTGTGTACAGGTACATTAGGAAAATTCCTACCATTTGTGAGATATTCTTTCTTGTGATGGTCTCCCTTCGCAGACTTATTGGTGGTAGTCTAGGGGTAGTTATAGGTCAGGACCCATGAGGACAAGTCATAAAATAATGGAATCAGAGGAGGTTGGTTCTACTTTAAGACTGGGAGTCTATGAGATAGGTTGGGTGAACTAATGATAAGTGTTTAGAGTTTGTAATTTAGTCTAGGGAATCTAGTATTGGTGCGACAACCTATTTATGCATACAGAAGGACTCTTACCACCTAATTTTCGACTCAGTGCATGAGAACTCTAGTTTCATGGAATACAATGGTATATGCATCATATACAAATGGTTGTGATTTTCATTTACTTCTTAGTTAGCTCAAAAAATATAATCTTTTCATCATGTTACATCTTGTTTTATTTTAGGATGCATCCACATGGACATCCATCTAGGATTCCACCTTGTGATCATGAGGATTATTAGCCTAGTGACGAGGAATTGGTAGAAGGTCTTGTATCAGATATAGCACCTATGGGTGGTTTACTATCTATACCACCACATGTAAAGAAATATCTAGCACTATCCTTAACAACTGAAGATGTACATGGGTTAAGTACATTGCACAACTTTCAGAGGTAGAGACCTCCCATGTTTTGGGGTAAGCCAGACCCCCATGTGGATGATTACTAGATGGATGCACTCAATCATGTTTTCCACCTTGTGAGGATGCCTAAAAACTAGATGTTAGTCCTCATGGTGAGTCTTCTTCAGGGCACTAATAGTCGATATAGGATTTTGGAGACTCAATCACATGATTAGACAACTATCATCAGGTATGAATATGAGAAACTTTTCAGAGACGAGTTCTTTTGGGTCATATTGCGATCAGTGAAAATATCGGAGCCCCTACAACTACAAGAGGAAAGTATAAACATGTAAGATTACTTAGTATGATTCACTGATATCTGGCGATACTCTTTGGATATGGTGTGTGATGAGTTCTTCATGGCTCAGACCTTCGAGCATGAATTGCACCGATACATAAGGACATCAATGGTGTCTATTAGAATTTTGTCTAATTCTAGAGTGTTTGAGAGATCCTTGTTGGTATAATGTTTTTTGTAAAAGAATTCACAAGTAGTGGGAACCCAGTAGCTGCGACATCAGTAAAAGGTAGCCGATGGCAATCACATAGATTCAACTGGGTTAATGATTTAGGGGATGATCCTAGGAAAATAGATTTTTTTTTCATGCCTCTGATGGTGGCTCAAATATTTCATGGTATATGAGGTTTTTCACTTGATATAGTTAGGGACATTTGGCCTAATATTGCATAAATCATACTAAAACTAATTGTGGGACTATTGAGGGACCACTAAGATAGAGGCTAAGGAAGGAGCAGGTTGGTCTGTAAAGGTTAGGACATTGAAGAGGGGCCTATAAAAAAGCATGAGGTGGTATGAAGTTCAACCTATGTCACCAACACCTCCAGGTTTTCCATGCTAGGATCAAGGCACTGGTGGACATGGCTGAGCCCAAATAAAATATATAGATGCCTATGACCCCAATGATCTAGGGATTATACAAGGTACAAAATATTTATTTTCTAATTTATATTTAGTATTAATAGACATGATGTCTATCGATTCCTTCCATTCCACATCACTGGTTTTGGACTTATTGATTACAATTGAGATTTTGAATTGATCCTTGTGATTGGAGACTATGATGGGTAGTGACTTTTTTCTTTTTCAACTGTGATGATAGTGATACCTAATACTTGGAGGAGAGAGTTTTTAATGGGATATATTTTTTGAATCAATGTTTTCTTACAACATCATCTTGTGAATAGATAGGATATCAACATTTTCTGACCTGATAAACTATTTTAGGTTAAGGGTGTGGTGTTTATATAGTAACAGAATGAGGTTTTTCATTGTGGGAGAAAATAAAACCAATGAAGAATTGGATTAACTCATGCATAATAGGGTTCATCCAAATACTCTTCAGATTCCCAGCCTGGCCCTCTTTGATGCGGATGTGGTGAGATTTTTAATTTCTTATAGTGGTGGTAGAGTAGGGGGATGTATTTTTTGAACACATACCTAGTTTACCTCCCCTGTGAGAGGTAAATTTCTACATCTAATTTCATCCATGGATGATAATGATATCTACACCATCATATCAGATGGCTCCCGTAGAGCATCGAGTGATCAGGATGACATTGGAGGAGTTGAAGATGAAGGGATTAATGGGATAGATAAGTTCCCCCAAGGAAGACATGATATTGTTTCCCAAAAGGTGGACGAGAGAGTGTTGTTATGTGTGGATTAGCAGCCCATGAACTAGGTGACCTTGAAGAACATTTATTCACTTTTGAGGATCAATTATTTCTTTAATTAGTTAAAAGCTGCACGATGGTCCTTGATCATTGACCTCAGATCTGGAAATCACAAACTGTGAGTATGGAATATAGATATACTAGAGACAACATTGATATGTTTCTTCAGTCACTATATGGTGATGTTGTTTATCATGGAAAATCCTACAATAGTGTTCATGGGACCCACACACTGTATATTTAAATCATTCTTATACTGGTTCATGTTAGTCTTCATCGATGACATCCTAGTGTATTCAACATCTGAGGAGGATCATGAGTGACACTTGAGGATGTTCCTAGAAATACATTGAGAGAACTATAATTATGGTAATATCTAAAAGATTTAGTTTTGGATTCGAGAGGACTAATTTTTTGGACATGTCATTTTAGTGGTTGTATGTTCAGTTGATATAGTGAAGGTTCGTGTAGTGGTTTCTTGGGAGACACCAAACAGTGTTTCTGCGGTGTATAGTTTCTTTTTTTTAAGGTTGGTACTAAAGCCTCATTTATTATTAAATCAAATCAAAGACCTCTTTAACTGGGTAGAGGGAGACCCATTACATTGCCTAATGGCCTAGTGGTAATTTAGCCCATCACATGGCCCGTAGGCCTAATTTTTTGGCCCAAGGCCCATTGTGTGAATAGTACTACTACAGTACCTCCTGTTACAGTGTCGCGCAATACCCACCACCGCTACAATTCTTTTTCACCGCTACAGTGATCTGCTGCCGCTACAGTGCCCGCCGCTGCTACAGTCCCTCCGCTGCTATAGTCGCTACAGTACTGCTATAGTACCGGTGCCTAGTGGGTTTTGAACCCCCATTTTTCATGTAGGATTACGGGGTGCTTACCACTAAGACAAACCCCAACTACGCGGTGTATAGTTTCTTTGAATTAGAAAGGTACTATAAAAAGTTTTTACCAAACATCTCAAGAGTTGAATCACCCTTGATAGCGTTGACCAAAAAAGGATAACCTTTCATGTGGATGGAAATGTGCCTTAATTTCATTATGTAGCTAAGGTAGAGGTTGACGAGAGTTTCCATCTTAATGTTACTAGAGGAAGGGGTGGAGTACGTAGTGTTCTGAGATGCATCAAAGACCAGACATTGTTTTTTTGATATAATGGTAGACAATTATATCTTATAGTTCATGAAAGTTGACAGCACATGAGAAAAACTATGTGATCCACAACCTTGATTAAGAAGCATTAGTTTTCGCATTGAATAAGTGGAGACACTACTTGATGGATGATCATTTTATCATGTACTGTAGCCATAAGAGACAAAATCATTTATCTCTAAGAAGGATCATAACTTCTGAAATAGGAAATGGATAGAGTTCATCCAAGACCATGAAATTGAGATTATCTATAATATTGGGATGGGGAACTTGGTGGAATATTATCTCTGTAGTAGATCTAGTTTTTAGTTGTGGAATGAGGTGTTAGAGCAGTTTGCATCATTATAGTTATCATTAGTTGATGGAGATGGGGAAGCTTACCTCTAGTCAATGGTTTTCACGCCTCAACTCAAATAGTCAATTAGAGAGGAAAAACATGAGGATACCAACTACAAGACTGTACATACACGGATAACCAATATAAATTTTCCTTATAGATTTTTCAAAGGTGGGAACCATGTAGTTATTTTTAGAGGACGGACGATTGTACTAGTGGAATTATAAGAGTTGGTTCTAATAGAGTTTTATGCATCTCATTTGGAGGGAGATCCAGGGGTCGAAAAGATGTACTAGGACCTCCATTGTTATTTTTTGTATCTGATGATGAGAAAAGAGTTAGAGTGTTTTACTCTCAATGCCTTGTTAGTATGTGAAGGCTGACCACCATGTTCCGGTGGGATTTTATCATCCCCTTGTGGTGCCAAAGTTGATGTGGGATGATATATTTATGGGATTATTGATGGGTTTAACATGTACATCAAGGTAACATGATTCCCTATGGGTAATGATAGATTGGGTCAACATGTCATCCCACCTCTTAGAAATCCAATAACAGAGTTCTGAAGAGAGCATGGGACACATCTACATGTAAGATATAGTTTGAATCCTTGGAGTTACTTCAATGACCATATTTGAACAAGATACTCTCTTTACATCCCAGTTCTAGAATAGATTACAAGATGTTTTTGGAACTCAGTTACACTGGAGAACATCATTTCACCACCAAACTGATGGACAGATTGAGAAGATCATTTCGGTTCTGGAGGACATGTTGCGAGCATGCATGTTTAATTTTGGTTATGGTTGGGAGTATCTCCTACCCCTATAGGAGTTTGCATTAAAAAACTACCATTCCACCATTGTTATGGCACTATTTGATGTTTTTTCAAGATGAACCTCTAGTTCACCACATTTTTTGGACTAATCCAGGTGATTTAGCACTCACGGTCCCAAAGTGGGTGGTAACTAAAATAGATAATGTGCATATCAACTAGGACTTTATGATGACCACATTGAGCTATCAGATTTATTATGTGGGTAGATGAAAGATAAATCTAGATTTTGTGGATGGATACTGTGTGTTCTTATGGTTTTCACAATGATGTGGATTATGGAGATTTGGCCAAGGTGGAAAGATATATCAAAGGTCCATTGGCCATTTTCTGATAATGTATAGAGTTGGATAGGTGGCATACTACATTGCATTACCTCCATAGTGAGACCAGGTACATGATGTCCTCGATGTTTTTCCATTGGGGAGGTACGTGCATGACCCATCACACATTATCGACTCTAGGTGAATCGAATATCGGGGATAGAGGGACCTTTTCTGAGTGCCCAGAAGATATCAATAGTTTTCATGACAGGATCCTTTGTGGTTGATTGATTACATAGGTGTGTGTCTATTCGAAGCATGATAATCACCATTAGGGAAAATGGGAGTGGGAGGATCATATTCATGTTCATTTCCCACATCTCTTTTTATCACTTGTTTGGGATTTTCAGGACTCAAATCCCTAAGTTGGGGGAAATGTAATGTATCAGATTTTCTCTTTAATATTTTTAAATATTATAAGGATTATTTTTAAGACTAGGCTCTTAAAATAGGTTTCATTTGTAGTCCATGTATGACAGGAATAAATGTTTGAAATATATTAAAAATATTTAATAACATGGACACGTGGTTTTCTTGAAGAAATAGAATATATTTTAAACTAATACCTAGATTAGAAATTTGAGGGAACTTTTGAGTTCAGAATACAATTTTTACCCAACGTGAAACTTAACATTAGTCAGTGTGGCCCATTTGTGAATGTTTTTTGTGGAAATAAATGGAAAAACTAATTTGATAAAAATATATTTATTTAACTTTATTGACCCATTGATTGTTTTTTGTTTAAATAAATTATTATGTTTGAATTATAGGGTTATCAAAATAACCATGGATATACCTTAGAACTATTGAATAGATACCTGATGAATTCAATCAAGTGAACTGTGAGACAATCATTTTTCGACGATCAACACACAACTGATTCAACGAATTTTTTCAACGAACGTGACATGATAACCATTCTTCCCCAGTGATCAAACCATATAATGGTAGGGCCTATATCTCAATTTTTTTAATTATCCATTCTTAATTTTTGTGATTATATCAAATCAATTAACGAATAAACTAATTTGTGGATTGATAACTTCTCAAGATTAGATTTATTTTTAGAGGATTTAATCGGAGAAATTCATTGATTTAATTGTTGATATATTCAATTACCTTTATAAAGATAACTAACCAAGATAGAAATGATCATCAATCAATGTTTTTTATTATTGATTTATTTTATCCCCTACCCTGAAAGGTGTGGTTGTGGAAACTCTCAAATGATTTCTAGTTTTGGGGTTATTTAGGTGCAGTGGGGTCGCTGACCTAGGTCGTCTCTCAAAGAGGAAGTAATTAAAACAACATAAAAATGGTATTGTGAAAATAAAATTAAATAACTTAAATACAGTAATTGAAAGTTTTTTATGGGGGGTTATCATTTATAAAACTTGAAGATGTTTTCTGGAAGAAGATAGCATTTTTTCAATTTTGGAAATTCTGTCCGATTAAAAAGACACCACAAGAAGATGATTGTTTTAGAAAATATTCTATATGATGTAATCGATATAACACTACATATTAACTCAATTATTTATCATTATCATTTAAATATATATCCACTTAATTATGATATATTAATTTGATATCCTTTGAATCCCAGGATAATTAACCTAACCACCAAGATGAAATTAATTAAACCCTAGACTATATTTGAAACATGCAATCACAGCACCCTACTTTGATTAATGTTATAAATATATCTTCTGGTATGTGGATAATTAAGTCACATATCCATTATAGAATATGAAGATTAATTTTTTTCGAGATTATATTTTAACACTACATATTTATCCCGTGTGGTCTTGTTTTACAAATTATGTTTGGACTCTCATAATTTACACATATCTCGAACTTGTGTGTTTCTGTCATAATTGTTCAATTGCTACATAGTTCCTTATAATAAAAAACACAATTCATGAATCATATTCTTCAAATTATAGTAGCTCATTTTTTCAAAATAATGAATGAATAAGTTAATAGGTAGATCAATTACTTAAAAGAACTACTCTTTCATGGGCATTAAAGTCATCGAAGAAATTTTTTGCACTCGCACGAGGTTAGAAAGGTTATAACCCAATATTTCTTCTACTCTCTAATTCTAGACCAAAGCATAATATTAATAGAAGAATAAAATTGAAAATAACAGATGAAATGGAAGAGAAACTAAGAGTTTATTTAAAGGAAAACAATATTACAACAAAGAAGAGGACACGAAGAGCATTTTGGAGGAGATCCTAGCTTGGTAGCTTCCCTCCAACAATTGTGTATTGAAATAGTTTGGAAACACTTCTCCCCTACTACCAATCTATTAGTGCACGTCCCAACCACTCCAAATGAGAAAATTAAAAATTTATATAGTGGATGAGAGGCTAGGTCTAAAGAGGTTTCAAGTGTGAATGAAGAGATTCGACCAGATAAATTAATCCAACATGAACCAATTATTTTACAATCAAAACGAATAAATCAGCTCTCCTTATAAAAAAATTATTTGTGTCCTACATGGTTCCTAGATCTCCTCTAAAAATGTGGGCCTAATCCAAGAACAGATGAAGAATTTATGGCCCAAATATATAACCAAAGTCCTATTTGGGAATTCCATCCCAACATTGACTTCATGGACCATTTTCACCAAACAAATGCATTATTTAACTCAAATGTACTGAAACATATTTGTATAAAATTATGTCACAAACACATTTAAAAAATAATAAGTTAAAATAATTCAATAAAATTTATTTATGATCGAAATACTACAATGAATTTTTAAAGGTTCAAACTGGAATTTTCATCAAATTTTCAAATGAATGATACAATCCCTAATATTATATATATAAACATATTTAACATAATGTGAGAAAATTTTGAAATTTATTATTAGTAAAATATTTTACAAAATATTTTTTTATCAACTCCCCCACACATTCCCTTTTTCACTCATGGGAGAAACCTCATATAATGTATTCGAAAAAATTGTGACAAGATATGCATATTCCTATTTCCCTATCCACATTGAAAATATAGGTAAAGTAAGAATCCCATAAAGTGACAATATCAATAAATATTAATTTAATTGTCTCGTAAATTTTGTCGAAATGAAATCCAGTGATATTCATAAAAATAATCATAGTGAAACAATTAATGGGACTACCAATCCACTAATTCTCTACATGTTTCTGTGCCAACCATTCCACGATCATAAATCCAACATTTATTCAGTATATTTAGGTCAAGTTAAACAATTCATCTTACCTAGTTTAATTTACCAAACTTTTTCTACATTCCTTTGCAAAATAATTTCAATACACACTCACTTAAGCATTCCTCAAAGTCAAACCATAATCTCCCTACCTAGATATCCCTGTATGTTTTACATTTCATCACTCCCCTAATTTTGTTTGATTTTTTTATGTTCAACATAGAAAAAATCACAAAATAAACTCTCAACCCATGTTTTATCACCTTATGACACTAATTTTAATAGTTATAACAAGATCAAGGGTAGATAAATAGTGGTATTTGACCTATCTAGGACACAACACATATTTTCTTATGGAGTAAAATAGTTGCATAATAGGTACACAAAAATAGGTCTATTAGGTACAGTAATGAAACCGATCGGAAGAGAAATTATTGTATGTATCAACCAATGTTTTTTACCTAACTTGACTATACCTTCAATTGAGTAGGAAAAATTTCACAAGTCTTGGTTGAGTGAAAATTCTTATGGAGAATTCAATGAAACTATTTACTATAAACGAATATCACAAATAATGATGTCAAAATCTACAAGTTTTTATAATGATACAACCATTCATATCATCGATGAATTAAATTTTAATAAAAAACAAACTGTGATGATGAATTCTTACTCATGATAATAATTCTACCAATGAATTTTGAAAACATGCATTTTTCATATGTTTCACTTGAGAATTTAACAAGATATATTTGTTTTTTATTGAATTTTTTTGATAATTTTAACCAAAAATGTAATAGAAAATACACTGAAAACGCACAAATGAAAATCCTAAATGACTAACCTAAAATGTTTTCCCCTCCCCCGCACATAAAATATTGCATTGTCTTAAATTTGAACCTATGAGATGATATATACACATAAAATGTATAATTTTAAATAGGAAAATGAGTATAAAAATGAAAGGGTTAGAAATAGTCTGATATGTTCAAGTGATGAAGGGGTCATGTGGTGTTATAAAATCCACTACATCTGTTGGAATTCCCTCAATGAATTTCTTCAAACATTGTGTGTTGACTATAAATCTCCTTCCAGTGTCCTCTTGTGCGATCTCTACTACACCATAAAGAAAAAATACATATATTATAAGGACCTAATCATATAGAACGCAACTTACCAGGCATCCGATTTAGTCATGAACTATAGAGAAGGAATTTATCTCTAACATGAAACTCCCTTTGTTGGATCATTAAATCATTAGCTACTTTTGATCATTCTTTATAAATCATTAGGTTCTCATTTAAGGACAGTCGAATCTCCTCAAAATCTTTCATTTAAAGATAAATTTAAATTCCCGCTTGGGATAAATCCATGTTGAATTTTTTTTATAGCCCAATAAGCTTGACACTCAACTTCCAAAGGTAGACGACACACTTTCCCAAAAACAACCCGCAATGGGGACAAACTAATGGGTGTCTTTTATGCAATCCTATAATCCCATAGTGCATCATCCAAGAACTTTCTCCAATCATTCATATTCGGCTGCACGGTTTTCTCCAAAAAAAATTTCGACTCATGATTTGAATCCTCATCCTGGCCATTTGTTCGAGGATGGTATGGTGTTGTTGTTTTGTGCGACACACCATACTTCGGAAGGAGGGTAGCTAAATTCATATTACAGATGTGGTTCCCTTGGTCACTAATGATGTCCTTTGGTAGTACAAACATACCAAAAATATTTTCCCTGACAAAGTCCACTACAACATGAGAATCATCAGTCCTAGTGGCCTTAGCCTCCACCCATTTACTCAGATAATAAAAAATGACCAGAATGTGAAAAAAACCAAAGGAACTAGGAAAAGTACTGCTAAAATTGATGCCCCATATATCTAAAATCTCACAAAATTTAATGGATTTTTGGGTTATCACATGTCTCCTAGAAATGTTCCCAGTGTGTTGGAAATGATATCATGACATACAAAAATCTTAGGCATTTTGGAATAAGATAGGCTAATATAATCCAAAGTCTAAGACATTCTTAGATATTTATTGGGGTCCAAAGTGTCCACCATAAGAATGTGTATAAAATAAATGTAAAACAGACCCGAACTCATGATTAGGAACACGCCTCCAAAATAACTTGACCACTACACATGCACCAGAGGTATGGATCCTCCCAAACATAAAATATTTACTAACTCTTTAATTTTTGGACATGATGATTCATTTAATTTTTAGGGATTTCAGAGGCATCAAGGTAGTTAACAAAATCTTTATACCAAGGATGTGTAACTGAGATGGCATAAAGATTCTCCTTGGGGATAGTGTCTTGAAGTGGTACCTGGTCTAAGGTGTCATCCTCTAGTGTGTGAGTAAGCCAACTCATGTGTTCCGCCACCATTTTCTACAAACCCTTATTATACTTCATCTCAATATAAAATTATTGAAGAAAGACCATCCATCGGATAATCCTAGGATTTCCATTTGGCTTCTTTAAGAGGTACCTCAGAGCTACGTGATCAGAAAAAACAACAACATTAGATCCTAATAAATATGAATGGAATTTATCTAAAGATAATATGATTGAATGAAACTATTTTTCCCTGGTTTTATTGTTTTATTATGCTCAATCTAATGTCCTTGATGCATATGAAATCACATGTGAGTGTCCCTCCACCCTCTGAGATAAGAGAGCTCTGACCGCGAAGCTAGAGGCAAAACACATTATCTCCAAAGGAAGCTCCCACTATGGGGGATGTATGATTGATGGAGTGGATGGTCACTTCATTATCTCATCAAACAACTTCATAATATTATCATCAAAGACAAAATCATAATCCTTTTGATGTAATCAAAACACATGAAGAGAAATCTTACTAAACTCTTCGATGAAGCACTGATAAAATAATGCATTCCATAAGAAAGATATAACATCAAGAACACATGAAGCATAAGGTAGGGATGAAATAATATCTACCTTAGATCTATCAACCTCTACCACATGTTTTGATAGTACATTACCTATGACAATGCCATGCTCTACCATGAAATGACACTTTTCAATGTTCAAGACCAGATTCTTCTCAATACTACAATTCAAAAACTTTTCCAAACTAGAGATACAATAATCAAATGAAGACCCATAAACTATTAAATCATCCATGAATACCTCCATACATATCTAAATAAAACTATAAAAAATTCACACCATACATTTCTATAAAGTACTAGTGTTATTGCAAAGTCCAAATATAATCCTTGGATATGTAAACATACAGAATGGACAAGTTAATGTTGTCTTCACCCGATCCTTTGGAGCAATAATATCCAAACAATATACCGAAAAACCTTCCAAAAAACAATAATGTGTCTTCCTAGCTAGTCGCTCAAGAATGTGATCTATAAATGAGAGGGGTAAATGGTCCTTCCAAGTGGACTAATTATGTTTCCTATAATCAATACACACACACCAACTATTTTTCACCCTCATTAGAACTAACTCGTCTTTCTCATTTTTAATAACAGTAACACCACTTTTCTTAGGACAACCTGAATAGGACCCACCCACTGGGAATCTGAAATGGGATAAATTTTTCCTAACTCAATAAATTTATCAACTTATTTTTTAACAACTTCCAAAAGAGTTGGATTCAGTCTCTTTTGAGGCTGCATAACCAGTTTAGGCCCACCCTTCCAAAGATTCCTATTCATGCAAATAGAGGGTCTAATACCAAATATGTCAACCAATGTCCACCTGATTTACCTGATGTTCTCCCTCAAAAGATACAAAAGTTTTTCTTCATGTTCAAAAGGAATATTATTAGAAATTATAACAGGTAATCTATCACTACATAACATGTATCAGTATATGAGATTTAGTGGAAATGGTGTGAGTTCCAGTGTAGGGGGTGCAGTATGGATTGAGACATCAACAAAACAGAAATATGTGCATAAAGTGAATCAGTATTAGAATAGATATCATCATAATCATAGCATAAAACATCAAATACATCTATATAATCAACATCCATGTCATAATTAGGTTGAGCTTGATCAAAATCAAAATATGAATCCATTTCAAAATCAAATCTAATAGAGGTTTGTTCATTATAAACAGGTGTGGAGGTGCTCTAAGACATCAAACTATATCTAATACTCTTAATCTCCCTAAGGATAGGACAATCAAAATCAATTTGGTTTTTAAGTGGTTGTTCAAAATGGGTTATAACACAATTAGAATGGTATTTTGGGTGGTACATCATGTATTCCATGACATTAAATATGACAAATTAATCTTCAAACTCCACGGAAAGTGTACCCTCGTTGAAATTTATAATAGTTTTCGTAGTATTGAGTAAGGTTATACCTATGATAATGGGAGCATGTGAACTCAAATGATCATTATTTATGTTAGGCACGTATAAATCTACTGGAAAGATGATGTCTCTTACCTGGAAAAGTACATCCTCAATGAATCCAACTGTATATACTATAGATCTATTTTCCAACTGCACCAATACTCTCATTGGCTTCAACAAACCAGCCTATAATGATGAAAATACATAGTGAGACATTTAATTTATATAAGATCCTAAATCACAAAGATCATCAGAAAAGTGAAACTCCCCTATGGTGCATGGGATTATGAATTTCCCTGGATCCTTACACTTTGTTGGCATTTCTAGATTTGGTGTAATGAGTGCTCAAACATTCTTTATAATATTTATCCTCTCATTTCCCTTGATCCCTTTTCGATTGGTACAACAATCTTTTAATAATTTCATATACGTTAGGATTTTCTTGATGGCTTCAAGTAGCGGGATGTTGATATCCAAATTGATGAATTTGTCCAAAACTTCTTTTTTGCATCTCATAATCAGCCATGTTATTGGTTTTTACAACTCGTTTTGGAAATGTAAGGGGTTTAGGAGGAACATCATCAGTCTTTTTCTTATCATCGTCTTTCTCCTTGGACTTCTCATTAGTTGGTATGAAATGGGGATTCTCTGGAGTTGAGTAGAATCTTGGTGGAACGATAGGTGCATATGCACCATTTTTTCATCCCACTTCTCAATGTGATGGAACTAACATTACCCATGGTATTTGGATTAGGTTACGATATAAGATTTTTAGAGTTCTTACATACCAGTTCGTGGAGGGTGGTGTCAATCTAGCTCATGTGTGTTTTCAACTCCCTCAACTCAGAACATTGACTCTTCATCTTATTATGTTGATTAAGAAATATTTGATTTAAATGGTCATCAATATTAGAATCTACCTTGGTTTGGGGATTCCCATGTTGTTGACTTGTTGATGTTGGAGATTTAAATCACCTTTGGGGTTGTTGTACACCCTGTTGGTAAGGTGGAGGCTACTGGAAGTTTTTTTTGAAAGGGGGGTGTTTTTTGTTTTCCAATGGCATACCACATGTCCGATTGATCCTTCCAACCTTGGTTGTATACTAATACAAAGGAATAAAACTTCTTTTGGGGATGTGTCTATTATTTATGCTGATATGATCTCCTAGGGAATACCTCTACACAATCATTTGACTTTTGTAACTGGGAGAAACAATCAGTTTGGTGGTCTATTTTAGTGAAAATACAACATGGCCTCATAGTAGTGGGTTGGGAGATTTTTAGAAAATGCAATATGCCTCACCATAATAGTCAATTATTCTGGCATGGTATCAATCAATTTACTCTAAATAGAAGAAGGACATACTGGATGTACTCCCCTGACATGTGGGGTACCTCAATCGCCAAATTTTTGGCAGTTTCGTGCAATCTCGCCAATCAATGCACATGATGCTAATGGTGTCATGTCCACCAATGCTCGTCCAACCGCAACATCCACCATGATCATCTCCATAGGTGGGAGTCACACATAGAAGTATGGATAAAGAGTTTCTCACTGATTTGGTGATGTGGTAAGCTTGCACAAAACTTATTGAATCTCTCCCAACACTCATAAATTGACTCCCCTTGGACTTTTTTGATCCCTTAAATCTTTTTAATAATGGAATTAGTCCATGATACTGGAAGAAATATCTACAAGAAATGATGTTTCAAATAATTCCAATATGTTACATGTTCAAGTTGTAAATAATGAATCAAATCATTTCCCGATCCATCTAGTGGAAATGGGAATGCTCTTAGTTCTATTTGATCATCAGATACAATTATTAGTTTCAGTGTTGAGAAATCCACATTAAATTAATTAAGGTGTTTGTTTTCATCCTCACTAGACAATCCGTGAAATTTTGGAAAAAGGTTAATTAATCCATAATTCAGTTCAATGTCTGATTCAATATTTCGGAATGCAACGAAAGTTTGTAGATAATTAATGTCTTGTACATCCAATTATCGAATGATTATATTAATATAATTATTATTATTTTCATCCATTGTTTCTTTTTTTATGTGGGATTAACATGTGTTTCCATTTTCAATGTTCTTGAAGTGGAGGAATTTTTCTACAGGTTGAATGATGAAACTTCCAGCAGACTGAGAATGTATGATTCATGCCCTAAGGCTGATTTCAATCTCATGGTCAAGATATAAGAGATCTTTGATATTGTTTCATTTTAAAAATCATATAAAAATGAAAATATGAAAATTATATCATAATAAAAATGATAATCTTGAGTTGATGGTCCAAAAAGAAGAAAATAAAATAAAAGAAGAAAAATTTCAGATTGATTAAAGAATGAAGAAAGAATAAAAGAAGGGAATAAAATGCTAAATAAAATAAATACATCTATTTGAATGAAATAATTACTTGAATCCACATAAATGAAAATAATTGGAATGGATCTATCATGGGTGCTCTCAAATGATGTTCAGTTTTGGGGTTATTTTGGTGTAGTAGGGTGGCTGACCTAGGTCGTCACCCAAAGAGGTAGTAATTGATACAACTCAATAACGATATTTTAAAAATAAAATTAAATAACATAAATACACTTAATGAAAGTATGGGATATTTGTATTATTTATAAAACTAGAATATTTTTACTATAATATAATTACATTTTTTTGTTTTTAATTATTGAAATGAAGTTCGATTAAAATGAAAAAACAAGGAAGATGTTTTTTTAGAAAATATTTTAAAAGACATAATCAATATAACTATACCTATAAAATAAATTATTTATCATTTTCATTTAAATAAATATCCACTTAATTAAGATCCATTAATTTTTTATCCCCCAAAACCTATGAGAATTAACATAACCACCAAGATAAAATTAATTAAACCCTGGACTAGCTTTGAAACATGCAATCACAACACCCTTCTTTGATTAATGTTATAAATGTACTTTTGATTAGTGTTAAATTAATGAAGATATATATTCAATATAATTAGGACGAATTTTTATTAGAGACAATATTTTATCTCTACAAATTTATCTCATGAGGTCATGTTTTACCAATTATGTTTTTACTCTCACAATTTACACAAATCTCAACCTCATATTCTTTTATGTTAATTGTTAAATTTCATACTTAGTTTAATATAATATAATAACTCATTTCATGAATAATATTAAGTGAATTATAGTATCTCATTTAATCAAACTAAATTAATGAAGAAGGTAGAGGGTATATCGATTACTAAAAAGAACTACTCTTCCATGGCCATTGTAGTCATCGTAGAAACATTTTCCATTCACAAGGGGTTAGAAAGGGTATAACCCAATATGTTTTCTACTATATAATTACAAACAAAATAAGATGAACAGTATAAGAATAAAATTGAAAATAATAGAATAAATTTAAGATAAACTAAGAGTTTATTGAAATCACAAAAACAATACAACAAAGAAGATGAAAATAATGAAATTTCAAGGATGATCCTAGCTTGGTAGCTTCCCTCCTCCAATTGGGAATTGAAATGGTGTATAAACACTTATCCTCTACTCCCAATCACATAATTCACTTAACAACACTTTAAAATAAGAAAAATATATTTATAGAGTGGAGGGAGGCTAGGTTTAAAGAGGCATTAAGTGTGAGTGCGGAAATTCAGAAAATAAATTCATCAAAACTTTAATGCCTATTTGACCAAAAAAACACGAGAATTAGTTATTCTCCCAGAAGTATGATTTGTGCTGAAATTATTACTATAGCTACATGAAAATTTTGGGACTATCAAAATCATGTATGTAGAAGTTACAGCCCAGATAAAGAACCAATAATCAATCTGGAAAGTTCATCCCAACTTTGACTTCATGATCGACTTTCACCAACCAAATGCCTGATTTAACTCAAATGTCCTGAATAAAAGTTTTAGATAATTAAGTCAAGAAAAAATGTAAAAAATATTATGTCCTAATAATTCAAATAATATTATTTATGTTCGAAATAATATAGTGAATTTCTAAATGGTAAAACTGGAATTTTCATCAAATTTTCAAATGAATGATATAATCCCAAATATTTTATAAATAAATATATTTAACATAATGTGAGGAAATGTTTCATTTATTATCAAAAACAATTTCGAAATTTTTTGTTTAATCACCCCCCAAATACGCATTTCATGAGGGGTGTTCTTCATTAACCAAAGCATTGACTATTCCTAATTAGTCGATCATTGCAAACATGTTTCTTGGTGCAATTGTCTGATATCCCAGATTGTGGATTGGCACGATGTTATAGATATGAGATGGTGGTTTTAGAATAGAATCTAATTATGTATGGATCCATATTTTTTGTTCTTCATCACATAACTAAGAAGGTCGATTTAAATCTATTTTGTGTGTATATATGATGACAAAACATGTTGATTCAGTGATGGAATTGAAAAAAGAGCATGGATCTGTTGTTTTCAGGTGAGGCAAGGCTAAAAATAAATGATCAGAGATATTTAGAAGACACATAACCTTGGATCTGGGATTCTTGTAAATCAGACAACACTGGTCTTGTAATCTAGGATTAGATGGTGTGTGGGGACACTTTAGTGGATGCTAGGGTTTTAGGATAATGATGATGATCACACGGCGTGTGACACCTCTCAAAAGGCATGTGAACCTCACCAAATGACTCGGAATGTACTTCAAGAGTACGCACACATGGTTTGGGGTACCTGTTCATAGACACACTATGTACTATTACATAGACATGTCTTCATATACACAAACTATTACATGAACACAGCTTATGTACACAGACACGAACATGCGACACATGCATGATATTGTGTCTCTACAAACCATGTATATTCTTATACATGACTTTTATATGGAGACTACATGATGTGTGAGGCTCATAAACATTGGAATTACTTGGGATATCTAGACCCACCATGTGCCCCTTAGGAAACATTGTGTAGTTCCTTTAAGAGTGCTTGAGGATCTTATCATTCTTAGTTTGGACCAGTACTGCTTGAGTGTGTTCCTGTGGTCCTTACAATCAAGGTTACAATGTGACAATATATCCACATCACTAAATTGTGATCCCCTCTATATGTTAAGTCTTTGTATAGTTTTTTTGTCTCTCCATGAGACTGGAATGTGATCCCCTATCATCCCCAGTTGGGGTTTATCGAATCAGTGTGACCTCCTAGAGTAGGGTGTTGATCCTACATTTATCAGTCCATATCTGTAGGTTTGTGGAATCATTGACATATGATCCCATATGAAACAGTATTATCTAGACTGGGTTTGTGGTATCCCCTTTTGGTTCTATGTGTTACCCCATATCTATGTATCATTGTCACCTTTGACCAGTGATGTTCCGTGGGTAGGGCCCAAGGACCTAGACCTCATTGCCAAATGTCTCCAATGATATTATGGCTCATGGAGTGTCTTCTAAAAGAATGAGTGATACTTGGAGAATAATCATTTGGCTGATAGTTGGTTATGAAAACCTTATGGCATGGTGTATTTCTTGAGTATATCTAGGTTCTTCTTCTTTTTCTTATTTATACATTGATTTTTATAACATAAATTGAGATGAATATACTTGGTGCTTCTTGTTTAGTGTTTTTGGAGTGTTTTATCATGTATTATAATACTCACCCATGAAAGATATTTTCTAGAACCTGTCATGTCTTGTGTAGATGATGACCCTTTTAATGGTTTCTTAGGTGGATTGGGAGTGGGTGGAGCAAAACTAGATCTTGAAAAACTATGGTGTTTAACAGAAGTGTACTTTTGACTTAGTCATTTCCCTTGGAGAATGTTGGACTCTTTAATGTTTTGGTTGGTCTTGTTTTAGCTCATTTCTATTTTTAGTACTTTACTATTAAACACTTTCGTTGGATAAAATATGTATTCATGCATTCTTTTAGTATTTTAATATTTTATCATTGTGTGGGCTTGGAGATGTGTGTATGTGTGTGTGTGTGTGGGTAATTTAGGATAATACCTCACATTTATTAGATATACCTACTTAGAAATGGTCACTATCCCTTGGCCTATTGGTGGTGGGCTTGGGGTAGTCAATGGTCGGTCCCTTTTGGGAAGGGTCATGACATTAGTGTTTTTAATAATTAAGGGTCGTCAGTTCCCTTTTAAAGTGGATGAAGAGGGGTATTCTTTTAAATACAAAAAAATACACACTATTTGGAGGTCTCCCAAACCTCATGTTCCTCCAATAGATTTTTTTTTTATAAAATTGGGAATATAGTCAAAATATGTCCATAAAATGGTTTGTGGGTAATTTTTATGTTCATTTACACACCTCATCATTTATGATTAACAATTATGTAATATTTTTTCCCCAATTGGTGAGATTAACAATAATATTTTCTCTAATAAAATTGGTAAAAAATTATTTTACATTATTATAAGTATTACATTATTTTGATTCAAATTTTGGAATTCATTTTTCCAAATTAAACTCATAGAATGGGTATAATTTAAATAAAAATTAATCTTTAATACATGATGAGATAGTAGGGTTTTAAAGTGAAAATGTTTAAAAGTTTGAAAAGTTTTTACATAATTAATTTCTATGAAATTCATTCCAATGGGCGAAATTTGATTTATATATTTATTATTAATCTAATTTAATTTTAAAAAATTTTAAATATATTGTAAAATTTTTAATATTAAGATGTAAAGTTCATTTTTTTGTTAAATATTGTATTCTCCACTATTCATCAAAAAAATGAAACTTCTCAGAAAAATACCCAAAATTCACCCTAAGATAATTTTGTCACAAATATTTAAAAACATGCATATTATATTATTATTATTATTATTGATTTAAAAAAAGTGCGCCATTAAAAGGTGGAAAATCTGCCTTTAGAAAAATATAGTTTTTTATTTATAAAATTTGGGTTGTTCATATCATATTCATATATAATAAATTAGATGAATTAAAAAGATTTAATTAAATATATAATATAAAATTTAATTAATAATAATAAATAATAGTAATTAATCTATGTTATTCATATAAAACTACATGGGTTCATAAATATAGTTCTTCTAAAAAAATATTCCCATTTTAGTGAATAGGTTTTTATATTAATTTCTAAATAACTAGAAACTAATGAATTATTATATATATTTTTAGAAGTAAGATAATAGTATTCATAAATTTAAATTTAATAATTAGGAGAAAATTTTCTTATTAAATTATAATATTAATAATATGTTGTTATTTAGTAAATCTCATCCTTACATGTAGCACTTGATTTTGAAGGAACTCATTATAGCATATAAAATAATCTAAAATTAGTGGTGATTGCATTTAAAAATATAGAATTATTTTCATTAAATAATTAAATATATCATAGGGTTTCAAGATTATATATTCCATTCTATTCATGGTGTTTCGTTTCATACATTCTATCAAAGAAAATGTCTTTATTTTATAATTTTAGTGTGTTACATCAACATAGAGGAATTCATTATCTAATAAATTGAGATGAAAAACATTCCATTCTCAAGGGTAGTTTCAACATAAAAATTGATAAAATGTTTCCCATGGATAATAACATATATATGATACATATCGTTCAATAATTATCTCATGAATAACTAATTAACGTGTGTAATGGGGCCAATACATGGATGATATTGTTTTCAATATCATATGAACATTAATCATCTATAGATATTTTATAATATTTTTCTCAAAAACAATGGTACATTTTTCCACTTTATCTTATATTTGTAGTTCAATTTTAGAATCATTATCTTCTACCATATTTAAAAGGACAAATGGATGAACTATTGATGTACATTATTATAGACTATCCATAAGATGAATGGATGAATAATTCGATAATGATGAAATTAATGATGACTTTATCCTATATGAAATAATAATATATTTATAAGAGATAATATTTTTATGTGATTAAAAAAATAGAGAGGACCTTTATATCAAATTTATGTGACACCAAATGGAAAAACATTATGGGGACCTTGTAGAGGACCTCTATGGTTATGTATTATCCCAACACAGATAAAACCATTACAGTGGGTGACTTATAGTCGAACTCCATTACTGTTTCATTATTCATTTCTATGGGTATGGACTCTATGGTGGATTGGTGTATCATATTGGGGAAAAAGTCAATAGTGGGTACCATGAGATTGAACTATATGGTTGATACATTCCTTCATGACATTAAGAGGATGATTTTCATCATTTTTTTCATCATGGGGAAGACCTATATAGAGAATCCCATAAGTAGGACCTCCAAGAATGTTTTACTCTTTATTCCCATGGGTATTACCACCATGGTGGCTTGATATGTTATTAAATTGGGTACCTTTGATAATAATAACATGTATAGGAAATAAATTCTTTCATAATTTATAATTTCTAAATAGAGGACCTCCAAGGTGAATTTTTAAGTCAACATAGCGATAAACCATGAAATGGGTACCATAGAGAGGACCTTAATGGTTTATTTCTTCAGGATCATAATAAGACAAACCTACTGATGGAATGAAATTTCATTATGGAGTCGACCACTGTGATAAGAACTATGGGGAGGACCACCATGAACATTTCAGTTTTAATCACCTTGGGGAGGACCAATGGGATGGATCGATATTTTTATCAATGGTAGGGTCTCCATGATGGGAACTATGCATAAGGTCATAGTTTTTAATTCATTCATTGGATAAATGAGGTTAATATATAAGTTTTTATTCAATATTATCATGATGAAGACCATTATAGTGGATAATAATGTTTCAAGGTTTTAATTATGAAATATTTATTTTAATCCCTCATGTTGAATGAACTTACCAATGGAATCACAATGTATCATCACAAATATGGGGGCTCATCTCATTTAGATTTGTAACTCGACCCAAGTTTCCATCATGAATTTATGTTGGTATTCATGGGTAGAGGTGATGGAAATAAAATTAATATAGTTACATTTTTTATTATGTGATTATTTTTTATGTTTTCACTAGAGTGTGCATCTAACCGTCGAGGACACACTAGTCTTTTCCATTCTTTACCACTTTCAAATGGTGGATAGCATTTGTCACTTATTCAAGGAAGTTTTCTCCTTGATCTAAATAGGATGATGGGATGTTGGTTCCTCCTTTCGTGGATTCCTCCTCATAATTCATCACCTCTTCTAGGTTTACATTATGATTAATATGTTTTTCAGGGAATTGTTACCTTTTCCACAACTTCTTGGATGCTGGTTAGTTAAACCGGTTTAGTTTGTATATTATAGGGGGTCAATTCAAAGTAGAAACCTAGATCGGGGGAGTATTCACATTGGACATCACTTGCTTGTCTTTTTGTTGGACAATTGATATGTCTAGGTTTCTTCCCCTAATGATAGAGATTCTTGAGGGTACAGAAGCCTAAGGAATCCCATGTCGAACGCTGGGAATTATATTCCATATTCAAGTCTCTATGTTGTTTCTCAGCTTCCCATGTTTAGCATAGGGTATGTCATGAGTTTAACGTCTAGCGAATACAAATCAGACTGATCAGAACACTGACATGAGTGGATCATATGGATATATCCCCAAGTTAGAGCACCTGGGGGGGTTATGGGATGATTGGATAAAAATGTAAAATGAATACGGATTCGAGGATGCTTGGGTCCCTAAGAATGGAAAACCATGGTTTACATGTTTGTTGGGGTTGGACCTCAGGGGGATTTTCTATATACTCTATCTCGAGTGATAGGGATTAAAATCACACAGTTAAAAGGAGAAATTAATTGAGGTGTGCATAGAGGGTAGCAAACCCAAGACATGTGTGGTCTTATGCAAGTATAGTAGCCCGATTGAAAGAGGATCACTCATGGTTGGATGCTAATGGATTGTATGGGTCTTATTCATAGTTAGATACCTAGGTGAATGGAATGATTTCAATGGAATGTGGTGGGCCTAGTGGCATCCGGATGGATATGGATGGTTGAGTGAATTGGATGGAGAATGAGATGGAACTGAAGTGAATACTAAAGTGATGTTGGGATTGAACCTCATTGAGGCTTCCTAAATATCCATGTGGTAGGGAATCAATGTCCACACTATTTAGTGGGATGATGGGATTCCTTTGGAGGCGACCTGTGAGAATGAATGCATGGATGGGACCTGAAGGAAGTGGATCCTTTAGGTTGGGGCATGAACTTCCTGAAACACAGAGGCTTAAGAGAGCGTCCAAGCTGAGATATAAGTGATGGGATTGAACCTTAGGGAGGCTTCCTATATATCATCATGGAAGGGAATCAAAGTCCATGTAATTTAGGATGGGGGGTGGAATTGGGGTGTGCATAGAGGGAAGCGACCTAATGACATGTTGGGGATTAAGCATGGTTAGCTTCAAAGGATGGTGTGACGCCACGGGGTAGACCAAAGATATGGGTCCCAACAAAGGGGACAACAACCTCATGTTGTTGGTTGGGAAATAAAATAGTTTACTACTGTTTGGGGACTACAATGGCATACTGCTGGTCAGGGACTACAATGTCTTATAGCTGGTTGGGGACTAAAATGGTTTACCAATAGTTGGGGACTACAACGGTTTACCACAGGATGTAGACTACAACGGCTTACTGCTGGTTGGGGACTACAACAGCTTACTACTGGTTGGTGTTAAACCTCATGGAGGCATCCAACATACCCTTCCAAGGATACATAGATCAAAACCCATGTATTTTGATAGAATACTGTTTAGCATCATGTGGGACTAAAATGGAGGGGGTGCAATTTAAAGTCATGCAGATCGAGGTTGAACTGACGTGAAGTAGTCGGGCCAATGGGTGTTGGGATTGAACCTCAAGGAGGCTTCCTACATACCTTTCTTGGAAAGGGAAAGTATCAATGCCTACATAGTTTAATATGGGTGTTTGGATTACACTCTAAGGTGTCCCATGGAGGGTGTTATGATTAATTCTTACTCTAAGCCCACGTGAATCATGCACAGTGTTAGAAACAAGTGGTAGAAAATACCAGACAATCACATAGAAAAAGGTGCGTCTTTGAGGAATAGAGTAGGTTTATTCATGATTAGCAGCCCATGGAGATTGAGATTGGGACTTATTTTTAGATAGAGGCTTGATGGATACAAAGACCCAAGGGATTGGGGCAGGGAAACAATGGTCCATGTGCGCCTCTCTCCAATAGACATTGGGAATGGAAGAAGAGAAGAGGAGAAAGTATTTTACCTCTTACAAGAAAGGCTAGGTGCTTACACCAGGATGATTTCCCTTCCCCACGGATAGGTTCCACTCCAGCAAGGAGGATTTCATTCCATGTGAGGAGGATCTCACTCATGTGGAAATGATTGGGAATGGAGAATAATTGAGAAGGGGCACTAAGTGTATAATGCAAGGGTTGAGGCCACAGTTTAACATCATTTGTTGAAGATTATGGTTCATAGAAGTTTAACATCATGTATCTCAGATGAGGTGAGTTCACTCCACGCCCCTACGAGATACATACCTGATACCCACCAACCCCTGGAGAAGGGGAGGGATCATCAATGCTGTGGTGAGATGGGGTTGTGAGGTGATCCGTTGAGGGTCTCGCGTTTTCATGGATATGTGAAGAAACAATATCCATTATCATTCCTATGAGAATATGCATGAGGCTAAGAAATGTAACATGAAGCACCACCCAAGTGACCTTGAAATCAATTCATACAAACATGGAGGGTTGTATGGGATAAGGGTGTGTAGGATAGGTGTGTGGTGCGTAAGAAGAACCTGAAGATGGTGTTCAGGGAAGTGACATTAAATACATCCTTAAGGGAAAACACAAGGATGGAGGATTGCATGCAAAAAGAAGGTTTTGCGGGAAATAGGATAAAAAAATGAGAGATGTTGCATGAAACATGAGACATGTGTGTACAATACGCCAGGATTGCCTGGATAATGGGAGTTCGCGTGAAAAAGAGATTCTTGCTTACAAATGGCATAAAAATAATGGAACTGGGTGAGGGTTAAGCCATAGTGGTCTCACCCATTGGCAGACACCTGGGAGACCTATCACCTAAAATTATGTATGTGGATGCCATATTTTTCATGATGAATGGGTGTATTAAGCGCACAAGGGACGATTCAAATTCCTTAGCTGGTGGAAGTGAGGGGGTTTTCTTATATGTATAGGAAATTAGGGGCGGATTTGAACAACATGGTAAAATTCACCCATCCTTCATCCATGTGGGAATTTTCACGCCGATGCACAAAAATCCCCACCCCTCCAACCGCACAAGTTCGCACATAGTTGAGTGTTTTTATGTGTATCTCATTGGATTTTCTGCACAACCATTCAAACCATATCAGGATGGTTCAATAAGTCTAAATAATCCTTCATATTTTCCAATAAGGAATTTTCTAGGCCTTCGGTGTATTTTGGCATTTATAAATTCCCCCCCCCCCTCAGAATCAAAAATGTGAGGCGGCGTGAAGGTCAAATTCCGAGGGAAATGCCGAGATGCTTGGACACATTAATACGGATGCGAATAAAATGACCCATTTGGCATGAATTTTATTTCACAAGTGTGTAATGCTTGATCCATGCCTATAAGTACCCCCAGGGGTCCCCTGATCCGTACAAGATTTCCCACACGATAAGTTTCAGTGCTTTTGTAGGCATAAATATCGCTAGATCATCCATAGATTTCATTCCATTTTGCATAGGAATCAAAAAATTTGTAACTATTTTGCATGCACTAGACATTTTCCATGAATATTTTCTATTTTTTGTGTAGCCTCCTGGTTGACTCCAGACATTTCCAAAAAAATGGTTGTTGATTAGAGTGATGCTGGGAGACAAGCTATATATGCCACTCAGAGGGTTGAGATGATTAAAACCCTTGAGGTTTATGGGGCAGAGAAATTTGTATCCAATAACCAAGCTCTCTTTAATATGATGACCCAAGACCAGAAGGATTATGTGTTGTCTTACAACATACTGATTTGGGACTTTGGTATTTTAAATGAGGTACCAGTGCAAGAATTTGATATCGATACACCACAATCTTGGGTGACACGTGAGGATGATATTCCATGATTCAATATTACAAAAAATGGTCATATTTCTAGAGAAACCATGAACAATCAAATTTATTTCTTGAATCCAAGGACCATAACCATCTCGGGAAGTGAGCTGGTTACCGAGGATTCTCCAGCCCATTATGCAATTACCTTCCGATAGATCATCATTGATGAGACTAAGGGTTTGATGTAGGATTCGAACCTAAATTCTGGTGGAAATTTCCCTAGTGATTGGGCCAATGAATATTAGGTACGCCAATAATGTGATCAGTTTGGAGAAAAACTATGACATATAGGGCTGTTCGAGGTAGTGTGGATGTTGCAGTTCTATTTTGACCACCAGCAAGTTCTTGGGAAAGAGTTGTTTAGCCAGTGGTCCCTTGATACCAACACCTCCCATATTTATCATGGAGAGGTTGGCATCAGTCTTTGGTAATCAATCCACATGTAGTTATAAGAATGTATTTTAACATCAGGTGAGATGAGAGGCAGGAGAGACGAGATTTTAAATGGGGAGTATGTGGTTCAACTATTGAAAACTCATCATGAATGAGGACATAATACCACATATGCCACACCACAAAATCCTATAAAATTTAGGGTCATAAGTCTGAATAGAAGATATGATTAGTGGAACCTATTCTAGACCCAAAGAAGAAATTTATGGGTGTTCCAACGTATACCATAATGATGGTAATCAAGCCATATGTAGTTCTAGGAGATGTTGTATAGTTTATTTTCATACGAAAATAAAGTAGGAAAATCTTAGTTTAAGGTCACCGAGCTCAGACCGTGAGAGGTGAGACTTCTTCTAAACTGGTGTAAGCCTTAACCCAATCCCTATGCCCATGTGAGCCACTCTCAATGTTAGAAATAAGGGTGGATAAGATTTTTGAAACACATGGAACAAAGTGAATAGGGAAATGGCACAGAACCCTGAATGGAACCACACCATGGATTCATCCTCTTAACATTCAAATTTACATTGAGGGATAACATAAAATCTGTTTAAATTCTACTTGGACATGATGGAGTGGATGATTTGAATCTAGAAAACCAATATTTATGGATTCACATGGGGTGGTTTAATGATGGAGAATTAATATTGATCATATTCAATCCATAACATCCATATCATGTGACCTGAAATGGAAACAAAAAATGAGAGTCGACTGTTGACCACATTTTAAACATTGGACTTGTGTTAAATTTTCTTTCAAAATACTCATGGATGTTGGCCTGAAAAAATATGAGATCTATGGGTCCTAACATCCATGACGTTCGAGGGTCCTTTCAAAAGTGAAAGATGAATGAATCCCCAAATATATGGGAACATGAATCCTGAAAATGAGAGAAAAATGACTATATAGAATCCCAAACATGAGGTATTGAACCATAGTGCTCTTGGGAATGTTGGTCAGTTACCAAAGAGGGTCTAGAGGTCCAATTTGAGGACATAAAACACGAGAAGATGAGTGTGGTATGGGAAGAAGGAAATATCTCTAGAGATATGTACATAGATTGGATGTTGCAAACCTGAGGTGAATGAGGACATAATCCCACACCACACCACATACCCCCTGAAAGGGCTTAGGATAAGTGGCCAGAAGGGTGAAATAGTTTCTAAGAAACATGGCTGGATTCAAAGACGAAATGTCTGGGTGTTTCTATGTATCCCATGAGAATGGGAATCAAGCCATTTGTAGTTCTTGATTTCTCATGTTGTTTAACGTCGTGGAATAAGGACTTAGTTTATCATAGTTTATGGTCATAGAGATCAGACCGTAGATGCCCAGTTTAACATCATGTACATGGGACAATAGAAGTTGAGATCTCCAAGGAGGGGAATACAAGGTGTGATCATGACAAACTCAACATAGATAGAGGTGATAAAACCTGCAAAACACCATGTGTTTTGAGAGGAATCTAGGACAAGGGGCTAAACCCAGGGGGAGAACCTGAAGTTTGGGGTTGGGCCTATAGATGAAATGTCTTGGCGTTCCAACATATCCAATGAGGATGGGAAACAAGCCACGCATAGTTATGAAAGGGCCACGCAATTTAATGTCGTCCAGTGAGGATGTGGGATAATAGAAGAACGGGAGGGGCCCATATTTTGATCACTATAAAACTAGTAGCCAATGAAGTCTACATTTCATTGTGCACTATCGTCCAAGAGAATTATACCTAGAGGGGTAGTCAAAGAAATGAATTTGAGGGATATAATCTAAGATGATGATTCTGATCATTCCAGCGTGTCCCATTAAAATTTTAACCATTACATACATAGATCTTGAGATGTTGTGCAGTTTAATGTCATGTGGGATGAGAATTGTGGTGAGATATTAGTTTAATTTCATAGAGATCGTACCAGTTTTCACTTTATTATCATGTGTGATGAGTGATGGTTATTTTCACATCATTTATCTTGAACGGATTGCACATTTTAACATCATTTGGTGATGAAGGAACATTTTATGGTCATGTGGGACCATATATAGTTTAACGTCATCCAAGATGACATATAGTTTAATTTCATGCAGGATAGGTCTTACTCGGGCAAATTAAAGCTTGAGAAATTTGGAATTAGTTGGAAGAGTTATACGCACACCATCCATGGTAAGAAGGGAGTATGTTTTGTTGGGGGAAACCTTATGAATGATGTAATGTCCCTCCCATTTGGGCTCCAACATAGATGTCTTCCTTCCATTTATCATCGGTGTTCTCAGGGCCAACACCATGTCACCTTGTAAGAAAGAGTGGAGGAAATATTTCTTTTTGAATGTTATGGCTATCATGTTCTGATGCCTCTCCAAATTGTGCAGGGGACCAATAATTTTCTCTTCAAGTGATTCCAGATCATCTAGATGGATTTTGGGTACCTTATCTGGTGTAAGTTGACCAGAAATAGATGTGTGTAATAATGTATTCCGAATATTGATGGACATGACTACTTATTCTCTATAAAATAGGGAATATGGGGGCACCTGAGTGGAATTTTGAGTCATTTTACAATAATCTTAGACATCATTGGTCAGTTTATCCAACCAACTCTTCTTGTTCTGACCAAACATCTTCTGCAGAATGTTAGAGAAGGTATTTTTGAACACCTCAATCTACCCATTTTCATGCGCATGATAGCAAAATGTATGGTTAGAACAGAAGTAGTACTTGGCATACAACTTCTTCAGTTCAGTTTCCTAGAAGCTGGTTCCATTATCAGTGAGAATGACGTTAGGGACTCTGAGGCAGTAGATGATATTGGAGCTCAAAAATTAAATGATAGAATGTGCCTTATCATCCTTCAGTGGAACTACCTCTTCACATATTGAAATAAAATCTATATCGGACAGTATGAATCTGCACTGGAAGGCTTTAACCATTTGATATAGTCCCATGACATCGAGTCCCCATACCAAAAACGGCCAAGAGTACTTGGTAGCATTGAGAGGATCTGGTGGTCGATGCACAAAATTAGCATGGATTTGGTATTAATGAAACCTTTGGTCAAACTAAATATATTCACGGATCATGGAATGATAAAAATACCCCATTCTCTGGATCTGATGAGAGAGTTTTGGACCAGTCTAATAAGCCACATAGCAACTGGTATGAACCTCTTTCATGACATGAGAAATCTCACCTCCTTGAATGTAATTGAGGAGAACCCCATCAAAACCGCATCTATAGAGAATATGATCAAGATCGGGACCACTCTTGAAGGTAAACTACAATGTGCGGTGTTAGATTCACTCCCGATCAACTTGATTTTTTGGGAGATTCCTATACTAGATATACTCGAAAATGGGGGTCCTCCAGCAGGGACTCACATCCAACACAATGGAAGGGGTACCTAGGGGTTTGATGTGGATGCTCTGAGGGTAAGGTGGCTTACCTGTGGGCTATCATCATCATCCATAGTGAGGGGAGCGATGACTCTCTAGTGCACCACATGAAAAATCAAATCATTCTGGTCAGGCTCTGCAAGATATGGGACCATGATGGACCAGGAATCGGCTCGACCATTCTATGAACAAGGGATATGAGTGACTTATATTTGAGATGGGTACTGGGCCATCAACTGGCGGGTATATTAGAATAGTGGTACAGGCTTCGGTTTCCTAACGACATTGTTATCATTGATCTGTTTTCTGACTAGTTCAGAGTCCCCTTTCACATGTAAGTGGGGAAAATCAATCCCAAGGGCCATATTGAGTCTAGTAATGAGAGCATGATACTCTGCCTCATTTATGGTACAACCTTCTAACAATAGGAATGAATATGGAAGTACAACTAGTGTTGTCGTGGGGAAGATGATACTCATGCCCACTCAAATGAGTCTGGGGTAATTTATTATTCTACAATTTGGGCTTCATAAGGAACAATAAAAGTGAATTTTGTGACACGTAATAACTTGGTCTACCAAAAGGATTTATTAATCTGGAAATTTCAAATCCAGAGACTAGTTCGCATGAGTTGGATGGGTGGAACAGAAGTCTACCAATGATTATCCTTTAATGGCCTTCTGGGGGACAAACCTGATGTCAAATTACTATAGGATCACTTCCCACTGAGCTATACAACCTATCAACATGGGGTTGTTCAGGATATACTTCAACTGATCCACTCATGATACTAGCTTTATCTCATTATGTTTCAATTAGGGTCATAATTTCTACAATTCAAATACCAACGCAAGGCATATTTTCTCGATAGATGATTGTATGGTCTCTGTATCAAGGAGCATACAGCTGAGAATGTATAAACTTTTTCCATTCCAGCATTGTTTTTCTAGGTGAGAAGGGTGTTAATAGATCATTCCAAAGTGGTCACATAAAGGACCAATACCTTCCTTGAAATGGGTGGAATCAGAATTGGAGGTCATAATAGGTACATCTTGATCTCCTCAAAGGTAGTCTGACACTCTTCATATCACTAATAATCGATGCCTTTCTTCATGATCTAGGAAAAATGATTACACTTGCTAGCCGGATTCGTGATGAATAATCATATAGGCTAAGTGGCCTTGAAATCCTAAAATCTCCTAGATGTTTCTTGGAGGAGACATCTAATTTATGGGATTGATCTTCTCCAAATTTATCTCGATGCCCCTGTATCTAACAACGATGTCAAGAAACTTTCTAGAGGTGACCCCAAAGGCGCATTTCAAGGGGTTCATCTTCAGATTACAGTATCAGAGGAAGCCGAACACTTTCTCGAGATCTTTGAGATGGTCTTAGCACTGGTGAGATTTGACCACCATATTTTCCACAAATCATTGTACTAATATCCCATGGATCGGCCTAAATATGTGATGCATGACACAATGATAGGTGGTACCTGCATCACTTAGACTGTAACAGCCCGAGATTTTATGAAAAATATTCATTTTTATTTCACTAATGTCTTGTTTTGTACGCTACACCAAAAGGAGCTTGCACAACACACATCCTTGACATGCCTTGCATTACACGCAATCGCAACCTTCCTCGATAGCGTGTGTGGTACGTAATACTGAGTTTCACGAAACAATGATATGCTATTAAAATATTATTGAAACTAGCCGTTATGAATAGTAATAACTACTTTTTAAATTTTAGAAATTTTAACTCTCAAAATGGACTTCATTTTTGGATTCGGAGTATCGAATTTAGCCTAAGGTGAAATTTTGGTACTTTTCCGATAACTTTCATATTCTAATGAATAGTGAAAATTACTAAATTATAATTAAAAACAACTTTTTTTAATCGAAATAATTAATAGCGATAAATCATTAATATGAGTGGTTTTAAAGTATATTTAGAATATATTTTTACAATTTAATACAATGTTGGTCATTGGATGTAATTTCACATTTAAACTAGAAATAAACAAGTATCAATCTTTTGATAGATATTGTTTCTTAAAAACACGCTATTTGTTTTAACAGCGGGATTTAATTATAAAATTAATTAATGCAACTTTTATGTTATGAATTTGGTAAAATAGACTTCATTTTTGAATTCGGAATATGAAATATAGCTTGGGATGAAATTTTGGCATTGTTCTGAAAAACATCAATTTTTTTATGAATAGTGAAACTACTAAGTGGTAGGTTAAAAACTGAATTTTGCATAAACCTTAATTTTACCGAATCTGTGAATGGAATTTTGAAAATCCGAGAGACACGGTTAATATCAAGGACTAAAATGTGGTTCAATAAGATGAAAATAATTTTTTGGTGAATAGTAACTTTTTACTTTTTTTACCACGGTTAATAGTAAATAGGGTAACTAAGGGTAAATATGATATTAATATTACCCTAACACATGTCCTAATTCTATTGGACAAGTGTAATTCGACCAAAAACAAACTTAGGAATAAATTATGACCACTTAGGCCCACTTGGATTAGATTAGGACATTTATTATTAATTTATTTATAGAAGGGTTAAAATAGTTAAAATCAAAGTTTAATAAGTAAATAATTTTTAATATGGGGTTATACATAAGATAAATTCGATTGTAAATATTAATTAGAAAGCTAAAAATATTTACTACATGATGGTATTTTATTTTTAATTTTTAGACATCAAATAATTTAATTTATTTATGACACAAAGATGATGCAGTAATTATCTTGTTAATGAAATATTGACATAATTGATGTTATAAACACCAAAATAAATGTAATTTGAGACTTTTTATGAATTCCACTAATTTTCTAGGTTACTATGATATATTAGTGTTGATTTAATCAACTTGGTTCGAACATATAATTCTGTTATGACTTTCACAAAAAATCATATATCAAATAGTGTCAAAATTGACACAAAATAGTTTTTAAATCAAATATTATATTATTAATTGTTATTTTATTCCTAAAAATCTAAGGTTCGGCCAAATGACTTAGATAAGGATATATGTATTAATAATATACAATTTGGGGTTCGTTTGGCATGTTATAGTAAGTTTATTAACCATATAGTGAAAGAAAACAAAAAGACACGGTAAAAGTTAAATTATTTAACTTAGAGTTAAATCTAATTGATAAGGTTAAAATAATACCCTAAACTTGTCTAAATCCTATTGGTTGATAGGATTTCGACCCATCCCCACTTTAGCTTCGAAATAAGACCCTTTGGAACCATTATAAACCGATTTTGACTTTAATATAAAATAATATTTTGAGATATTCCTAAGGTGCCCCTCTCCTCCCTTATAAAAGGACACCTCCTCCCCCTCCTCCTCACACCAATTTGAGCACTAAATCTCGGCCAACCCCTGCCATTTTCTCTTATCCACTTCCCTAGAAACATCCTAGAGGTTCTGGTCTTACTCAAAGACCAATTTTAGTTCCCTAAGAGGAGGTCTCAAAGAGGCACTTCAAAGAAGAGGTAATTACCGTTACCAATTCTTTCATCTTTATTTCTTCTTCCACTTCTTCTTCTTAGGTTGTTTCATTATGAAGTAATAACATCAGTATCACTCATATACTGATATGTTATTATAAGTATGAAACAACCCTATTTCACCATCTATCCATCCTACGGAAAAAGAAATCACCGCGCGTGCGTACGTACGGAATACCGTCTCCACGCCGTGGTGTAATCTATTTTCCACCACCACCTTACATGGATGGGTATAATGGTGTAAATAATAACTATACATAGTTATTACAACATCATATTGATTCTGATATATTGTATAATCCACTCCAATTCAATTCAATATTTATAGAAATGATATCATCGCTCGTGCGTACGTACGGAATACCGTCTCCACGACGCGATGAGATTCATTCTCCATGTTAACCATTTAAGAATGATTATAATGTATATATAAGAAATAATAATGAAATATATGACATTATAAAGCTACTGGATTTATGTATATATATACATATGTATGTCATCTACTTACTTCCATTTCAAGACAATAAGGAAAGGAAAACAGCGTTCATGCGTACGTACGGACTACCGTCTCCATGAACGGTGTTTTTCATTTTATTTATCTACCTATTATATATATATATACTGAATATATATGATATATAAATCATATTTTATATTCTGGAAGTAAGTAAATCATGATATAAGTAATAATGATGTCAAGAACAACAAGTCAAAACACCTACGATAAATGAAACGATTTTACCCAAAACGCTTCTTTAACATGGAATTTACAAAAGAACGGGTAATATAATGTCATAAGTGAACCATATATGATATCATAAAAATGAATATGATTCTGTAATAAGTCAATAACATGATTAAATCATTATACAGGAGGTTCAGACACTTAAAAAGCAAGTCGGACCTAAGGTAAGGGAAATATCGCAATCTCATTTTTATCCGAGATTGTTTGTACTTTGAAATTTACTGGGGTATATTTTATCATCCAAATCCATGTTTCCTCAATATGTAATGTTATTTACATCAACCTACAATTGTTTAAATCCAATTTTACCCTTCGGTGAGTTTTTAGTAAACGATATGAAAGGAATCTTTTGTCGTTTTTCGTACGAGGTACTTTTTGACTTTTCCGACAAAAGTACGAAGAATGTTTTTTAAACTTAAACGGCACGAACGGATTTTTACGGTTTTATAAAGCCTTATTTTCATGAATCTTACTACAAAAGATTTCATGACTATTTTTAATAAAATCTCTTTCTTTTAAAATTTCATGATGTTTTGTGAAAAGAAATTGATTTTGAAGAAGAAAGGATATTTTCCTCAAGAATTCATTTCAAGTGTTTTATCAAAATTATTTTCCATCTAAGATAATAAAGGGTTCTGTTTCTATCCATATTTTTACATTGATTTGACTATGCTGTGATGGAATTATTTTTATTCCTTTATCTTATACGAATGGTTTTATGATGTCATGTTGTTTAAGAATCCCATTTTTATTACATGGGTTATGAAATGATGTATGATTTATGATTTTGTGGCACACATAAGAATGGTATCATTATGAGATGGGTGGGACCTATATCTCCCTACAATGCATTGGATAAAGATTTTATATCTCATGAGATAGACATGGCTGGAATGGTAGGTTATACCGGTTCAGTGAAACAGGACTGAAACGAGGATTACTCGATTCAGAAAGGAACTTTGTCCACTAAGATAGTCTTGGCGATGAGTCTTGACTAACAAGAAATGATTCTCTATGATTATGTGTGTATGCCACAATGAGTAAGGTTTTAAGTTATGATTTCATTTTCACCTCTATGATTTATCCCATGTTATGATATTATGATCTCTTTTGCAGGTTAAGATTTCCAAAAGCTACGTTCTTATGTATATGATGTGATTGATATTTCTTTTGTTTACCCTTACTGAGAATTTGAGTTCACCCTTTTATGTTTTTCTTTCCCCAGGATATAAAGAAAGGTTTTAGGTAGAAAAAAAAGGAAGATCTTTATGGGAGATATTGAAGATCTTTCACCACGTTTAGAAGATTACGTTCTGAGTTTCCAAAGACACTAAACTATTACGATCCTTGTGTGTGTGTTTTTGTTATGTACTAAGTATTCCGCAAAAGTAATGTAATGTCCATGTACGATAAGCTTCGGGTCTCTACATTTGGTATCAGAGGAAAGGTTTAGTCAACCTTTGGAAACTAGGATGCGAAAACTTTAGTGAGATCCTTAGAGATATTTCTAAGGTATGTCTAGGGATGTCTCTAAGGTTAAGTATACGTATAGGTTATAGTAATAGAATTACGCTAACGATCATAGAATTAAACCTAAGATGTTGGATATTGAAGGTACTCCCCCTTTATTATGTTGTTTTCCCTAGCATGATTTTTTCCTCTCACACTATTCTTTATGGGTTTTAGACGATGGCTGGAACCCGAAGGAACCGTGTTGATCAATGCAATGGACAATGCAATGATTGCCCTCCTGAACAAACAAATGTTATGGGAGATGGAGTGCAAAATCTTATTGCTATACTTACACAAGCTATGAATCATTCTGGACTTCCAAATGAGCAGAGAAGGGAACAATATTCTATTGAGTCCTTCATGAGGCAACATCCACCTTCTTTCAGTGGGTCTACTGATCCATTAGTTGCTGAACAATGGATTAGTACTACTGAAAAGATATTTTCAGTTCTTCAATGTTCTGAACATGATAAAGTCATCTTAGCAGTATATCATTTGGAAGGTGAAGCTGATCAATGGTGGAATCTTATCAAGAATACGAGTCCAAGAGATGAAATTGAGTCCATGGAATGTGACGAGTTCAAGAACTTGTTTTTCAGTAAGTACTTCCCTCGTATTCTTCGAACAAAGATGGAGAAAGAGTTTCTTGAACTGAAGCAAAGGGATGATGAATCTGTTGGTACCTATGAAGCAAATTTTACAAGACTTGCAAGGTATGCTTCTGGAATTATCATCCAACCTGAAAGTAAAGTTGATCGATTTTTCAGTGGCTTAAAACCAAGTCTTCGAAGGGCATTAGCTATAAGAGACTTCAGTAGCTATGAAGAAATTGTGCGTTGTGCTATCAAGGTAGAAATGGAAGTTGGTGTTACATATCCATCTCATGGTTTTGACAAGAAACGAAAGATGGAGTTCAAGGAGAAATCTCAAAATAATGGTGAAAAGAAGATGAATGTTTCCTTATGCACAAAGTGTGGAAAGAAGCATGGTGGAGATTGTCTTAAAGGGACTAGAAAATGTTTTAAGTGTGGAAAAGAAGGTCATCGAGCAGCTGAGTGTCGAAGTAATGGAAAAAGGGTTTCTAATGATGTGAATAAAGCAAACACTGCAGAGAACGCACCGCCAACACTTCAATGCTTCAAGTGCAAGGAAATGGGGCATTATGCTAATAATTGCCCTAATCCAAGGGTTAGTGATGATCAACATGAGCAACCACTGAAGGCAAAGGACAAAGGGAAATCACATGCGATCACTATTGGCAATGTTGAATATGACAACGATGTGGTGGAATGATTAAGTGTTTATGTAATGGGATTCCAAAATAATGTTGTATCATGGAATATTGGAATATTTATGTATTGGTCTAATGTGGTATTCAAAGTGATTGAGATATTATGCGCATAATGAAGGGAAAACGAGAAAATGAAATGTTTAACAGTATTCATGAGCTCATGATTGATATAAGGACTAAGTGATATCATGGTTTGAGTATATAGAATTTTGAGGATTTTGGTATGTGAAAAGTGTTAACTTTTAACTACATTCAAGTTTTCACTAAGGTTCAATTGGTATTCAAGAGAGTACAAGATTAAGGCCTTTGAATGTTTGGAATGTGACCAACAAGATATATCTTATGATATATGGGGATCAACGATGGTATTAAATCTCTGGTAATCGTTTTCACTATGTTATGAGAATGGACTGCAGTATTATGAGCCTAATGATTGGAATGAATTATGTTGGACATAAGTTAGTATTGTTTAAGGATAGAAGTTTTTTTTTCGATATTATTGATGGGATGTTATAGTAATATAGTTTTATAAAAAGGACAACCTGCAGGACGGGCGACAACCCATCGCTTCGGACAAGGCTGTTGGAATCGAACCCACAACCGAAGTGCGACTGGCCTTTATCGCCTACCACTGACCTACAGGAAGTCCCTGTTTAGTAGAAACTAGTTTTATTATATTAAGCAGTATGATATGTGATGTATAAGTTCATTTTAGGAACCATATATGATTAATCTCACTATAGATGGATTTATGTATTTTTTTGATAACTTTTCTAACCTTTTGTTTGAGACAGATGGAATGACCCATCATTCTATCACATGATCTGCTAACACATCACGAATGACAAATTAAACTTCATTTCTTTAAGAGATGATGTGGAAATTGTTAAAGGCACGGACAATAGTGATATTGTACCAAAATAAAGTAAGTATTTATTCTAATTCAAATTTTCAACTTTAGGGAAATGATCTTGAAAACCAAAAATGTTGTCCTAGTGATCTTATACCTGATGAATCAGATGGTACCTTATATCATCACAAATCTATGGATTTGTGATTACTGGCTTTTCCATAGCCATGTTCTCTACCACTCTCCATCAGAACATGATGGTTATATTTCTCTTCCATATCCATATTTTTACCTATGTGGAAACCCAGCGATTAGTTTATTTGGGTAATCGTTACATTTCATACTTTAGTTTTTAAAGCCAAGTTTTTGTATTCCTTTTTACGATGTGGGATTCTATTAAAGAATCTTTCTAATAGTAAACCATTTATAACCCCGACGAATTTCGAGGGCGAAATTCATTTTAAGGGGGGTAGAATGTAACAGCCCGAGATTTTATGAAAAATATTCATTTTTATTTCACTAATGTCTTGTGTTGTACGCTACACCAAAAGGAGCTTGCACAACACACATCCTTGACTTGCCTTGCATTACACGCAATCGCAACCTTCCTCGATAGCGTGTGTGGTACGTAATACTGAGTTTCACGAAACAATGATATGCTATTAAAATATTATTGAAACTAGCCGTTATGAATAGTAATAACTACTTTTTAAATTTTAGAAATTTTAACTCTCAAAATGGACGTCATTTTTGGATTCGGAGTATCGAATTTAGCCTAAGGTGAAATTTTGGTACTTTTCGGATAACTTTCATATTCTAATGAATAGTGAAAATTACTAAATTATAATTAAAAACAACTTTTTTTAATCGAAATAATTAATAGCGATAAATCATTAATTTGAGTGGTTTTAAAGTATATTTAGAATATATTTTTACAATTTAATACAATGTTGGTCATTGGATGTAATTTCACATTTAAACTAGAAATAAACAAGTATCAATCTTTTGATAGATATTGTTTCTTAAAAACACGCTATTTGTTTTAACAGCAGGATTTAATTATAAAATTAATTAATGCAACTTTTATGTTATGAATTTGGTAAAATAGACTTCATTTTTGAATTCGGAATATGAAATATAGCTTGGGATGAAATTTTGGCATTGTTCTGAAAAACATCAATTTTTTTATGAATAGTGAAACTACTAAGTGGTAGGTTAAAAACTGAATTTTGCATAAAACTTAATTTTACCGAATCTGTGAATGGAATTTCGAAAATCCGAGAGACACGGTTAATATCAAGGACTAAAATGTGGTTCAATGAGATGAAAATAATTTTTTGGTGAATAGTAACTTTTTACTTTTTTTACCACGGTTAATAGTAAATAGGGTAACTAAGGGTAAATATGATATTAATATTACCCCAACACATGTCCTAATTCTATTGGACAAGTGTAATTCGACCAAAAACAAACTTAGGAATAAAATATGACCACTTAGGCCCACTTGGATTAGATTAGGACATTTATTATTAATTTATTTAAAGAAGGGTTAAAATAGTTAAAATCAATGTTTAATAAGTAAATCATTTTTAATATGGGGTTATACATAAGATAAATTCGATTGTAAATATTCATTAGAAAGCTAAAAGGATTTACTACATGATGGTATTTTATTTTTAATTTTTAGACATCAAATAATTTAATTTATTTATGACACAAAGATGATGCAGTAATTATCTTGTTAATGAAATATTGACATAATTGATGTTATAAACACCAAAATAAATGTAATTTGAGACTTTTTATGAATTCCACTAATTTTCTAGGTTACTATGATATATTAGTGTTGATTTAATCAACTTGGTTCGAACATATAATTCTGTTATGACTTTCACAAAAAATCATATATCAAATAGTGTCAAAATTGACACAAAATAGTTTTTAAATCAAATATTATATTATTAATTGTTATTTTATTCCTAAAAATCTATGGTTCGGCCAAATGACTTAGATAAGGATATATGTATTAATAATATACAATTTGGGGTTCTTTTGGCATGTTATAGTAAGTTTATTAACCATATAGTGAAAGAAAACAAAAAGACACGGTAAAAGTTAAATTATTTAACTTAGAGTTAAATCTAATTGATAAGGTTAAAATAATACCCTAAATTTGTCTAAATCCTATTGGTTGATAGGATTTCGACCCATCCCCACTTTATCTTCGAAATAAGACCCTTTGGAACCATTATAAACCGATTTTGACTTTAATATAAAATAATATTTTGAGATATTCCTAAGGTGCCCCTCTCCTCCCTTATAAAAGGACACCTCCTCCCCCTCCTCCTCACACCAATTTGAGCACTCAAGCTCGGCCAACCCCTGCCATTTTCTCTTATCCACTTCCCTAGAAACATCCTAGAGGTTATGGTCTTACTCAAAGACCAATTTTAGTTCCCTAAGAGGAGGTCTCAAAGAGGCACTTCAAAGAAGAGGTAATTACCGTTACCAATTCTTTCATCTTTATTTCGTCTTCCACTTCTTCTTCTTAGGTTGTTTCATTATGAAGTAATAACATCAGTATCACTCATATACTGATATTTTATTATAAGTATGAAACAACCCTATTTCACCATCTATCCATCCTACGGAAAAAGAAATCATCGCGCGTGCGTACGTACGGAATACCGTCTCCACGCCGTGGTGTAATCTATTTTCCACCACCACCTTACATGGATGGGTATAATGGTGTAAAGAATAACTATACATAGTTATTACAACATCATATTGATTCTGATATATTGTATAATCCACTCCAATTCAATTCAATATTTATAGAAATGATATCATCGCTCGTGCGTACGTACGGAATACCGTCTCCACGACGCGATGAGATTCATTCTCCATGTTAACCATTTAAGAATGATTATAATGTATATATAAGAAATAATAATGAAATATATGACATTATAAAGCTACTGGATTTATGTATATATATACATATGTATGACATCTACTTACTTCCATTTCAAGACAATAAGGAAAGGAAAACATCGTTCATGCGTACGTACGGACTACCGTCTCCATAAACGGTGTTTTTCATTTTATTTATCTACCTATTATATATATATATATATATATATACTGAATATATATGATATATAAATCATATTTTATATTCTGGAAGTAAGTAAATCATGATATAAGTAATAATGATGTCAAGAACAACAAGTCAAAACACCTACGATAAATGAAACGATTTTACCCAAAACGCTTCTTTAACATAGAATTTACAAAAGAACGGGTAATATAATGTCATAAGTGAACCATATATGATATCATAAAAATGAATATGATTCTGTAATAAGTCAATAACATGATTTAAATCATTATACAGGAGGTTCAGACACTTAAAAAGCAAGTCGGACCTAAGGTAAGGGAAATATCGCAATCTCATTTTTATCCGAGATTGTTTGTACTTTGAAATTTACTGGGGTATATTTTATCATCCAAATCCATGTTTCCTCAATATGTAATGTTATTTACATCAACCTACAATTGTTTAAATCCAATTTTACCCTTCGGTGAGTTTTTAGTAAAAGATATGAAAGGAATCTTTTGTCGTTTTTCGTACGAGGTACTTTTTGACTTTTCCGACAAAATTACGAAGAATGTTTTTTAAACTTAAACGGCAGGAACGGATTTTTACGGTTTTATAAAGCCTTATTTTCATGAATCTTCCTACAAAAGATTTCATGACTATTTTTAATAAAATCTCTTTCTTTTAAAATTTCATGATGTTTTGTGAAAAGAAATTGATTTTGAAGAAGAAAGGATATTTTCCTCAAGAATTCATTTCAAGTGTTTTATCAAAATTATTTTCCATCTAAGATAATAAAGGGTTCTGTTTCTATCCATATTTTTACATTGATTTGACTATGCTGTGATGGAATTATTTTTATTCCTTTATCTTATACGAATGGTTTTATGATGTCATGTTGTTTAAGAATCCCATTTTTATTACATGGGTTATGAAATGATGTATGATTTATGATTTTGTGGCACACATAAGAATGGTATCATTATGAGATGGGTGGGACCTATATCTCCCTCCAATGCATTGGGTAAAGATTTTATATCTCATGAGATAGACATGGCTGGAATGGTAGGTTATACCGGTTCAGTGAAACAGGACTGAAACGAGGATTACTCGATTCAGAAAGGGACTTTGTCCACTAAGATAGTCTTGGCAATGAGTCTTGACTAACAAGAAATGATTCTCTATGATTATGTGTGTATGCCACAATGAGTAATGTTTTAAGTTATGATTTCATTTTCACCTCTATGATTTATCCCATGTTATGATATTATGATCTCTTTTGCAGGTTAAGATTTCCAAAAGCTACGTTCTTATGTATATGATGTGATTGATATTTCTTTTGTTTACCCTTACTGAGAATTTGAGCTCACCCTTTTATGTTTTTCTTTCCCCAGGATATAAAGAAAGGTTTTAGGTAGAAAAAAAAGGAAGATCTTTATGGGAGATATTGAAGATCTTTCACCACGTTTAGAAGATTACGTTCCGAGTTTCCAAAGACACTAAACTATTACGATCCTTGTGTGTGTGTTTTTGTTATGTACTAAGTATTCCGCAAAAGTAATGTAATGTCCATGTACGATAAGCTTCGGGTCTCTACAGTTGGTATCAGAGGAAAGGTTTAGTCAACCTTTGGAAACTGGGATGCGAAAACTTTAGTGAGATCCTTAGAGATATTTCTAAGGTATGTCTAGGGATGTCTCTAAGGTTAAGTATACGTATAGGTTATAGTAATAGAATTACGCTAACCATCATAGAATTAAACCTAAGATGTTGGATATTGAAGGTACTCCCCCTTTATTATGTTGTTTTCCCTAGCATGATTTTTGCCTCTCACACTATTCTTTATGGGTTTTAGACGATGGCTGGAACCCGAAGGAACCGTGTTGATCAATGCAATGGACAATGAAATGATTGCCCTCCTGAACAAACAAATGTTATGGGAGATGGAGTGCAAAATCTTATTGCTATACTTACACAAGCTATGAATCATTCTGGACTTCCAAATGAGCAGAGAAGGGAACAATATTCTATTGAGTCCTTCATGAGGCAACGTCCACCTTCTTTCAGTGGGTCTACTGATCCATTAGTTGCTGAACAATGGATTAGTACTACTGAAAAGATATTTTCAGTTCTTCAATGTTCTGAACATGATAAAGTCATCTTAGCAGTATATCGTTTGGAAGGTGAAGCTGATCAATGGTGGAATCTTATCAAGAATACGAGTCCAAGAGATGAAATTGAGTCCATGGAATGGGACGAGTTCAAGAACTTGTTTTTCAGTAAGTACTTCCCTCGTATTCTTCGAACAAAGATGGAGAAAGAGTTTCTTGAACTGAAGCAAAGGGATGATGAATCTGTTGGTACCTATGAAGCAAATTTTACAAGACTTTCAAGGTATGCTTCTGGAATTATCATCCAACCTGAAAGTAAAGTTGATCGATTTTTCAGTGGCTTAAAACCAAGTCTTCGAAGGGAATTAGCTATAAGAGACTTCAGTAGCTATGAAGAAATTGTGCGTTGTGCTATCAAGGTAGAAATGGACGTTGGTGTTACATATCCATCTCATGGTTTTGACAAGAAACGAAAGATGGAGTTCAAGGAGAAATCTCAAAATAATGGTGAAAAGAAGATGAATGTTTCCTTATGCACAAAGTGTGGAAAGAAGCATGGTGGAGATTGTCTTAAAGGGACTAGAAAATGTTTTAAGTGTGGAAAAGAAGGTCATCGAGCAGCTGAGTGTCGAAGTAATGGAAAAAGGGTTTCTAATGATGTGAATAAAGCAAACACTGCAGAGAACGCACCGCCAACACTTCAATGCTTCAAGTGCAAGGAAATGGGGCATTATGCTAATAATTGCCCTAATCCAAGGGTTAGTGATGATCAACATGAGCAACCACTGAAGGCAAAGGACAAAGGTAAATCACATGCGATCACTATTGGCAATGTTGAATATGACAACGATGTGGTGGAATGATTAAGTGTTTATGTAATGGGATTCCAAAATAATGTTGTATCATGGAATATTGGAATATTTATGTATTGGTCTAATGTGGTATTCAAAGTGATTGAGATATTATGCGCATAATGAAGGGAAAACGAGAAAATGAAATGTTTAACAGTATTCATGAGCTCATGATTGATATAAGGACTAAGTGATATCATGGTTTGAGTATATAGAATTTTGAGGATTTTGGTATGTGAAAAGTGTTAACTTTTAACTGCATTCAAGTTTTCACTAAGGTTCAATGGGTATTCAAGAGAGTACAAGATTAAGGCCTTTGAATGTTTGGAATGTGACCAACAAGATATATCTTATGATATATGGGGATCAACGATGGTATTAAATCTCTGGTAATCGTTTTCACTATGTTATGAGAATGGACTGCAGTATTATGAGCCTAATGATTGGAATGAATTATGTTGGACATAAGTTAGTATTGTTTAAGGATAGAAGTTTTTTTTTCGATATTATTGATGGGATGTTATAGTAATATAGTTTTATAAAAAGGACAACCTGCAGGACGGGCGACAGCCCATCGCTTCGGACAAGGCTGTGGGAATCGAACCCACAACCGAAGTGCGACTGGCCTTTATCGCCTACCACTGACCTACAGGAAGTCCCTGTTTAGTAGAAACTAGTTTTATTATATTAAGCAGTATGATATGTGATGTATAAGTTCATTTTAGGAACCATATATGATTAATATCACTATAGATGGATTTATGTATTTTTTTGATAACTTTTCGAACCTTTTGTTTGAGACAGATGGAATGACCCATCATTCTATCACATGATCTGCTAACACATCACGAATGACAAATTAAACTTCATTTCTTTAAGAGATGATGTGGAAATTGTTAAAGGCACGGACAATAGTGATATTGTACCAAAATAAAGTAAGTATTTATTCTAATTCAAATTTTCAACTTTAGGGAAATGATCTTGAAAACCAAAAATGTTGTCCTAGTGATCTTATACCTGATGAATCAGATGGTACCTTATATCATCACAAATCTATGGATTTGTGATTACTGGCTTTTCCATAGCCATGTTCTCTACCACTCTCCATCAGAACATGATGGTTATATTTCTCTTCCATATCCATATTTTTACCTATGTCGAAACCCAGCGATTAGTTTATTTGGGTAATCGTTACATTTCATACTTTAGTTTTTAAAGCCAAGTTTTTGTATTCCTTTTTACGATGTGGGATTCTATTAAAGAATCTTTCTAATAGTAAACCATTTATAACCCCGACGAATTTCGAGGGCGAAATTCATTTTAAGGGGGGTAGAATGTAACAGCCCGAGATTTTATGAAAAATATTCATTTTTATTTCACTAATGTCTTGTGTTGTACGCTACACCAAAAGGAGCTTGCACAACACACATCCTTGACTTGCCTTGCATTACACGCAATCGCAACCTTCCTCGATAGCGTGTGTGGTACGTAATACTGAGTTTCACGAAACAATGATATGCTATTAAAATTTTATTGAAACTAGCCGTTATGAATAGTAATAACTACTTTTTAAATTTTAGAAATTTTAACTCTCAAAATGGACTTCATTTTTGGATTCGGAGTATCGAATTTAGCCTAAGGTGAAATTTTGGTACTTTTCGGATAACTTTCATATTCTAATGAATAGTGAAAATTACTAAATTATAATTAAAAACAACTTTTTTTAATCGAAATAATTAATAGCGATAAATCATTAATTTGAGTGGTTTTAAAGTATATTTAGAATATATTTTTACAATTTAATACAATGTTGGTCATTGGATGTAATTTCACATTTAAACTAGAAATAAACAAGTATCAATCTTTTGATAGATATTGTTTCTTAAAAACACGCTATTTGTTTTAACAGCGGGATTTAATTATAAAATTAATTAATGCAACTTTTATGTTATGAATTTGGTAAAATAGACTTCATTTTTGAATTCGGAATATGAAATATAGCTTGGGATGAAATTTTGGCATTGTTCTGAAAAACATCAATTTTTTTATGAATAGTGAAACTACTAAGTGGTAGGTTAAAAACTGAATTTTGCATAAAACTTAATTTTACCGAATCTGTGAATGGAATTTCGAAAATCCGAGAGACACGGTTAATATCAAGGACTAAAATGTGGTTCAATGAGATGAAAATAATTTTTTGGTGAATAGTAACTTTTTACTTTTTTTACCACGGTTAATAGTAAATAGGGTAACTAAGGGTAAATATGATATTAATATTACCCCAACACATGTCCTAATTCTATTGGACAAGTGTAATTCGACCAAAAACAAACTTAGGAATAAAATATGACCACTTAGGCCCACTTGGATTAGATTAGGACATTTATTATTAATTTATTTAAAGAAGGGTTAAAATAGTTAAAATCAATGTTTAATAAGTAAATCATTTTTAATATGGGGTTATACATAAGCTAAATTCGATTGTAAATATTAATTAGAAAGCTAAAAGGATTTACTACATGATGGTATTTTATTTTTAATTTTTATACATCAAATAATTTAATTTATTTATGACACAAAGATGATGCAGTAATTATCTTGTTAATGAAATATTGACATAATTGATGTTATAAACACCAAAATAAATGTAATTTGAGACTTTTTATGAATTCCACTAATTTTCTAGGTTACTATGATATATTATTGTTGTTTTAATCAACTTGGTTCGAATATATAATTCTGTTATGACTTTCACAAAAAATCATATATCAAATAGTGTCAAAATTGACACAAAATAGTTTTTAAATCAAATATTATATTATTAATTGTTATTTTATTCCTAAAAATCTATGGTTCGGCCACATGACTTAGATAAGGATATATGTATTAATAATATACAATTTGGGGTTCGTTTGGCATGTTATAGTAAGTTTAGTAACCATATAGTGAAAGAAAACAAAAAGACACGGTAAAAGTTAAATTATTTAACTTAGAGTTAAATCTAATTGATAAGGTTAAAATAATACCCTAAATTTGTCTAAATCCTATTGGTTGATAGGATTTCGACCCATCCCCACTTTATCTTCGAAATAAGACCCTTTGGAACCATTATAAACCGATTTTGACTTTAATATAAAATAATATTTTGAGATATTCCTAAGGTGCCCCTCTCCTCCCTTATAAAAGGACACCTCCTCCCCCTCCTCCTCACACCAATTTGAGCACTCAAGCTCGGCCAACCCCTGCCATTTTCTCTTATCCACTTCCCTAGAAACATCCTAGAGGTTCTGGTCTTACTCAAAGACCAATTTTAGTTCCCTAAGAGGAGGTCTCAAAGAGGCACTTCAAAGAAGAGGTAATTACCGTTACCAATTCTTTCATCTTTATTTCTTCTTCCACTTCTTCTTCTTAGGTTGTTTCATTATGAAGTAATAACATCAGTATCACTCATATAATGATATGTTATTATAAGTATGAAACAACCCTATTTCACCATCTATCCATCCTACGGAAAAAGAAATCACCGCGCGTGCGTACGTACGGAATACCGTCTCCACGCCGTGGTGTAATCTATTTTCCACCACCACCTTACATGGATGGGTATAATGGTGTAAAGAATAACTATACATAGTTATTACAACATCATATTGATTCTGATATATTGTATAATCCACTCCAATTCAATTCAATATTTATAGAAATGATATCATCGCTCGTGCGTACGTACGGAATACCGTCTCCACGACGCGATGAGATTCATTCTCCATGTTAACCATTTAAGAATGATTATAATGTATATATAAGAAATAATAATGAAATTTATGACATTATAAAGCTACTGGATTTATGTATATATATACATATGTATGTCATCTACTTACTTCCATTTCAAGACAATAAGGAAAGGAAAACATCGTTCATGCGTACGTACGGACTACCGTCTCCATGAACGGTGTTTTTCATTTTATTTATCTACCTATTATATATATATATATATATACTGAATATATATGATATATAAATCATATTTTATATTCTGGAAGTAAGTAAATCATGATATAAGTAATAATGATGTCAAGAACAACAAGTCAAAACACCTACGATAAATGAAACGATTTTACCCAAAACGCTTCTTTAACATGGAATTTACAAAAGAACGGGTAATATAATGTCATAAGTGAACCATATATGATATCATAAAAATGAATATGATTCTGTAATAAGTCAATAACATGATTTAAATCATTATACAGGAGGTTCAGACACTTAAAAAGCAAGTCGGACCTAAGGTAAGGGAAATATCGCAATCTCATTTTTATCCGAGATTGTTTGTACTTTGAAATTTACTGGGGTATATTTTATCATCCAAATCCATGTTTCCTCAATATGTAATGTTATTTACATCAACCTACAATTGTTTAAATCCAATTTTACCCTTCGGTGAGTTTTTAGTAAAAGATATGAAAGGAATCTTTTGTCGTTTTTCGTACGAGGTACTTTTTGACTTTTCCGACAAAAGTACGAAGAATGTTTTTTAAACTTAAACGGAACGAACGGATTTTTACGGTTTTATAAAGCCTTATTTTCATGAATCTTCCTACAAAAGATTTCATGACTATTTTTAATAAAATCTCTTTCTTTTAAAATTTCATGATGTTTTGTGAAAAGAAATTGATTTTGAAGAAGAAAGGATATTTTCCTCAAGAATTCATTTCAAGTGTTTTATCAAAATTATTTTCCATCTAAGATAATAAAGGGTTCTGTTTCTATCCATATTTTTACATTGATTTGACTATGCTGTGATGGAATTATTTTTATTCCTTTATCTTATACGAATGGTTTTATGATGTCATGTTGTTTAAGAATCCCATTTTTATTACATGGGTTATGAAATGATGTATGATTTATGATTTTGTGGCACACATAAGAATGGTATAATTATGAGATGGGTGGGACCTATATCTCCCTCCAATGCATTGGGTAAAGATTTTATATCTCATGAGATAGACATGGCTGGAATGGTAGGTTATACCGGTTCAGTGAAACAGGACTGAAACGAGGATTACTCGATTCAGAAAGGGACTTTGTCCACTAAGATAGTCTTGGAAATGAGTCTTGACTAACAAGAAATGATTCTCTATGATTATGTGTGTATGCCACAATGAGTAATGTTTTAAGTTATGATTTCATTTTCACCTCTATGATTTATCCCATGTTATGATATTATGATCTCTTTTGCAGGTTAAGATTTCCAAAAGCTACGTTCTTATGTATATGATGTGATTGATATTTCTTTTGTTTACCCTTACTGAGAATTTGAGCTCACCCTTTTATGTTTTTCTTTCCCCAGGATATAAAGAAAGGTTTTAGGTAGAAAAAAAAGGAAGATCTTTATGGGAGATATTGAAGATCTTTCACCACGTTTAGAAGATTACGTTCCGAGTTTCCAAAGACACTAAACTATTACGATCCTTGTGTGTGTGTTTTTGTTATGTACTAAGTATTCCGCAAAATTAATGTAATGTCCATGTACGATAAGCTTCGGGTCTCTACAGTTGGTATCAGAGGAAAGGTTTAGTCAACCTTAGGAAACTGGGATGCGAAAACTTTAGTGAGATCCTTAGAGATATTTCTAAGGTATGTCTAGGGATGTCTCTAAGGTTAAGTATACGTATAGGTTATAGTAATAGAATTACGCTAACGATCATAGAATTAAACCTAAGATGTTGGATATTGAAGGTACTCCCCCTTTATTATGTTGTTTTCCCTAGCATGATTTTTGCCTCTCACACTATTCTTTATGGGTTTTAGACGATGCCTGGAACCCGAAGGAACCGTGTTGATCAATGCAATGGACAATGCAATGATTGCCCTCCTGAACAAACAAATGTTATGGGAGATGGAGTGAAAAATCTTATTGCTATACTTACACAAGCTATGAATCATTCTGGACTTCCAAATGAGCAGAGAAGGGAACAATATTCTATTGAGTCCTTCATGAGGCAACGTCCACCTTCTTTCAGTGGGTCTACTGATCCATTAGTTGCTGAACAATGGATTAGTACTACTAAAAAGATATTTTCAGTTCTTCAATGTTCTGAACATGATAAAGTCATCTTAGCAGTATATCGTTTGGAAGGTGAAGCTGATCAATGGTGGAATCTTATCAAGAATACGAGTCCAAGAGATGAAATTGAGTCCATGGAATGGGATGAGTTCAAGAACTTGTTTTTCAGTAAGTACTTCCCTCGTATTCTTCGAACAAAGATGGAGAAAGAGTTTCTTGAACTGAAGCAAAGGGATGATGAATCTGTTGGTACCTATGAAGCAAATTTTACAAGACTTGCAAGGTATGCTTCTGGAATTATCATCCAACCTGAAAGTAAAGTTGATCGATTTTTCAGTGGCTTAAAACCAAGTCTTCGAAGGGCATTAGCTATAAGAGACTTCAGTAGCTATGAAGAAATTGTGCGTTGTGCTATCAAGGTAGAAATGGAAGTTGGTGTTACATATCCATCTCATGGTTTTGACAAGAAACGAAAGATGGAGTTCAAGGAGAAATCTCAAAATAATGGTGAAAAGAAGATGAATGTTTCCTTATGCACAAAGTGTGGAAAGAAGCATGGTGGAGATTGTCTTAAAGGGACTAGAAAATGTTTTAAGTGTGGAAAAGAAGGTCATCGAGCAGCTGAGTGTCGAAGTAATGGAAAAAGGGTTTCTAATGATGTGAATAAAGCAAACACTGCAGAGAACGCACCGCCAACACTTCAATGCTTCAAGTGCAAGGAAATGGGGCATTATGCTAATAATTGCCCTAATCCAAGGGTTAGTGATGATCAACATGAGCAACCACTGAAGGCAAAGGACAAAGGGAAATCACATGCGATCACTATTGGCAATGTTGAATATGACAACGATGTGGTGGAACGATTAAGTGTTTATGTAATGGGATTCCAAAATAATGTTGTATCATGGAATATTGGAATATTTATGTATTGGTCTAATGTGGTATTCAAAGTGATTGAGATATTATGCGCATAATGAAGGGAAAACGAGAAAATGAAATGTTTAACAGTATTCATGAGCTCATGATTGATATAAGGACTAAGTGATATCATGGTTTGAGTATATAGAATTTTGAGGATTTTGGTATGTGAAAAGTGTTAACTTTTAACTGCATTCAAGTTTTCACTAAGGTTCAATGGGTATTCAAGAGAGTACAAGATTAAGGCCTTTGAATGTTTGGAATGTGACCAACAAGATATATCTTATGATATATAGGGATCAACGATGGTATTAAATCTCTGGTAATCGTTTTCACTATGTTATGAGAATGGACTGTAGTATTATGAGCCTAATGATTGGAATGAATTATGTTGGACATAAGTTAGTATTGTTTAAGGATAGAAGTTTTTTTTTCGATATTATTGATGGGATGTTATAGTAATATAGTTTTATAAAAAGGACAACCTCCAGGACGGGCGACAGCCCATCGCTTCGGACAAGGCTGTGGGAATCGAACCCACAACCGAAGTGCGACTGGCCTTTATCGCCTACCACTGACCTACAGGAAGTCCCTGTTTAGTAGAAACTAGTTTTATTATATTAAGCAGTATGATATGTGATGTATAAGTTCATTTTAGGAACCATATATGATTAATCTCACTATAGATGGATTTATGTATTTTTTTGATAACTTTTCTATCCTTTTGTTTGAGACAGATGGAATGACCCATCATTCTATCACATGATCTGCTAACACATCACGAATGACAAATTCAACTTCATTTCTTTAAGAGATGATGTGGAAATTGTTAAAGGCACGGACAATAGTGATATTGTACCAAAATAAAGTAAGTATTTATTCTAATTCAAATTTTCAACTTTAGGGAAATGATCTTGAAACCCAAAAATGTTGTCCTAGTGATCTTATACCTGATGAATCAGATGGTACCTTATATCATCACAAATCTATGGATTTGTGATTACTGGCTTTTCCATAGCCATGTTCTCTACCACTCTCCATCAGAACATGATGGTTATATTTCTCTTCCATATCCATATTTTTACCTATGTGGAAACCCAGCGATTAGTTTATTTGGGTAATCGTTACATTTCATACTTTAGTTTTTAAAGCCAAGTTTTTGTATTCCTTTTTACGATGTGGGATTCTATTAAAGAATCTTTCTAATAGTAAACCATTTATAACCCCGACGAATTTCGAGGGCGAAATGCATTTTAAGGGGGGTAGAATGTAACAGCCCGAGATTTTATGAAAAATATTCATTTTTATTTCACTAATGTCTTGTGTTGTACGCTACACCAAAAGGAGCTTGCACAACACACATCCTTGACTTGCCTTGCATTACACGCAATCGCAACCTTCCTCGATAGCGTGTGTGGTACGTAATACTGAGTTTCACGAAACAATGATATGCTATTAAAATATTATTGAAACTAGCCGTTATGAATAGTAATAACTACTTTTTAAATTTTAGAAATTTTAACTCTCAAAATGGACGTCATTTTTGGATTCGGAGTATCGAATTTAGCCTAAGGTGAAATTTTGGTACTTTTCGGATAACTTTCATATTCTAATGAATAGTGAAAATTACTAAATTATAATTAAAAACAACTTTTTTTAATCGAAATAATTAATAGCGATAAATCATTAATTTGAGTGGTTTTAAAGTATATTTAGAATATATTTTTACAATTTAATACAATGTTGGTCATTGGATGTAATTTCACATTTAAACTAGAAATAAACAAGTATCAATCTTTTGATAGATATTGTTTCTTAAAAACACGCTATTTGTTTTAACAGCGGGATTTAATTATAAAATTAATTAATGCAACTTTTATGTTATGAATTTGGTAAAATAGACTTCATTTTTGAATTCGGAATATGAAATATAGCTTGGGATGAAATTTTGGCATTGTTCTGAAAAACATCAATTTTTTTATGAATAGTGAAACTACTAAGTGGTAGGTTAAAAACTGAATTTTGCATAAAACTTAATTTTACCGAATCTGTGAATGGAATTTCGAAAATCCGAGAGACACGGTTAATATCAAAGACTAAAATGTGGTTCAATTAGATGAAAATAATTTTTTGGTGAATAGTAACTTTTTACTTTTTTTTACCACGGTTAATAGTAAATAGGGTAACTAAGGGTAAATATGATATTAATATTACCATAACACATGTCCTAATTCTATTGGACAAGTGTAATTCGACCAAAAACAAACTTAGGAATAAAATATGACCACTTAGGCCCACTTGGATTAGATTAGGACATTTATTATTAATTTATTTAAAGAAGGGTTAAAATAGTTAAAATCAATGTTTAATAAGTAAATCATTTTTAATATGGGGTTATACATAAGATAAATTCGATTGTAAATATTCATTAGAAAGCTAAAAGGATTTACTACATGATGGTATTTTATTTTTAATTTTTAGACATCAAATAATTTAATTTATTTATGACACAACGATGATGCAGTAATTATCTTGTTAATGAAATATTGACATAATTGATGTTATAAACACCAAAATAAATGTAATTTGAGACTTTTTATGAATTCCACTAATTTTCTAGGTTACTATGATATATTAGTGTTGATTTAATCAACTTGGTTCGAACATATAATTCTGTTATGACTTTCACAAAAAATCATATATCAAATAGTGGCAAAATTGACACAAAATAGTTTTTAAATCAAATATTATATTATTAATTGTTATTTTATTCCTAAAAATCTATGGTTCGGCCAAATGACTTAGATAAGGATATATGTATTAATAATATACAATTTGGGGTTCGTTTGGCATGTTATAGTAAGTTTATTAACCATATAGTGAAAGAAAACAAAAAGACATGGTAAAAGTTAAATTATTTAACTTAGAGTTAAATCTAATTGATAAGGTTAAAATAATACCCTAAATTTGTCTAAATCCTATTGGTTGATAGGATTTCGACCCATCCCCACTTTATCCTCGAAATAAGACCCTTTGGAACCATTATAAACCGATTTTGACTTTAATATAAAATAATATTTTGAGATATTCCTAAGGTGCCCCTCTCCTCCCTTATAAAAGGACACCTCCTCCCCCTCCTCCTCACACCAATTTGAGCACTCAAGCTCGGCCAACCCCTGCCATTTTCTCTTATCCACTTCCCTAGAAACATCCTAGAGGTTCTGGTCTTACTCAAAGACCAATTTTAGTTCCCTAAGAGGAGGTCTCAAAGAGGCACTTCAAAGAAGAGGTAATTACCGTTACCAATTCTTTCATCTTTATTTCTTCTTCCACTTCTTCTTCTTAGGTTGTTTCATTATGAAGTAATAACATCAGTATCACTCATATACTGATATGTTATTATAAGTATGAAACAACCCTATTTCACCATCTATCCATCCTACGGAAAAAGAAATCACCGCGCGTGCGTACGTACGGAATACCGTCTCCACGCCGTGGTGTAATCTATTTTCCACCACCACCTTACATGGATGGGTATAATGGTGTAAAGAATAACTATACATAGTTATTACAACATCATATTGATTCTGATATATTGTATAATCCACTCCAATTCAATTCAATATTTATAGAAATGATATCATCGCTCGTGCGTACGTACGGAATACCGTCTCCACGACGCGATGAGATTCATTCTCCATGTTAACCATTTAAGATTGATTATAATGTATATATAAGAAATAATAATGAAATATATGACATTATAAAGCTACTGGATTTATGTATATATATACATATGTATGTCATCTACTTACTTCCATTTCAAGACAATAAGGAAAGGAAAACATCGTTCATGCGTACGTACGGACTACCGTCTCCATGAACGGTGTTTTTCATTTTATTTATCTACCTATTATATATATATATATACTGAATATATATGATATATAAATCATATTTTATATTCTGGAAGTAAGTAAATCATGATATAAGTAATAATGATGTCAAGAACAACAAGTCAAAACACCTACGATAAATGAAACGATTTTACCCAAAACGCTTCTTTAACATGGAATTTACAAAAGAACGGGTAATATAATGTCATAAGTGAACCATATATGATATCATAAAAATGAATATGATTCTGTAATAAGTCAATAACATGATTTAAATCATTATACAGGAGGTTCAGACACTTAAAAAGCAAGTCGGACCTAAGGTAAGGGAAATATCGCAATCTCATTTTTATCCAAGATTGTTTGTACTTTGAAATTTACTGGGGTATATTTTATCATCCAAATCCATGTTTCCTCAATATGTAATGTTATTTACATCAACCTACAATTGTTTAAATCCAATTTTACCCTTTGGTGAGTTTTTAGTAAAAGATATGAAAGGAATCTTTTGTCGTTTTTCGTACGAGGTACTTTTTGACTTTTCCGACAAAAGTATGAAGAATGTTTTTTAAACTTAAACGGCACGAACGGATTTTTACGGTTTTATAAAGCCTTATTTTCATGAATCTTCCTAAAAAAGATTTCATGACTATTTTTAATAAAATCTCTTTCTTTTAAAATTTCATGATGTTTTGTGAAAAGAAATTGATTTTGAAGAAGAAAGGATATTTTCCTCAGGAATTCATTTCAAGTGTTTTATCAAAATTATTTTCCATCTAAGATAATAAAGGGTTCTGTTTCTATCCATATTTTTACATTGATTTGACTATGCTGTGATGGAATTATTTTTATTCCTTTATCTTATACGAATGGTTTTATGATGTCATGTTGTTTAAGAATCCCATTTTTATTACATGGGTTATGAAATGATGTATGATTTATGATTTTGTGGCACACATAAGAATGGTATCATTATGAGATGGGTGGGACCTATATCTCCCTCCAATGCATTGGATAAAGATTTTATATCTCATGAGATAGACATGGCTGGAATGGTAGGTTATACCGGTTCAGTGAAACAGGACTGAAACGAGGATTACTCGATTCAGAAAGGGACTTTGTCCACTAAGATAGTCTTGGCAATGAGTCTTGACTAACAAGAAATGATTCTCTATGATTATGTGTGTATGCCACAATGAGTAATGTTTTAAGTTATGATTTCATTTTCACCTCTATGATTTATCCCATGTTATGATATTATGATCTCTTTTGCAGGTTAAGATTTCCAAAAGCTACGTTCTTATGTATATGATGTGATTGATATTTCTTTTGTTTACCCTTACTGAGCATTTGAGCTCACCCTTTTATGTTTTTCTTTCCCCAGGATATAAAGAAAGGTTTTAGGTAGAAAAAAAGGAAGATCTTTATGGGAGATATTGAAGTTCTTTCACCACGTTTAGAAGATTACGTTCCGAGTTTCCAAAGACACTAAACTATTACGATCCTTGTGTGTGTGTTTTTGTTATGTACTAAGTATTCCGCAAAAGTAATGTAATGTCCATGTACGATAAGCTTCGGGTCTCTATAGTTGGTATCAGAGGAAAGGTTTAGTCAACCTTTGGAAACTGGGATGCGAAAACTTTAGTGAGATCCCTAGAGATATTTCTAAGGTATGTCTAGGGATGTCTCTAAGGTTAAGTATACGTATAGGTTATAGTAATAGAATTACGCTAACGATCATAGAATTAAACCTAAGATGTTGGATATTGAAGGTAATCCCCCTTTATTATGTTGTTTTCCCTAGCATGATTTTTGCCTCTCACACTATTCTTTATGGGTTTTAGACGATGGCTGGAACCCGAAGGAACCGTGTTGATCAATGCAATGGACAATGCAATGATTGCCCTCATGAACAAACAAATGTTATGGGAGATGGAGTGCAAAATATTATTGCTATACTTACACAAGCTATGAATCATTCTGGACTTCCAAATGAGCAGAGAAGGGAACAATATTCTATTGAGTCCTTCATGAGGCAACGTCCACCTTCTTTCAGTGGGTCTACTGATCCATTAGTTGCTGAACAATGGATTAGTACTACTGAAAAGATATTTTCAGTTCTTCAATGTTCTGAACATGATAAAGTCATCTTAGCAGTATATCGTTTGGAAGGTGAAGCTGATCAATGGTGGAATCTTATCAAGAATACGAGTCCAAGAGATGAAATTGAGTCCATGGAATGGGACGAGTTCAAGAACTTGTTTTTCAGTAAGTACTTCCCTCGTATTCTTCGAACAAAGATGGAGAAAGAGTTTCTTGAACTGGAGCAAAGGGATGATGAATCTGTTGGTACCTATGAAGCAAATTTTACAAGACTTGCAAGGTATGCTTCTGGAATTATCATCCAACCTGAAAGTAAAGTTGATCGATTTTTCAGTGGCTTAAAACCAAGTCTTCGAAGGGCATTAGCTATAAGAGACTTCAGTAGCTATGAAGAAATTGTGCGTTGTGCTATCAAGGTAGAAATGGAAGTTGGTGTTACATATCCATCTCATGGTTTTGACAAGAAACGAAAGATGGAATTCAAGGAGAAATCTCAAAATAATGGTGAAAAGAAGATGAATGTTTCCTTATGCACAAAGTGTGGAAAGAAGCATGGTGGAGATTGTCTTAAAGGGACTAGAAAATGTTTTAAGTGTGGAAAAGAAGGTCATCGAGCAGCTGAGTGTCGAAGTAATGGAAAAAGGGTTTCTAATGATGTGAATAAAGCAAACACTGCAGAGAACGCACCGCCAACACTTCAATGCTTCAAGTGCAATGAAATGGGGCATTATGCTAATAATTGCCCTAATCCAAGGGTTAGTGATGATCAACATGAGCAACCACTGAAGGCAAAGGACAAAGGGAAATCACATGCGATCACTATTGGCAATGTTGAATATGACAACGATGTGGTGGAATGATTAAGTGTTTATGTAATGGGATTCCAAAATAATGTTGTATCATGGAATATTGGAATATTTATGTATTGGTCTAATGTGGTATTCAAAGTGATTGAGATATTATGCGCATAATGAAGGGAAAACGAGAAAATGAAATGTTTAACAGTATTCATGAGCTCATGATTGATATAAGGACTAAGTGATATCATGGTTTGAGTATATAGAATTTTGAGGATTTTGGTATGTGAAAAGTGTTAACTTTTAACTGCATTCAAGTTTTCACTAAGGTTCAATGGGTATTCAAGAGAGTACAAGATTAAGGCCTTTGAATGTTTGGAATGTGACCAACAAGATATATCTTATGATATATGGGGATCAACGATGGTATTAAATCTCTGGTAATCGTTTTCACTATGTTATGAGAATGGACTGCAGTATTATGAGCCTAATGATTGGAATGAATTATGTTGGATATAAGTTAGTATTGTTTAAGGATAGAAGTTTTTTTTCGATATTATTGATGGGATGTTATAGTAATATAGTTTTATAAAAAGGACAACCTGCAGGACGGGCGACAGCCCATCGCTTCGGACAAGGCTGTGGGAATCGAACCCACAACCGAAGTGCGACTGGCCTTTATCGCCTACCACTGACCTACAGGAAGTCCCTGTTTAGTAGAAACTAGTTTTATTATATTAAGCAGTATGATATGTGATGTATAAGTTCATTTTAGGAACCATATATGATTAATCTCACTATAGATGGATTTATGTATTTTTTTTATAACTTTTCTAACCTTTTGTTTGAGACAGATGGAATGACCCATCATTCTATCACATGATCTGCTAACACATCACGAATGACAAATTCAACTTCATTTCTTTAAGAGATGATGTGGAAATTGTTAAAGGCACGGACAATAGTGATATTGTACCAAAATAAAGTAAGTATTTATTCTAATTCAAATTTTCAACTTTAGGGAAATGATCTTGAAAACCAAAAATGTTGTCCTAGTGATCTTATACCTGATGAATCAGATGGTACCTTATATCATCACAAATCTATGGATTTGTGATTACTGGCTTTTCCATAGCCATGTTCTCTACCACTCTCCATCAGAACATGATGGTTATATTTCTCTTCCATATCCATATTTTTACCTATGTGGAAACCCAGCGATTAGTTAATTTGGGTAATCGTTACATTTCGTACTTTAGTTTTTAAAGCCAAGTTTTTTATTCCTTTTTACGATGTGGGATTCTATTAAAGAATCTTTCTAATAGTAAACCATTTATAACCCCGACGAATTTCGAGGGCGAAATTCATTTTAAGGGGGGTAGAATGTAACAGCCCGAGATTTTATGAAAAATATTCATTTTTATTTCACTAATGTCTTGTGTTGTACGCTACACCAAAAGGAGCTTGCACAACACACATCCTTGACTTGCCTTGCATTACACGCAATCGCAACCTTCCTCGATAGCGTGTGTGGTACGTAATACTGAGTTTCACGAAACAATGATATGCTATTAAAATATTATTGAAACTAGCCGTTATGAATAGTAATAACTACATTTTAAATTTTAGAAATTTAAACTCTCAAAATGGACGTCATTTTTGGATTCGGAGTATCGAATTTAGCCTAAGGTGAAATTTTGGTACTTTTCGGATAACTTTCATATTCTAATGAATAGTGAAAATTACTAAATTATAATTAAAAACAACTTTTTTTAATCGAAATAATTAATAGCGATAAATCATTAATTTGAGTGGTTTTAAAGTATATTTAGAATATATTTTTACAATTTAATACAATGTTGGTCATTGGATGTAATTTCACATTTAAACTAGAAATAAACAAGTATCAATCTTTTGATAGATATTGTTTCTTAAAAACACGCTATTTGTTTTAACAGCGGGATTTAATTATAAAATTAATTAATGCAACTTTTATGTTATGAATTTGGTAAAATAGACTTCATTTTTGAATACGAAATATGAAATATAGCTTGGGATGAAATTTTGGCATTGTTCTGAAAAACATCAATTTTTTTATGAATAGTGAAACTACTAAGTGGTAGGTTAAAAACTGAATTTTGCATAAAACTTAATTTTACCGAATCTGTGAATGGAATTTCGAAAATCCGAGAGACACGGTTAATATCAAGGACTAAAATGTGGTTCAATGAGATGAAAATAATTTTTTGGTGAATAGTAACTTTTTACTTTTTTTACCACGGTTAATAGTAAATAGGGTAACTAAGGGTAAATATGATATTAATATTACCCTAACACATGTCCTAATTCTATTGGACAAGTGTAATTCGACCAAAAACAAACTTAGGAATAAAATATGACCACTTAGGCCCACTTGGATTAGATTAGGACATTTATTATTAATTTATTTAAAGAAGGGTTAAAATAGTTAAAATCAATGTTTAATAAGTAAATCATTTTTAATATGGGGTTATACATAAGATAAATTCGATTGTAAATATTCATTAGAAAGCTAAAAGGATTTACTACATGATGGTAGTTTATTTTTAATTTTTAGACATCAAATAATTTAATTTATTTATGACACAAAGATGATGCAGTAATTATCTTGTTAATGAAATATTGACATAATTGATGTTATAAACACCAAAATAAATGTAATTTGAGACTTTTTATGAATTCCACTAATTTTCTAGGTTACTATGATATATTAGTGTTGATTTAATCAACTTGGTTCGAACATATAATTCTGTTATGACTTTCACAAAAAATCATATATCAAATAGTGTCAAAATTGACACAAAATAGTTTTTAAATCAAATATTATATTATTAATTGTTATTTTATTCCTAAAAATCTATGGTTCGGCCAAATGACTTAGATAAGGATATATGTATTAATAATATACAATTTGGGGTTCGTTTGGCATGTTATAGTAAGTTTATTAACCATATAGTGAAAGAAAACAAAAAGACACGGTAAAAGTTAAATTATTTAACTAAGAGTTAAATCTAATTGATAAGGTTACAATAATACCCTAAATTTGTCTAAATCCTATTGGTTGATAGGATTTAGACCCATCCCCACTTTATCTTCGAAATAAGACCCTTTGGAACCATTATAAACCGATTTTGACTTTAATATAAAATAATATTTTGAGATATTCCTAAGGTGCCCCTCTCCTCCCTTATAAAAGGACACCTCCTCCCCCTCCTCCTCACACCAATTTGAGCACTCAAGCTCGGCCAACCCCTGCCATTTTCTCTTATCCACTTCCCTAGAAACATCCTAGAGGTTCTGGTCTTACTCAAAGACCAATTTTAGTTCCCTAAGAGGAGGTCTCAAAGAGGCACTTCAAAGAAGAGGTAATTACCGTTACCAATTCTTTCATCTTTATTTCTTCTTCCACTTCTTCTTCTTAGGTTGTTTCATTATGAATTAATAACATCAGTATCACTCATATACTGATATGTTATTATAAGTATGAAACAACCCTATTTCACCATCTATCCATCCTACGGAAAAAGAAATCACCGCGCGTGCGTACGTACGGAATACCGTCTCCACGCCGTGGTGTAATCTATTTTCCACCACCACCTTACCTGGATGGGTATAATGGTGTAAAGAATAACTATACATAGTTATTACAACATCATATTGATTCTGATATATTGTATAATCCACTCCAATTCAATTCAATATTTATAGAAATGATATCATCGCTCGTGCGTACGTACGGAATACCGTCTCCACGACGCGATGAGATCCATTCTCCATGTTAACCATTTAAGAATGATTATAATGTATATATAAGAAATAATAATGAAATATATGACATTATAAAGCTACTGGATTTATGTATATATATACATATGTATGTCATCTACTTACTTCCATTTCAAGACAATAAGGAAAGGAAAACAGCGTTCATGCGTACGTACGGACTACCGTCTCCATGAACGGTGTTTTTCATTTTATTTATCTACCTATTATATATATATATATACTGAATATATATGATATATAAATCATATTTTATATTCTGGAAGTAAGTAAATCATGATATAAGTAATAATGATGTCAAGAACAACAAGTCAAAACACCTACGATAAATGAAACGATTTTACCCAAAACGCTTCTTTAACATGGAATTTACAAAAGAACGGGTAATATAATGTCATAAGTGAACCATATATGATATCATAAAAATGAATATGATTCTGTAATAAGTCAATAACATGATTTAAATCATTATACAGGAGGTTCAGACACTTACAAAGCAAGTCGGACCTAAGGTAAGGGAAATATCGCAATCTCATTTTTATCCGAGATTGTTTGTACTTTGAAATTTACTGGGGTATATTTTATCATCCACATCCATGTTTCCTCAATATGTAATGTTATTTACATCAACCTACAATTGTTTAAATCCAATTTTACCCTTCGGTGAGTTTTTAGTAAAAGATATGAAAGGAATCTTTTGTCGTTTTTCGAACGAGGTACTTTTTGACTTTTCCGACAAAAGTACGAAGAATGTTTTTTAAACTTAAACGGCACGAACGGATTTTTACGGTTTTATAAAGCCTTATTTTCATGAATCTTCCTACAAAAGATTTCATGACTGTTTTTAATAAAATCTCTTTCTTTTAAAATTTCATGATGTTTTGTGAAAAGAAATTGATTTTGAAGAAGAAAGGATATTTTCCTCAAGAATTCATTTCAAGTGTTTTATCAAAATTATTTTCCATCTAAGATAATAAAGGGTTCTGTTTCTATCCATATTTTTACATTGATTTGACTATGCTGTGATGGAATTATTTTTATTCCTTTATCTTATATGAATGGTTTTATGATGTCATGTTGTTTAAGAATCCCATTTTTATTACATGGGTTATGAAATGATGTATGATTTATGATTTTGTGGCACACATAAGAATGGTATCATTATGAGATGGGTGGGACCTATATCTCCCTCCAATGCATTGGGTAAAGATTTTATATCTCATGAGATAGCCATGGCTGGAATGGTAGGTTATACCGGTTCAGTGAAACAGGACTGAAACGAGGATTACTCGATTCAGAAAGGGACTTTGTCCACTAAGATAGTCTTGGCAATGAGTCTTGACTAACAAGAAATGATTCTCTATGATTATGTGTGTATGCCACAATGAGTAATGTTTTAAGTTATGATTTCATTTTCACCTCTATGATTTATCCCATGTTATGATATTATGATCTCTTTTGCAGGTTAAGATTTCCAAAAGCTACGTTCTTATGTATATGATGTGATTGATATTTCTTTTTTTTACCCTTACTGAGCATTTGAGCTCACCCTTTTATGTTTTTCTTTCCCCAGGATATAAAGAAAGGTTTTAGGTAGAAAAAAAAGGAAGATCTTTATGGGAGATATTGAAGATCTTTCACCACGTTTAGAAGATTACGTTCCGAGTTTCCAGAGACACTAAACTATTACGATCCTTGTGTGTGTGTTTTTGTTATGTACTAAGTATTCCGCAAAAGTAATGTAATGTCCATGTACGATAAGCTTCGGGTCTCTACAGTTGGTATCAGAGGAAAGGTTTAGTCAACCTTTGGAAACTGGGATGCGAAAACTTTAGTGAGATCCCTAGAGATATTTCTAAGGTATGTCTAGGGATGTCTCTAAGGTTAAGTATACGTATAGGTTATAGTAATAGAATTACGCTAACGATCATAGAATTAAACCTAAGATGTTGGATATTGAAGGTACTCCCCCTTTATTATGTTGTTTTCCCTAGCATGATTTTTGCCTCTCACACTATTCTTTATGGGTTTTAGACGATGGCTGGAACCCGAAGGAACCGTGTTGATCAATGCAATGGACAATGCAATGATTGCCCTCCTGAACAAACAAATGTTATGGGAGATGGAGTGAAAAATCTTATTGCTATACTTACACAAGCTATGAATCATTCTGGACTTCCAAATGAGCAGAGAAGGGAACAATATTCTATTGTGTTTTTCATGAGGCAACGTCCACCTTCTTTCAGTGGGTCTACTGATCCATTAGTTGCTGAACAATGGATTAGTACTACTGAAAAGATATTTTCAGTTCTTCAATGTTCTGAACATGATAAAGTCATCTTAGCAGTATATCGTTTGGAAGGTGAAGCTGATCAATGGTGGAATCTTATCAAGAATACGAGTCCAAGAGATGAAATTGAGTCCATGGAATGGGACGAGTTCAAGAACTTGTTTTTCAGTAAGTACTTCCCTCGTATTCTTCGAACAAAGATGGAGAAAGAGTTTCTTGAACTGAAGCAAAGGGATGATGAATCTGTTGGTACCTATGAAGCAAATTTTACAAGACTTGCAAGGTATGCTTCTGGAATTATCATCCAACCTGAAAGTAAAGTTGATCGATTTTTCAGTGGCTTAAAACCAAGTCTTCGAAGGGCATTAGCTATAAGAGACTTCAGTAGCTATGAAGAAATTGTGCGTTGTGCTATCAAGGTAGAAATGGAAGTTGGTGTTACATATCCATCTCATGGTTTTGACAAGAAACGAAAGATGGAGTTCAAGGAGAAATCTCAAAATAATGGTGAAAAGAAGATGAATGTTTCCTTATGCACAAAGTGTGGAAAGAAGCATGGTGGAGATTGTCTTAAAGGGACTAGAAAATGTTTTAAGTGTGGAAAAGAAGGTCATCGAGCAGCTGAGTGTTGAAGTAATGGAAAAAGGGTTTCTAATGATGTGAATAAAGCAAACACTGCAGAGAACGCACCGCCAACACTTCAATGCTTCAAGTGCAAGGAAATGGGGCATTATGCTAATAATTGCCCTAATCCAAGGGTTAGTGATGATCAACATGAGCAACCACTGAAGGCAAAGGACAAAGGGAAATCACATGCGATCACTATTGGCAATGTTGAATATGACAACGATGTGGTGGAATGATTAAGTGTTTATGTAATGGGATTCCAAAATAATGTTGTATCATGGAATATTGGAATATTTATGTATTGGTCTAATGTGGTATTCAAAGTGATTGAGATATTATGCGCATAATGAAGGGAAAACGAGAAAATGAAATGTTTAACAGTATTCATGAGCTCATGATTGATATAAGGACTAAGTGATATCATGGTTTGAGTATATAGAATTTTGAGGATTTTGGTATGTGAAAAGTGTTAACTTTTAACTGCATTCAAGTTTTCACTAAGGTTCAATGGGTATTCAAGAGAGTACAAGATTAACGCCTTTGAATGTTTGGAATGTGACCAACAAGATATATCTTATGATATATGGGGATCAACGATGGTATTAAATCTCTGGTAATCGTTTTCACTATGTTATGAGAATGGACTGCAGTATTATGAGCCTAATGATTGGAATGAATTATGTTGGAAATAAGTTAGTATTGTTTAAGGATAGAAGTTTTTTTTTCGATATTATTGATGGGATGTTATAGTAATATAGTTTTATAAAAAGGACAACCTGCAGGACGGGCGACAGCCCATCGCTTCGGACAAGGCTGTGGGAATCGAACCCACAACCGAAGTGCGACTGGCCTTTATCGCCTACCACTGACCTACAGGAAGTCCCTGTTTAGTAGAAACTAGTTTTATTATATTAAGCAGTATGATATGTGATGTATAAGTTCATTTTAGGAACCATATATGATTAATCTCACTATAGATGGATTTATGTATTTTTTTGATAACTTTTCTAACCTTTTGTTTGAGACAGATGGAATGACCCATCATTCTATCACATGATCTGCTAACACATCACGAATGACAAATTAAACTTCATTTCTTTAAGAGATGATGTGGAAATTGTTAAAGGCACGGACAATAGTGATATTGTACCAAAATAAAGTAAGTATTTATTCTAATTCAAATTTTCAACTTTAGGGAAATGATCTTGAAAACCAAAAATGTTGTCCTAGTGATCTTATACCTGATGAATCAGATGGTACCTTATATCATCACAAATCTATGGATTTGTGATTACTGGCTTTTCCATAGCCATGTTCTCTACCACTCTCCATCAGAACATGATGGTTATATTTCTCTTCCATATCCATATTTTTACCTATGTGGAAACCCAGCGATTAGTTTATTTGGGTAATCGTTACATTTCATACTTTAGTTTTTAAAGCCAAGTTTTTGTATTCCTTTTTACGATGTGGGATTCTATTAAAGAATCTTTCTAATAGTAAACCATTTATAACACCGACGAATTTCGAGGGTGAAATTCATTTTAAGGGGGGTAGAATGTAACAGCCCGAGATTTTATGAAAAATATTCATTTTTATTTCACTAATGTCTTGTGTTGTACGCTACACCAAAAGGAGCTTGCACAACACACATCCTTGACTTGCCTTGCATTACACGCAATCGCAACCTTCCTCGATAGCGTGTGTGGTACGTAATACTGAGTTTCACGAAACAATGATATGCTATTAAAATATTATTGAAACTAGCCGTTATGAATAGTAATAACTACTTTTTAAATTTTAGAAATTTTAACTCTCAAAATGGACTTCATTTTTGGATTCGGAGTATCGAATTTAGCCTAAGGTGAAATTTTGGTACTTTTCGGATAACTTTCATATTCTAATGAATAGTGAAAATTACTAAATTATAATTAAAAACAACTTTTTTTAATCGAAATAATTAATAGCGATAAATCATTAATTTGAGTGGTTTTAAAGTATATTTAGAATATATTTTTACAATTTAATACAATGTTGGTCATTGGATGTAATTTCACATTTAAACTAGAAATAAACAAGTATCAATCTTTTGATAGATATTGTTTCTTAAAAACACGCTATTTGTTTTAACAGCGGGATTTAATTATAAAATTAATTAATGCAACTTTTATGTTATGAATTTGGTAAAATAGACTTCATTTTTGAATTCGGAATATGAAATATAGCTTGGGATGAAATTTTGGCATTGTTCTGAAAAACATCAATTTTTTTATGAATAGTGAAACTACTAAGTGGTAGGTTAAAAACTGAATTTTGCATAAAACTTAATTTTACCGAATCTGTGAATGGAATTTCGAAAATCCGAGAGACACGGTTAATATCAAGGACTAAAATGTGGTTCAATGAGATGAAAATAATTTTTTGGTGAATAGTAACTTTTTACTTTTTTTACCACGGTTAATAGTAAATAGGGTAACTAAGGGTAAATATGATATTAATATTACCCTAACACATGTCCTAATTCTATTGGACAAGTGTAATTCGACCAAAAACAAACTTAGGAATAAAATATGACCACTTAGGCCCACTTGTATTAGATTAGGACCTTTATTATTAATTTATTTAAAGAAGGGTTAAAATAGTTAAAATCAATGTTTAATAAGTAAATCATTTTTAATATGGGGTTATACATAAGATAAATTCGATTGTAAATATTCATTAGAAATCTAAAAGGATTTACTACATGATGGTATTTTATTTTTAATTTTTAGACATCAAATAATTTAATTTATTTATGACACAAAGATGATGCAGTAATTATCTTGTTAATGAAATATTGACATAATTGATGTTATAAACACCAAAATAAATGTAATTTGAGACTTTTTATGAATTCCACTAATTTTCTAGGTTACTATGATATATTATTGTTGATTTAAGCAACTTTGTTCGAACATATAATTCTGTTATGACTTTCACAAAAAATCATATATCAAATAGTGTCAAAATTGACACAAAATAGTTTTTAAATCAAATATTATATTATTAATTGTTATTTTATTCCTAAAAATCTATGGTTCGGCCAAATGACTTAGATAAGGATATATGTATTAATAATATACAATTTGGGGTTCGTTTGGCATGTTATAGTAAGTTTATTAACCATATAGTGAAAGAAAACAAAAAGACACGGTAAAAGTTAAATTATTTAACTTAGAGTTAAATCTAATTGATAAGGTTAAAATAATACCCTAAATTTGTCTAAATCCTATTGGTTGATAGGATTTCGACCCATCCCCACTTTATCTTCGAAATAAGACCCTTTGGAACCATTATAAACCGATTTTGACTTTAATATAAAATAATATTTTGAGATATTCCTAAGGTGCCCCTCTCCTCCCTTATAAAAGGACACCTCCTCCCCCTCCTCCTCACACCAATTTGAGCACTCAAGCTCGGCCAACCCCTGACATTTTCTCTTATCCACTTCCCTAGAAACATCCTATAGGTTCTGGTCTTACTCAAAGACCAATTTTAGTTCCCTAAGAGGAGGTCTCAAAGAGGCACTTCAAAGAAGAGGTAATTACCGTTACCAATTCTTTCATCTTTATTTCTTCTTCCACTTCTTCTTGTTAGGTTGTTTCATTATGAAGTAATAACATCAGTATCACTCATATACTGATATGTTATTATAAGTATGAAACAACCCTATTTCACCATCTATCCATCCTACGGAAAAAGAAATCACCGCGCGTGCGTACGTACGGAATACCGTCTCCACGCCGTGGTGTAATCTATTTTCCACCACCACCTTACATGGATGGGTATAATGGTGTAAAGAATAACTATACATAGTTATTACAACATCATATTGATTCTGATATATTGTATAATCCACTCCAATTCAATTCAATATTTATAGAAATGATATCATCGCTCGTGCGTACGTACGGAATACCGTCTCCACGACGCGATGAGATTCATTCTCCATGTTAACCATTTAAGAATGATTATAATGTATATATAAGAAATAATAATGAAATATATGACATTATAAAGCTACTGGATTTACGTATATATATACATATGTATGTCATCTACTTACTTCCATTTCAAGACAATAAGGAAAGGAAAACATTGTTCATGCGTACGTACGGACTACCGTCTCCATGAACGGTGTTTTTCATTTTATTTATCTACCTATTATATATATATATACTGAATATATATGATATATAAATCATATTTTATATTCTGGAAGTAAGTAAATCATGATATAAGTAATAATGATGTCAAGAACAACAAGTCAAAACACCTACGATAAATGAAACGATTTTACCCAAAACGCTTCTTTAACATGGAATTTACAAAAGAACGGGTAATATAATGTCATAAGTGAACCATATATGATATCATAAAAATGAATATGATTCTGTAATAAGTCAATAACATGATTTAAATCATTATACAGGAGGTTCAGACACTTACAAAGCAAGTCGGACCTAAGGTAAGGGAAATATCGCAATCTCATTTTTATCCGAGATTGTTTGTACTTTGAAATTTACTGGGGTATATTTTATCATCCACATCCATGTTTCCTCAATATGTAATGTTATTTACATCAACCTACAATTGTTTAAATCCAATTTTACCCTTCGGTGAGTTTTTAGTAAAAGATATGAAAGGAATCTTTTGTCGTTTTTCGAACGAGGTACTTTTTGACTTTTCCGACAAAAGTACGAAGAATGTTTTTTAAACTTAAACGGCACGAACGGATTTTTACGGTTTTATAAAGCCTTATTTTCATGAATCTTCCTACAAAAGATTTCATGACTGTTTTTAATAAAATCTCTTTCTTTTAAAATTTCATGATGTTTTGTGAAAAGAAATTGATTTTGAAGAAGAAAGGATATTTTCCTCAAGAATTCATTTCAAGTGTTTTATCAAAATTATTTTCCATCTAAGATAATAAAGGGTTCTGTTTCTATCCATATTTTTACATTGATTTGACTATGCTGTGATGGAATTATTTTTATTCCTTTATCTTATATGAATGGTTTTATGATGTCATGTTGTTTAAGAATCCCATTTTTATTACATGGGTTATGAAATGATGTATGATTTATGATTTTGTGGCACACATAAGAATGGTATCATTATGAGATGGGTGGGACCTATATCTCCCTCCAATGCATTGGGTAAAGATTTTATATCTCATGAGATAGCCATGGCTGGAATGGTAGGTTATACCGGTTCAGTGAAACAGGACTGAAACGAGGATTACTCGATTCAGAAAGGGACTTTGTCCACTAAGATAGTCTTGGAAATGAGTCTTGACTAACAAGAAATGATTCTCTATGATTATGTGTGTATGCCACAATGAGTAATGTTTTAAGTTATGATTTCATTTTCACCTCTATGATTTATCCCATGTTATGATATTATGAGCTCTTTTGCAGGTTAAGATTTCCAAAAGCTACGTTCTTATGTATATGATGTGATTGATATTTATTTTGTTTACCCTTACTGAGCATTTGAGCTCACCCTTTTATGTTTTTCTTTCCCCAGGATATAAAGAAAGGTTTTAGGTAGAAAAAAAAGGAAGATCTTTATGGGAGATATTGAAGATCTTTCACCACGTTTAGAAGATTACGTTCCGAGTTTCCAAAGACACTAAACTATTACGATCCTTGTGTGTGTGTTTTTGTTATGTACTAAGTATTCCGCAAAAGTAATGTAATGTCCTTGTACGATAAGCTTCGGGTCTCTACATAGACCATAGAGAATTACCTAGTAAAAGAAAGTATGTTGTGGAAACCTAATGTCTGTAGACTCTTCATACTTGGAATACATTCGGATTTGGTTATATATAGAACACCCATCCATGAAGGATAGTGTCTAAAACACTATGGTGCCATCAATCAACAGTGCCTTCACAGGAAGGGGGAAGTAATACTTTGGACAGTGATGGTTGAGATCCCAGAAGTCGATGTTGACTCTGATATGTCTTTTTTTATTCTTAATGGGAAAAATGTTATCCATCCATTTGGGGTACTGTACTTCCTAGATGAAGTTGGATATGATGAGCTTATCATCCTCAACCTCAACCATGGCACCGTGATATCGGTTCATCTTTAAAGGAGGTTGTTTAAACTTTTCATGATTTTTTGGAAGACCTAGGCGGTGGAAGATGACCCAAGGATCTTGTCCTGAAATATTGTCATAACTATAGAAAAATATATCATTATGTTGTTTCAAGAATTCCTTGTATCGTTGTTTCTCATCGGACGACATAGTTTCACTGATCAATGCGGGTTTCAGATCCGTATCATTACCAAAGTTCACCTATACCAATTCATCGACTCTGGTGGATACAACCTCATAGAATGTAGGAGGATAATACTCTAAATACTCTTCTTCATTCATAGTGGTGGGATCCTCGACAGGAGATGATTCTTCTAAATCGATAGATCCTGATAGGACACTACTGCTAGCTTCGTCGGCAACAGACACCGTATCTTGGGACTCCTATAACACCTAAACCATAGAAATGAAATTTGTCAACCAAATCTCATATGGCCTTCATCCTAAGGTTCCATTCTTGATGATATTAAATAAATATGGGTCTGTCAGCTTGAACCAGTTTATCCAAGCCTAAAGAAAAAAAAGTACGTCGTATTGTCGTTTCAATGGACTGGCCATCCAGATAACTTATGGGATAGGAGGATCTGGGATCACTCAATCATGATGTGTATAGAAATATGTGGTGATATTCATGTGTCCTTTATACATAGGAATGTGTTTCCCCTCATTCCAGTGACCACAAATAATTTCCCCAAATCCTGGGTTATGGCCACCAATCAGTGGATTGAGAAGATATAGTCCTCATCTAGGACATTCCATGGGTTTGTCGCAGCCATAGCAGGTTCAACCTCACCAGCCTGAAACTATTTTTCCTTTCTCTTGTAATATTCAGCATCTAGATAACGAGTTTCAAAAGAGTAAAAGGGGACACATAACCTTGGAGTCCATCTACTCGACCATGAAGTGGGTACTTAAGGAATTGGTGATACAAAGATGGGACCACCACGTGTAGGTGGAGCCATGGCCAACCAATCACTGTGTTGTAGGCAATGTCCTGGGGAAAAACCAAGACCTCAATGCTAGATACCAGGCCATCGAACTAGGGATTTAGGCGGATCTTTCAATCTAGCTTCGGTTCCATCCTATCATAACCTTGAATTTTTAGGTCATAGGGACTCAGAGCATCCTCAGAAAACCCCATCTTATAGAGTGTCTCTATCGGGAAAAGGTTGATACTAGAATCTGTTTAGAAAAGATAGTAGAGGACCTTCACACCGTTGAAGTGTCCAATGATATAAAATTAGTGTATATTACCCTATATAAGATATATTTCATATTATCTAGAGAAATAGATGATGTCCTAACATTCTTCATGGTTGGTTGTCTCAAAATGGAAGGCATATGCGGCTACAAACTCAATCTCAAACTGATGGGGTCTTCATAAAGACTCAGCAAGTGATTCATTCATATCCACATATAGTAAAAGTTCCTAGATAATAGAGATCCTCCTAGGGATACTGGAAAGATGTTTATGATATCATACATCCATGCCAAGCATGAACTTCTGCTAACAAGAGGACATTCTGTGACCGGGGTTATGATGGGCTCTTCTGACTAAACTGGAGGCCGACTGGTGTTGGGAATGCCCCACTTCTAATTAGTTGAAACTCATAGAGAAACTATTGGATGAGGGATTGCTGACTGAGTTCATCCCGCGATAGAATTTGGATGATAGCCACATGTTTAGGGCGACTCTTCCGGATCAAGTAGCCCAAACTATGGTGAAGGTGGACCTGGCGAAACAAGATGAGAAGTTTAGAGACTCGAGAATGATGTACATGGACATTACATTACTTTTGTGGAATACATAATACATAACCAAAAACCAACACCCTAATACCGTAATAATTTAGTGTCTTTGAAAACATGGAACATATTCTACTAATCATGGTGAAAGATATTCAAAATCTCCTAGAAAGATCTTCCACTCTTGTTTTCTTACCTAAAATGTTTACTTGTATCTTCGGGAAAATAAAACATATAAAGGGTGAGATCAAATTCTTATTAAGGGTAATCATGGATAAAATAACACAAAACCATATACATTTGAACTTAAGAACTTGAAAATAATGTTTAAACATCAAAATCTTGAGTTGTGAAATAAATCTTGGTAGTACGTAAGGCATAGATCATGAAGGAACATTAATCATGATAACATAGCATGGGAATAAAACATGTAATTGTGGTATCCATTAAGAACATGTTATCATTTCCATAGTATCCAAGGAATTTTTGTCAAGACCATCATAGTAGACAAAGTCCATTACTGAACCGAGTTTACTTACCATTCCAGCCCTATATTATTGATATGGATTCACTTAACATTCCATCCATGTTCATCTCATGAGATATAAATATTTACCCAATTCATTGGAGGGAGATATAGGTCCCACCCATATCATAATGAAATCATTCTTTTTTGTGCCCCAAAATAAACATAAATCATTCATCATAACCCAATGAATAAAATGGGTTTCATAAAGATCATCCCATCATAACATAATTCATATAAAAATTGATATAATTTCATCATAAAAAATCATACCATGTAAATAATAGATGCATTATGCTTGAAACATAATCATATTAAATAATTCCATCTTATATGGAAAATGGTTTTGATAAAATACATAAAATGAATTCTTGAGAAAAATATCCTTTCTTCTTCAAAATCATTTTTTTCTCAAAATGCCATGAAATTTTAAAAGAAAAGTATTTTGTTGAAAATAATAATGAAATCTTGTAGAAGAAGATTCATGGAAATAAGGAGTTATGAATCCCTAAAAACTCGTTCGTTCCGTATAAGTTAAAAAAACATTCTTCTCGACCTTTTGCCGGAAGTCAAAAAGTACCTCTTATGGTAAACAAAAGAAATATTACAACCATACCATGTGGTAAAAGTAGAAAAAGGGTAAAAATGAATTTAAAAAAATATGGTAGAATAGTAATAATTTTATGAAAAAAATTTTAGAATTCATGAACATGGATGAAGAATATAACCCTAGTAAATACTTACCAATAAACAATCTTGGATAATAACGAGATTGGAAAAATTATCCCTTACCATTTATTATCGGTGAAATCATACGTGTCATAAAATAAAGAAAATTACATGCATATTTAAATATCATATCCTTCATAATAAAAATCACAAAACATTCCTGGGGAAGCGTAAACACCAAAAAAACAAATAGATTGTGATTAAGGTATATGTCTCACAGAAATAAAAGTGAAACGAAATAATCGCTTACCTTAGGTCCAATTTCTTCCATACATGTCTGAAACTCCTTTATAGTGGGTTTAAAAATATTATTAACTTGTAAAAGAACCATTATAATATTTATGATGTCATATATGATTCACTAAAGACATTATATTACCCGTTCTTTTGTCAATTCCATGTTAAAGCAGCGTTTTGGGTAAAATCGTTTCATTTATCATACATGTTTGGACTTGTTGTTCTTGATATCATTAATTATATCATGATTTAATTACTTACAAAATGTTAAAAATGATTTATTTATAATATATATTCTGAATATAATATATATAATAGATCAATAAATGGAATGAAATACACCGTTCATGGAGATGGTAGGTCATACGTACGCATGAATGCTGTTTTCGTTTCCTTATCAAATTGAATGGAAGTAAGTAAATAACATATACATATATATAGTATCGTTACTATATCATATATTTCATGATTATTTATTATATATACATTATAATCATTCTGAAATGGTTAACATGGTAAATGAATCTCATCACGTCGTGGACACGGTAATCCGTACGTACGCATGAGCGATGATATCGTTCCCATAATTACTGAATGGAATTGAAGTGGATGATATAATATCTCAGAATTTGTATGATGTTATAATAATCATATATAGTTATTATTCCTACAATTATATCCATCCAATTATGGTGGTGGTGGAAAAATAGATTACACCACGGCGTGGAGATGGTACGCCGTACGTACGCACGCGCGGTGATTTCGTTTTTCGTAGGATGGATAGAAGGTGAAATAGGGTTGTTTCATATTTTTAATAAAATATCATTATATTATTTATACTGATATTTTTAATTTATAGTGAAACATATAAATAAGAGGAATTAGAATAATAAAGAAACTTGAATGAATCGGTTGAAGAGATTACCTCTTCCTCAACTCACCTCATTTAAGCTTCCTCTTAAGGGGCTAGCGTTGGTCATTTGAGAAGACCAGAACCTCCAGAATGTGATTAGGGAAGGTGATAAGTATAATTTTTAGGGGTTGGTCGAGATTTAGGGCTCAAAAGTGTGTGAATAGGAGAGGTATGAGGTGCCCTTTTACAAGATAAGAGAGGGGCACTTTTGGAATCCTCAAAAATATTAATTAACAATAAAATGAATCCCCATTTAAAAACCTTCAAAAATCAGTCAATTAGAATATCAGATGAGATAGGGTTGTAATATAATCAACCAATAAAATTTATAAATGTTTTATGTTTATTTTAGACCTTGTCATTTTGATTTATCCTTATTTAAACTTTTTAATTTTATTTGCGATAATAATATTCTAATTTTTAAATTGTTATAAATACTTACTTATGTGTTGTGAATTTTCCATAATTAGATAAATTATTAAATTTTAGACCATATAATTTTAAATTTTAAATTTATAAATATTTTTCTAATTTTTAATCAATTTAATAATATCTTATTTTTAGAAAATATCATTGGTGTCAATTTTGTCACTATCAATTTATTTGAATTTAAATAAAATCCAAACAGAGGATATATTAGAACCAAAATATTTAATAGATTTATAACATGTAATATTAATTTATAAAATTTTTAAACCACATTAATTAGTTCATTTAATATATATTTTAATATTTTTAAAACCATTTATTTGATATTTCTCTTAATAAAATAATTACTACAACATTTTCGTATAATTATTTAATATACTTATTTTTAGCATAAAAATTAAAAGTAAAATAATAAAATTAATTTAAATATATTATATTTTATAAGAATAATTTTAGTTGAATTTATATTCTAAAACACCGAACATTTGAAATGATATGTTTATTAAATTATGAAGGTGACAACACTAACATCATTTAAAATAAAAGAATATGAATGTCATAATCTATTTTATAAAGCTCCAAATGGTCCTCAAGTCGACCCTTGGATTATAAGGGTATATATTTACTCTACCAATAAAGTTTGGTCAAGTTTCTGGTCCTTTTCATGGTTATTAGTATTTTAATAAAAACTTAATTATTGATTTTTCACTAAATAAATAATTTATGCATCATTAATGTATAAGATATTAAAGTAATTATGTATTTCTTAAAAATCAAAAATAAATTACCATGATGAAGAAATAAAAATTATCTTTCAAATGAGTACTTATAATTGGATATATATTATGTATAACATTATATTAAAAATATATTAATTATTAAAGTTTTAGTGAGACATATTTCACTTTGTTTAAATAAAATAAATTAAAGGTCTTAATCACATCCAAGTTGGTTACAAAAGATACAATTTCGACCCAAGTATATTTTAGAACGAAATATAATCATCTAATTATATTAATACAAGTGTTAGGTTAATTTTATAATATTATTTTTACCCTTAATTACTTGATTTACCTTTAACTGTAGTAAATAAAATTTACCATAGTTACTATTCATAATGCCTAAAATTAAAAAGTAGCCTATTACCATAATTTGGACCTACTAATTCCAAATATATAATCAATTTTTCCAAATTCAAAACACAGAATTTGCAGTATTTAATTTTATATTAATCCCATTGTTTAGAAAACAGAATTTAAAAGTTAAAACATTGCAATAGATTGAAATGTTTTTACCTATTAATTCAATGTAAAATTAATTTTAACGAATTACATTATATTAAATGGTAAAAATATATTCTATTTATACTTTTAATCTGTGAAATATTATAATTTAACCATATAAATTATCTTAATGAAAAAACGTTTTTTAAAATTAAAATTTAGCGTATTTTTACTATTCATCAAAATGTGAAGGTTATCAGAATAATGTCAAAAATTTATCCAGTGTAAATTTTTATATCGTGATTCAAAATAAGAAGTTTAATTTGTCAAATTTAACTTATAAACTTGTCAAAAAATTAGATTTAAAATGGGTGCTCCATCAAAAGGCAACAAAACTGATTTTTTTAATACTTCTTTTATCTGAAAAATTAATTTTGTTCTTATACCATGTTCTAGAAAATGTGTTCGATGAATTATAATGTTATAAAATTAAAAATGTGGTTAATACTATTCATAATGGCTAGTTCATAATAATATTATAATATATCATTGTTTCGTGAAACTCGGTATTGCGTACAACACACGTAACTGAGGAAGGTCTCTCTTACGTGAAACACAAGCCAAGTATATTTTTGCATATACTACAGCTAATATGGTGTTTCATATAGTGCAATCTAATCTTGGTGTAGCGTACAACATAAGACATCAATGAAAAGATTATTTCTCATAAAATCTCAGGGTGTTACAAGAAGGTTGCATGAGCTTATCTCTGTGTTGGGACTATTGACTGGTTTTGGTAGAATGCATAGCCTATATTGAAGTATTTATTGAGACATTCTGACCACCTATATATCTACATCTATGTCGAATCTGGAAACAACTGGGGACGTTGGGAGGATCTGTTTTGTGATCTTCACCATCGAGAATCATGTAGGGATTTACCAGCTCCATGGTGTTAACTGAAGCACACCCTTGATCATCACTTGTATATTTCTCTGTCACTAGGGAAATTATGGGGGCATATTATAAATTAGAGGGTATGAAATCTCTAAGAGTACGATATGGTGATGGTATCAGTGGGGGACTTTGTTTTCCATTGTGTCGTTGATGCTATCCCTTTTGGGGAGTGGAAGACTGATATGCCGACACAGATGTGGTGGTTACGGGTGATGCAGCGGCTTCTGAAGGCTAGGATCGATTCAAAAGTTCATGGATAATACCATGAGCATGGGCGACTAACCTACGTGCTATCCAGTCATCATATTTTTGAGACCTGTGGTAAGGAACCTGATTCCACTCACGTCTGTTGTCATTATCGCTGTCATGTTTTATGAACAAATACATCACTGATGTCGGTGATGGGCCTAACCTGTCTATGTTGTTATCAACCTGGTCTTGATTCTAGTATTTAAAAACATATTAGTACATGAGGGTGTTCCCAAGGATCTGGTGATACAGAAAATAATTAGTGTGATCAGTGAGATCCGCTTCTTCAAGACTCCTGCATTCTAGCAACAGTAGAATTCCCAGTTCTAAGGAACTTCAGAAATAACCGGGGACCTGAGCCTCATTAAATTAGTTGGTCTGATTCCTTCTATATGAGAAATTTATCGGGTATCCTGGCCATGAGGAGGGGTCAGAGGATCCTCTCGAGGAGGTTGAACCTAGTTATCTTACCTAGAAGGTGGCAGTGCATTACATGGGGCACCTCCCAATTCTAAGGTGGGAAATGCTGGGTTGGTGGTTGGGCCTGGGGTGGCAGGCCTCTGGGAGGATATGGAAGTGGCACCACTGGTAATAAATCCAGCTTCCTAGGGTCCTCTATATATTCTACCATAGTGGTATCAACCATAGAATCTCTTATCCTTGGTACTACAAGAGGCAACAGGCATGCCTGCTTGTCCTTCAACAAGGATTACTCTAGATGTCGGGCCTTATTAGAAAAAGCATGGAATCCCCAGGGGTAATTATGAGTGATGAGATAGAGGACTAGTTCTATTTGGAAATTCCCCACACACATTTGTAGTAGCTATTTCAGAGTCAACAACATATCTAGAGAGTATGTGAGGCCTTTCCACTGGGTGACAAAGTCCATGACATGCTCGTCAGGCCTTTGCTTGAATTTTAAGAGGTCTGAAATAGTCATATTCTTGGGTGGTGGAGCATAAATAGTAATTTAAATACCTACGAAGTTCTTCCCATCTGGATACTAACCCAATGGGTAGCTGGTTGTACCAGAAAAACATAGGCCCTTCCAATGTTTTGTATGAGACGCGGGAGTTTGGTAGTCTCTTGTTGTGTTGGGGTTCCCAGCATGGGTCCACAACTTATGATGAATTGGTACATGTGTTTCAGAGAATCACACATCCCATTTAACGGAAAAAATGTATGATTTTAGAAACTAGGGTGCTAGCATATCCTCCACCCTTGTCAGATATGTCATTCCATCAAGCGGAATTTCTACCTGTCGAGCTTCAAAATCCTCAAGGTAGGAAATGTGAACTTCCATTGTCTCATTCGGACGGGGGTTCCATTATTAAAGAGGATCCATGACCACCAGTGCATTATAAGGTTCTTCAACAAGACATGAAGGCCCAATGGATCATGGAGAAACTGGTGGGATGACCTACAGAGTGGATGAGAGGACCTGAGTTGGGACTTGATGATGGTTACCATAAAATTAAGGTGGATTTGGTGAGACATATCTCACCCTATTACCATAAGATCCGTCCTCTATATTTTCTATGTTGGAAGGATTGTCAGGGTCACTAGAGGCCACTCACCTATGGAAGTTATACCTGCCCCTGCTTCCCTAGTTGAGGATCACCATAGGCTGGTTGTCATTCTGAATCACTTTCATCAAAGAGGTCATCAACCATATTTCTATGCTCCGCAATCTATTGATGCAATTCTGCCTTTCTGGGATCATCCTCCCTCTTATGAACTAAGACAGATGGGACATAGGGTTTGACGGACCCAATATACTCCTTGCCCTTATTGGTATTACGAATGAGTACTGATGACTTGGTAGGTATGAGAAGAACCAGTAAATTTTTGTGTTGGAGATTAATCCTTCCCAATGAATTAAATAGGTGTGTCACTCACTTAGAGGAGCTCTAGATCATTCAATTCCTCTAAAAGGTTATACATGTTAACAACAGCTCTACCCAGAGGCATATCCTCAATATCATTTGGTGTGTTGGGTCAGAATCAAATAGAACTGAAATGAAGGGCCGCATACTTTCCAAAACCACATACATGAACATGGGGGTAATCATCCTTGATAATCCTTTAGTGCACTTTAATTATCATAACGCATCTTTTCTGGAGGATCTGATGGCGACTGGGAGACTCATGGCACTGGGTCATAGGGAGCACAACCAAGCCATCCATACGACATTTCTAGGCAATATCTTTAAAGTGTGATTGACTCTAGGGTTAATCCACTCCCTAATAATAGAGATGGAAGTGCATCTCCCTAAATGTTTGGAAAAATCATTCGACTTCCTCCTGGGTAAGAGATTCTAGCACACTAAAGTTAAAGGTTTCAATTGTCCATAACATCTATAGGAAATGGCCCACCGCAATGATGTACTACAAGATCCTTAGCTCAGACTCGGGTACCGGCCCTTTGTTTCCCCAATAAACAACTTGGTGTAGTAGTGGAATTGGTAGTGTCACTAAATAAGACTGCTGATATGGTAAGATGGATGTTGGAGAATATGGTGAATGAGTAGATAAAACTTCCGTATCTTGCGATGTCTTATGAGGAATGTAACAAATTAGCCACCAATTCTCACTAAAATATACTGGTGACGACTTATTATTATGTGGGGGATGCAGTTACTGATGGTGGGTCATGTTGTTGTTTTTCCTCCATTAGTCCCCAGAATAACTCTCCATGATCTCTGGTTGAGGTAGAGAAAAATCATGTTGACAATAGGGAGGACTACATGGCTAGGCCATAGAAAGTGGCCAAATATTCCTCCACTTGGATGTATCATTAGAGGGAGGAAGGAATTCAGTCGAACTCACATTCTAAAAGTATGTTTCTTATATGCCTTGTGGTGAGGGTGAGGGTTCCATTACCGAATCGCATTCCACCTCGGAATCTGTGAACAATACGGGTTTAATTGCAGTCTAAAACTTCTTAGTCTTCTTCTTATGGTTTCGGAAACCCACCATCCAACCCAGGGATGGTTCTTCCGGATAGGGTAGGTTTTTGACTTGAGAAGGACCTTCGACTGAACTGATGCTGGTGTGGAGAGTACATCCACCTATGTGAGCTATGGTGTGATAGGCACCAGGACAAATCCCAATGAGATGATGGGGAGGACCTTCTTGTCAGATGGCTAGATCGTGGAGAGAATCTATAAGGAAAGTGATAGAGCAGGTAGGATCTTCACTTGAACATGTAATAGCATGTGAAATATCTCTAAGTCTATTTCCCTTAGTTGTGTCGGTGTTAGGGGGCCTACATATTGGTCAAACTAAATAGTGGAAATATCTCCATGATAGGTGCTAAAGAAGCGAGACAGACCTCCACTTCTCTGTTTTTCGTGATGAAGATGGCCTTTTTGAGTTGCTGTAAGAACATGGTGAAGGCCTCCACACTAATGGTTGATCGAATAAAGAGGATATTTGAATTAGTTACCTATAAGAGGAGTAACGACTCCAAGCCTGAGGCCACAGATGGGAAAGAGACTTCTATTTTGCATGTTACTGCAGTAGGGAGGACATTCCCTCAGACTGATGTTGGCATGTGGAGGACCTACATGCCAATATTGGGAGTTATGAGGACCTACCCTCTCATTGGTGGTGGAATACGTAGGACCTATGTACTCGATTTCATCACCACGGGTCGGCTAGCGATCGACGCCACGCATGTTGGTGACTAGGACAATTGTCCCAACATTCCAATGGCGTGGTTGGGGCCTCTATCAGGGTTGGTCATATAGGTGCACCTATTAAGTATAAAAGGGGAATTGGGGGTTCAAATCTATGGTGGAAAGGGACATTATAGCCATTGATCATGAGGCCCCCTGGTGGGAACCCTCCTCACCTTGCGCCTGATGTAGGCGTTGGGTTAACTGGGCTGGGGCGGTGGTGCATGTGCTTAACACACTTGAACCTCAGTATGTGGGGCTAAGTAGCGGTGCTAACAAGGCCTGGTGGGAGCCCTCTTTGGTGGCCCCTGGGAAGGGATCACAATTGGGATGGCCCAGACTTACCTCACCTCATTATCGTAAGGGAGTGATTCTTTAATGTGTTCTGAGGAGAGGCTCCTAAAACATTTATCGCTCTGAGTGGGGAGGATTGACTCCCCAAGAGGCCCTTGGAGGCGGTGGCAATGATGAGGCCCAAAATCCTCTAGGTATTATATTTCCATATCTTGGGTTGGGATAGTCCCATCTTCCTTGTATCATCGAATGAAGTCATTAATCACCCTCCTCTAAATGAGTTCTGATGGGGAGATTGGGCATGGGTACCCAAAAATCATGAATGTGGGGACGGTCTTAGAAGGGATGAGGTCGCACGGGATTTCCACATTGATGCTGGTTTGGACCTATCATCAATGGGTTGGTGGTGATTAGTTTCCTGTCATAGCTTGTGTCATAAAAAGTAAGGAAAATCAACCATTAATGTTGAACAATGGAAAGCGACGATCAGTGCCCCCAGTGCCATCTTGTCTCCCATTGTTGTTAGGGTGGATCCAAACTGACAATGTTGCAAACAGGGATGTCCATGGTTCAACTACCCAAATATATGGTGAGTTTCATTCCAGATCAACTATTTTATTGGTGGGACCTAGCACTGGATAATTGGATATGGTGAGACAGTTATCCCCTGATGTCTCAAACGCTACTAATCTCTATATTGAAGAAAAGATGTTCATGTCGGGTTCAACATTTTTGTTACCAACACTTTTTATGGGGAATGCATCTGTCCATCGAGGACATGTTGGCTGTTACCCCAAATTTCAAATTTCCGAAGGTGTCCAACATCGATCTATTATTCTGGGATGTTTTCTCCTTGATCGAAATGGGACGATGGGATGTTTGTTCCCCCTTCCATGGATTTAGCCTCAGAATTCTTCACATAGTCTGTGTCTCTCTTAATATTAAGAAGTTTTTCTTGTAACTCTTCCTCATTCCATATCTTTCTTGATGACCTTTAATTAAAATGATTCTATCAGTACATTTTATGGGGTCATGATAGAGCATAAAACTTTGATCGGGGGAGTAGTCACATTGGACATTGTTGGAGTGTCTTGATGTTGGGACCCTGATGCATCTGGGTTTCTTCCCCTTATGTAATGGATTCTTGAGGGCACGTAAGCCCAAGGAATCCCACGTTGAATGTGGTTAATTATATGCCATTTTTTGTCACTAAGGTTTTCCTCAGCTTCCCATTTTTATCATAGGGTATTTTGTGAGTTAAAAATCTTGTGGAGATGGATCAGACTGATATGAACACTGACAGTAGTGGATAAAATGGATACATCCCAAAGAGGGAGAACCTTGGGGAGTTTACTAGATGAGTGGATCAAAATTTCTAATGAAGATAGATCTAAGGATTCATGGGTCCCTATAAAGGATATTTCATGGTTTACATATTTTCTAGGATTGTACCTCAGGGGGGGTTTCCTACATACCCTGTCCCAAGAGACAGGGATCACACCCGCATAGTTCAAAGGGGTGATGAATCGAGGTGTGCACATAGGGCAGAGAACTAGAGATATGTAGGGGATTACACAAGGATAACATCCCAATTTTAAGAGGTTCACTCTTGGTTCGATGGTAATGAATTGTATGTGGATTATGCATGGATAGTTTCCCTGGTGAATGGCATGTTTTCAACAGGATGTGGAAGACCGGGTGGAATTTGGATGGATATGGATGGTTGAGTGACTTTGATTGAGAATGAGATGGGACTGATGTGAAGATGATGATGTTGTTGTTCTTTAACCTCAAAGAGGATTCTTACTTATCCTTGTGGAAGGGAGTCAATGTCCACGTAGATCGGTGGGATGATGGGACAACATAAGAGGCAAACAATGAGAATGGATGCATGGATGGGACCCGGAAGAAGTGGAATCTCTTAGTTGGGTCCAGACCATCCCAGGCTCAAGGGAGAGACCAAGGTGGGACATGGGTGATGGGCTTGAACCTTAGTGATGATTTATACATATTCCCATGGAAAGAAATCAATGTCCATGTAGTTTAGGATGGGGTATGGAATTGGGGTGTGCACATAGGACAACGACCCGATGACATGCGGGGGATTATGCGTTGTTAGCATCCCAGATTGGTCTGATGCCATAGGGGTAGACTAGAGATGTGGGTCCCAACAAAGTGGACAAAAACAAATTACCATTGGATGGGGACTACAGAGGCTTATCGCTGTTTGGTAACTACAATGCCTTAATGCTGGTCAGGGACTACGACAACATACCACTGGTCAAGGACATCAATAGTATACCACTGGTTGGGGACTACAACAGCTTACCAATGGTTTGGTACTAAAATGATTACCATTGGTTGGGGACTACAATGGCTTACCCCTGGTTGGGGTTTATCCTCATAGAGGAGTCATACGTACTCTACCTAGGAGACATTGATAAAAACCCATGTTGTTTGAATTCATATAGTTTAGAATCATAAAAAACTATATGGGGTATAGTTTATAATCATGAAGGATGATGATGAACTGACGTGAAATGGTTGGGACCGATGGGTGTTGGGCTTGATCCTTAGGGATATTTTCTATGTACCTTGCATGGAAAGGGAAAGGATCAAAGTCTACATAGTTCGACAGGGTTGTTGGGCTTACACTCTATGGATGCCCATGGAGGGTGTCATGATCGATGCTTACTCTAAGACCACATGAGTCATGCTCAGTGTGAGAAATAAGATGCTTCAAATATGACATAATCACTTCATGAATGGGGAGACCGCGAGGAAGAATGTGGGGATTATGTGTGATTAGCGGACCCGGAATATGGAGATTGGGACTTACTCTAGAATAGAGGACTAATGGATATAAAACCCATAGGGATATGGATGAAGAAAAAAGGTCCCTATGGACATCTCTCCTCTAGTATTTGGGTACAGAAGAAGAGAGGGTGAGAGGTTATTCTACCTATTACATTAAATGTTTGGGGCTTACACCAGGATGGTTTTCCTTCCCCGTGGACAAGCCACTCATGCAAGGAGGATCTCATTCCATGTGAGGAAGATCTCACTCATGTACAGACGAGTGGGTGTGCAGAAAGTCTAAGACGGGGAACCCCATGCATATATCCTAGGGTGATGCGACATTTTAATATAATATGCTGTGGATGATGGAACATGGGAGTTTAATATTCTACAGCTCCGACAAGGTGGGATCACTGCACACACCTAGGTCATACATATCTGATACCCATCAACCGCTTGGTAAGGGAAGGCATCACCAGTTCCATGGTGATATGGGGTTTTTTAGTGATCTATTGAGGGGCTCACGTTAGCATGGATATTCCAAGATTTAATATCCCTTAGCATGCCTATTCGTAGAAGCATGTGGCTATGAAACGCAACATGAAGCACCTGCAAAGGGACCTTGAAATCAGTTCATACAAACCTGAAGGGTCATATGAGAGAAGGGTGGGAAGGATAGGTGTTTTGCACATAAGAAGCACCCAAAAATGGTGTATGGGGAAGAGACATTAAATACTTTCTTAAGGGAACACACAAAGAGGGAGGATTGTGTGCAAAAGGAAGGTTTTGGGTTGTATAGGCACGCAAATGAGAGATTTCATGTGCAGTAGGAGACATGTGAACACAATAAGATGAGATTTCACTGATAAGGGTAATTTGTGTGCATATGAGAGTCTTGAATGCAAATGGATTAACAATAAAGGAACCAGGTGAGGGTTAAGACCTAGTGGTCTCACCCAACAGCAGACCCCTGGGAAACCTATCACGCAAAATCATGTACCTTGATTCTAGATTTTGTGCTCAGAAGGGGTGTATTATTCTCATGGGGGATTGTTTGAATTACTCTGCTTCAGGAAGTGAGGGAGTGCACTTATATTTATTGACAATCTACAGGGAGGGGGTAGAATTCAGACTTCATAGAAAACTACACCCATTCGTTGGTCGTGTGGGACTTTTTGCGCCGGAGAGCAAAAATACCCCCTGGTTACGCAAGATTGCACGTTGCTGATCCGCCTTACTCAAAACCTCGTGGATTTTATGCATAGCCTTTCGAAACATCACATCATAGATCACTGAGTCAAAATATTCCTTTGGTTTTTACGGTAAGGAAATTCGTAGGTCTTTAGCGGATTTCGACATCTACAATGACCATCCCTTATCAGACTCTCCTTTCCATTATCTAAATCGAGATGAAAATGGATAATTCATGTAATGTAATTTACAATATTGTTGTAGTTGTGAAATTGAGGAAACAATAATGATAGATATGATCCACTTAGGAATCTATAGGGAAGTTAAGTGGATGTAAGAGACTTCTTAATCAATTTTTTACATTAATGGAAATAAACATATCTATTATTATTTGTATATAATATATAAATTATTTAATGTCATGATCTATGAAACATTATTCTAATGAACTCATTGATGTTACCCTAGAATCTATGAATTTTTCCCGTATCATTTTTCTTTGAAATACCAAAGCAAGGATAGTCTTATCAATGATGTAATTTTAAACCATCACATTTCAAAAATTGTTATCCATCACAACATGGGTAAGAGTAAATGGTAGTGTGTTAGAACATAGATAGTTATAGATATATGTTTACAATCAATATGTGGTATATCTAGAATTTTATTCATGTCAACCCTATTCATCGTCATATTTAGTAAAAGATAACTAGAAAAACTAACACCACATTACCCATTAGCTATTGGATGTATTTTTACTCCATAATAATTTTAAAAAAATGGGAACATTATTGCTTTAGTATCATATACAAATATATATATATATACAATATGTCTCTCATAATGATAAAGGATTCAACAGGTGGTTGATAATTTATATGTATAAAATTTTTCAAAATCTCAATCTATGTTTTTTATCTTAAGTATGATTCAGTCAAAACCAGAAGGATGGGAGGTCAACTAATCCCATATATTATTATATAGTATCTACTATGATTATCTTATAAATTCATGTATAATAATGAATTAATTTTATAACCATATCTTATTTCCCAATCAATGAAATTGATTGACTGACACTAATTAAGTCTAAAAAACACTACATAATGCGTATTTTAATTATTATCCTATCATTAATAAATAAATCATTAGTGTTCATTATTTATGATATAGTTTTATATCAATATATAATTTCATTCTTGAGTTTAATTGAACCCAGGATATCATATAAATCATAGGAGGAGGAATAATGTTCCATGATGTTTGGATTGGGACAACAAAGGGATTCTTATGTATCCCTAAAAGGGTTATTAAAACCTACTTGTTTTGATGTTATAATTTAAATTTATAGTATATGGAAATAATAATTAGTGAATGGAGTTATAAATTATTTTATCTGTAAATAAATGCATAATATACATTTTGGAGACATACATTTATGTCTTATAATGATGTTTAAGCTCATATAGCTAGGATCTATGTAGTGCCTTTTCATATAGTCCACATAAGGAAAAAATTATACAAATTATTGTTATTAAATAAACATTATTATTATACCATTTAATATCATAAAACATAGAAAAATTTATATTTCTATTTAGGGATATACTACTAGGTCTATTAGGTGAAACTTTATTAATATAGTCTAAGCATGTGTCAAATAAATGAGAAACATTAAATGTTTTTACAGGTATATTAGATATATTATATTTAGGGTTTTACACAATATTGGTTGACAGTAATGAGGATCATCTAATGGTTTCATGGGAAAATAGCATATGGAAATCCATAATGGGGTGGATCCTATGGAATAAAATCTTGAATGGAGTCCTTATAAAAGTCAATGGATTGTGTGGGAGTTATAATTTCATGGAAGACTATGAAATAATTATAGATACATCAACATACATATCTATATTTAGTTATTATGGTACGACACAGTCTCCTCAAGATATATGATCCACATCTCCAATTGGAAACATATTGGAGGACATTATGAGGATCCATGGTTTGAAAAGGTTTTTATAGGGAGATCTTTTACAGTATAAAAGAACCCCATTATCATAGGGGAATAAAATTATTTAGACTCTATGGATTTTAAACTATAATCCTGGTCCAATTAAAGGAAAGGCTTTGTGAATCTATCCATAAAACTATAATATATGCACAAAATGTTTAAATCATGATTAGAGAGATAAGATAGGAAATGAAATATTCTTCTATGTAGGCCTTATATAAAAGTTTGGGACCTTGTAAATGAAGGAAGAAAGGAAAAGCACCATTTAATTATTGGGTGAACAAATCTAACACCCCTCACTAAATTTTCATCACTGTACTCATGGAAGTGTGTATTTTAATGAAGTAATATTTTATAAATTTGGTCAAATTTCCATTCATGACTGGACTGTGTTTTCCACGATTGAATCACACAACCTTATCCATTTCCTATCTCTAAAAATTGGTTTCAATAATAAAACAACCTGTACAAGTTCATGGATATTGGTAACACATAACATGATTATTTCCCCCTTGTATTCTCAAAATTAATCACATGTTTCCTTCATTTGAAATGTTGAAGTGGAATTTTTATTTATAAAAATAGAATCTGGGTTAGATGTCCTCCATCTTGGTGTGTGACCATCATCTAGCATGGATTGGGATTATACTTGAATATTGTAAATTATCGTCCCTTTATCAGGGAACATGTATAGTATTTTATTGGAAATTCTCTTATACATGAGGGAGGAAAACTCTCATCAATTAATAGGGTGGTCACATAACATTGAGAAGGATGTTCCATTTTCACACAATAAAATTCCTCAAATATTTCTTTATAATTCATATATCTTTTTTAAACAATTATAAAATTCTATGAATAGTAAATATCAAATAATAATTTCAGAAAAAATAAAACACAAATATAAAAATCATGTGTATCTTTCACCACTCAAATATTATCTTATGTAGTGTTCGCAATGCACAGAAACCATATTTTTAATTTATTAAAGGTTATTAAGAATCCCATAACACATGTGATTGGAAAAAAAATTATTATTTATCTTAGTATTACTATGAATATTGTTGGAAGACCTCCTCCTATAGAGGATCTTTTTCCCTATTTCTTGAAAACATCAATTTATGACTATTCAGTATACAAGTTTAGTTCTAATATATATAATTCATCTATATAAAAACAAAAAAATGGGTTTCTACTAATATGCCAAAACATTTGGAATAAAATTTGACTATATAAATTCACCCTAAAGAATTATACAACACCACACTACAAACACTTATAACTCCTTATTCATAATCATTTACCAATAAATGTATATTTTAACGTATATAGAAGCCAGTTGTTATACCCATTTATTCTAATCACATAAAATTAATATAAACATAGTTTACATTACTATATATTATTTAAAATTTTCGTATTAAACTATTTCTCTTCCCATAAATCATTATACTGTAATTTTACTATAAAATGAAAACCTCTCTCATAAATTATCCAATAGTGAGAATCTATTATAAAGTATCAAAGGAATCCATATATGTCCCTTGATCTTCATCTAATATTTGGCTCCAATATTTCCCACTAGGATAGATCATTTTTCGAAAATATAATATATCCATTTTCAAATTACAATAACCTTCTTATTTTTCTCCTTCTGATATGGTGTGGAAACAATATAATATTATTTATAATTCTTCAAAATTGATTCCGTGTTTTTACTATGAAAATATGTACCTAGATCAATTATAACATAGACTTTATTCCCTGATATACTAAAAAAATAATTCTTAACAAACTAAACTACTACTCCAACATCATTATTTATACTTGAAATAGAATCATCTAACTTAAATTCACAATATAAAACCAAAAATATGTAATTTAATCTTAGATAATTGTTGAAATAATCCCTAAATTATATAACCCATGAATCAAAATGATAAAAAAAAATTGAGCATATCGAGGGATCTTATTACTCCAAGAAATAATACCATAGAAATGGGACTCTCTAATATTTACTACAAAACACATCATAATACATGTAAATTGGATGAAAAAATATTCCAAAATCATGTATCATCCTAATAGAATTTTTTTTTAAAATGTACACCACAAAAAAATGTTTGGTAGAATGTGTACACTGGAGTAATCTCACAATTAAAAACACATAGCACGATGATCTTATCGATTTTTTAATTCAGAAAATAAGTAAAATTATCTATATTTTGTACCAATTAATCACTTGAATATAATCACTAATATGAATTTTATTAATGTTAGGAAAAATACAACAATAAAATCATGGGGTATGAAATAGTGTAAACTGAGGTAATCCACCCTTTCAATCTCCACAAACATAGGGAGAAAACAGATCAGTAACTATTTGAAAAGTTTATTGTTTTATAAAATATTTATGTATCTCATTACCACCCATGTAGTTTACAAGGAATAAAAATCATATTATCATACTATCAATAATATATATCAATAAATTAGGAAAATTATATATAATGGTATATCTATCCAATGGTTTCTCCTCTACTAACATTGGATGTTTAATTAAATAGGTAACTATTATATTTAAAATTCAATTTTTATTCATAATATCAACATTAAAATCCAATTTTAGTATAATATATCTAAATAATTTTGTTTTTTCATCATGTTTCATTATAAGATATTAAATATTAATAATTAGTAACATCAATTTTGGATCCATTTAAGTAATATATAACTATACATAGAGATATTAGCCCTAAATTACTTCTTTGGGGTTGTTGTAACGACCTAATGTTCTATCAATGGAAAATCCATTCTTATTATTATGTCATATAATCCAATGAAATAACAACACAATGAACTACAAAGTACAATGTTACCTTTAGACATAATTTTGACACTCTTGTTATTTGAATTTTGAAAATCTAGTATACACGGTAGCGATTAGTTAAATGTTTACAATCTAATGGAACAAAATTAGTTTTTAGAGAATAATAACATACCCTTTTTAATAGTATCCTACCATTATGAATAGTAATATGAGCATTATGAATAGTAAATCATCCAAAATAATAGTAACATTAACCTTGATTGTATGAATAAACTTTTGGCATCTTATAAGTTATAATATGACCAAAGTAAATGTATTGATATTTTTGTAGGTCATAAATATTTAATTATTTTTAATTAATTAATTTTAAATAAAATTATTTTCCCAAATGGTGTTCATAAATTAACAAATCTATGTATTTTGGTTTTACGAATATTCTATAATACCTTATGTGATTTGTGACAGCATTATAAAATCTATTATAGTATTAAAATATATATTTTTCAAGTACTGAAGATTTTAATAATGAATTTAATTAATATCATTTAGAAAATTATTTTTTAAAAATGGATTTCTTTTTTGATTTGACCTGTTAAAAACTGGATTGTGTGAATTTTTCGAATTTTTCTAAAATACTAGAATTTTCAATGAATACTAAAATATGATAATTCATGAAAATTTATAAAACCCGAATTTCTACATTATGCTTGATTCATGGATGATGTAAATGACCATTTTTTAAAAATCAAATGCAGATGTTTTTGTTTTTGGTCACAATAATCATTACTATTTCTTTTCATATGAAAAAATGATAAACTAATGATTAAAACATTAAGAAAACCCTCATCCCATCTGTAATATAAACCACCCACACTCCCCTATTATTTTAACTCCACTCAATCCATGTACTTTCTTTAAATTCTTACCAAATATCTCCCCAATATCCTCCCCAGTTTTTAGTAGCCTTTTTTCTCCTCAAAAGATCAAATCCACTCCCCTTAAGAGGATCTCAAGGATGATTAAATCAAGAGTTAAACTCCTCTTTTCTTTTCTTTCAATTGTTTTTCATGTTTCTTTGTTCAATTTACATTCTAAACCCTCTTCATATAAATGGTATGAAAGCTCTAGTATTATAACATTACTATATGTTTTTTATGATAATGGGATAATTCATTATAAGATCTCTTTTCCCCTCCTTTTGTACAAAATAAATGGAAACATAATCCGATATGTGTTAATTTACCACATTCAAGGACGGTGAGGTATCAATTTCTAGTACCATATTTAATTCTGGTCCTGATACCATTTTTATTGTTGAAACAGACTTTTAAACATTTATTTTCTCTTATGTGATGTTCTGGAATCCATTTTCAAACAATATTGAAAATAATAATACAAAACATTTTAATTGTGAGAAAAATCACCAAATTAATCCAAGATTTTATCATTATTGAATCATTTAATTATTCACCTTCACTCAAAATAACCAAATGAATTTTATAACCATGAGATATTATTTATTTTCACTAATTTTATATAACTCCAATTCTGGAAAACCACCCCCATTTTACAAGATTCTCTGTTCATAAAAATAAGTAAATCGATCATAAAAACCCTGAAATTAAACGAACCAGAACAAAGGTGTTGAACCGCTTAAACCATCAAACATGAAATGAGTGACCAAAAAAAGGATACAATGAATCTTTTAAATATAAAATATGCTTTGGAATTAATAATTAATGAACCTAATTTGATTATTCAGTTAATTAATATCCTATAGAGAACACCATTGGACTTATGGTAAGGGATCTTCTGTATTTTAATTTTATTCAAGAATGTCTTCTATGTTATGCAATTTTATGTGTAATACCTAATGAAGAAGTATTATTTAGTAACTCACCCATAATTCACTCATGATTAATAAGTGATGAGAAACCTATTTATCTCTCGTTAATCCCTCTAAAGTACACTCGATACCATATTGATAATCTGTAAGGGATTCTACCTAAACCTCCTTTTCTCCTTCAGATTACCTTATCATCATTTTACCAAAATAAATGTATCTTTTTTTTGTATTTTAATCTTATAAATTATTTTTAAATGTACCAAATTCATTTATTAATTCCCTTTTATCATTCTAATTTGGATATATACATGTTTTTAAGTGATTCCATAATCAATACTTCTCGATTAGCAAACCTGTTTTGAGAGAACATCACGAAATCTCACCTAATTTAAATTGAACTATATATTCTATTTTAAGCCACGTTTTTCTTAATAAAATATTTCTTTTTATTATTAAATCCTTTTTGGTTCACTTCTAGATTGATATAAATGATTGTTCCTTTTCTATTTTAAAGGCTCTATAGTTTTTCCTTAAAACCGCACAAAAATGTGTTAATGGAAAAATTCCTTAAATACTCTTCTTTCATGTTCTCAATTCTATTTTAAATAATGTACTATGATATTATATTATTTTAAATTATGAATTTCTATGTATATTTTAGTTCCTTTCTTTCATCGACACTATTATGATACACCAATTTGTTATGCTTTATGACATGATTATGGTACCCAATTCATTCCATTAGAAACCCTTATGTTTATGTAATATTGATTATGTTTAATGCTTTATGTTGAAAGCATATTCATGAAATGTAAATATATTTTTTATCATATAGCGCTCTGATGCATTGGGTAAATTTGAGTCTTATTAGACATTATGTTCGACGGTCATCGCGATTTGCCTTGTCTTGTGCTACCATGTGCGAGAGTCTTGGTGGTTAGCCTTAGCTTGTGCTACAATGTGCAATGATATTGGTGGATAGCATTGACTCGTGAAAAAATCATGTTTTATGTTGCTGAAACTTTATTTTGACTCCATGATAATGTGATTTCATGTGTATATGTTGTGATTTTTTATGTTACTTGCCTTTTTATATCATCATGTAATGCCTTCTATCCCATGTGCTTATTCATTTTTCTTATTGTTAATCCCTTACTTGGATATTTTTCTCATCCCTTTGTTCATATGTTCCCTAGGGTAACCTATGCATGTTTTTTATCACAATGGAAGTTAGGAGCTCAATGTAAGGATTATATAATGAAATGTTTTATTTAGTTTCATGTGTTCAGTTTTATGTACCTATTCCTTAATGAAACTATAATTTACAATATTTGGAATTTTCTCTGATGTATAATTATTCTCAAAACTGTGTATTGTTATTTTTTAAAAGGTAGCGTCACTATAGTAGGTTTCAGAGGATTTTCTAGTTATTTTTGGAGATTATTAATAGAGAACATCTGTAAGAACCATAAGGCTGAGACTATGTATATGTAAATATCACTAAATTTTGATAATGGTAGAGTTAGTGTTTAATTGAGAAAATACATCCATGTTTGGATGAAAACCGGTAGAGGTGGCTCTGGCACATACGTATCTAGGGGTAAAACCCGAAAACACCACTTTGAGCTAGACTCGAACGGGAACTGGTGCACAATAAAAAGCCCTGAGGCACTCTTGGTTTGACACTCTTGGGGGATATGCTTTGGTATATTCATGAGCTTGGAACAATCAATTATTAAGGCAATGAAAAAAATCCAATCATAATATATGTTAAGATGTAGATCAAGGAAAACCTAGAATGAAACATAGGGAATCAAAGGTTTGGATATACTTCATCTTTACAAGTTTATCCTCATGTGTTTAATGTTTCCTTTTTTATGATCAATCTCTAAGTATTCAATCCCAATAATTGTATGATCTTTTTCTTAGTTAATTGAAGGAAATAGAATAACACATTCCAATGGTTAATGTGATAGGGATTGTAAAGATTTCTATAATTATATGCCTAATGGGAACCGGTGCTGAAAACATCATGAATGTACTTATTCAGCTGGATGAAGTTATGAATAATAATGTGAATCATGTGGAACACCCTTCTACTCCAAGGAAAGATAAATATTATATTTTATCCTTCATGGGTAAAAGGCCTCCCAAGTTTGGTGGATCTTATGATCCCCTCCTCATTGGCCAGTGGATTAACTCCATTGAAAAGATATTATCTGCCCTCTAGTGCTCAGAAGAATTGATAGTTTTACTAGAGGTCTATCATTTTTATGGGGAAGCTGATCAGTGGTGGAAACTGATCCAGAATACGAAGCCCCAAGATGAAATTGATTCCACGGAATGGTTTGAATTCAAGAAATGTTTTTCACTAAATATTTGACCCTAAACCTCATTCTCTAGAAGGAAAGAGAGTTACTTATACTGAATCATAAGGAATATGAGTCCATCAGGGAATATAAAGAAAACATCACATGGCTATAGGGGTACACTTGTGGCATTTTTCGGAACACTGAAAGCACGTTTGATCGCTTCTTTAGTGGACCAAATCTGAGTCTACAAAAATCATTGGGGATTCGAGACATTGAAAGTTATTTGGAGATCTTCCATTGTGCCCTAAAGGTTGAAATGGAGATCAGAGACTCCTAGTGGTATTGTGGGCCTATTAACAATTAAAGGAAAATTTAATCTAATGTGGGTGGTCCTAAAAATAAATTCTATGATGGAAAGATGTTTTATGATCCCACATTTACATATTTTTGGAAGTAGAATCCTGGGAACTATCTAAAGGGAAACATGAATTGCTTCAAATATGGAAAGTTGGGACATCTAGAGAAAAAAATGACTACGGGATATGAAGAATCCCACTATTAAGGAAGAAGAAAGGAAGGTTCAGATAAACACTCTCCTAGTGGTGCAATGTTAAAACTACAAGGTATTTGGGAATTTTGTGAACAGTTTCTATTAGCCAAGGGTTTTTGGAGGAAATCCACAAAACCCTCCGAGGAAACAATGAAGGCCTTATGTGATCACTACATCTGAGATGTATACGAACAAGGATGTGGTGTTAGTTATACTATTTATTCAATCTAGAATAGTGTACATACTATTTGATTCTGGTTCTATGAATTATTTCTTATCTTGCATTTTTTGTAGAAATATTCAATGACCACCTCAAAATTTTGAGCATAAGTTATTTGTTAGAACTAAAAATGGAGAAATTATTGAATCCATGGTTTATAACACATGCCAGTTAATGTTTGTGGATTGAACCTCAAAAAAATATTTTCATACTTCCTTTAGTGTAGTTTGATGTTATCTTGGGCACATATTAGATATCTTTATACAAAGATAACATCAACTGTCAGGAATGGGAGATAACACCTTACAACTCGAATCATAATCTAATTCTATACAAGTGTGTTGAGGAAGATGAATCTACTTTAGAACGATTTTCTCAAGTGAGGATATTAATTCATTATGTGAAAAAACATATAGCTCAAATGATTGAGATAAATAAGAGAGTCAGTTATGAATACATTCCCATCATGATGGATTACACTGATGTATTACCTGAAGAGTTTTCTAGTCTTTCTTTGGATCAAGAGGATGAGTTCTAAATTCAACTTATTCTTGGATATATGCCTATATCAAAGACACCTAATTGAATGGATACTGTAAAACAGAAAGAGCTGAAGAAGCAGCTACTGGAGAATCTGGAGAAGGGTTTTATATTCCCAAGTGCATCACCATGGGGTGCTCCCGTCCTCTTCATCAAGAAGATGGATCGTTCAATTTTCTGCTGCATTTATTATCCTTAACTCAATAAAATCATGAAAAAGAACAAGTATCCCCATCCATATATAGATGACTTGTTCGATCAGCTTCATGAGGCAAATTATTTCTCTATAGTGGACCTTCGGTCGGGATATCCCCAATTAAATGTGAGGAAAGAATATTTTCCCAAGACTACCCTTAGAAAGAGGTGTGGACAATATTAGATCATAATGATATTCTTTTGTCTTAATAATTATCCATAAATTTTCATTGATTTAGTGAATAGAGTCTTTAGAGATTACCTCAACAAATTTTTGGTAGTCTTTATCAATGATATTCTGATATACTCCAAGAGCAAGGAGAAACATGAGGACTATTTGAATACTATGTTAAAGTCTTTGCGAATGGAGAATATATATGAAAATAACATTAATTTTGAGTTCTGGATGGAGGAAATACCATTCTAGGGGCATGTTATCCCCAATAAAGGCATATATGTTGACCCTTACAAGATAATTACAACTAAAGAGCGGACTAGGACAACATCTGTAACAGAGATCCATAGATTTCTCAGTCTAGACAAGAATTACCGACAATTTGAGAAGAAATTTTCACAATTGTAAAACTCAATGATAAAGCTAACATGTAAGGTTGTGAAGTTTGTATGGACTCAATAATGTGAAGACTGCATTAAGTAGGTGAAAAATGAGGTTAATCACTACACCAACACTCACACTCCCAACAAGTGATGAAATCATTGTGGTGTATAGTGATTATTAAAATAAGGTATTATGATATGTGATGATTCAAAATGATAAATTGATAGACTACACAGCAAGGTAGCTGAAATCCATGAGAAAAACTATATCGCGCAATATTTGTAGTTGGTGGCTATGATCGTTGCATTAAAAATCTTGTTAAATTATCTCTATGGGGAAAAGTGTGAGATATATACTAATAATAAGATTCAAAAATATATATTCACATAGAAATATCATAATATGTTCCAGCAAAGATGGATATAGGTCACCAAGAATTATGACTAGTCAATCAGCTACCATCCAGGTAAGGAAAATAATGTGGTGGATGCTCTGAGTAGAAAGGATCACACATATTGATAAATTATGAGAATGAAAAAGATATAATATTATTATATGTTTAAAGTATGACAGTGGGAATCATTAGGGTAGGAACACCATAAATCTTTTATAAATTGATTTCTCAACCATTCCTCGTGGTGAAAATAGAGGATGTTGAAAGCGATGATGTGGAAATTCCGAAAAGGGTAGAATCCATTATAAATGTAAATCCTCTGAGTTCATAATTGATGAAGAAAGATTTGTATGATTTGGGTCATGATTATGTGTACCATTATATCTATAGATAATGAAGGATATTCTGTATGGCACACATAGCTCATCTATCACTATTCACCTAGGGAGCAAAAAGATGTATCAAGATCTCTGAGAGAACCTTTGGTGGGTCAATATGAAAAAGGATATTGATGAATATACATCAAAGTGCCTAGTGTTTCAATAAGTAAAGGCTGAAATACATAAGTTTAAGGAGATGATGCAACCACTAACCATACCAACATGGAAGTGGGAGAACATCATAATGAACTTTTTCACTAGACTTCCAAGGAGATCTAGAGGAAACTATTCTGTATTGGTCATCGTGGATCGTCTTACAAAGACAGATCACTTTATCCCAATTCTATACGACATCTAATTGGATCAACATTCGAGGTAATATATAAAAATGGTGGTAAGGATACATGGAGTACAAATATCAATTATATCTGATTGAATTTTGGGATTCAACTCGATGTTCTGGAAAAGTCTCCAACATGCTCTAAGAACTAAACTAAACTTTAGTACGGCCTATCATCGTCAAACAAATGTCCAATCAAAGAGAACAATTTATACACTGGGAGATATGTTGAGTTCATCTTCTATGTACTTCAAAGGATGATGGGACCAATATCTTCCTCTGGTTTAATTCTTCTACAACAATAGTTTCCACTTGAGCATATGAATGACACCATAAAAATCCCTTTATGGGAAAAGGTGCAGGACACCAACATGTTGGGATTATTTCATGAGCATAATCCTGTAGGACTTGAAATGGTTGAAGAAATGATGGAGAAGTTGAAAACCATTAAGTATCACATCATGGAGGCCCAATGTTTACCAAATAGTTATGAAGACAATCATTGACAAGACCTTGAGTTAAAATTGGGAGACATGGTATTTATATATATATCTCCATGGAAAAAGGTCGTGAGGTTTGCAAAGAGAGAAAATCTAATTCCCAGTTACATAGTCCCTTTCAAGATCATTGATTGATTTGGAGCTATGGCCTATCAACTGGCACTTCCACATACCATTTCAAAATTACACATTGTCTTTCATGTATCAGTCTTGTGTAAGTACATACTAGACCCTTCACATGTACTTCATCATAGGTGGTACAGTTGGTGAATAATCCTTCAAACGTGGAGAAGAGGGTGAAAATATTGGATTATAGAGATAATGTTTTACCTAGAAATACTACTCACGTGGTCAAAGTACTGTGGCAGAACCATACGTATGGAGTGGCAACATGGGAGCTGGAGGAGGCCATGAAAGAAAATTACTCGCACCTGTTTATGGAATAAAATGTAAAAAAATAAATTTCAATAGTAGAATTTCATAAGGGGGGAATAATGTAATGACCCAATGTTTTATCAATTTAAATTACCTTCTTATAATTATGTCATATAATCACATGAAATCACAACACAATGAACTACTAAGTAATATGTTCCCATTAAACATAATTTTGACACTTTGGTGATTTGAATTTCAAAAATCTGACAAACACGATTGTGATCAGTAAGATGTTTAAAGTCTAGTAGAATAAAAATAATTTTTGGTGAATAGTAACCTACCGTTATGAATATTATCGTACCCTTATGAATAATAATATGACCATTTATGAATAGTAAATAATACGAAAGAATAGAAACTTCTCCCTTGATTTTATAAATAAAATTTAGGCATCTTATAAGTGATGATTTGACTGTACTAAAAGTATAGGTGTTTTTTAGTCATAAATAACTAATTATAAATAATTAATTAATTTAAAAAAAATTATTTTCCAAAATGGTGTTTGTAAATTAATAATTTTATTTCTTTTGGTATTATGATAATTTTTGAAGAATTTATAAATTTTTTTAAAGAATTATGAAATCAATAATAGTATTAAAATATATTGTCACAATCTGTCCCCTGGGGCCAGTGTCGTGACTACCCCAAGCCCACCTTCCATAGGCCAGGGGTTGGAGACTAGCACCGAAAGACATATTCTGTATAATGGGAAGGAATTTCCTTTAAACCTGTACAACACATGGTCTGAGAACACAACAAGAAGCATCTATGAAGTAAACTACTATAGAAAAAGGAGTGATGAAAGTAAAAGGGGTCAGAATACAATCCCAAATAAATGTATGAGTACAAATGGAAAGTACAAATACAACTAAAAGGAACAATAAAACTGAAAAATGGAAAATATCTACTGAGTCAAACTCCGAAAATACTACCTGATGTGTAGGTATAGATCACCTCCTCGTCACTCCACACCTGCCTGTCTCCTCCACGTACTGCCTAGTCCTGGCTCCCTCAAGCATCAGCCCAGCTGTTAGTCATCTGCACAAGACACAACAAGGTGCGGGCAAAACCCGAGCATGGGTGAGTATAATGATACTCTTTAGGGACCCCGGGACCCCTGAAGGTATCTCATAATTCCACAAGGAAAACCATATGTTTTGATCTCAATTAAAAAGTACAATGAAATAGAAAAAGCTCAATTAGATTCTCAGCTCAAACCAGGTAAACAACTCAGAGAAACAGGATATGATGCTGGCCCACACAGGATCGCTATGAATGCTGATAGACATCCATTAATTCTATAGGCCTAAGAATAAGTAACATTATCAGTCACAATTTTGAACACCTCAACTACTTGAGATCTCCTCCTCTATCGAGTATAGTGGGAATTCCGCATCACACAGAGGTGCTTCCCACTAACCTTGAACTACTGAGGTGCTCCTCCCCATCACGTACTGAGGGTCTGCCTAGTCACACATAACTGCTCCCCTATCATGTCTTGCTATGTTACTCATCCCTATCTTGTACCACGACCACACCCCACTGTGTCCTGCTAAGGTACCCCTCCACCTTGTGTACCATGGCTGTCAAGTCACTCTGCGTAGAAACTTCAGCAATCATCAGGTCTAAGTCAGTCATAGGGTTCCCTACATAGTGTAATAGGGAGATCCACTCCCCAAGACATAAGATGTATTTCAAACATCATGAAGTCTCATAAATAAGTAACTTGATGATCTATTGTGTCAAAAGGGTTCCAATGCAATAGATGGGGCATCAACCGGATGCCCGGCCTCTGCGTTATTGGCAATTTAGTACCGAGGGCCCAGTTGGATTCAGGGGAGATCCAACATGTCCATGCTCCATGTTTCTCCAAAATTCTTATCGAGTATTTCAAAAGGACCACCTCTCTCCAAGGATCCCAATGTTAGAGACTGTTATTCAAATGGACGACTGGTTCTCTAGATAAGGCCCTTTATGTGTTTCTGGGCCCCGGTTCCGTCTGAACTGATCAGACCAACCTGACCTTACCCGGTCAGGGGCTAGGTTGTGGTGGAATCCGCCCGCTGGGCCGAGGTCCGGCCTAGCCCCCAAAATGGGGTGGCCCACAAGGGCGGCCCAACCCGTGTAGGGAGGGGACCATAAAGGGGAACCCCAACCCACGGTGGGGTTCGGCCTAGCCGGTGGGTAACGGCTCAACCTGTTGGGTAGCGGTCAAGCAGCGAAGGGCGCGGCCTACAGTGCTTCTACCAGGTGTGTCAGGGGATCTGCTACCCAAAGATCCAGAATGGACAAAAAGTCATTCGTCCTTTAAAGAGACGACGCCACGTGGGTGTCGCCCAGTCGTCGTGGAACCCACTAGAGGTACAGGTTATGTCTCCTCTACCACAGCTTCGGCCGCTATCTCCTAATCACCGTCGGCGCGCGACAGCACGCCCCCCTTCCCTTTCGTGGCTGGCCGACGAGCCAACCGCCTTCTCCATCTGCAAAATCTGATGAGTCGTGACAGCTTTGCACACCGGCGGTGTGTGATGTTACACAAAACCTCCTCTACGGCCAACTGGTGTTAGCCACTCTGATATCAGTCGTGGAATCATGTTTCGGCCACCTCTAGAGGCATGCATTGTCGTGTCACCTCCTTCATAGAATGTTGGTGTCACTATGTCGGTGGTTTTCCATAGAAGGCACAGGGGTAACAATTATGCGGAGGGTTCGGGTGGAGTTCGTTAGGATCGTGTGCTCCACAATACCTCCTGATCAAAGGTAGTATAAAATGGGTTCAATAATTTTTTGTATTAAACAAAAAAAAAACCCACAAGGATACCCCGTAATAACCTACCACAAAATGAATGATTCACGGATCAATCTGTTAGTCAGTTGACCCAGGCTATTTGTATAATTTTCAATAATAGGGAAGAAATAACATTTTAAGGAAACATAAACGAATGAACCCCATACCTCGTAACCCGCTGGAGAGTGTCCATTCTTGAAGGTGGATGGTTTTATTCATTCATGCAACCGGTTCCCAACGATGCCACTCACACATTTTCCTTTGGTTTGTTGTTCGATGTTGCACATCACCTCCTGCTAGGATCAGCTTCATCCTCTAAGGGTTCTTCTTTTTGGAACTCATTCAACAATTCGTTTCTTTGTGAAATTTTGTCGATACCCCTCCCTAAGCTCCATATATATAAGAGAGGGGGAGGGTATAAAACAACATTGGTGTTTAATGGGGATCATATGTTTTGAAGCTTTATAATTACCCAACAATGTCATTACTTAGGGATGTAAGGTAAAGACATTTATTATCTTGACACTTCACTATACCCACCTCTTTACTTGTCCATTGGAGGATATGAAATAAAATAATAAAATAATTTTCTTTTCTTTCTTTTAAAAAGTCTCAAAACTTATATTTTTCTCCAGACCTACTACAGTCAAAGTAAAGCCTCCCTTAAGTGAATCCTAATGTTGTGGATTCAATGGTGACCTCATATTTTTAATCCGAACAATATTTCAGAAGTTAGAAAACATTGTGTGCGCGTTTACTTAACATACCCTAAAAAATATCCATAAATTATTAGCATTCACCCTCAACCTGTGCCGATCATGATTAGGCTTCGCCTAAGGATAACACGCCCCAAAAAAACAATTATACTGTTGTATTTTCAATATGAGTTACCTTTTTGAAGTAATGTATTTTACAATAAAATAATTTCAACATGATTATTTTATTTATGGAAAAAAACTAACTTTCACTGGTGGCCCACCCCAGCCAATGTTAATATCAAACTAAGGAAAGAATACCCTCATGAGTTCAGCAGTGGTCTCTGATTTTCAATATGACTTACCATTCATGAGTTATAATCACTTTCAAAATAAAATAATTTTATTTAATAATTTTATTTATGTTTATGCCATTTTTAGGTTTTCTCATAGGAGGCCCGCACTGACAAAACATAAGTTGCGCCTCGGGTAAACCTAAAATCCTATGTGCAATGGTGACCTCAGATTTATTATCTGGGAAACCATTTAATAGTAATTCATCTTTTTCAGGAAAATTGCTTACGCATGATATTTAAAGTTTAACAAACCTTCGACGGATCATTCTGGGCACTCTGGCCCTCATAATCACGCACCGTCAGATTTCTTAGTCTCGAAATAATTTCATATAATTAGAAAAATTATATGGATGAAATCCAGGTCATTAAATTCTCCCCACCTTAGGGATTTTGTCTCCAAAACCTACGATATAGACTCAGAAAACAAATGGGGGTACTAAGAATGAATCTGAGCCTCCCGCTCCCATGTTCTCTCTTGGAGGTTCCCGTGCTGTCAGAAAATGAAAAATAGAGGTATCAACCACCCATGAAGGGCCAAATCCTGTCAATCCTCAATCCTTATTGGAGCCTCCGTAAATGTTGCCCCATCATCTAAGTCCATCTTGCAATGGTCGATGATATCAGATGTTTCGTGAATGTATCTCCTCTACTAGGATACGTGGAAATCATCGTGCACCTTCTCCAACTGTGGTGGAAGTGCCAAGTAGTATGGAACCTCACCTATACTCTGATGTATCAGTTATGGACCAATAAAACTCAATGATAACTTGTTTCCATGAATAAATCTTTTAATTCCCCATCAAAGAGAGACTCACAAAAAAACATGGTCCCTCTAGAGGAACTCCAGAGGTCTCCATCTCCAGTCGGCATAAAAATTTTGTCTTCTCTGTGCAGTCTCCATCCACTCATGGATGGTCGAAACCTTCTCAGTGGTATCTCGTTCCAACTCTAGACCCATAAGTGTTGACTCCCCTGGGTCTGTCCAGCATAGAGGTGATCTATAAGGTTGACTGTATAGGTCCTCGAATGGTTCCATACCGATAGTGGAGTGATAACTGTTGTTGTATGATAACTCTACCAAGGGTAAGAGTTCCTCCAAACTGGAGCCAAAATCTAGGACGCATGAACATAGAATGACCTCCAATGTCTGAATGGTCCGCTCCACCTAAACATCCTTCTTGAGAATGAAAGGTGGTGCTCAAACAAATTTGAGTCCCAAACTCCTACTACAATCCCTTCAACAACCAAGATGTGAAATTTGAATCCCGGCCAGATACGATCATTGATGGAACCCCATGAAGTCATACAATCTCTTGCATGTAGAGGTATCCAAATCCCTCTACTAATCCCTACTATTGGATAGGTAGGATGTGGGCTGACTTGGTGAGTCGGTCAATGATCAACCAGATAGAATCATGACCCCTGGATGTTCATGGAAGCCCTATCACAAATTCGATAGAGATCCCATCCCACTTCTACTATGTAACCTCTAGTGGCTAAGCTAATCCTGCTAGAACCTAATGCTCGGCCTTCACATGCTGACAAGTGAGGCATCGTGAAACAAACTATGCTACTTCCTTCTTCATCCCTGGACACCGGTGCGGACACTGGAAGTCCTGGTTCATCATCGGCACACCAGGATGTACCACCAGAGGGGACGTATGAAACTCCCTCAAAAAAGCATCTCATAGCACCATAGGTACCATGGTACATCCTCTAAAGAGTATGACGTTCTCCCCATTAAAAAAATTATTAGGTACATGCCCGGGGGATATCTGAGCATGTTGATCCTCACAGTCGTTATCCCCAAGATGCACCTCCTGAACATACTGAAGGAGTGGGGGAGTGACAGTAATAGATTGGAGGTATGTTTCTCCATCTCTATCAATGAAGGATATCTCCAACACGGCTAGTTTCTCTATCACCTCACTTAGCAACTACAGACCATACCTCCGGCTGAGTGCATCTGCTACCATGTTCCTGTAAGAGTTTATTTCCCAGAACCAACTAGTTTTAATTTGATTACAAGGATATTTAATGTATTCTTACATATTATTAATTGTTATACATGATTAATATGTAAAAATGTTCATGATTATTTTATTCTTTGATATGGTCATGGAAGTTCCCCGCTATGATGAGAACCTTGAAATGCTATAACAATATTCTTAAATAAAGTTCAATAGTTGGATGGAATGCTATGATGGGACACATACCATGCAGACCATCAGGTGCGAGTACTCGTAAGAAGATGAGACATCATCTCATGAAGTTCTCACTTGGTAATCTCCAAGATAGGCGATTCTGAGAACACACCTGCTAGTCAGAATTACGATTGTTTTGGTGTCATCAAATATTTATATCTACGAGTGTGTGTAATGATCCTTAGACATTAATATTACTATCAATACGTGTCATGACAAATGCACTTTGATTTACTGATTAAAACCATCACACAGACAGTTGGAGGGAAGTAGGGTACGTTGGGTGTGTCACGAGTGGCATGTTATTAATGGATAACTCAAGGAAGGATTTGTCCCTTCCCTATATGGAAGTTGATATCTCAGCACTTTGATTGAAATAGAACCATCGTGGAAAATTACATGGCCATGTTGTAAAGACAATTTTATTTCAGGTAGTCAAATAATGACAAATCAAGCATAAAAGTTGATGACACAATCATGAAACCTACTTGATGAGATATTGCGAAAAAGGGATTATATTACATAGTGAACATTCGTATGTGGATGTCGTTGTTACAACTTTACATTCTTTGAATTGTGTTCTTTTATCTGTTTCTAGATAGTACTATTGGAATTTAGGCAACCCCTCCCAATGCCAAGTAGGAATAATCCTAGAGGGTCACACACTAAGTTTTTTTGGTGGTCTTGGTAAAATTCTATTTGAATTTAATTAACGAAATAAATATTATTCTCAAGACTGTAGAATAATTTTATTCATGTTTAAATCATTGAATAAATTAAATAAAAAATATTTATTTATTTTATTGAACATTTGAAAAATATTTATTTAAGAGAATAATTTATTTATTTATTTATTCAGGTGTTCAATAAATGGAAGTGGAGTTTGAGCGGACCAAGGTCAGTCTGGTATTAAAATAATTATTTACAATACTGTAAATAATTATTTTACTAGTTGGCATAAATTAAAATAATGATTCTATTATTTTGTGACATAGAATTTTAGTTATAATTCCATTTTGTGCAAGTTGGAACACCATAAATAATGACGTGGTATTATTATAAAATACATGGGTTTTCTCTAAGTTCATTAATGTATTTAGTGGTTTCTATGCAATTAAATATTGTAACTGAAATTCCATGAATATAAATAGGAATGTACTCTTATTGTTCCATACACCACACCACACGCCTGGTGAATTGAGAATTGTTGAGCCAAAAAAAATTCTCTCTTGAATCCTTTTTTCTCCCCTCTCAAGAACGAGAGATATTCTTCAAGGCCGAATAATAGGCCATCAAGAACGACCGAAAAAAGACACTCGATTCACCACGCTAGCACCTGGAGAACGAGTGTCGATCAGAGGCCATCAGAGCACATGTAGATCATTGATAGTGGGATTCTTATTTGGATCCTTACATGCGCAGTGAGATAATCTGCAAGGGTCATTTTGGACGATCAACATCATCAACGAAGAGAAATACCAAAGATCTAGGTATTATTTTTCATTATGAAATTATTTAAATTAATTATAAACATGATGTGAAAGATCCTCTATAAAGGTTTCGAGCCTCTTTCTTATTTATCTAAATATTTGATTATATTCTATAGAAATTGGCGTTCATCATCATATTGATCCCATAATAATCATTGATCATGGTAAAAATCAAAATTGGGTGTTGATCCAACCACACTTCCACTGCGCCTAGAACCTTCAAGTGGTATCATAGGGGTTACATCATAGTTTATAATTATTTAAATATTTCTTTGATGACTTATTCATTTAATAAATTAGTTGTTTCAATTCAAGTTAATCATTCTACAAATCTGAATCTTGATATCTATTCCTCCTCTTTTGTTTCTCATTTACCTTATAGAAATTATAATTTCTTTTAATTTTTATTAATATAAAATAGAGGATCTCATCTGGAGGTGCCAAAGCTTCTTGGACATAAAACACCAGAACACACGGCGTGTATTCGGTAGTACATGTCCTGTAGTCAAGATTCAATGAATCAGACAGTTCCACCAAACCAATACATGAGTTTGAGTCTTTCTAAGTCTTAAAAGACTCTATGTGTTGACCATGAATAGGTGGAATGATGTTTCCGAATTACACACTGTGTGGCCCAATCGACACGGTGTGTAGTCCCTTCGGGTTAGGTTTGGACCGTGTACCTTGTACACAACTTGCTCAGCTAGAGACAATGTAACGGGGAACTACACGACATGTGGCACACTGGACATGCCTTGTACACTAAAGATTTCCTAAGTGTACTCACACACTGTTTCCTCAGGCATGTACTTCATATAGACGGTGAAAAATATTACTCATCGTGTAGTTTGAACTATACATCGTGTACTCATCCAAATTACGCATATTTATTAAAATTTATTATTATATTATAAAAACCCATGAGATGTGTACCATCATGTAGGCATAAAACTGAGGCTCAACAGTTGATAGGTATTATATATATGTGTGTATTTAATTTAACATATGCATAATGTTCTTTTATACTCACTCGGTAGTTATTAATACGAATTCACCGGGTTTACTCTAAGGTACATGTTACGTACAATGATAATTTCAAATGAATTTATTTGTTTAAATATAGTATGATAATCTCAAGGAAATTCAGAAAAGGGTTTAAGATAAAAGGATATATTAATTAAATATGACAATTAATTGATTCGAGCATGTGAAAGAGCACTGTCGTGAGCGCCCTCAAAAGATTAATTCGATTTTGGGGTACTTAGGTGCAGCAGAGTGGCTGGCCAAGGTCGTCTCTCAAAAGAGGAAGTAGATTTAAAAAAACTTTTTAAAGGTATTATAGAAATGAAATAAAAGTGAATAAAAAAAACTACTTGAAAAGATGGTGGTTGTTTATAGTTTATGAATCTAGAAGAAGTTTGCTGGAAGAAGATTGTATTTTTTTTAGTTTTGAAATGAAGTTCGATTGAAATGACACACCAAAAAGATGTTTTTTTAGACAATATTTAAAAGACATAATCGATCTAACTCTAACTATTCAAAAAATTATTAATAATTATCATTTAAATAAATATTTACTTAATTATGATACCTTAATTTTTTAACCCCCGAACACTACGAGAATTAACCATACCACAAAGATGAAATTAATTAAACCCTACGCTAGATTCTGAACATGCTATCGTAGCACCCTGATTTGATTGATGTTATAAGGCTAGCTTATGGTCAGTGGTAAATTAAGGCACATAACCACTCTGGAAATGAGGATTAATTGAGTTTAGGGATTGTATTTTAACTCTACAAATTGATCACGTGTGGTCTCGTATTACCGATTAAAATCGCGCTCTCACAATTCACACAAATCCCGACCTCGCGCGTTTGTGTTAATTGTTCAATTGATCACTTATTTTCTTATAATTTAAAAACTCAATTAATGGATAATGTTTAGTGAATTAAATTATATCATTTATTCAAAATAAATTAATGAATAAGATGATAGGTAGATCGATTAATAAAAATAACTACTCTTCCATGGGTGGTGTAATCATCGTAGAAGCGTTTTCCATGTGCAAAGGTTTATAATGGGTATAACCCAATATCGATTCTACTCAAGAATTCCAGACCAAAGAGGAAGATTAATAGAAAATAAATTTAAAAAAAATAGAATAAAATAGAATAAATAAAAGAAGAACAAAGAAGTTTATTAAGAAAAAACAAACATTACAACATGAGAAAGAATAATAGGGCTTCGACGAAGGGATCCTTGCTTCAGAAGATACCCTTATTTAATTGCTTGGATAATTGGATTGTAACGTCTTCTACTCGGCCCTAAACTTTCTAATGCACTTCCCAACCCCACCAAATGAGGAAAAAAATAATTTATAGAGTGGTGGGGAGGCTAGGTTCAAAGTGGTTTTAAGTGTGAATGGGGAATCTCGGCCAAATATTTTATTCCAACTTTCACCGCCCATTTTACAACCGAAACGCGTGAATTTTCCGGCCTTAAAGAAGGATAATATGTGATGATATGGGTCCTCTATCCCCTATAAATAGTTGGGCTCAATCTAAGCCCCGATGAAATAATTATGGCCAAAATACATAAGCTTCTCCATTCTGGCGAGTCCAGCCCAACTTTGACTTCATGGCCCATTTGGAACAATCAAATGCACTATTTATCTCTAGTGTTCTGAATAAAAGTTGTAGAAATTTAAGTTTTTAACACGTTTAAAAAATTTAAAATTCAAATAGTAAATATAATAATATTTATCTACGAAATACTACAGTGCACTATAATGGGTAAAACTGGAATTTTCACCAAATTTTCAAATGAATGATCAAATCCCAAATATTTTATAAATAAACATATTTAACACAATGTGACGAAATTATATCATTTATTATAAATAAAATATTCAATAAAATAGTATTTTATCAACTCCCCCACACTTACCCTTTTTCACTCCTGGGCAAAACCTCATGTCAAGTAAACATCAATATCAAATCAAACCCAATTTTAAAACACATATCCTTGAGGTCAATAAATTTCACACCAAGAATAAAAAGATATCATGCCTCATAAAAAAACTTATTTCAAGTTCTCCATTTATATCATTCAATATATTTCCACATCATTTATCCTCCCATGCACAAAACACTTACCTCGCTTGAATTTTCTCTCATCACTCAAATATCAATTTTTTTGCAATGTCTTTCTCATCCAAACTCATACAAGGGTCACCATAGGCTTGATAAATTCTTACATCACCACCCGATGTGAGTCAAGGACATATGTTTATCATGAGTAATTTTCAGGGTTGTTCTGTGGCTTTCAGTTGGTACGATTTAGATGTGAAAAATTTTTAGGCTGAATGAGGAGGGCTTGACTCTTTTTGAAGAAAAATTGCATTAATCTAGTTTTCACTTAAATATGGTCTTCTCCTCAATCACCATAGTATCAATTCATCTCCATCATCATGAAAATTCCTGAAACGTTGACACCTTTCATCATTTCGGAATCAAAAATGTCAATCTTCTCAAACATGATTTTCTTGAAAGATCCAGATGGGCATAGCTTTCCACCTCAATTAGAAGCTCCAGAAAAGGCACAGCTTCACTTGTCATGAAAGCTCCAGAAAAGGCACAACTTCACTATAATGACTTTCTTCAGTAGAAAACACATCTCTTCAGAATTTAATTTTCCACCCAAATTATCACAGAATGTCATAGCACAACACAACATAGCTTCCCCCACACTTAAGATCAACTAGATTATGCAATTTCACTTCAATAGTTGGTTGGATAGGGAGAATTGGAATGTAATATGGCTAACCTAACAGGCTATTCATGGATTCTAAGGGATAAAAGGATTAAATGTTCAAGTTATGCCATTATAAAAAATTATTCTTTGAAATATGGGCTTTAATACCAAACGAATGCCTCAATAATTTAAGCATAAGTACCTCAAAACCTAAAGTTTTGACAGGAATAAATCAAATTCTGGTAAAATCAAGCATTGTTTGGTTCTCTCAAAAAGTGAGGTGAATGTAAAGAATATGAAAATAATGGTTTATAAGCCTCACAAGAAAGTGGTTTCAAATATAAAGACAGTGAGATGTGGCCTGGGATTCAAAATTTAATGTACTTTACATGAAATTACTAAATATTTTAACTTGAAACAAAGTCATTTTCATCATTCATTTAAGCTTAGTTTCAAGGGATAAAATTTTTCACTCATTGATATGCATTTAAAAATTGTGATGAGAATCATTTCAGCTCAAAAATTTTAAAAACACAAAGAAAATTGAAAAATAAACACACAAAATTTGAAAAAAACACACAATTGTTTTTTGTTTGTTTTTTTAAAATCAGGAAAACAATTGAAATTACTAAACTAAAACCTTCCCTCCCCCGCACTTAAAATACTGCATTGTCCTCAATGTGAACCCATGAGATGATATATGAACATGAAATGCAGAATTTTTAAATAGGACAAATAATATAAAAGTGAAAGGGTTGGGAATAGCCTGATTTCCTCAAGTGATGATGGGTTCATGCAGTGTGATAAAATCCACTGCATTAGTAGGAAGTCCCTCAATGTATCTCTTCAAACGTTTCCCATTGACTATAAAGCTCCTTCTAGTGTCCTCTTGTGTGATCTCCACTGCACCATAAGGAGAAACATTAGATACAATATAAGGACCTAACCATCTGGAATGCAACTTACCAGGCATCAGCTTCAGTCGTGAACTGTAGAGAAGGATTTTCTCTCCAATATGAAACACCATTTTTTGGATCATTCTATCATGAGCTACTTTTAATTTTTCCTTATAGAGCCTTGAGTTCTCATACGAAGACAATCGAATCTCCTCAAGCTCTTGAATTTTTATCTTCCTTTGGATTCCATCTTGGGCCAAATCCATGTTGCATTTCTTTATAGCCCAATAAGCCTGATGCTCAACTTCAACGGGGAGATGACACGCTTTCCCAAAAACAATCTGAAATGGGGAAATACTAATGGGTGTCTTGAATTCTATCATATAAGCCCACAATGCATCATCCAAGCGCTTGCTCCAATCCTTCCTATTTGGATGCACGGTTTTCTCCAATATTTGCTTCAACTCATGATTTGAAACCTCAGCCTGGACATTTGTTTGGTGTGGTATGGTGTTGATGTTTTTTGTGTCACCCCATACTTTCGAAGTAGGGAAGCAAAATTCCTATTTCAAAAGTGTGTCCCTTGGTCATTGATGATGGCCTTTGGTACTCCAAACCTGCAGAAAATTTGAGCCTTGACAAAAACCACTACAACATGAGAATCGTCAGTACTGGTGGCATGGGCCTCCACCAATTTACTCACATAATCAAAAAAAACAAAATATACAAAAATCCAAATGAACTAGGAACCAAACCCATAAAATCAATTCCCAATACATCAAAAATCTCACAGAATAATATGGGTTGTTGGGGCATCTCATGTCTCTTAGAAATGTTCCCAGTGTGTTGGAAATGAGAGAATAACTTAAAAAACACATGGGCATCATAGAATATTCTAGGCCAATATAATCCAGAGTACAAAACTTTCCTAGCTGTCCTTTGGGGTCCAAAGTGTCCACCACAAGCAAGTATATGACAGAATTGAAAAACAGACACAAACGCATGATCAGGAACACACCTCCTAATAACTTGGTCACTACACATGCTCCATAGGTATGGATCATCTCAAACATAAAATATTGACTCAATCTTTAATTTTTGGACTTGATGTTTCTTTAAATTTGCAGGGATTTCAGAGGCAACAAGGTAGTTCACTAAATCAGCATACCATGGATGCGTACCTAAGATGGAATAAAGATGCTCATCAGGAAAAGTGTCCTGAAGTGGTACCTGGTCCAAGGTGTCATCCTCTAGTGTGTGAGTAATCCTACTCATGTGGTCAGCCACCATGTTTTCTGACCGCATTTTTTCCTTTATCTCAATATCAAATTCTTGAAGAAGGATCATCCATCGGATCAGCCTGGGCTTTGTATCTGGATTCTTTAAGAGGTACCTCAGAGCTACATGGTCAGAAAAAAAACAACTTTAGAGCCTAATAAATATGAACGGAATTTATCTAAAGCAAATATGATAGCAAGAAACTCCTTTTCTGTGGTTGTGTAATTTGATGGGCTGAATCCAGTGTCCTCGATGCATAGGCGATCACATATGAACGTCCTTCCACCCTCTGAGATAAGACAGCTCCAACCGCAAAGTTAGAGGCTTCACACATAATCTCAAAAGGAATCTCCCACCATGGGGGCTCTATGATAGGTGGAGTGGTCAGACGTTGTTTTAGCTCATCAAATGAATTCATGCAAGAAACATCAAACACAAAATCAGAATCCTTTTGAAGTAATCTTGACATAGGAAGAGCAATCTTACTAAAATCATTGATGAAGCGCCGATAAAATCCTGCATACCCTTGGAAAGATCTAACATCACACACACATGAAGGATATGGTAAGGATGAAATAATATCTACCTTTGATCTATCAACCTCTATCCCATGTTTTGACACTACATGCCCTAAGACAATGCCATGCTCTACCGTGAAATGAAACTTTTCAAAGTTCAGGACCATATTCTTCTCAATAAAACGAGTCGACACCTTTCTTAAACTAATTAGACATTCATGAAATGAAGACCCATACACTGTAAAATCATCTGTAAATACCTCCATGAAGGTCTCAATAAAATCAGAAAAAATACTCACCATGAATATCTAGAAGGTACCTGGGGAATTGCAAAGTCCAAATGGCATCCTATGGTAGGCAAATGTGCCAAAGGGATATGTGAATGTAGACTTCTCCGGATCCTCTAAAGCTATAGGAACCTGAAAATATCCAGAAAATCCATCCAAGAAACTATAGTTTGTTTTCCCAGCTAGTCTCTCAAGCATTTGATCAATAAATGGGAGGGGGAAATGGTCCTTGCGAGTGGATTAATTTAGTTTCCTATAATCAATACACACACGCCAACTATTTTTCACCCTCATTGGAACTAACTAATATTTCTCATTTTTAACAATAGTAACACTAGTTTTCTTTGGTACAACCTGGACAAGACTTACCCACTGAGAATCTGAAATGGGAAATATTATACCTGCCTCGAGAAATTTCTCAACTTCTTTTTTAATAACTTCCAGGAGGGTGGGATTGAGTCTCCTGTGTGGCTATCTCACCGGTTTAGCCCCATCCTCCAAGAGAATCCTATGCATGCAAATGGAGGGGATAATACCTGATATTTCATCCAAGGTCCACCCAATCGCCCTAATGTTCTCCCTCAAAATATTCAAAATATTTTCTTCATGTTCAAAAGGGAGATTGTTAGCAATGATAACAGGTAATCTCTCACCACTCAACAAGTATGAGTATTTCAAATTTGGTGCCAATGGCTTGAGTTCTAATGAATGAGGGTGTAGTATGGATGGAGACATTGAAGGAACAGAAATATGTGCACAAAGAGCATCAGTATCAAAATAGACATCATCAAAATCAAAGAATAAAGCATCGAATCCATCACCATACTCAACAGACATGTCATAATCAGAGTGAACATGATCAAAATCAGAATATGAATCCACATCAAAATAAAATCCAAGAGAGGATTGTGTGTCGGCAACATGTGTGGAAGTTCTCTTAGACGTCAAACTCTAACCAATACTCATAATCTCCCTAAGCATAGGATAATCAAATTCCGTGGAGTTTTTAATTGGTGGTTCAAAATGGGAGATAACAAATGCAGAGTGATCCTCTGAGGGGTACTTCATGGAATCCATAACATTAAATATCACAGCTTCATCCCCATATTCCATGGAATGTGTACCCTCATTGACATTTATGATAGTTTTTGCAGTTTTGAAGAAGGACCTACCTAAGATAATGGGGGCATGAGAACTTACTTGATCATCCTCCATGTTAAGCACATAGAAATATGCTGGAAAGATCATGTCTCTTACCCGGACAAGCACATCCTCCAGAACTCCCACTAGATATGTTGTATCTCTATTCACTAATTGCACCACTACACCCGTCGGCTTCAACTCACCAACCTGTAAAGAAGATAATACAGAGTGAGGCATCACATTTATTAAAGCTCCTAAATCCCAAAGAGCATCAGATAAGTGAAACTCCCCTATGGTACATGGGATGGTGAATGTCCCGGGATCCTTGAACTTTGTCGACATTGCTAGAGTTGGTGTAAGTAGTGGTGACACATTCCTTCCAAGGTTGATCCTCTCATTTCCCTTGAGCCCTCTTCAATTGGTGCAGAGTTATTTTAAGAATTTGGCATACCTTTGTATTTTCTTAATGGCTTCAAGTAGAGGAATATTGATCTCCCCACGCTTGAATGTGTCCATAACCTCCTTTTGAATTTCTTCTTCAGCCATCTTCTTGGTTTGAACAACCGTGTTTGGAAAAGGAAGGGGTTTAGGAGGAACATCATCAATCTTTTTCTTACATTTATCTTTCTCCTTGGTTTTCCCATCAGTTGTTATGGAATGTGGCTTCTCTGGGGTAGAGGTGAATCCCGATGGAATGGTAGGTACAGATGTATCGTTAATTTTCATCCCACTTCTCAATGTAATTAAACTAACATTCCCCTTTGGATTTGGAGTGGGTTGGGAAGGTATATTTCCGGAATTCTTACTTACAAGTTCATGGAGTGCGGTGGCAATCTGGCTCATTTGAGTCTTCAACTCCCTCAACTCCGAACTTTGACTCTTCAGCTCATTATTTTGATTAAGAACAAGTTGCTTCAAAATATCATCAGTATTAGAATCTTCCTTTGGTGGGGGATTCCCTTGTTGTTGGATTTTTGATGCTTGGGCTTCAAATCTCCTCTGGGGTTGTTGGAAACCCTGTTAGTAAGGCAGAGGCTGCTGGAAGTTTTTTTGAAAGGGTGGCCTTTGATGTTTTCAAGAGCCATACCTCATGTCTGGTTGATCTTTCCAACCTTGGTTGTATGTTGGAGAAAATGAATCAAACTTCTTTTGGGGATATGGTTGTTGTTGCTGCTGAAATGGTCTCCATGGGAATACTGATGTGCAATCCTCTGTCTCTTGTAGTTGTGGGCAACAGTCATTTGGGTGTCTTGTCTCAGTTCAAATGCCACATGGCCTTGAAGGAGGGGGTTGGGATGTCTTTTGAGCCAATGCAATCTTCCTCACCATAGTGGTCAATTATTCCAACATGGTATCAATCAAATGAATTTAAAGAGAATAAGGACTTACCTAATGTACTCCCCTGACATGTGGTGTACCTCGATTGCCAAATTGTTGGGAGTTTTGTGTCATCTTGTCGATAAATGCATGTGCAGCTACTGGTGTCTTTTCCACCAATGCCCCTCCTGTTGCGGCATCCACCATGCTCCTCTCCATAGGTGTGAGTCCTTCATAGAATTACTTAATGAGGAGTTGCTCACTGATTTGGTGATGTGGACCGCTTGCACACAACTTCTTGAATCTCTCCCAATACTCATACATTGACTCCCCTTGTGCTTTCTTGATCCTCGAGATCTCCTTAAGAATGGAAGTGGTCCTCGATTCTGGAAAAAATCTCTGCAATAAAAGATGTTTTAAATTGTTCCAACAAGTTAGATCCTCGGGTTGTAAATAATACATCCAATCTTTCACAGCTCCATCAAGTGAGAATGGGAATGCTTTTAATTTGATTTGATCTTCAGAAAAATTTCTTGGTTTAAGGGTTGAGCAAACCAAATTAAATTCTTTAATGTGTTTGTTTAGATCCTCACCAGATAAGCCATGAAATTTTTGAAGAAGGTGAATTAACCCAGATTTTAACTCAAAGTCTAAGTCAAGATTCAGGTATGCAATACAATTTGGTTGATAGTTAATATCAGGTGCATCTAATTCTCGAATGGTTCTATTAAGTTCATTTCCATTATTTCCAGCCATTGGTTCCTCTTTTATGTTTTAAATTGAATTTCTTCCAATTTCAATGTTTCCAGAAGAGAGGAATTCACCAACTGGTTGAATATTAAAACTTCCCGTAGACTGAGAATGTCTGATTCGAGCCCTAAGGCTACGTTTAATCTCAAGGTTAAGATCTAAGAGATCCTTGGGATTTGTTCGTTTCATAAATCAAATAAAAATGGAAAGAAATAAAGTGGACCATAGTAAAATAAAAATGATATGTTTGAGTTGATCGTCCAAAAAGAAAAGAAGAGGATGAAAAAAACGAAAACTTGAGAAAGGGTAATGATGAAAGAGAGAGGTGAAGAAGATAATAAAATGAAAAATAAAAGAAATACCTATAAATCGTTGAATAAATTAATTGCCTCTCCAGAAAAGGCAATAATTTGAAAGAACATTTTCGTGGGCAGCCTCAGATGATTAATGTGATTTTGGGGTACTTAGATGCAGCAGAGTGGCTGACCAAGGTCGTCTCTCAAAGGAAGAAGTAGATTTAAAACAACTTTTTAAAGGTATTCTAAAAATAAAATAAAAGAGAATAAAAACACTACTTGAAAGGATATGGGTTGGTTATAGTTTATTAATCTAGAAGAAGTTTTCTAGAAGAAGATTGTTTTTTTGTTTTTAGTTTTGAAATGAAGTACGATTAAAATGACACAACAAAAAGATGTTTCTTTAGACAATATTTAAAAGACGTAATCGATTTAAATCTACCTCTTAAATAATTTATTGATAATTATCATTTAAATTAATATTCACTTAATTATGATCCCTTAATTTTTTAACCCCCAAACCCTACGAGAATTAACCATACCACAAAGGTGAAATTAATTAAACCCTAGGCTAGATTCGGAACATGCTATCGTAGCACCCTGCTTTGATTGATGTTCTAAGGATAGCTTATGGTCAGTGGTAAATTAAGGCACATAACCACTCTATAAATGAGGATTAATTGAGTTTAGGGATTGTATTTTAACTCTAAAAATTGATCATGTGTGGTCTTGTATTACCGATTAAGATCGCGCTCTCACAATTTACACAAATCCCGACCTCACGCGTTTGTGTTAATTGTTCAATTGCTCACATAGTTTCTTATAATTTAAAAACTCAATTAATGGATCATGTTTAGTGAATTATATTAGATAATTGATTCAAAATAAATTAAAGAAGAAGGTGATAGGTATATTGATTACTAAAAATAACTACTCTTCCATGGGTGGCGTAATCATCGTAGAAGCGTTTTGCATTTGCAAAGGTTTATAATGGGTATAAACCAATAACACTTCTACTAAATAATTCCAGCCCAAAGATGAAGATTAATAGAAGAATAAATTTAAACAAAATATAAGAAAAGAGAATAAATAAAATAAGAACAAAGAAGTTTATTAAGAAAACACAAACATTACAACATGAGGAAGAAAAATAGGGCTTCAACGAAGGGATCATTGCTTCAATAGCTACCCTTATTGAATTTCTTGAATAATTGGATTGTAACCTCTTCTCCACTTCCCTAAACTTCCTAATTCACGTACCAACCCCACAAAATGAGAAAAAAACCAATTTATAGAGTGGTGGGGAGGCTCGGTTCAAATGGTTTAAAGTGTGAATGGGGAATCTCGGCCAAATATTTTATTCCAACTTTCACCACCCATTTGACCACCAAAACGCATGAATTTTCTGGCCTTCAAGAAGGTTCCTATGTGCGGATATGTGTCCTCTATCTCCTCTAAAACTTTGGGCTCAATCCAAGCCCCGATGAAGGAGTTATGGCCGAAATACAGAAGCTTCTCCATTCTGGAGAGTCCAGCTCAACTTTGACTTCATGGCCCATTTTCAACAACCCAATGCACTATTTATCTCTAGTGTTTTGAATGAAATTTGTAGGAAATTATGTTAGGAAAACTATTACAAAATTTCAAATTCAAATAATAAATAAAAAAATATTTATCTTTGAAATACTACAGTGCACTATAAAGGGTAAAACTGGAATTTTCACCAAATTTTCAAATGAATGATCAAATCTCAAGTATTTTATAAATAAACATATTTAACAAAATGTGAGGAAATTATATCATTTATTATAAATAAAATATTCAAAAAAATAGTGTTTTATCCGCGTGATTTATCTTAAACAAGAATGATTAAAGAATTTATTACTAGTTTTATTTATGTGTATATATCATTGCATGTATGGATAATCATGAGCTAGACCAAGACCTTTGTATGTGGATGGTTTCTTTTAATTAATTTATTTCAATTAAATTTTTTGGTCTGCGAACCTTCTCCTCTTTATTTTCTAGGGCCTACATGCCCAATGTTTCTTTTATCTAAAACCCCTTTTTACTCCCCACAAACATGTGAGTTAATCAATTCATATGTAATGGATGTAACTCCTATTCTAGTGGAGGCGATTAAAGCTAGAGCCAAGAAGAAACCAATACCAGGAGATATAGAGGAGGACAGGTGGAAGTTGTAAACACGAACCCAAAAGGTTCATGGTATTTCTCCCCTTTATTAGGGTCAGTTTATCAACTGATAGATAAACTAACCATTAGAAAATCTCTTGATCATGTCATTTACATTATTTTATTTTTTTCTGGTCCATGGTTTATCATTATGGATGTGTTTTCATGATCACATAATTAATGAAGTAATCAAGCATGCAAGATAGAACTAAAATAAACCAGACTTATGCATAAATATTATCAAGACTTGCTTAATCACTTAAGTATATTCCACTTAATATTTACAAGCGTGTGATAATGATAATAATCAATTCATGCATAAGAGATAAAAATCCCTCAAATTAAATATTAAGTCAGAGAAAGACTTATGTTACTTAATTAAGGGGAAAACTAAATAAAATTATGTGTTTGACCTACCCTTGTTGGGACACTTACTTTTATACAGTAAGACCTTATGAAAGGTTTCGGGTTGACTTAACCATATTATATAAAGAGGAGTAGCCCTTGATAGACATGTTTTAATATTGGAGGCAAGAGTTTAGGAAATCCAAATTCATGATTTCAGGATTGGGGAGTCCACTCCACATATTAAGGAGTTGAAAGCCCACAGTTGGCCAAGACGTACCTACCAATATACCTTTTAATAGCCCAACCAACCCTTGTTGGGTAACGAAAAAGAGATTATGGATCCTTTCCACTAGAATATCATAAAAAATTGACATTCCGGGTTCAGTGGTGTGGGCTATTGGGACTTGATAAAATTTTGGAAGACGTAATAACATTTATTATTTTTTATAAAATGTAATAAAGAAATAACTAATGATCGACTCCTTTAATTGTAGAATAAAAATGACAAACTCGTCAACCACACTATCTCTACAATCAATTATGGATAAAGACAACATCCTCACCGGCAGTACCTTCTAGGAATGGTTTAGACGCCTTTGGGATATCTAACACCATGAATGGAAGTGTTACATTATAGAGTCGGTATTACCTAATCTTCTTTCCAAAGAGGCGGGTGATAATTATTTCCTAGTATGTGAGAAACATATGAACTACATGGTCGACATTCAATGTTTGATGCTATTGTCAATGTCTAGAGATCTCATTAAGTCTCTTGAAAACATTGATGCCTATAGCATTCTTGAGAAACTTCATGGTATTTACCAGGATAGAGAAATATAGGAAAGGTTTGAAATAATCAAAACTTTCTTTCAGAGTAATCATGGAGAAGCTGCCCCCACTAGGCCTCATGTAGTCATACTGATTGGCTACATTGAGCGCCCATAGGTTCTAGGGTTTAATCTCCCCACAAAACTGGGCACTAATCTCATTCTCGCATCACTCCCTTAGATCTTATCTAACTTTGGTGACAATTTCAATATGAACAACATTGAGAAGTCTCTATCTGATCTTCTTGTCCTCATTCTCCAAGTTGACAAAGATATGAACTGTGAAAAGCCTCCTTCCCTTATGGTGAATAAAAGGAAAGGGAATGCAAAGATCATTAAGCCCAAATCTTCTTCACGGCCATCCAAGAAAAGGAATATAAAAGGGGAGGCAAGGGAATAAAGGTTGTTTGTTTCACATGTGGAAAAAGGGGCCACGAGAAGATGAACTGCACCCATCCTAATAAGCCAGGGGAAGCTTCAAATGTATTTGTTATTGAATGCAATATATTTGTTTCAAAAAATTGGGTATTAGATACAACTTGTGGGGATGAAATATGTATCGAAATACAAGAACCAAGTCGATTAAAAAAGGTTGATCGATGGGAGATAGATCTACGAGCTAGAAATAGAGATAGAATTGCTATTAAAGCTGTCAGGGACTACAACCTCACATTGCCAACTAGGATGATCTTGGTGTTAAAGGGTTGTTATTATGTTCCTTCTATTACTAAGAAAATTATTTCAGTATCTAGATTAGATACATATGGATTTATTTTTATGTTTGGAAATTAATGTTTCTTCTTTTACAAAGATATAATTTGTTATGGTAGGGGTCATTTATACAACAGACTTTACGTGTTGGATTACACAAACCAAGTAATGACAATCGATAACAATGATAGCTCACATGACTCAAACCGCACCCAAATTTGGAATCACCAGCTAGGTTATGTAAATGAAAAACTCTTGACAAAGTTACATCAAGATGGATATTTGGATTCTTTCGAACTAAACCCACTTGTCATATGTCATTCATGTTCACAAGGAAAACTGACAAAATCCCCATTTAGTGGAAAAGGTGAAAGGGCTAAATAACATCTTAAATTGGTTCATACTGATGTGTGTGGACCATTTCGAGTTGAAGAAAGGGGAGGGTACTCATACTTCATAACATTTACTGATGATTTTAGAATATATGGATTAATATACTTAATGAGGTATAATTTGGATTCTTTTGATAAGTTCAAAGAATACAAGAATGATGTTGAGAACCATCATGGTAAGTAGATTAAGAAACTCCACTCAGAATGAGGTGGAGAATATTTTATCAAGACTTAATTGATTACTTACAAGAGTTTGGGATCTTATCCCAACTCACTCCTCCAAACACACCTCGGTAGAATTGTGTATGCGAATGGAGGAACCACACCATGTTGCACACAGTGAGATCAATGACGAGTCATGTGAGTCTTCCATTATCCTTTTAGGGATATGCATTACAAATAGCAGCACACATACTAAACCAAGTACAAAATAAATTGATAAATGGAATTATATACGACTTCCAAAGTGGAAGAAAATTCATTTAATCTAATTTACATGTGTGGGGTAGCAAAGAGTTTGTTAAGTCCTCTTCAAGTAACAAACTCGCACCCCGAGGAACATAGTGTACCTTTATAGGAAACCACTTCGAAACAAAGGGATATTACCTATACAACCCCTTAAAAAAAGTGTTATAGTGGCAAGACATTCCATATTCATTGAGAGGGAGAAAATCTCCAAAAGAGATAGTGGGAGCGAGATAGACTTCGATGAAGTTGAGGCTCAAGGTACACAAGTGTTGGTATAGGAACAAATTCCACCAATCCCCGTGGAAGAAGAATCTGTTCCAAAAACACAAGTACTGCTTAGGAGTATAAGATAGGTTAGAGAACTGGAACAGTATGGTTTTCTAGTTACTGAGGATGGTGACCCATTATTAGTTGATAATAATGATCCTCTAACCTACAAGGAAGTAGTATGTGGAATAGACGTTGATAAGTGGAAAGAAGCCATGAATTATGAAATGGATTCCATGTACCAAAACCATGACTGGATTTTGGTAGATCTTCCAGTTGATGGAAATCCTGTTGGTTGAAAATGGGTATTCAATAAGAAACTGGACATGGAAGGACAATTCAGTATGTATAAGAAACGATTGCCAAATGTTTTAAACAATATCAAGGAATAGACTACGATGAGACCTTCTCACCAGTTTCAATGATGAAATCCATCAGAATTTTACTTTCCATTGCGGCTTACCCTGACTATGAGATTTGGAATATGGATGTCAAAACAGTATTCCTTAATGGGAACCTTCAAGAAGACATCTACATGACACAACCTGAAGGGTTTTTGACTCCAAAGGATGAAAATAAGGTATGAAAGTTTCAAAAATCCATTTATGGATTAAAGAAATCATCCTGGTCATGGATCATTCATTTTGATGATTCCATAAATTAATTTGGTTTTATCAAGAATGAACGTGAACCTTGGGTATATAAACGGTTTTGTTGGAGTGCAGTCATTTTCTTAACAGTATATGTTGATGACATATTACTTATTGGAAATGAGATACTATTCTAACATTCTGTTAAGGCATGGTTGAATCAATGCTTCTCCATGAAAGACTTTGGCGATACAATGTATATTCTTGGGATCAAGATACATCAAGATAGATCCAAGAGATTTCTAGGCCTAAGTCAAAGTACATACATTAATAATATATTGAAGAGATTCAGTATAGAATAATACAAGAGGGGATTGTTTCCAGTGTCAAATGGCATTCATATTTCCATTAAAATGTGTCCTCTGACACATGAGGAAGGAAAGATAATGGCGAGGACTCTATACACATCAGCAATTCGGTCAGTCATGTATGTCATGCTATGTACTGGGCTAGATGTCTCCTACGCATTGAGTGTGGTAGGCAGATATCAAGTTTACCCAGGTGACCGCCATTGGATGGATGTCAAGACTATCATAAAGTATCTGATGTGTACTAAGGCTTTGTTCCTGGTTTATGGAGGGGATGAGGAACTAGTCATCAGAGGATGTGCAGATGCTAGTTTCTAGACTGATCAAGATTACATGAAGTCACTAACGGGATACATCTTTACATTGAATGGATGTGCAATGAGCTGGAAGAGCTCCAAGCAGAGTGTGGTTTCAGATTCTACAGTTAATTCTTAGTATATCGCAGCTTTCGAGGTAGCTAAAGAAGTAGTTTAGATGCGAAGCTTTGTCTAGGTGTTGGATGTTATACCTAGTAGTAAATATCTTATCGCAATGTACTATGATAATACTATAGCAGTGGCTCTCGCAAAAGAGGCAAGGTAACATCAGCTGACAAAGAACATACTTTGGTAGTATCATCTCTCTAGGGATTTTCCTCGGATAGGTGAACATGTAGTGAGCAGTATTTACAAGGAAGACAACATGGTGGTCCCCTTTACTAAAGCTTTGACTCAACAGAAACATGATCATCATTTGAGTTCTAGCGGATAGAAATTCGTAGGTAGTTGGTTCTAGTCCAAGTGGGAGTTTCTAAGATATTGTGTCATAAAACCAACTTGTTTTACTTTGATTACATGGATATTTAATGTATTATTAAATATTGTTCATTTTTTTGCTTTATTATGATGTAATAATGTCCCAGATTATTTTTTCCAGTGATAAGGTCATGGTCGTTCCTCGATATGATGAGAACCATGAAATTCTATAACAATATTATTAAATATAGTTTTTTGGTTTGATGACATTCTATGATGGGACACATAGCATGCATAACGTCCGGTGTGAGTACTCTTATGTAGATGAGACTTTCTCTCATGAAGTCCACACTTGGTAATTTCAAGATATGAGATTATGAGAACAGACCCCCTAGTAAGAATTATGCATCTTTGGGTTTCATCAGATATTTCAATCTATGAGCATGTGTAATGAAACTTAGACAATATTATTATCACTAAAACAGGTCATGACTTATGCACTTTGATATACTGATGAAAACCATCATGTTGACAGTTGGTGGAATGTAGTGTATGTTGGGTGCGTCAAGAGTGGCATGTTATTAATGGAAAAGTCAAATAAGGATTTTTCCATTCTATTTATGGAAGTTGATATCTCAAACATTTGATTGAAATAGAACCATCATGTGAAATTCCATGGACATGGTGTAACGATGAGTTTATTTCAGGTAGTTAAAGAATGATGTATCAAGCATAAAAGTTGATGGCACAGTCATGACACCTGCATGATGAGATATTGTGACAATAGAATTATATTACATTGTGAATGTTCGTATGTGGATATTGTTGTTATGACTTTACGTTCTTTCTCTTGGGTTTTTTGACCCATTGCTAGACTTTACTCTTGGAATTTAGGCAAGTCCGCCTAATGCCAATGAGAAAGAATCCTAGAGGGTCGCATACTAAATGTATTTGGTTGTCTCGGTTAAATTCTATTTGAATTTAATTAATGAAATAAATATTATTCTCAATATTGTGGAATAATTTTATTCAAGTAAAAATGATCGTATAAATTAAATAAAATATATTTATTTATTTTAATGAACATTTAATAAATATTTATGTACTAGTTTGTAAAAAAAATATTTATTTAAGAGAATAAATAAATTATTTATTTAAGAGAATAAATAAATTATTTATTTATTCATGTGTTCAATAAATGGATGTGGAGTTAGATAAGACTAAGGTCATTCCAGTGTTAAAATAATTAGTTGGAAGGTGGTAAGTAATTATTTAACAAGTAGGCACAAATTAAAATAACATTACTATTATTTTGTGATGTGCAATTTTATTTATAATTCTATTTTGTGCATGTTGGTGCACCATAAATAATTAAATAGTATTATTATTAAATGCATGAGTTTTCACTAAGTTCACGATTGTATTTAAGGGTTTCTATGCAATTAAATATTATAACTGAAATTCCATGTATATAAATAGGCAAGTATGCCTATTGTGCCATACAACACACCACATGCCTGGTGAATTGATAATTATTGAGCCAAAAAATTTCTCTCTCGAATCATATTCTCTCCCCTATTAAGAACGATAGACGTTCTTCAAGGCCGAAAAACAAGAGATCAAGAACGACCGACACAAGACACTCGATTCTCCATGCTAGAACCCAGAGAATGAGCGGTGTCCATCAAAGTCCATCGGAGAACATGATGATCACCGCTAGAGGGATTCTAGTTTGGAACCCTACAAGTTCAATGATAAAATCCTAAAGGGATATTCCGGAAAATCAACATCATCAATGAAGAAAAATTCCATAGATCCTGGTATTATTTTTCATTACAAAATTAATTAAATTAATTATAAACATGATGTGAAATATCCACTCAAAAGGTTTCGGGCTTCTTTATTTTTTATCTAAATCATTGATTATATTCTATGAAGACTGAAATTCATCATCATATTAATCCCAGAATAATCAATGATCATGGTAAAAATCAAAATTGGGTGCCGATCAAACCACACTTCCACTGCACCTTGAACCTTCAGTTCCCCTTCCCAGGAGTATAGACTATCTCAATTTCATTGTCCTGGTGGAACTCTATCAATCACCACTATCTCATGTTCAGGTCCTTATGGGAGAAGATATAACTGATACTCTTGTGATCAGTGTAGAATATAAAACATTTTCCCATCAAGTAAAGTCATCACGTCTTCAAGGATAAGACCACTACTTCTAACTCTAGGTCATGGGTAGCGTAGTTCTGCTCAAGTTGTCTTAGTTGTCACGAGCCATAGTTGATCACTGGTCTATCCTTCATCAGGACACACCTATGCCCAGTCCATGATGCGTCGTAGTAGACTACATATCCAACACCACCTTCTGGTGGCCTCAGGATGGGGGAACTCGTCGGTCTCCACCTCAGCTCTTGGAAACTCTACTGGCATCCATTTATCAATAGGAAAGGCTGCCCCTTCTTTGTCAAAACTAAAAAGGGTGCTGCAACTCTAGAAACGTTAGTCATGAGCCTCCGGTTGTACCCATACAACCCCAGGAAACTCTGCACCTCTGTCATGTTCTTTGGTGTCTCCCAAGAAAGAACATCCTCTATCTTCATTGGATCCACTGCAACTCTAGCCTCTAAGATAATGTGTCCCTGAAAGTGGACCTCTTGTACCCAAAACTAGCACTTCAAGTGTTTACGATAATGCTGGTGCTCTCAGAGTGTGTCTAGAACTACCTGTAGATAATAGGCAAGATCCTCCTCCATTGCCGAGTATACCAAGATGTCATCGATGAACACCACCATGAAGAGATCAAGGTATGGATGAAATATACTATTCATGAGTCCCATGAACACTTCTAGGGCATTGGTCACACCTAACGGCACAAACATTAACTCATAATGGCCATACTGACATTTGAAGTCTATCTTCTGCATATCCTCATCTCATATCGTGAGATGATGATAGCTAGATATGAGGTCTATCTTTGAAAACCAACGAGCTCCCTTCAGCTAATCGAAATGATCATCAATATTTGGAAGTTGATACATGTTTTTAACGATCTCCTAGTTCAGGCCCTAGTATTCCAAACAGAGTTTCAAAATCCCATCTGCCATCTTGGCGATCAGAATCTGGGCTGGCCACAGAGAAACACAAGGTCTTACAAACCCCTTTTCCCACAAGTCCTCCAACTGTACCCATATCTCAAGAAGCTCCACGAGAAACATCCAATATGATGATGTAGATATCAATGTTGTCCCAGTGTACAAGTCAATGTAAAATTCTACCTCTCTATGTTTAGGTAGTCCCGGAATGTCATCAGGAAAGACATCGAAATACTAGTCCACCACTATAGGATATCTCAGACTCTCAATATTAGCTACTCCGAGGGAAGGCTAGCCAACTGATGAGTAACTGGGTGCACCCACTTCTGGGTAAGTCTATCTTGGGCCGTAAAGGTTCCTTTCTCTCCAGGGAGGAAAACATGGTCCCATCCATGCATAAACAAAGCACTTTGCACCTAATATAGTCAATTTGAGCATGAACTATGGATAACCAGTCCATACCCAAGATGACGTTGTAAAGCCTTGACGCTGCTACTAGGAGATCCCAACTGATTCTCTCACCTCCCAGAGTATGCTCACACCATCGGCACAAGTGTGTAATCATTGAATCTTCTCCCGTAGGAGTCTCTAGCCATAAGGATCGAGCCAACGGCTCCACCAAAATCTCCGATATCCAAACGAGGGCCGTGGAAATAAAAGAGATAATGGAACATGTGTCTATAAGTACAAGAGCTAAGGTGGAGTAGACACAGATCATAACCCTAATCATCTCCAGAGCATCATGGTCGTAGGCCTCAGCTGCCTAGAGATGAGTTCATCCTTGTCCTCCTCCTCCTAGTTGCTAGGGTGGACCACCTAGCGGTGGTGGAGGTAGACCATCTAAATGCCGCCCACCACCTACTGCACAACCATCTCCTCTTCCACGTCCACCACCCTGTGGACCTCCTCACTCAAACCTCTACCTCTACCTCATCGGCCCCTCGACTATATGTTGGTCATCCATACAGAGGGTCTAATAGTGGGGAGCCATGTGACCATGCCCACTGCATGTTTAACAATGTGTTTCCCTCAATTGTCTTCCTGTATCTCATGAACCTCGCACCTTTTACCGTATGTATCAGGGTCATCCACCAGAAGGTCTGGTCCGCTAGGATGTCTGTGCCATCTACCTACAGCCTTCTACAGGTGACTCTACTACCTGACGTCCAGTGGTGGCTCTCGTTGTGGGTGTTTGCACATCTAGGAATCTCTCCAACAAAAGTTCTCGCTCTAGCACCCCAGCCTGAGTCGGACTACTATGTGATACCTTCGATGCTATGATCTTTCATTAGAGACCATGCTCAAAGGTCTGGGCCTGGAAAAAGGGTCCATGTACCATGTCGGTGGATTAGTGGGAGAGATCAGTGATCCTCGCCGAGTACTGGGCCACTGTCATGTTTCCCTATTGTAATTGTAGCTGATCCTGTATATGCACAGAGCATAAGGTCGCTGGGAAGAAATTTTCCATGAAAATTTCATCGAAGTCCACCCAGATGAGGGTCGCCTCATCATGTATCTAAGGAATAATTCTCCCCCATCACCCTACTAATTCCTGAAAAAGGTAGGCTACAAGGATCACCATAAAATCAGCTGGTGTCCCAACCATGCAGAAAACTCTAGCCACAGCCTCCAGCCAGTCCTCAGCTGCCTCTAGGTCCATCTCACCTCGGATCCTTATAGGCCTCAATCGCTGGAACTCGTGCAATTCCCTCAGTCCGCTTGCATCCTATACTGGTGGAGCTAGTGGTAACGGCTTACCAACGGATAGTGGTGCTGATTATACACCACCCGAGGTTCCAATTCCATAAGAGGGCCCTGTACAGAGACCACATCACTTAGTGGGCCGTCATCACATACACTCTCGAAAATCCTGGAAGGATGTCTATGTGGCGGCATCCTGAAAGAAGATAGGTGTTCCATAGTCAATATTTTATACCTAGTGAGCTGACTCAAGAGATCAAAATCGAAACTTTTCAAAACACACGCAATTAGTATTTTCATGCACTGAGTCAGAAATCGAAATTCAGGGTCTTGGAGTATGGATATGTCAGCCGCCTCACCAATAATGGACTCCCGAAACTAAAAACCACACTCATAAAAATTAACACTACGAATTCACAGAAATATCAGTTTCCTAGTTTTTTTGGTAGAAATGAACTCCTCTAATACCACTTTTTCACGACCCGTCCCCCGGGTCCCATGCCGTGACTAATCCAAGCCTGCCTTCCATAGGCTAGGGGATGGCAACTAGAACTAAAAGGCGTATTCCCTAAAATAGGAATGAATTTTCTTTAAACCTGTACAACACACAGTCCTAAATCACAACAAGAAACAACTATGAAGTAAACTACTATAGAAAAAGGAGTTCTGAAAGTAAAAGGGGATGGAATAAAATCCCCACTGAAAGTAAGAGTACAACAGGAAAGTAAAAAAAACAACTGAAAGGAAAAATACAACGGAAAAAGGGAAAACATCTACTGAGTCATCCTCCAAGGTTCCTTCCTGAAGGGCACGTAGAGATCACCTCCTCAGCACTCCATGCCCGCCTTTCTCCTCTGCATACCGCCGATTCCTGCCGCCCTAAAGCCACAACCCTGATGCTTCTCGTCTTCACAAGACACAACATGGTGCAGGTGAAGCCCGTGCAGGGGTGAGTATAATGATACTCAGTGGGGACCTTGATACCCCTGAATGTATCTCATAATTCCACAAGAAAAAACAAAATTCTTTATCTCAATCACAAATCACAAAGTAATAGAGACATATCAATTAGAGTCTTAACTCAAACAAGGTATACAACTCAGAGAAACAATATATGATGCTAACCCACAAAGGATCTCTATGAATGCTGATAGCTAGCTGACGCACACCAGTCACGGGGTGTGGACAAAAAAATTATATTTTTTCTAGTACATCATAGTGGCTGACCAGGGTCGTCTCTCTTGAGGAGCCTTTTAGTTTGGTTCACTTACTTTATTCAAATTCACCTAATCTATTTTCCTTTTTGGTTTTCTATATAAATGAAATTGATAAAAATATTTTTTGTTTTTTATTATTTAAAAATATGAACTATCATGAAATGAAAATATAAATATTTTATGAAGAATGAACTTGGTTTTCGGGTTTAGTCTTAGGTTCAATCATTATTCTCTTTTATATGTTGATTTCATTTTGATAATCCCTACATGAAATCTCACATTTGAATCACTACTATTTTCCAGAATAGAAATAGTTTAAGTTACATGTCATTGGGAGGACGTCACCCAATTGGGGACATTATCCTCATCAATTCATGCTACTCAGATCTACCACAAACTTAAAATAAACATTAATGAAAATTCAAGAACACCTTGACCTCCCCCCGAGCCAAGTTTTGGGGTTAGCCTCTCATTTTCAGGAGTAGGAGATCACAATGGTGGATAGATGAGAGAGAGAGAGATAAATGAGATATAGATAGAGGATAATAAATAATTTATAAATGTTTTCATAATAATAATTATTATATTAATTAAAATTATTATTATAATTAATAAAATAGTTTTTGAAAAATGAGATAGAGAAAATAAAATAGATTTAAAATAATAATGTGATAATTATAATTATGATAATGATAATAATACTAATAATAATAATAATATTATTATTATTATTATTATTAATATTTATAATAATATCTACTACTATAATAAGTTAATCAAGAAAACAAATTGTGGGATGGATGGAGAAATAGAAATTCATGGATTAATTAAACTAAAATTTGAAATACAATTGAAATTAAACTAATAAAAAAATAATGTGAAAAAAAATAAAAAGAATAAATGAGGGATGAAGAGGAGAAACAGTGGCCCATTCCCTGGTGAGATCCCCCCTTGGTTGTGGGTGTCGAGATGATGCTTTGAGAAGGAGGCGAGGTCCTCCTTTTATAGGTAGAATTTCGTCCTTCGAAAGTTTGTGCATTGTTGGCCAATTAAATGGTCGATTCATGCATGTAACCATTATTCAATGTTCTTCATAAAATGTGTTGTCCATTCACCCTCAATATTTCATCTCATTTGGAAAAAAGTTGAATGAGGTAGGAATTTTTCATTGGCAGTTTCTTTTTCTGAATGAAGTTTCCAAGAAGGTTCCTCTAAAAGTATAACATTCAACGATATCCTCAATGACTTAAAAACTTCCTAATCTTTGTTGATATTCTGAAACTATCTGTCATCATGCATTATTTGATGTAAGAAACTCAATGGGATGTGTTTAGGCCGAGTTGTGGTTCTATTATGGTGGTGGGGTCCACGCTATACGCCCGGAAAACTCTTGAACTTCATCGATTTTTGAAGCCCATTAGATGAAAAAATTAACTCCTGATCCAGCAAAGAAAGTTGAAGGAAATAAAATCTAGATTCTAACAAAAAATGAATCAATACATTTGGAATTATAGTTTTTATTAAATGACAAAAATACCCTTGTGGTCAAAATATGTCCAAAATCTAGAATTATGCACTTTTCTAAATTTTTATTATTTTCGTCAAAAAATTCAAATTACCCATTATTTTAAAAAAAGCATTTTAATACATGGGGTTTATCATTGAAAAACAGTAAAAAATACTCATTATTTGATTGAAAATATGCACATAAATTGGATCTGTCAAATACTCCCACACTTAAACCATGGTTTTCCTCAAGCATAAAATCTCAACATGGAAATCAGTGGACCCAAATGTTACCAATATTCAAATTTCAATCTAATAAAACCGAACAATTTTCAATGTGAAATAAAACCTTCAAAAATATGCATAAAATATCAATTTAGTTTTATGTATTTCAAATAAAAAAAATTCACATATTTTACTTTTCCCCTTTGAAAATTGATGGAACTTCTCCTTTAATTCATTCAATCTTCTTGATTCATTATTATTAAACATTCCAAGTCATGATTTACCTAACTTTCGATACTTTTCTCTCATCACACATGATACAATTCAAGTAGTGTTTTTATCATATCTTGAGAACATGCTCCTTTTCCATATTCTTGTAAATGAACTACTTTCTCCACTTTGTAAAGAAAAAAGACACATAAAATCATGAGGACTTACAATAACGGTTAAAATGACTCTAAGGCTTAAGGTTGGTGGGATTTGATTCTTTAAAAATTAAAGAACAAGTAGGAGGATAATCTCTTAAGAACTATGCATGATATAAAAATTAAAAGTTTAATGAAATTCTCCGCTTAAATGTAGAAACACCCATTTCCCAAAACTCGATGTAAAGGTTATGATCAAATTATGCATAATGAATGATTTGTGAACCCTCTTGAATATTTTTTTAATTTTTTTTACTTTTTATTTTTTTCCAAAATTATGATAAGATAAAAACTCAAATCCATCACCCAACCACATATGATCAGAAGATCGTCGGTCTGGAAAATGGTTATTGTTGGTTCTTCTAAATCACAACCCATTTTTCAAATTTTTTTGGAATTGTTTGTCGTTTTTTCATATTTTTTCTCAATTCATGTGGGGAAAACAATAGAGTATAATGAATTATTCCACAACCATTTACAATTCCCAAAATAACACCACCACACATCTTCCTTAGAATGTGTATCATCCCATCCCCACAATTCCCTTCACCCCCACACCTCAACATTAAAATATCTAGAAAATACCAAGAGTAGGGTAGGAATGCATAAAAATGGTTTGAAACATGAAACATCCCTATAAAGGTCATTTGTGGTCTCTATGGTCTAAAATAAGGATTTATACAAAGGTGGTATTTTAAGGAAAAGTATCTTTTCAAAGGATGCCTGAATCATTTTAAATGTGTTTGTGCATAGTCATAACATTGACAAGATTAAATACAAGTTCTTGTAAGTTACATGTCTCAAGATCACTCAAGAAATATGCTCAAGATACATAGGAAGTTCCTTGTATAGAAATACTATCTGTAATGAGATATATGAAATTGGATAATCACTCAATGCATGATTAAAAATAACACATAAATTAACATAAATTTTTGAAATTTAAATCATGAAAGATGGTTAGGGAATTTCTTTTATATGAATTAGTTAATTCCTCCAAATCATGAGTTATTATTTCAATATCCATGATTCATTTTAAAAACTTCAATTCTTCATTTCAATCATTTAATAATATCAAAATGGAAATCTGAAACATGGTATCATAGGATTCCTAAGAAACTCATGTCTCCAAGACTAGTCAAGTAGAACATAAACTCATGTGTGGGCATGCAATTTAAACTTTTAAAGATCAAAAAATGTTTTTGGAGAAAACTTTATCGAGTTAATAATATATTCAATTAAAATGAACTTTGTTTTGAAGATACGTCTTCGGTCCTCATCCTTCAATTTTTGGGGATTCCTTCTATTGTCATGATCCTTCAAAAGAAAATTAATCAATTTATCACAAGGATCATTTCATTTAAGATCCAAATGAAAAGAGGGAGGGGGATTCATGCTACACTACTAATAAGAAAATAAATTTACCTCTAAATTCCTAGAAAGAAAGTAAAGATAAATCTTGGTGTAATCCCCCATGTGGGACCTGAATTTTTACATTCTCCATAGGGCAGTACCAGCTATTATCCAATGTCCGATGGAGGATGAAGCTTATTTGATTTGAACCACCACATGTGGATTTTCCTAGCTTCTGATTCATCTTTCTTCTTGAAGAATTAGCCATTGGTAGAGTACACCATATCCTCTCCCTTTACAATGAGATATAAATTGAATGGTGTGGATAGGATGAACTATAAATCATCCTCCATCTGGGTTTCTACTTGTGAAACCTCCTTTTCTTTATCTAGCAGTTCCACAAGTTATGATGCAACAAAAAAAATAGTCAATGTGAAATCCAAAGTGTAATTCTATTTGAATAAAATTAAAACATGAAGTATTAAGATCAAATTATTCCCCATCAATGTGAGCATCTTTTGCCATGGTCACCTTAAGTAAATCCACTAGAATATTCTCAGGAACATCCTTTAATAAATATTCCACATGTACAGGGAGCTCTATATGTTCCTAAGCAAGTGAACATCTAGGTTCTTTGTCATCCTCCAAGGCATAGCTAAGATTTTATAATTATTTATAATCAGAAACACAAGGAGTGATGTAGAATTCAGATCTAATAAAATTTTAATATATAGAGTCAAAGAATAGTTCAACTCCCAAAGTTGGTTCAGTTTTAATCTCTTCCTCAAAGGTAAGTTCCTCTTTTAGTAGACTCTCTAAGGATAGAGGCAGGTTTTTAGGCTCCGCCATCTTGACTTCAAATTCCACCACTTGGGTGGTTTCTTCCTTATGTGGTTCTGGACCTTCTTCTTTGTATTGTATAGGGAGATCAGGAAATTCCTCACAATTAATCATGAACTCATCCAATCATTGTTGATCGCCCACTTGTGGCTCAATAGGCAGGTCTACCTCCTTTCCCACCTCATGTTCTTGATCCTACTCAGGGTGGGGTTGCTCCATTATTCCACGATCATAGTCAAATTCCCATTCAACTTTTCTCATTAGTAATTCAATGCTTTATCTATGTTCTTTCACCTGAGCTATTCTAAAATCTTTTTCTTGTTAATGTTTTTTCTCAACTTTTCCGTAATTCTCAGTCCATGAGGAATAATAATCATTTAAATTCATCATGGAAATAATTGTTTTTGTTTTTTTAATTAATAAAAATAAATGAAATATATCTAAGTTGTGAAAATAGAAAAAGTAAAGGAATAACTGATTTGCTTCCCTGTAACGGTGCCAGTTTTGACGCACGCCGGTCATGGGGCGTGGACAAAAACAATTATATTTTTTCTAGTGTAGCATAATGGCTGACCAAAGTCATCTCTCTTGAAGAGCCTTTTAGTTTGGTTCACTTACTTTATTATAATTCATCTAATCCATTTATTTTTGTTGTTTTCTATTTAAATGAAATTGATGAAAATATTTTTCTGATTTTGATTTTTCAAAAATACAAACTATCATGCAATGAAAACAGACTGATTTGATGAAGAAAGAACATGGTTTTGGGGATTAGTCTTAGGTTTAATTATTATTGCCTTTTATATGTTTATTTCAGTTTGATAATCCAAACATTTAATCTCACGTTTGAATCACTACTCTTCTCCAGAATAGAAATAGTTTAAGTTACATGTCATTGGGGGTCATCACCTAATCAAATAAATTCACCTCACCAATTCATGCTACTCAAATCTACCACAAGCTTAAAATAAACATTAAATAAAATTCTAGAACACCTTGACCTTCTTCTGAGCCAAGTCTCGAGGTTAGCATTTCATTTCCGAGAGTAGGAGATCACAATAGTGGATGGATGAGAGAGAGAGAGTGAGAAATGAGAGAGATAGATAAAGGTGAGTAAATAATTTATAATTATTGTTAAAATAATAATAATATTATTAATTAATATTATTATAAATATAATTTAGAAAATAGTTTTTGAAAAAGGAGATGGAGAAAATAAAATAGATTTAATATAAGAATTTGATAATTATAATAATGATAATGATAATAATATTATTAATAATAATAATACTATTAATATTAATACTAATAATATTAATAATAATATCTACTATTACAATAAGTTAATTGAGAAAAAAGAATTGTGGTATGGATGGAGAAACAAAAAAATCATTGATTAATTAAAGTAAATTTTGAATTACAATTGAAATAAAACTGTGAAAAAACTAAAATGAAAATAAAATAAAATAAAATTAGGGGGGAAAGAGAGGAGAGGTAGCGGCCTTTTCCCCGGTGGGATCCCCCACTGGCTTTGGGTGTCGAGATGATGGTTTTAGAGGGTGGCGAGGGCATCCTTTTATAGGTAGAATTCTGTACTCTAAAAGATTGAACATTTTTTCCTATTAAATGGTCGATTCATTCATGGAACCCTTCTTCAAAGTGGTTCATAAATGTGTTTTACCTTCCCCTTAAATATTTATGCTCCTTTGGACACTAGATGAATGAGGTAGAAATTTTTCATCAGCAGTTTCTATTTCTGGAGGAAGCTTCCAGGAAGGTTCCTCCAAAAATATAACATTAAAAAACAACCTTAATGACTTCAAAACACCCTAAAATTTGTTTAAGACCCTGAGGTATCTTCCCTCATGCTATCCCAGGTGTAAGAACCTCAATTGGATATTTTGAGGCCGAGTTGTGGTTCCTTTACAGTGGTGGGGTCCATGATGTCCACCCGAAAAAATCATAAATTTCATTTATTTTTTAAGCCAATTGGATGTATTAATCAGATTCTAGTCTCGAATAAAAGTTTGAAGGAAATTTAATCGAAATTATAGAAAAAACAAATCACTAAATTTGGAATTATAGTTTTTAGTAAATGAAAAAAATTCCCTGGAGGTCAAAATCTGTCCAAAATCCAAAATTATGCACATTTCTCAATTTTGATCATTTTCAACATAAAATTCAAATTAAAAATAATTTTAATAAAACAAGAAAATACATGGGATTTATGATTGAAAAATACTAAAAATACTCATTATTTGAATGAAAATATGCATATAAATTTTCTATGTCACTAGCCACAGATTCTCTATGCCTAGGAACAAGTAACATTCCCAGTCACAATGTCAAACACCTCAACTGCTAGAGAACTTCTTATCTATTGAGTACAATGGGCATGTTGCATCACACAAGGGTGCTTCCAACTAACCTTGAACTGATAAGGTACTTCTCCCTATCACGTAATGTGGGTCTTCTGGGTCACACAGAGCTGGTCCCCCACCATGGCCCACTAAGGTACTCCTCCTCGTCACGTACTGTGGTCCCTCCCCATCGTGGCCTACTGAGGTACTCCTACTCATAATGTACTATGGATATTGAGTCACTACGATTCAAAAATTCAACAGTCGCCAGGTCTCAGCCAGTCGCAGTGTTCCGTACGTAGCATGCATGGGAGAACTGCGCCCCAAGCCATCGGTTGTATTTCAACTAGCAAGAAGTCACACAAATAAGTAACTTGAAGATCTGTCATGTCACAAGGGTTCCAACGCAACATACGGAATGTCAATCAGATGCCCGGTCTGTGCATTATTAGCATTTCAGTGCTGAGACCCCAGTTAGAATCAAAGGTGATCCAACCCGGCCATAATCCCAGTTTCTCTAAAACCCCCATGTAGTAAGTCAAAAGGACCTTCTCTCAATAAGAATCCCAATTCTGCAGATGGTTCATCAAACAATCATCTGATTCTCGAGATAAGAACCTTTATGTGTTTTTGGTCCCAGTTGGGCCCAGGTCCAGTTAGACCCAGTCAGAGCAACCTGGTCCGATCCGGACTGGGCGGGGCTACGACAAACTCGGCCTGCTAGGCCGAGGTCTTTCCCGGTATGAAAAAAGGGGCGGCCTGGCCCACGGAGGGGCGTTCCCTGACCAGTGGGGCACATCCCATCCCACTGGGCGGTGGTCCGGCCACGTATGGCTTGACCTGCGGTACTTTTTCCAGGAGAATCCGGGGAGCCACTCCCCCATGGTGACGAACAGCCAAAGGCCATTCAGAATTTAAGCGGCAGCGCCACGTGGGTGCCTCCATGTCTTCACGTATCCCACTGGAGGCACAGGTTCTGAATCCTTCCCCATGGCTTTGGACCCGGTCTCCTGCTTACCGGCGGCGCACGATGGCGAACCCCCCTTCCCTTCCGCGGCCGGTCCACGAGTCGACCGCCTTTTCCGTTTGCCCCTCCTCCGCGATGGGCTGGTGTCAGCCGCTCTGATGTCCACTGTGGATTTCTGCCGAAGCCTCCTCTATAGGCGTACGTTGGTGCATAGCCTCCTTCATAGCTAGTTAGTATCGTCGTGCCGACGGTCTTCCACGGAAGGCGCAAGGGAAGAAATGTTGCAGAGGGTTCGGGCTAGGTTTGTTAGTCCCGCACCCTCTGCATTATCTTGTGATCAATGGGAGGATAAAATTACTTTAACAATTTCATGTACTAAACAACGAAAAAAGCCCCACAAGGATAACCTGTAAAAATATCCCGCAAAACGAATTATTCGCAGATCAACCCATTAGTCGATTGACCCACATTTTTCATACAATTTTTAAGAAAGAAGAAGAGGGAATATTTTACGAAAACACAAATGAATAAACCGATTACCTCATAACCCATTGGAGAGTGCAAGTGCTTGAAGGTGGATTGTGTTCTTTGTTCCTGCAACTGGTTCCCAATGACACCACTCACATGTGGTCCATCAATTCGTGGTTTGGTTTCACCCATCACCTATCTCTAGGATAGGCTCTGTCCTCTAAGGGTTCAGTGACACAGAGCTCCTTTAGCACATCATTGCTTGGAGAAGATGTGCCAATATCACTCCCCAAGCTCTATATATATAAGAGAGGAGGAGGGTAAATAACAACGTTGGAGTTTAATGAGGCTCATCAATTTGGAAGCTTCCAAATTCCCCAACGATTTCATTACTTAGGGTTGGAAGGTCAAGCCATTTATTGACTTGACACATCATTGGCCCCACCCCTTTACATGTTCAATGGGTAATATGAAATAAAATAATAAAACTAGTTTATTTAATTTATTTTAAAATGTCACAAAACATAACTTTTTATTTGGACCTACTACGTTCATAGTAAATCCCCCCTTAAGTGAATACCAATGTTATGGATTCAATGGTGCCCTCATATTTTTAATCTGATCAACGGTTAAGAAGTTAGAAAATGACGCTCGTGTGTTTACTAAACGTACCCAAAAAAAGTTCAATAAATTATTAGCATTCACCCTCGACCCGCGCCAGTCAAGGTTAGGCTCCTCCTAAAGAGAACAAGCTTCAAGAAACCCAATTGTACTCTAATGTTTTCAATACGATTTACCGTTTAGAAGTTATGGATTTTATAATAAAATATTTTCCACTTAATTGTTTTATTTACAACCAAAAACTAACTTTCAATGTTGGACCGTGTTGGCCAATGTTAGTATCTGCCTAAGGAAATCATACCCTCAAAAGTTCAGCAGTGCTCTCATATTTTCAATCTGAGTTACCGTTCGTCAGTTATAAACATTTGAAAAATAATATAATTTTATTTAATTATTTTATTTAGAGTTATGCCATTTTTGGGTTTTCTCATAGGAGGCCTGCACCGACTAAACATAAGTCAAGACTAATTTAAACCTACCATCCTGATTGTAATGGTGCCCTCGGATTTCTGATAAAGGAAACCATTTAATAGTTATTCTATGTTTTTAGTAAAACTGCTTACACACACTATTTAAAGTTTAACAAAACTTCAACGGATAATTATGGGCACTCCGGGCATTAGAATCATGCACCGTCAGATTTCAAGGTCTTGAAATAATTCCATATAATTAAAAAAATTGCATGGAAAAAATACGAGTCTTTACATATATATTTTTCTGCTATATTATGATTTTAATTAAAAATTAATTTATTCATATTTAGAAAATTATTTTTAAAAAATGGATTTTATTTATGGATTCCACACATTGAAAAATGTTTTTGGTGAATATTTATGATTTTTCTAAAATACTTGTTTTTTTGATGAATAGTAAAATATGATAATCCACGATAATTGCTAAAACCTGGATTTCGGCATCATGATTAAATATGGATGATGTAAAGGAACAGTTTTTCGGACTCACATATACATATTTATATTTTTTGGTCACAATAATCATTATTATTTCTCATCTGATGGAAAATAATAAACTAATGATTAAAATATTATGAACATCCTCCCCCACTCCACTATAAAATCCACCCACACTACCCTCTCCTTTCCCCTCATCTCGAGACTTGTCCCTTTCTTAAATTCTTCCAAAATATATCCCCAATGTGCTCCCCCACTTCCATCAGCCTTTGGTCTCCTATAAAGATTGAATCCTCTCCCCTTAAGACACCCTCAGGGAAGATTAAATCAAGAGGTAAATTCTTCTTTTCTTTTCTTCATTTTATTTTCATGTTCCTTTGTTTTCTTTTCTTTCCTAACCCCTACTCATCCAAATGGTTTGAAAAATCCAACACCATACTTATACTGGAATATTTTCAAGATAATGGTATAATTAATTATCATATCTTATTTCCCTCCTTTTTTACTAAAGAAATGAATACATCATTCGAGATGGGTTAATTTATCACATTCAAGGATGGCGGGTTATCAATTTCTATTACCATCTTCAATTATGGTCATGAAAAAAAATTAGGGTTGTACCAGAATTTGAAGCATTTATTTTATCTTATATGATGTTTTTGAATCGTTTTTCCCACATGATGGAAAATACTAATACAAAACAAGTTAATTGTGATCAAAATCACCAAATTTGTCCAAGATTTTATCATTAATTTTTCATATAGTGATTCACCTTCACTCAAAATAACCTAATTAATTTTACAACCATGTAATCTACTGTATGTTCACTAATTTTCAAAAACGTTTATTCTAGAAAACCATCCCCATTTTCACCATTCTTCATTCATAAAAATAAGTAAACCGGTCATAAAAATCATGAACTCCAACAGACCCGAACAATGAAATTGAACCACTTAACCCATCAAAATGGTAACAAATGAACATAAAAATGTTATAAAAAATATTTTAAATATATAAAAGGTCTATAATTATTAATTAATGAGCATAATTTTATTCTTCAGGTCATTAATATCAAGTGGAGAACATCATTGGACTTAAGTTAAGGGATCCTCTTTATTTAACTTTTATTCAAGAAAGGTATTCTATGTTATGCCCTTTTATTTATAATCCCAAATAATAGCGTATGATTTATTACCTCCCCATACATCCCTCACAATATATATATGTGATGTGAAACCAATTTTTCACTCACTAAGACCTCTTATGTACACCTGATACCATGCTGATAATCCATAAAGGATTCTACCTGAACCTCTTTCGTTCCTTTGGGTTGCCTTATCATAATTTTCCAAAAATAAGTTCTCTTATCTTTTTCTATAGATATTATAAATGATTTTTACAAGTTATAAATTCATTTATAATTACCCTATAATCATTCCATTTTAGGTATATATGTGTTTTTAAGTGATTCCCTCCTCAACACTTCTCGATAGGAAAACATGTTTTGTGGGAACATCTGAAATTCTTACCCAATTTCAAGTTCACACTATCTTCATTTTTAATCCACCGTTGTGTTTATAAATTCAGTATTTTTTTTATTAAAAAATTATTGGTTATCTTATGGATTTATATATATTATTTTCCCTTTTCTATTTAAAAGTATCTATAGTATTTTCCTTAAAACCGCACAAAAACATTTTAATTCTAAAATTCTATTAAAATCCTTCTTTCATGTTGTCAACTCTATTTGGAATCACATACCATGACATATGCTTATTTTTCCTTATGAATATCCATGTATTTTTTAGATCCCTTCTTTCATTGGCACTTTTATGGTACACCAATTTTTTATTCTTTATGTCATGATTACGGTACACAAATCTATCCATGGGAAACCATTATGTTTATATAATATTGATTATGTATAAATATTTATGTGAAAAACATATTCATGAATGGATTATATATTTGTGCCCAGATAGTGATATAATTAATTTGGTAAAGTTGAGTCTCATTATAGGTTATGTTTGAGGGTCTTGGCGGTTAGCCTTGGCTTGTTCTACAATGTGCGACAGTTTTGGATGTTAGCCTTGGCTTGTGATATCATGTGAAACGGTCTTTGTGGTTATCATGTACTCATGAAAAAGTAATGTTTTATGTTTCTAAAACATTATTATGACTCCATTTTTATATGATTCCATGTTTATATATCATGATTCTATATGTTACATGCCTTTTTATATTATCATTTCATTCCTTCTATCACATGTGATAATGATTTGTTCTTATGGTTAATCCCTTACTCGGCTATTTAGCTCATCCCTTT